>OX421376.1:6250000-7500000 GCA_949126905.1 Amorpha juglandis
GACCTACTCGTGTCATCATAAAAAGTAATAAAAAAGATAACCTAATTATAACAAATTACTCAATACTTACAAATACATTACTTTCAGGTTCAAAATTCAAGAATTGCGCTCGACCACGCGACGAATCACCAAACAGCAAAAAAGCAAGAAAAAAGGCTGTTAAAGAAGAAAATGCTGAAAAAAGAAAATCGAAAACAAAAAAACATGTGAAGAAGCGACGCGACAAAGGTTTCGCTAGAAAATAATAAATAAAAAAACTGTAAATAATAAGTGATACAGATGTATAAAGCGCATAAATAAATATATATTGCTGAAATTTAAATATTTATATTTTATATTATTTAAATTAGCTTTCTAAATTGAGATTCTGGTAGCTTAACATATACCCACGACATATTATATCGTGCGCAGAAAACTGGTTTTGATAGCAAAACGAGTCGACAAAATTATGTTCCATATTATTATTTTAAGCCTCCTAGGTTGGAAAAACATACGGCCGAATTGAAATTTGTGTACTGTATTGGCGCGTGGATCATTGATCACCTGAAAAGCATTCGTATCTACGCTTTACATTGCGGGCTTACTGAATCAAAATGTAAAGTAAACAGCATAGGAATAGCGTTTTCCATTTATGTTAAAGTAATGTTTTTTAACCGTTTCGGCTATGGAAGCGATCCCCTTACACCCTTACGTATAAAAATCTTGTGCAATAGCGGTAAGGATATGTATAATGTCAGCACCATAGTAACCTAATTTCATATGAAGTTATGAAGATATATAGGTATGCCTCGTGAGAATTATTCGATAATCCGATGTTACTACTCGATAATAAATTAATTGTAAACTTTTAGTAGGTGGTAGAAAGAAGAAAATAACGATATGGTTTATCATTTAAGTGATTAAAATAACACATGACAAGTTAGACAAGACAAAAATTAAAGTATCAAATCATATCAACTGCAAGTGGTAGAGCCACGCTGTCGACAGTTTTGTCTGGAATGGGCCGCCTTACCGGGTTATTACCACTGTCTCACACAATTCCAACATGAAGTAGCAGCTCGCTGTTGTTTCGTACGGTGAGTGAGATATCCGGAGGTCCAAATCCCCAACCTCATTCCCAATCCTTTAAACATATTATCTTCCCTATAAGGTCGGCAACACGTGATTTTACATGTATTGTGGATGTTCATGAGCTATGGAGATCACTTCTTATCAGGTGACCCACTTGCTCGTTTGCCGGCCTCACATACATAAGTACATAGTATCATCAATAATACATTAGGTAGATCTCCCAAATTCGAGGGCCGTCTGATATATTACCGATTTGTCTATTTTTGCAGCCAAGCAGCAGTGCAGCATTGTTGTGTTCCTTTTTGTGTTATGTTTATGGTGAGGCATGGTCTTACCATGAGGCGAGCTTACTGCTCGTCTCGTCATTCAGACAGAAAAAAGATAAAGTTTTCCACATTCTAATAAATAAGTAGATAAGCATAAGAAAAACAACACAGTCTTTAAAAATCTTGTATTTCCTGGTAAATTATTAATTGTACAAAAAGGTAATACAAAACGAATTTATAACGACATCCTTAAATATGTGAGATTTTCGTATTTCCGTTGACATTCACTTTATAAAATACAGAAAAAGCAATTATTCAACACATACTTATACATGTAGTATAAACATAAAAGTATCTTTGGCTATCGTAAGAATTATTGTATGAAAAGTAAGTATTTGCTAGGTTACAAACATAAATATCTTCGGGTTTACTATAAAAAATATAGTTACTTCGGTACATTTTTGCACAGCTTGCTATATATACAACGTGTTACAGAAACATGTGGTCGTTATATAATCCTGTGTCTATGTACCTGATTTTACCAAAATCTAGACATCCTAAAATTTACGCTAATTTTAATCACTCGTTCATTACGATCGATAAGATCGAACGCATCACTATAAAATATTTTCAATAGGCCTGCACGCATTTAGTGTTGTCCAACGTTGTGAGTGGAATACCGACAAGATACTCATCTATATATATATATATTCATTTTTATATATATATATAAAAATGAATGTTTGTCTGTATGTCCTTTATAGAATCGTAAATTATGCATTTGATCATGTGATGATCTTTAGCAAAGTTGTGCATGAGCCCACGAAGGTTTCAGAGTTGGTACGACCAATTTATGACAGATGGCGCCACTATTAGGCTACTTTTATCCCGGAAAAAGCAGATCCCACGGGCGGAGCCGCGAGGGACAGCTAGTTCTTTATACAAGAAAATGCTTATGCTAGCGATACGATTGCTATAAAATACCTATATCGTAAGTGTAGGCTGCTTAAATTTGACCACACTTTTCTTTAACATGTTTAAGCGAAAATCTTAGTAAATATGTAGGTACCTAATGTTAATTTGTGTGGCAGTGACGTGTCATTATTTCCATTATTCAGCTGCCGTTATTTATGTACTTAGTTCCATCTTTACCCTATCTTTACCCTAGGGTCAGTGTCCACCCTGGACACTGACCCTCAAACACCAAACCCCAGTACCTGTCGTGACACTACAACATTTTCTTTATTTTATATTAAAATCCCAAAAACAATACGCATCTCCATTTGATAGTAATTTCGGCTGGGTTTACTTAGCACAGTCATTGGTTATCTTTACATAGTGTAAAATGAAGTCGCTTCCGCTGTCTGCTCGCTTAGATCTTTTAAACTATTCAACGGAATTTAATGCAGTTTTCAACAATAGATAGAGTGGTTCAGGAGGTTTATATGTATAATACATACATATTATAGTACAGAAAAGGCGAAAAATTCAAAGGTTTGTAATGTGATGTCGTAACAAACATATTTTTTCTCGTGCGAAGCCGACGTGGGTCGCTAGTACATAATATACAAACATATTTCGCATACATAAACCCTGCGTCTATTTCTATGTGATAAAACGAAAAAACCAATGACAGAATTGTTTACCAAGTATATATAATATTATTGCGGATTCAAGTATTTTCACTTATGATCCACTGGAAAATTAGAGCCGCTAAAAGCAAATCCGATCGAATGCAATAAGAATCATTACATCGATCGACATTTGGTGGGGTTATGCGTGAACGTTAGGGTGTCCCTTAAATGACGAAAAAAATTTTTTTTTTGAAATTCGCTATGCATACCCTCTACATTTTTTATAAATGCTAAAACATGCTCAAATATAAAATTTCATCTGTCTAGCTTAATTGTAACCCGTGTCGACCGAGCTACCAAGTTTATCAAAACTCATGTTTTGTTCTGATATTTCGGTCTACTATAAAACTAATTTAAATTCAATGCAAATGAAGTGAATAAGAGTTCAAATAAAATAAGATATACATTAAACTTTATTTAAACATAAATAATAACAATCAGCCAGGGTAACTTCTTTTTAGAGTCGTTTTTTTACAGTCCGGATACAAATTTCTAATACAACGCAACAAAAACTGTTTTTGTTCCTTATCAGCCGTGATAAGTCCATTAAAATCTTGCATTATTTCACAATTCTTTCGGCAGTGTCATTTACAACCTTCAAACGACTTCTCCTTCTTTTAGCTTCCAAAAAAACAGCATAATATACGATACATCTTCCTGAAGAAAACTGTCGTCGATCTGTAGTCGAGATAGAAATTGTTTGCTCTTTTCTGATACAAAATCATCCCGCGTTTTATTTGAAGGAAAAACAGATTAAATAACAAAACAAATAATAACAAGAAATGTAAAAATACACAAAAAAATAATTTCACTTACCAAATAACTTTTACGATAGTTCTTCCTTGGATGGGACATAGCGTTTGCGTAAATCTGAGATTTTGTCTTTTTTTGTGGGAGACCATTTTCATCTTAGTTTTGGTTATCAACTTCATCATCAAAATGGGACAGAATGACTGTTTCTTCACATTAATACCACAAGTAATGCCTAAACTTGCTTACAGAAGCTTTATAAATTGTTGCGTCCGCGAGCAATACGCTCTTTTATGAAATCAAGAGATAGTTCAATGTTACTGGAATAGACGTTTTTCCAATTGTCTCTGAGCTCAGTGAAAATCTGAATATCCAGGCTACTAGTAATTTACTTTATCTTGGTTTCGAAGGCAGTTTTTAGGACCAACTCATAAACATGATGACGACAAGCAAAAGGCAACAATTCTCTTTCTAAAGTCTGCTCCAAAACAGCACAAGTTCCATTGAAACGGCCAGTATTCGAAGTTGTTGTGTCGCAGCACATTATTTGGACTTTATTATGAAGTAACCAGTCAAAGAGAGTAGTTGATACGGCTTTAGTCTCTTTCTTTTATCTCTCTCTCTCTCTCTTCTATCTCTTTTCCTTACATTCCTTTCCTATTCTTCCAATCGTCTTTGCCTAGCTCTTTCTTCTTTTTCCGACAATTTTTACACCACCTAAGCATCCTGGTCGACCTGGCTCTCTCTGTTTCTTTAAAAACACTTTGTCTTCCTCTATTTTCATTCTCTCAAAGGCATCAGTAATATCAAATACGTTATCAAGGTTTATTTTAAAACTATATTATCGATTCTTGAATGTGACCTGGGGTTTCTTACAATTTTTTTGCAGTTCTCTCCAAACATGATATAAATCAACAGCACACAATAAAGTGTAAATGCCTTTGTAGGAATTCTGGCTTTTTCTTAAAATATAATGATTTCTCTAATCACAAGATTTGCACTTTCACTAACAGTTAGCTTGACTTCGTGAATATTGTAAACTGAGACAGCGAGAACTTGTCGATTTGATGGTAATTTTGCACCATTTATTTGATGCTTAGGCAGTCCGATTAGGAAAATATTTTGTTTATCACTTCGGAATTCTACCAACATAATTATTTATGTAGTAAATAATACCACGCGCATTAATAACCTTAAAAATCACGAGTAAAATGACAAATGAAAGGGGTAGTTACAGATCGCTGCGCCAGTACCCGCGCAACTTGTATGGAGAAGTTTAAATCGCAAGTCGGCACGGGTTATCGTTTATAAAACGGGCTAATATTTTTTTCTATACTATATTCGGTTATTACGAAACTTTTAAGAAGGTATGCACAAAAATATATTGAACTTGAAATATAAGGGACACCCTAGTGAACGTACATAAAACATATAACTATATCCCTACGGAGAGAATTTCCTCTATGAAATTGATTAAAAATTCATCCATCAACCCAGTTGTATAAACAATTTAATCCCTTACTCGAATGTACTCGACTGTCTTAGCCTTAATCAGCTCAGCCACATAAAGCATTGTATTTATAATAGAAGCATACAAATATATAAAGAACTTTGTACAACAATAACCAATATTTATTTAAAAAAAGCGCAACATATATGATC
Source organism: Amorpha juglandis (assembly GCA_949126905.1). Classification (NCBI taxonomy): domain Eukaryota; kingdom Metazoa; phylum Arthropoda; class Insecta; order Lepidoptera; family Sphingidae; genus Amorpha; species Amorpha juglandis. The sequence goes on from OX421376.1 coordinate 6,255,384, forward strand.
TTCATAATCATTTCTCAGATCGCAACGTTATATTTTTAAAATATGGTACTACACTATAGTGTCTCAAATACAAATTCGTTGTACTTCGAGCAGTAATAAATAGATAATATGTAAATACATTTTGAACATATTGTACTTAACTTTGTTAAACACATAATATCAGCCTTTAATTAAACCTACCATACCAGTTACCATACCCTACTTCCGCACTGAGAGACGTCAATTAACTTTCATCATCAAATAGCCATTAACCATTTTTAATATTTATATTTTTACATAAGAATGTCAATGAAGATAATTTCTGTACTCAGTAACTGACCATACAGTATTTTTTTATTAAAAATGTAAAGTCGGACTTAAGTACATAAAGCCTAAAGCCATTCTCTACCAGTCTACTTAAGGTGGTGCAGAGGTAAAAGACAAGAAGTATGCAAAATAAAATGCAAACCCAGCAGATTAGAGAAAATAATGCTATTTATGCAAGAAAATTAAAAATACGATAATGTACATAAATAAAAGTAATACTGACATACCAATACATGAAATATATTATTAATATACTCACAGACAAAATATTACATACTATGTTTCTGAAAATTTTGCTAAATTATAATATTAGAAATTAGTTCGCAAACCTCCAATTTGAGTCGTTGCGCGCTCAAATTCCTGCACAATATCATCTCGTATTCTTATATTCTGTACTCAGTAACTGACCTAAAGTCACTAACGCTCTGAGCGAGGAATAAGCGGTGAGATAATCGAATTCTAAGAAACTATCAATTCACGACATATGAAAGATACTTGACGCCTCTAAATGCGGTAGATAATGACATATAATTTAAACATGACATATAATTTAAAACTTACACTATCAGTATCACATGAGTTTTGTCACTACTTTGTACTTATTCATCTGTAATGTTATTCATTATCACAATACCCTCGTCTTACACAGTAAGATTTACCCAGCATTTGTTGAATGCAAAAATCCCAATACATAGCATGTAGTGAATGCTAGATTCCGGGACATGATTTGTTGAATAACTAATAGATTCAACGACTAAATACAATAACGGCATTTACGTAGCAAACCGCCATCGTAAGCCAATGTAAAACAAGGACCTAAAGATAAATAAAATACCCAACAGCGATAAAATTTCTAACCAAACTGAGCTAGTGTCGACGTCTAAGTATTTGAGAAGAACGTTAGGTTTCGAAAAATGGCAATATACTTCGTGGCATTCCAGCGGCTGTCGGTTAAAGCCGAACATTGTTAAAACCATCGCGACGATCCCGCATCTGATGAAGGATGTCTTCATGAGCAAATTCATGAGGAATGAGATTTCATGGGCAAAATCGAATCCGTATATTCCGAGCCCCAGGAATGGGGCGATCGCCGCAGGTCCTATGGCGCATCCGTTCTGAAACCACAAAAAATATATTCGTTAGCTAGATTTGAAAGAAAGTGGCGTACCTCTTTCTTTTAAAACTCTTTTATGCCTCTTCTATAGCTAGAGGTAATTAAGAAAATGCTATCAATTGCTATAATTTCGTTCTAATTACTTTTTTGTATGAAAATTATTTTGTAATAATCAGCATTTGATCGTGTTGCGCAATAATAATCCAACACATAAAATAATGATCTACCACAGAGCCAGTTTTGTACTGGATCATTTCTACAAAGTCTAAATTACTACTATTATTTTTATATGTGCTTCAAACAACATGAAAACATTATTTCCCTCAATTTTACTAACAATTCAGTTATTAATTTGTTCGTGATAGAGCAACGTCGTTAATAATTATGTCTACAGCATGTTTTGGCCTGTTTGACCGAGGTGTTTACACTATCTCACCGAAAACCTAGGTACGTAAAGTGCCAACTTACTGATGTGTACCCTACAGTAAGTTAAATTTACGGAAACCGCTCCCTCTACATCCTTTCTTAATTTCCATTCCGTTCCAATATACTCGACGACTCATCTTTAATTCATCTATTTAGTTCGGTAGAGATCACCTACCACCAGGATTATACACTTGCTCGTTTGCCAAGCTTGCTATAAAAATAACACTAAACAAATTATAAGTAAAGCTACTAGTTACTACGTTTCTTCATCCTATAACTACCATTAAAAGTTTACATATTTCATATCTTGAACGGCCATACATGGACTTTTTAAATAGAAATCATTAACACAATAAAAAATAATAATAGATATCCTAGCTATATGGATTGTAGTTAATACCTGTTAGTTTTTTTGTTAGCCTGACATAAAAACATTTTACATTACGTACTTAGATTCATATAAAAAAAAACAGAAGCGGCGCATTGTGCCTTTGAACTTTAAAGTCATTAATAAATTGCGTATTTTGACCGGAATGAAACAAAAAAGTCGCGGATTTAATAGAAAATATAATGAGCTATTGAACATTTTTTATAGTTATTTATTAATACACTATTACATAAAAAAAAATTACACTAGCTTGTACTCCTTGTCGTCGACATCAATTTATCTACATCCGTTCAGGGGTGACCCATTAACAACCATTCAAACTTACACATTTAAAATATTACGATACTATCATCACAATAATAGCCACCATGAGAGTGACTTCATAAGTGAAATTTAGAATTGTTTTAGTTTAGTCGGTACATCATCGACTTGGGCGCCGGGAGGTTGATGCAAGGAGGAATGTATTTTTTCAGTTCAATTCAATTCTCAAAATTCTACCACCTGGTACTATTATTTTAGTTTATATTAATTATCATAAATCAATAATAAATTGAAAGACGGACAAAAATATCAAAGAAATGTTTGGTTTAGTAACTTATTAATACTAGCCCTGTATTATATACACGTCCCACTGCTGGGCACGGACCTCCTCTAAATGAGAAGGGATAGGCCTTAGTCCACCACGCTGGCATAATTTGGGTAGTTAGAATTAATATTTTGTGAGTTCATGAGTTATTTAGAAATAAGATAAAGGACACGTCGATTTTATTTATTGTATGGATGACGGCATGAAACTTAATCGAAAAAAGGTACATACAGAAACTTTTTATACGACTCGTAGCCACCAGATGTTTGCAAAAAATTGTAGATATGTATTTTTGAATAAGCCCATAAATTCCGAGTTTTTGCTACTAATGTTATGATTTATCGCTCCAAACTAACACTGTCATAATTTGTAGCCTATTCTGGTACTTCCCTGAGAATTATGTAATTATTGCGTTGATGAAGCATTTTTTATTGATCATACGCAATTTAAAAGCGGTTAGTTACGAATGTAAGGCCAGATTTCGCAACACGTTGAGTGAAAAATTATAAAGGCCTTTGAATATTATGTAGGAAGATATTGGAAACCATAATTATAAATAAATACATCATTCTGACCCAACACTAGGTTAAACCTGTATCTTAGGCATTAGGATCTACGAGGATCTTATAGTCCTACAACACCCAGACACAAAACAAATAGGAATTGTGGATCACACAAATGTTTGACTAGGTGCGGAAACTGAACCGGCGGTCTCTCGCTTCATAGCCGGCTACTCGCCCACGGCGCTATAAGAACTACACTCCAAATTGATGACTATGACATCGTCGCATAAATCTATAAATAGTTCATCCAGAAGCCTATTCTTTGTCTTTTAACTTGTGGTTTCTTCACACCACACTACATACAAACAGACTACGGGTATCATACTACATTACCTATAACTAATTTCATGATAATTTCAATTATATTTTTACAGCTTTATTAACAAGACAATTTCAGATAGACATTAACAAAAAAACGTATCATTAAGTGAGCGACCTCTGTGTCTCGCCATTCAGGATAATAAAAAAAGTAATTCTTATTAATATTTTTTACTTACCGTAACATTAAATATAGATCCAATGGCCAGTCCCATGCCTTCAGAGGCGAGGGACACAATAGTCCCTACAAGGCAGAAGACTATGAATCTTGAAACATTAAACGGAATGCCAGCCATGAAGTACACTATCGTGGAAAACAGCATGTTGAGTGTGACTTGAACTGGCAGTTTTGATACAGTCAAGGCTGCGTAGTAGGCAGTCAATCCGTACCAGCAATTGAAATGCTCTTTCTTAACTAATTTTACTTCTTGAGGATCTGGAAAGTAAAGAGTGTAATTTATAACAATGTAGAATTATAAAAAATACTATACTCTGAAAACTGAACCCCTATTTAGATGAAGATATTTTCTGTACGACACGTGCGAGAATGTCACATAACTGTAATTGTAATTATTGTAGGTTATTTTATTGTAGATTCTTAAATAATGTATCGTGGGTATCAGGAACTACGAGGGATTTGCGGTCCCACTACACCCAGACCCGAAAACCTCTAAAAACTATGATTCATATATGTCTCAATAATGACATTTATAGTAAGCAACTTACATCGCTGTATTTTTTTAGTAGTAAAAATTAGTTTAAGTGAGATAAAGTTATGAACGTTGTTTTAGGCCTTAGGCTAAATGCAAGAATATCAATGAGCAAAACTACACATTATTATCTGGACTTATACAATAATAATTAATAATAATATAACAATATTGTTAATCCTGTTACATTCTAGCATTACCTCATACCTAAAGATAATAATTAAAATGTAACTCTAATGGCATCCACAAAAAACAGGTGCTTTTCGTAAGTAAAAACGCTTTATTATACATACTATTGTTCATAGATATTCCCACGGCAAAAAAAATCTAGTAACAAATTACCATTTTTCTGTTATAGTATATCTCATAATGTATTTTTCACATTTAAATAAATAAGAAGTTATGCAAATGTTCTTTTTAACACCGTGCCGTGAAATTTATGACTTGTATAATTCCAACGTTTAAATAATTTAATTTTATATTTAACTGAAACGATAAACTAATATGAACCCATTCTTCTTCCACCTGCCCTTATCCCACTCGCAGTGGGGTCGTCGCTACATGATTTTAATACATGTTACAGAAACATTTGGCTGGTAGTTAAGTATAAATGAAGGATTGACCAGTCATAAAGAGCTAAAAAGACAAGCAAGTTGAAGAAAATCTTACTTGGTAAGTTCCTCGTATGCGAGGGGCCGTCTGGGTTGGTACAACCACTATGTTTATTTCTGCCACCAAGTATCAGTGTGTAAGCACTGATGTGTGTCGGTTCGAAGGACATTGCAGCCAGTGACATTACTGGGCATTGTGAGACTAAACAACTTACCTCTCGGGCGTGTGTGTGTTGTGTCGCCTGTCGGTTTATGTGCAGACGAGACGATTACCATCAGGCGAGCAACCCGCTGCTGGTTTCATCATTCAGGCATTAAAAATTACGAAAAAATGTTGATATCGCTTCTTTATGCATTTGACAGAGTTTTCGAAATAATCGACAGTATGTTTGTTACAAAAAATAATAACGATTTGAAATCGTAACCAAGCTTATTCTATTACCCAACTTAGAACTATATAAATATCTAAAATATGTAATTATACGTACAGACTAATACAGGGATCATAATTTGAGTATAAGCGAAGAATATCACTAAGCCGACGCACAGCTTCAAATGGTTGAACATCTGGGCTCCGTCATTGGCCATGTTAAAGAAACATATTCCTATGAGCAGTCCACATAGTATGTGATGCACAAACTGTATCCAGAGTCCTGAAAATAAAAAGAATAGCTATATGTAAGCCATACATATTTTCCAAAAAGTTTATGATTTTTCAGACAGCCACCTTGGCGTAGCGGGTTAGGAGCCGGTTGTGAATGAAAAGGGTTCGACTCCCGCACCAAGACTGTCTATTTTTTCCATTATCTATCTATTTTTTATTTGTGTCAGGTCTGGGTGTTTTGGAACCGTAAGTCCCTCGTAGTTTCTGATACACAAGATACAGTTTAAACTCCAATGTGAGGAAGATTATAATTCTATCTGTTCAGTAGGTATATTTATTTATTCTTTGATCAATTGATAAACCTTCTCCAAAATCTGTTACGAATTAGAATAAATGATTGCGTTTATAACCAATCTTTTGTGGGCTTTGGCAAAAATGTCAACAAAGTTATTACATAACTTTCTCCTTTCTTCCACCGCATTATTATTATCTCACTCGTAGTGGCAACACGCTTTCGGATACATATCACAAAGAGATTTGGTTTGGTTTGGACGCCTGACTGACAACTATGGGAAGAAAACACCCGAACACGAAACAAATATTTATGGACCACACAACCATTCCAGCTATTCGCCAACTGCGCCACGAATGCTGTCAAATTATATATCACTTTCTAAAATAGATGTTTACTACATTCAATAATGGGTAGTGTAACGTAACTAACCTTGCCGATTCCTCGATATCTGTATCAACATCCTCTTCAATAAAACTGAAAATTGTTGACAATTTGATGTCGCGTACGCCAACGAATCCGATGACTTCTGCACCTTCATCCACGTCATCAACGAATCCACCTGAGACAGCTGACTTGACAGCGAACTCACTGAGGTACTCGGGTTGTTGTACTCCCGTACTGTGTAGGTGCAGTTATCATTTGTCAACATTATTTCTGTCTCTTGTGTATCCTTATTGGTCTGATAACACAGTTTTAGTTCCATCTGATTGATAGTGTCTACGCAGGGATGTTCCATCTTGGCTGTTTTGTGCAGTTTTCCATGTTGAATTTCTTGTGATAGCAGTTTTATGTTTTCCTGCTTCTCGGTGAGTTCTATTACTAAAAGTGGAATATTTAGTGTTTAATAATTGGAATTATTATTACCTAGTTTCAATATCACACCACTTATAAATAATGGATGAATAATGAATATTGTTAAGTAGATTAATAGTATTGAAGAAAGTCGTCTTTATACACTTACTAAAGTCGGCCGGGTTATGATGTCTAGGGCAAGGCAAGCCAACACTTTGTAAATATGGAACCATAGCAGCTGTGTCTCCTTGATAAATGCAGTAGCCGTCGGCAATTACATATATCTGGAACAACCATGGAGTATTACGATGCTAAATAATATAAATCTTATAACAAATAATTACTTTTTACACCTCACAAAAAAGTTGGCTTTATTACAAAACGTAGATCCAGTAAGATTAGATTCATATACATATGAATGGATGAATTAACCATTATGATTCGGAATTTAAAATATCCCATGTAACCAAAAAAGTTTCCTTTGTCTCAGTTTATAACAATAAGTTACTTGATGGTTTTTTATTTAAATCAATTAGTTACATTAACCAATTTATTATATTACAGGAATTTAAAGGTTAGATTATATGTTATTTAAAATCATTTTTAATTCCAATAACAAACAATATTATTACTCCATCCCTCGTTGAAGAAATGAAACAATGTTTCAGCGACAATGGAAAAATGCAATAATAAACACAAGGTAACATTAATGATAATTACACTCATTACGCAAATTGTAAGCTAGATAAACCACGAGAAAACAATTTAGAATTGCACGGATTCTCCACTCAATTGCCGCTGTGTTTATTGGACCTGATATTAAAAAAAAAGTGGGTGCTTCCCGTGTGGTCCCATTTCAATTTGGTCCAGTTCTGACAATGGCTTCCATGATAAAACCGTATAAGTCTTAAAATTGCATTAAGTATGTTCGCAACAAATGGACGAATAACTCAATATCACGCCAACCGATTTCGATGTTTCTTTTTTTATTGAAAAGAATATACTTCAAGGGTAGTTTGATGAGAGTTTGGTTAGGTTCTGATTATCCAGCTTTCAAATAAAAAAAAAATCATAATCATCAAAATCGGTTCACCCAGTCGAAAGTTCTGAGGTAACAAACATAAAAAAAATAGACGAATTGAGAATCTCCTCCTTTTTTGAAGTCGGTTAATTAAAATTACACACTCATGCCTGTTATCGCCGAAGGGGTAGGTAGAGATGTGGGTGAGATATCTAGTGGTGTCATGCTGAGTGAGCAGGGCGCAAAATATATTAAAACACGCCACTAAATACAGTCCAAAATATATAATGACCTACTATTTTATTCCGAATTGTATCGAAATAAGATAATGATAATTATCTACAACTTTTCCGAGTAAAAATATGGCAAATAAAACGAATACATTAATTATAACCACGTACTCTAACCTACACTTATAGGTGGACATGGAATTACTTAATATTATCATTATGATCATATTGTAACAAATTGCATTGTTTATACAGCATACTATGTAGCTACTTATGGTCTATAAACACGAATATAATTACAGCCGGGTTTTATTTCATTCTAGATGCAATTGGAAATACCTTAGTCACTAAGCCTTAGTGTAGTCTGTCTGCCTGGCAAGCCTACACTGCTGATAAATGTGTACAGCATGTTAAGAACAATGCAATAGAAATATAATTATTATTTATTTGTAATAAGATAGTGATAGCTCAGCGAGGAATTCTAGACTACTAAGAAGATAGTTGCAGGGTCCAAATCATTCGCAATAGCATGCACCACAGACTGCACAATATGTGTGTATTCATTGTTATTTATCTCTTGCTGTAACTGGGAAGAAAACAGAAAATTCTCCATGATAATTTCGAAGGTATTTGAAGACTTCCAACTGGCATTAGAAAGACGTGGGGGCCTAACCCCTCTCATTCGTAGAAAAGGCCTATTCCCAGCAGTAGGATGTTATAGGGCTGGTATTAATATTATTCTAAAAAGATTGCCAATGATTTTTGAAATCCTTTGTCATTTCTAAAGTTGATATACTTGTTTATCTTTTCATCCTATTGACATTGGGGATTAGTATTTCCTCTAATATTGCCTAATGTACTAGATAATAATAGGCCGATAGTAATGGCCTAATTTCCGTACGGAAATGGTACGAGTAGCACACTTATACACAGTAATACTGAATATACAAAGATAACCTTCAATACCTAATGTATGTTCTATTGAAGTGCTATAATATCTAATTTTAATATCACTGTTGCCAAGGAAGCATAAAGCCGAACTGTGAACTGACGAACCATAGTCGAATAATGAATGTATAATAGTATAAATTAATTACGATTATTGAGACCGCTTTACAAAAATTGGAATATATTTTTTTTATTTGATTGAATAACGAGGCGAGGAAGGCGCTCGCCTGATGGTAAGCGCCACGCCTGCCCATAAATAAAAGCAAAACCACACAGAACTTTGGATTACAAAGCACCGCATGGCACTGAACTGCGCTCCTCACCCCGAGACATAAGATGTTAAGTCTCATAATGCCCAGTAATTTGACTGGCGTCAATGTCCTTCAAACCGAAACACAACAGTGCTTACACGCTGTTGCTTAGCGGCAGAAATAGACAAAGCGGTGGTACCAACCCAGACGGCCTCTCGCATACGAGGGATCTACCACCTTGTGAAATACTTAACATTATAACAAGAATATGATATATTTCATGCTCTCTAATATAAAGCTCATTGTGCCAAGGAAATTGTTCAATAATAGTTACACAATATTTCAGCCCGATATGTGCAACTGCTTAATAATTATTGAGCTACCACGAGTACATTTGCCTTAGATTAATTTGGCTACATTCACGTATTTTCGCTTAAAATAATTAATTTAATGACACGTGTTAACACGTGTGCGAACTTATTATATACTTATTCATTATATTTTATAACCCTAAATAAGTGTTTCAGAATGATCGTTGAGTGTTAATTACCAACGTTTTTGTACCAATATTTTTTATCTACACATTTTAAATCGTAAAATTAAAGGCGTACGAGATGATTGTCGATTTGAATATAAATGAACCGGATATCAGTTAAAAAATCATTACACTTTTTATAAAAACCTTTTTACCATAACATGTTTAACAATATACGTATCTACTTATAAAATAACATGTCCTGACTGACTGACTGATTCATCATCGCCGAGCGCAAACTATCAAGGCTACAAGCATGAAATTCGGACTGTATATTCATTTTGTGATGTTTAAAAAATTCCACCCCAAAGGCGTCAAAATTGGGGATGATAATATGTATGAAAGTCCGTCATTTTGAAAGTTACATAAACAAAATTGAGTATTTCGGTTATTGACGTAAAAAAAAAATACGTGTTACAGGAATTTCGAAAATTTCAGTTAATAAGAGATGAAAAGGGGGGTGAAAGTTAATGCGAAAGTGAGTTTGTTTGTTACGCTTTCACGCCTAAATCACTGAACCGACTTTGATGAATTTATCTACAGGTATAGATGGGACCCTGGAGACGTTTACAGGTTACTTTTGGGGCGCGCGCACGCAACGGGAACCAATTTTTGCCATTACCTCGTCTGTTAATCAGCGAAGTGTATGTGCAGCTGAGGTTGGCTTTGGGCCTAAGATATTGGTGGCTCAATTACATTCCTTATTGCGGATATTCTAGAAAATAATGAAAAAAATCATGTGTCGTGGAATCGGAGCTCTAAATATGCGAATCCGACTCATACTTGACCGGTTTTTTTTTATGTAACAACAACTTTAGTAATAGCAAATACAAATTATGTATACTTTTTTTTTTTGTTGCATAGGCCGACAAACGTGTAAGTGGGTCACCTGATGGTAAGTGATCTCCACAGGGATTTAGGCTTCCGGATTTTTTTTTATCCGAGCACGGCAAAGTTACTGTACTACACCTGATGGTAAGCGCAGTGCAGTCCAAAAACCAGCAACCACCGATAAACTCATTGTTTATCGGTGGTCACCAGAATCATGCCGGCCTGTATAAATGCTTCTTCACTCTTCGAAGAGGGAAGAAGCAAATCGAGGGGACTGCGACAGGACAGGCGGATGACCGATGCAGGCAAAATAATATAATAATGTACGCCTGTACCCGCCCCAACCAACCATCAAGTCATGTCGCAAGCCCCTCGGCAGAACCGGATATAAACTGGCTGACCCTGGAACGCGACCCACACAAGGTGGGTCACTATGGCAGGTTTTAACACCAGTGTACGGTGGTCGCTATACGGTAGGATACGAATATCCTCCCACCAGCAAAATATATCACTACAATATATCACTACGTACACCGTACGAAACACAGCAAGCCGCTAATTTACGTCGGTTTTCTGTGAGACATTGGTAACGACCCGGTCGAGCCGGCCCATTCATGCTGTAGACAGAACTGTTTACAGCGTGGCTCTAAGGCTGCGTTTAGACGACGCGAAAAATTTCGTGCGGCCGCCGCGCGGTCATAGCAAATGTATGTCTTATTAACTAGGACTTAACGTTGAAATTCTTTGTGAGTAACCAACTGCGCGGCCGCCGCGCGGCGTCCGCGCGGTCGGCCGCGCGGCGGTCGCGCTCCCGTTTACACGATCGCGCAGTCGCCGCGTGGTTGGAGCGTTGCGAAGTATTAAACATTATGGCTTAGTCAATAGAGTTTACATTAGTTTTTCGAGTGATTGGAGCGCGGCGGCCGCGCGGCCGCCGCGCGGTGGGATTCCTTGTCATATAAATGCGCCCAACACTCAAAATGTGTGTAACGAATAAACTTAAAAACTACTAGACCGATTTGAAAAATTCTTTCAACATTAGAATCCTACATTATCCCTGATGAACATAGGCTACTTTTTATCCCGGAAAAGCAGATCACGCGAGCTGAGCCGCGAGGAAAGCTAGTGTTCTATAAAGTTTTAGGCTCAGCCACCTACCTGACGTCTGTAGTTCGAAAAAGGAATCATTTATTATAATAGTAATTTAGTAGTGATCTACCCGTCACCTCCTAGGAGTGGCAGCCAAAGTATGTGTGTTTTTTTAATCTTAAAACACTTGATTTAAATGGAATTAGAAAAATTGTGCTTTAAATGGCGACAGGCTCGGTACAACTCTGTTATGGTAGATACACCCCTGTCTAGTCCTTCGAGGATTAATTATTACAAGAATAATATAAGACTTACATTATAAACTTCCTACTGTTGGGCATAAGCCTTCTCGACTAATGAGAGCACTTTATGTTGAACCTCCCCATGTCACCTTCTACATATCTACGGTGTCCTCTCCATACATATTTAAGAGACACACTAACCTGGTCAAACAACTCCAACAACGAAGCCGCAGGTTGGTGTATGGTACATACAACAGTTCTACCCTGTTGTGCCAACTGCCGCAACAATTTAACGCACTGTGTTGTTGCTACTGTGTCCAGACCACTCGTTGGCTCGTCTAAGAAGAATACTGGTGGGTTGTTCACCATTTCTAGTGCTATTGATAACCTGGAAAAAAAAAATTGTCACTTCCCGCATAAATAGGCCAGTAGGTCACAATTACTCTAAGCCGACGCGCAGTGGCGTGCAGACCATAGAGACAAAGAGATACTGCGTATCCAGACAATTTACTTATTAAAAAGGAAAAAAAATATCACTACCAAAAACATAAATATTTTCAAAATTGCCGCGCTCGCGTTCGTATTTACACGACCGGCGGCGCTAGTGACCCGCCGCGTAGGCACCTAAAGAGTCTGGCTGAATTTGCACACAATCAAAGCTATTCTACAAGGCATCTACTGTAAAGAAACGCGGTCTTAACATGCATTTAGACCGATAATTTTCCAATTTGAAATATAAATAAATTATAGTAGAATGAAACCCATTGTAAAAGGGAGAGAATACAACAAAATTGATAGGAAAAATAAATTACCGGCGATCTGAGGTCGGGAAGTGGGAAGGGGGGGGGGCTTTTAAGGGTAAAAAACGGTTTATCTCGATTTTCGGAAAAACTACAAGTCCTATGGAAAAAAGTTAAATCGCAAAGTTGTAGGTAATAAAAAGATCTACAACTTTTGTATACACACTCTCTTCACATAACCCCAAAATATATATGAAAAATTCAAATAACCAAGTTTTTTGTTTTTATTTTTATCTATTATAATAAATCATTTTTTTTCAAGAAAATTGGTGAAAACTTACCTTTTTACACGCTTTTTATTAACTTCACCTGTATGTTTGTTTGTTTGTATGTTTGTAACCGACTCCTTTGGGCGCGATTTTAACCCACTTTAAACGGCCAGATTTCGTTCAAACTTGGTAGATTTATCGAGGACCGATGACAATACACTAATTTGATAAAAAAATAATAATAATTTAATAATAATAATAATAAAATAACAATTTAATTTAATTAATTATTGATATTCCGGTTAAGAATTAAAATTGTACTCTCTGGATCTTCGTTAATTATAGGGAATATCGTAGTATCTAATAGTGTCAATAGATGGCGCTTTTTTGATATTCGGGTTTAAAATTATACTCTCTGCTACAATATATTTATATTTTAACTAAAAAATTAAAAATAAATAATAGTTTTAAAAAAACTAAAAAACACGCTTTTATAGAAAGTCTAACTAAAAAATTGAAAATAAATTTGAAGAAAACAATGTATTTTATTGTAAAAAAAAAGCGTGGGGTGCTTTTTAAGATACTATCTAAATGATAATCCTTCTACTCATATTTGTCAATATAATATTGATTACTATTGACACCATGCACCCCACGCTTTTTTTTACAATAAAATACATTGTTTTCTTCAAATTTATTTTCAATTTTTTAGTTAGACTTTCTATAAAAGCGTGTTTCTTAGTTTTTTTAATTATATCCCAAATACACTGTAATTTTTTTGATTTAAATGGTTATTTTTGCACCTTATTTTGACTTAATATCGAAAAAGCAGCCTAATTTTCAAACGAAAATTCTCACGTCAAAATATGAGCTTTTTTAAAAAAGTCTGTTGGTTTCTTGTTAATTGAATTCTCTACTTTCTGGTGGTGTAAAAAAATATATACATTACTATGGTAAATGTGCTCAGAAAATGCAAAGAAACGAACTACTAAATAACAGGTAGTAAGCCCCAGACCCACCTAGCCCCTTCCCCACTTCTTTATGATGGGCTAAAATTTTCCGTAGATCACTCAGGTATATAAGTTATATTAAAATAACAATAAAGAGGCATCTACGCATATAATTTAAAGAAGATTCTACAACTTTCTCAAAATATTGTAGATATGTCTTATTAAATATTAACTTATAACTTTACATTTTCTGAGCACATTTACCATAGTAATGTATATATTTTTTAACACCATCAGAAAGTAGAGAATTCAATGAACAAGAAGCCAACAGACTTTTTTAAAAAAGCTCATACTTTGACGTGAGAATTTTCGTTTGAAAATTAGGCTGCTTTTTCGATATTAAGTCAAAATAAGGTGCAAAAATAAATATTTTAAATCAAAAAAATTACAGTGTATTTGGGATACAAAAAGGTAAGTTTTCACCAAATTTCGTGAAAAAAAAATGATTTATTATAATAGATAAAAATAAAAACAAAAAACTTGGTTATTTGAATTTTTCACATATATTTTGAGGTTATGTGAAGAAAGTGTGTATACAAAAGTTATAGATCTTTTTATTACCTACAATTTTGCGATTTAACTTTTTTCCATAGGACTTGTAGTTTTTCCGGAAATCGAGATAAACCGTTTTATACCCTTAAAAGCCCCCCCCCTTCCCACTTCCCGACCTCAGATCGCCGGTAATTTATTTTTCCTATAAATTTTGTTGTATTCTCTTCCTTTTACAATGGGTTTGATTCTACTATAAATTTGTTTCTATTTTTACCATTTTCAACCGGATAATCACCGGTCTAATTAGTGAATATTTATTTAGTTCAAAACACGCACACTAATAAAAATTTAGACACTGTCTCCTATTGGCTGTTATTGGCTGAAATTAGATGCACTACGCCCCATTTTCAAAATACGTTCATTTTGACATTTTTTAAGCATTTGATATTTTATTCGCATATCGTACTTTTAACTGCAGTATTTAAATCTCTGCATTTCTTTCGGGAAATCTACGGAAAGTAACAATGATTTATCGAAATACTGATATCTGCAAAGATCTGCTAGATAAGTATTGGTTTCTGTAACATAATATGTCAAAAACAATGTTATGCCAACTCCACTGCGGGTGGAATAAGGGCAGGCGGAAGAAGATAGATGGATAGAATATTCATTATTGCATACCAAATAAAGTATCTTAAAAGGGAAACTTAAACTTGGAGTAACTTAAAAAGGATCATACAGTAAGGGTGATAGATACAACGGGCGATTTTATCGCGACCGGCGACGTATTCCAGGCAACTTAAAGAAGAACAGAAATACTAAACTAGTAGCCTTACCTCTTCTTCTGTCCACCAGATAAACTATCTGTTCTCGTATTCTGATGTTCCAAAAGCCCCAACTCCTGAAGTATTTCCACAGATGGTGTCTTACTGCCTTTTGGCAACTTGAGCCTGGCAGCAACATCCATCGCCTCCCGGACTGTCAGGAATGGCTGCAACAGATCTTCCTGTGTGATGTAACATGATGATCTTTGGAAATGGTGCTCTTTTCTCGGCTGGCCGTTTACCAGAAGCTCTCCGGTTACACCCGCAGACCTGTGGAAGAAAATACATAAGTTATTTGATCACGTCACAAAAATAACTCTGTGTACTCCTCAAGTTCTGAGACCACCATTTTGTTTATTCTCAATGTCGAGCTGTGCGAATTTTGAAAAAACTTCTCGGCTTCAACCTTGAAATATTTTGTAGCTAGCATAATCTTAATTAATCAAGTAAAGTAATGGCAATTTTATCGACAAGAAAAAAATTGAGGATTAATGAGTTCTATATTCTTTAAGTTTTTTTTAATTTATATTTTGCTCGTGGTTCCGCCACGGGCATTTAATTTTCCATAGCTATAGGATAAATAATAGCCTGTGTCCTAACTCAGGTCATGATTACCTGTGTGTCATTTCATTCAAAACTGTCCATCTGTTTTACATCCGAATACCCAAAGTCACAAACATCCAAACTTTTACGTTTGGTATTAGTCAGAGAAGAATCGGTCATTAAAGTACGCGCGATTTTAAATAATAAAGTCAATATTGCCACTGAGTGTTTTTAATAGTAAAGGTCGGCAAACGAGCAAGTGGGTCACCTAATAGTAAGTAACTTCCATCGTCTATGAACGGCCACAATACCAGAAGAATCATGGACAAGTAGCCAGGCTTAATGGAAGAGAATAATTAAGAGATTAGGAAGGGGAAAAGGGATTTGGGCCTTCGATATCTCACTCACCATACGAAACTCAACAGCAAGCTGTTACTGTACGTCGGTTTTCTGTGAGACAGTGGTAAGAACCCGGTCAAGCCGGTCCATTTATGCTGTAGTCAAAACTGTCTACAGCGTGGCTCTACCACTTAGAAAGTTAAGTTTATGATTGAGAAAATCAAAACTAATAAGTCAACTACAGAAATGACGACGTTGGACGAAAACTAACCCTCTTGAATCGCTATCACCAACTCCGATTAAGATTTTAAAAAATATATACATATTTATGTATATCCAAAATTTACAAACCTACTTAGTTCTCAAATTAATATTTTTTTTAAATCATTGTTAGTAAACAGTATCCAAATTCCCAAATCGCCGCCATCATAACAAAGATATCACCATTGAGATCAATGCTTACGAATGCAAAAACAATTTTCAAAATCAATCCAGTTTACGGAGATATCGCGAAATATACACAAAAAAACGCGTGGAATTGAGAACCTCCTTTATGGATTAGAAAGCTTCAATAAAAAAATAAAAAACGTGTGCGTCTCGGGACGCTCGACGGAAGTGAGCCTGCCTACTGCTGCTGTATGCGTGAGAGAAAGGGAAACCAGACAGAGTGGCGCCGTAACGCGTTACGTTACGAAGCGGTTTACCCTCCCATAAGAAGTTATCACTTCAAAAAGATTGATATACATACCGATACCCCGATATGACGTTGAGGAGTGAGCTCTTGCCGGCCCCGGACGGTCCCATGATTGCAACTAGTTTACCGCAAGAGAACTTTCCATTTACGCCTTTGATAACCATTTTACGTGGAACTGTAACAAAAATACACTTTGATTCAATCACATTATAAAATTTTCGATGTGACTCATACCATAATATGCAGATGCAGTCATCCACACTACAACGCAATTAAAGCTACCTTTCCAAATACATTTATGAAAAATATCGATACACTATTTTATAGTATTTATTAAGATGACAAAGATAAAAAAACGTAACATCGGTAATACGCTAACACGCTTTACTTCCGATGTAGAAGGTGGAAATTGAAACTTTCAACTTGTTATTGACTCTCTGTCAGCTATATTATTACTACTATCTAATTCCATTGTCTGTAAGTTTTCCGTGTACTAAATAAATAAATAAACTGTTACAAGAAAAATAATGTACTATTACAATTAAACGACTGGACTATCAATGGAACTTTCTGTGGCGCTTTAAATCTAGTATTAAATGCGCTGATAAAGATAGTAACGGTATTTTAAATAGCCTTACGTATAACAGGTTTTAGTACAAAAAAGCGAAGTGTACTCGACCACCTACCGTGATGCGCAGGTCACGGTCTCTGCTTAGGATACGATTATAGCTACGAGAAGAGCGATCGTTCTTTAATATATCGACATTATCAAGCTCTTGATTAATATTTTTGTTCACATTCAAATAAGTATATTATGTGAATTTGATTATGTGACTGTATTTTTACAGCTCCATCTATCTAATCCATAAGAGATTGCCGTTAGCGATAAGGTCGCCAATTGTACTTATTTATATCCAAGTTTTTGTTTTGTTTTTGTTTACATTTTTCTTTCTGTCTGGCTTAATGCCAAGGCCTTCCGGGCCATCATGGTCTCTTTCTGTCTTTGTTTGTTAAGCAAAATTTCCTTGGACATTGTGATCCAAGCCTTAAGAGTATTTACTATATCAGTGTGTAGTATCAGATTTTCTAAAATTACATATAAACAACTTATTTTTCATATCCACTATAGGCAGAATCAAATATAATTTAATGTCCAGGTCATGATATCTATTTGTGCCAAACACCATCCAAATCTGACTTCAAACACAATAGTGCATAATATTAGTAGGATCCTACAAATATACATATCCGCTCATCACAAAGCCCGCTACCTGAATATTACGATTCATTTGTCGTAGTTTATTTTTATGTTCACGTCGTCAGCAGTGCATTGCATTATTGATTAAAATAGAGGCATCATGAATAGACAATACTTATCATAAATTATAAACAAATCGTAGTGGTTTCTTGTGAATCACATGCATTATCTACCTACATTACTGAAGCGAGATAACAAAGTAAAATTTAGTCTTGCGTAAGATATAAATCCATTCCTAATCTATGCTACTTAATAGTTGCTACTAAAATGGTAATAAATTACTCTTCTTCTTCCTCCCCTTATTCAACTTAGAATGGGATCGCAAAATACAACGGTCGTGACGCAACTTGCTTTTTAACACATCTTACAGTAAGATTTGGTGTGTAGTTTTTAGGATTTCCGCTTGCCTTACGTTAAGCCCTCTGGTGAGAAAACACACCCAGACCCGAAACAAACATTCGTATATGACACAAAACCTGCGGCCTCTCACTTCACAGCCGGCTTACCGCCCACTGTGCCACGCAGGGTATCAATTCGGTATGTATATAGTATTAATGTGAAGGCGCGAAAGCACATTGTCTAAAAAAATAAGTAAAGATAAAACCGAGAAAAACAAATAATTTAAACTAATTAAAACATCACTGCTTTTGTATTTTATTGGATAATGACTGATAGAAATGTAAAGCCTTGTAAAGCCGGAATTTTTACTGCATTCTGCAGAATCCGAGTAAATCTACATATTGACTGTGACAATTTCGACTACTAAATTCCATTCGCATTATCTTTTTCTTTTTCGTCGACAGCTGAAAGGCATCAATTTAAAATATTTATTATTTTTGTATTGAAGTTCAAAGTCTGCGCATACGGAAATTATTGCAGAAAATAATCAGTAATGACAATTTAATTGCTGCTTATTTGTAATGATTTGAATCGATTTATGTAAAGAACAATATATGCGTAATAAAAAGTCTGACCTTATGTGATGCAGACAATAATATTTAATTATTATGACAATATTTAATTTAGGTATTATAAAAAGGAGGGACAGAGCGGCGATAGCGCCGCGTGGAGACTCGAGACAGCCCCAAGAGCATGCATCTCTGACTTTCATATTTCATTGTTAATAATCGTTTGCTTAAAGGTTAAAGAAACATCGTGACACCTCTGATAAATTCTAAATAAAGATTTCGAAGGTATTTGAAGTCTGCCAACTCGCATTATGTCGGCGTGGTCGACTAAGGCCTAAACCCTCTCATTAGTAGAAGAGGCACTTAAATAATCGTGTAACGTATATTATTATTTAGGGCTGGTATTAATATAATACAAAATTCTCATAATTAATAACAAAAACAGAAAATGAGGAAATACGTTTATTTTACAGAAAATGTATTAAGTAATTTATAACGACAAACTTATTTATGACAGCCTTCGTGGCGCAGCGGGTGAGTAGCTGACTGTGAAGCGAGAGGCCGCGGGTTCGATCCCCGCACCGAGATAAATGTTTGTGTGATCCACAAATGTTTGTCTCGGGGTATGGGTGTTGTGAGACCTTACTTATATCTTACTGTGGGGTCAGGGTTATGTGTGTGACTGTTGGGTGTATTTATTTATTTATTATTTATTTTAGTTATTCATCAAAAACGAACAAACAGGCTTGATGCCTTTTAATTATAATCAAAACAATATTAGTGTTAAATATACATTAAAATTATACTATTTAATAGGAAAACTTCATACCTAAATGACAAAGTACATTGATATTTAATGACGCAATTGGTAATGAAGCACCATCCTTTGTTCGATTTATCTTGTTCGCAGCAGGCTTCCTCGCCTATCAAAATAATCACAACTATAGTTATTGTGAATTATGTTATATTACTCATATAGCACAGAGTTCAGGACACAATTAATGAAAATACTTTTAGACGCGCTGCTATCATCGGTCCGCGAAATAACGATGGAATTCTGGGCGCCAATGTATTTGGAAATGTTGGATACCATAATAAATATAAAACAAATTATTCACGATTTGCGAGTAGTACTAAGCAAAGCGTAAACTTAGCGGTCATAAAACACTAGACTTAATCACACTGTCCAATATTAGGCAGCAAAGTATTTAAGAATACATATGCATGTAAAACACTACAAAGAATTTAGATAGAATAGTGAAAAAGATTGAGATGGGAATGCTTTGATGGTTTGGTAGAAAAGAAATGTGAAATGGAGTCACAGTGTCGGCCGACGACATTATTTATGGACCAAATGAAGGACCTTCTGAAAAGGTCCAAATAAGATCCTTGTAAATGACGAGCATGCATATGGAGACTGATGATGGTTAGGGGTACGTAAATTTCGTTTTTACGAAATAGATGCGATAAAAGCGAAATCTGCATTTTATTTGCGATAAAAGCGAAATTTGAAAATTAAATACTTCCACACCTTTTCACGTTACGTGCAAAGTTCTAGGTGTATCAAAATCTTGCTACCCTGGGTTTGCGAAAGCAGCTATTCAATGTCTCAATTGCCCTGGCAATAGTGTTGATGCCGGGAGGTACTTTAGTATCTACAACATTGTCGTAACTGATCACAGGCAAACAATGAAAGATGAAAATGTAGAAATTACAACAATGCTAGCCTTTAATTGAGTTTTTAACACTGTATTTTGTTTTTGCGAAATAAATGCGAAATTTTCTATTTTGAGTTTTTTTAAATGCGAAATCACGATTTTTTATTTGCGAAATTTACGTACCCCTAATGATGGTGGAACAAGGTAAAGACGTGTGTGAGGTTTGAGAGGTGTCCGTGGTGTCTGCCTATCCCAATGGGCGACACGTAATACGTGTGTATGTTGAAACATTACACATTTTTATGCACTCAAGTTATATGTGTGTAAAAGCAAAAAAAGTAAAATAGGTTATGTTAAATTATAATAATAACCCGTTTCCCTTCACCTTGGCTTATGCAGTACCTTTATTCTTAGATTTCTTGGCATTTATAATATTTGCCATACATACCCATATGAAACTATATATACTGTACTAAGAACGTATCTGTTAATCTCATCCAAGCCTATTAAAAAGTGCAGCAGAAGATTACAGCTTACAGATGTCATTCCGTCCGCATCCCTGGTGCGGGTGGTAGGATATTTATATCCGCCCGGATAGCGACCACCCATATATTGTGTTTAAACCTGCTATAGTGACCCAAACACCTTGTGTGGAATTCGTTGCAAGATCAGCCAGTGTATATGCGGCTCTTCCGAAGGGCTCGCGACAGGATGGGTATAAGGGTACACCCTTGAATCCCTATGCCTGCTACAGTCATTCACCTGTCCTGTCGCAGGATTGATTTGCTTCTTCTCTCTTCGGAGTGTGAAGAAGCATTTACTCGTATACAGGCCGGCATGATTCTGGTCGCTCGTTTTTTTGGATCGCATTGCGCTTACTATCAGGTGTACTTTGCCGAGCGAAAAAAAATCCCGATTGTTGTGCCATTTGTGGGCAATAATAATTGTGATAAATGACCAGTCAATCATAGGTAATCGGTCTCCGTAACATAAACGTTGCCCCACATTGCCAGTTTGATTACGGTAAACGTATTGTTTGAGTAAACTTTGTTTGTTTGTTATAATTCAGTTCACTCATCTTCCTTTTGGAGAATATGTATAATGTATATAAAATAGTGTATATTATAAATTTTAAGTGAGTTAAAAATGGATTTCCAACAGTTTCTGCAATATTTAAATATGACACTCGTACGAATATCCCGAACAGTGTTATTTATGAGATGCAGACAACCCGATAGAGTATACGATGGGTATTACGATGATATAGGATTCCAATTTAGAATTCCAAACGGAATTAGAATTCCGCTATCGTTTTAGGAAAGAAACTATCGTAAAATTATTATTATTTTTGCCAATTGCTTTTGGTATCATTGCTACGGCCACTAACAGAGGATTACCCATTCCACTTATAATTCAGGTGCTTATTGCGTTACGATTTTACTGGAAATTTTCTAGTAAGTACCTAACAAGCCCAAACTAATTTATGTGTATTCAGTGTATTTAACGACGTAATTCCTTGACTCGACCTCATTGGAGAATCCTCAAGAAGAGCCTAAATTTTGAGTAAGAATACCATTTTTGAAGATTCTTTAATGAGTTTTCAAGGTAACCTCGATTGAGATACGGTTGAGGAATTTCGAGGAAACGTCTTAGAATACGCGTGTTAGTTTAAGTACATTTTAAGGATATCAGCCTAAGCTTATCCTATACTGATCTCTTAATGTTAGTTCTATAAAATAAAAATAAAATATAATATTTTATTCTGCAATGAAACTGTCTGCGATCCCGCGTTGTTGTGTGAGTTTATGTTAGGCTTAACCCCTCTTATTCAGTATAGACTGCCTGTGCCTAGCAGTGGGATGTGTACAAGGCTAGTATTATTATTTTATGCAATGACACATGGATATGACGAGTTTTAAATTGTTATTGGAGCTCAGATCTCAGTAGTTTTCCCCACTTACTTCAATGCGGTGGTTAACATTTAAGAATACTGCACGGACTCGCACAAAACTAGTTTAAAAACAAAACAACAATATATGGACTGCATAGTCATCATTCCAAAAATAGTATCAACAATTATTGACAACAAAGTTAATAAAAGTGACACAAGTCACCTTTTTAACCGACTTCAAAAAAAGGAGAAGGTTCTCAATTCGACTGTATTTTTTTTTATTTTTTTTATGTTTGTTACCTCAGAACTTTTGACTGGGTGAACCGATTTTGATGATTCTTTTTTTATTTGAAAGCTGGTGTTTCCCGTGTGGTCCCATTTCAATTTAGTCCAGTTCTAACAATGGCATCCATGAGAAAACCATATAAGTCTTAAATTTGCACTATGTGCGCAACAAATGGACGAATAACTCAATATCACGCCAACCGATTTCGATGATTATTTTTTTATTGGAAAGGATGTACTTCAAGGGTAGTTTGATGAGAGTTTGGTTAGGTTCTGATTATGAGCTCCATGACAAAGTAACGGAACTCTTACATCCGAATCTTTTATAGGCTATTCGGATATTTGAGTCACCTATATACCATAGCTGTACTTAACACTGAAAATTGAAAAATAAAATAAAGTTTAAGAAAATTTAAAAACCAACTTCAAAAAAAATATAATATAGGTACTGAAAAGTAGACAATGACAATTTTAGCTTTCTTTGAAGTCGGTGCCTGTCACTACCGGTCAACTGAAATTGCACCGACTCGAAAGAGAGCTAAAATTGTTATTTTCTACTTTTCAGTATATTTTTTTTAAGTCAGTTTTTAAGTTTTGTTATACAAGGCAAAAAAACGCGGATGGTGCCGTAAGTAAAAACAAGTTACTTATTAGTTTTCACAAATAAATTATTATTTTCTCTCAGTTTTTTACAGACCTTGTCATAAATTATCATAAAATTATACTGTACATTTTAACCAGAGCCGTTATGATCGGAGATTGCGGATCTCCTAAATTTTGTTTTGTTTCAAGGACGAAGTTAAAAAAAATACAAAGGATACAGTGTTATTGAATTATATTAAAATTGGATGTTAAAAACATCCGATATGACTTTTAAGAACTCATCGATCAAATGCAAAGATAAACAAATGTGAAGTATAAATGTTCAATTAAGTTGTCCATTAATCTGACATTCTAGTCTTTGTCCGACACGTCATGTCAGACCTAAGGTAATACAAATCGCAGCAAAGTACAAAACCATTTGTCACTCAACTTAAATGGGCTAAGGATATCTAGAAATATTTTGGACTGCTTCGTTCATGTGGCTTCTTTCGCGTGTGTTTAGTTCTCAAGATATTTATTTAATCACGTTATTTGTTTAGTGGTAGCGCGTCAAGGCTGAGACCCGTAAGGTCCTGAGTTGAATTCCCAGGTCGGGCAAGCACAATTTGTGTTTGAGATTTCGATTCGAAAATTAGACTAATTGACCGGGATAGGCTGTCCAGTATGCGATAGGCTATCATATCATGGAACGGAAATAAATTACAAAAGATGTATTATTTTTTAAATATTTACTCTTGTTTCTTCCTTTTATCCATTTAAATCCTTAGTTCCGAAAGTGGTCCAGGTGGACACCCAGGGGTCCGCGGGAGACTCGACGGGGGTCTACGTTGGCGTGCCAAAAAAATGGGGTTCACAATTCGTAAGCGGAGGACTACGAAAATTTATCTGCTTTCGATAGTGAATAGCTAAAAGGTTAGCTTGACTTTATCTATCAATGTAGGCAGATAATATTTTAACTAGCCCCGAGATAATATGTAATAACTTGCATATTGTTTGCCGAATTTTGCGAATATGGTAGAAATGTACCTGCAGGGGGTCCAGCGAAACCAGCTAAATTTTGAAAGTAGTCGATGAAAAAAACGCTGTGAACCTCTGCTCTAAATGTTACTATTTAAAGGATTGATGGTTCAATATGGTCGCTTTTTACACAATGAACTACGGTTAAAATATAAACATATTATGTATACAATTAATGGGAACGCTCTCACGGAGCGGCGCGAGTCTTATTTGCATAATTGTTACATAATATAACATAATTATCATATATAATAGATGACCTGGTGAACTTCGTACCACCTAAAATTAAATGATTGTAACTCTTCTTATCCGATTCATCATCATCATTATCTCAGCTTATTAGGACGTAAGCCTCCCCAAGTGAGCGCCAACCATCCCGGTCTTGGGCAACCCGCATCCATCCGTTACCTGCCATCTTTGATTTCATTTTTATTTATTTATATATTTTTTATTTATTTCATATTTCATCTTATCCGATTATTATTACCTAATTAACTTTCCAACTACGATTCATTAAGATTGAGAACGATAATATTGGCTGCATCGTTTACTGTTTGAGTTTCGTTTGATTACAAAAATATAAAATTATATTTTTTTGGTTTTTCGGTTTTTCTTTCCTAAACTATCCCAGTATTGAGGCGAACAAACCGAAAAAATAATATTGTGAATGTGATGTGAATGAATGAGAATCACATTTTTTATTATTATCAATAAGCAATATTTGTATTCAATATCACAGTCGTATTACGTTCCATATAAAAGTTTCGTACAACAATCAATCCCCCTTTTTCCCTCTTAAAATGTAAATTTCCAAAAATCCTTCCTTAGCACGTCATTACATTACACAAACTATCATCTGACCAAATTTCAAGATTAATCAGTGAGTGAGTGGTGTTCCGTTTTTATTTCACGCTGTTAAAATAATCCGTGACCTTTTCATTAATTTTAATAGTTATCCTGCTATTCTGAGCGGAGAAGAATCAACAACAAAATAAAATTAACATCAACAAATCAGAGATCATTGAAATCAGTCGAGCCGTGCTTGAGTTATGTCAGGCCTGTCAAATTGAAATTGATTCAATCCTGTTATTTTAATTCGTTAAGGGTATTTGACATTTGTTGGGAGTACTTTGACACAGTTATATACCCAAATGGATATCGGCCACAGTACACGTTGTGAAAAATCCGCAATAGGGCCTCGTTCAGCCGAGTTGTGTTCTGCAGTCAGCCATTGTACACCCAGTAACTTCACGCCGCATAATTCTGCCCACCTATCTCGGGGGACGCGGAAGGAATGTCTCTTGATATCATATTTGGACTGCACTGTATTAGTCACTTTGTCGCGCACTTTGTCGTCTAAAACGACAGAAATAAAATATTTTCTTCAATTTTTATTTTGTGACAACAGAATTGTCACTATTCAGCACTAAATCTAATCCTTACCTTGAAGTACTTACTTACTTTATCTAATCATAGCAACAATGTAACATGACAAACAAACATTCAAACATATATACGAAAATATATTTAATAGACTGGCATTTCAATCTATTAAACCGATATGACTCAACATTTTCCGATAACGTTTATTTATGAATATATATCATGCAATAACAATGGTGTGATTAATAATTCACTTCGTGTTTACATCCATTAGCATTATATAAGAAATTATATTATTATGCGTGCAAAATATTATGGCCATAACAATATTTTTATGGCTTTACAACTATTTTCATTTAATACGTACATGAGACTACCTCAGTGGCGCAGTTGTAATGCATACGCGGTACGAATGCTGTGCTAAGGTCTCGGGTTCGATCCTCGGATCGAGTAAAAATGATATTGGGTTTTTCTATCACGAAATGCTCAGTATCAACCCGGAAAGGCTCGCCCCCTATCACATCATGGGACGAAAATAATCTCGGTGAAATGTGGGTGTACTAGTTACACCTCTGCCTGCCCCTTCGGGGATTACGAGCGTGAGTATGGTTAGTACATGATTCTTCGAGAAATATAATAAACATTCCATCATGATCATAACTTTTCAGTGTTAATATTTTGAGTCGGTTTTTAGTTTTGTTAATACTTATTTTATTTTTCAATTTTCAATGTTAAGCTATAAGTGTTACGGCATGTACAAGCAGCGGCAGCCTCCGTGGCGCAGTGGGCGAGTAGCCAACTGTGAAACGTGAGGCCGTGGGTTCGATTCCCGCACCGAGCAAATATTTGTCTGATCCACAAATATTTGTTTCGGGGTCTGGGTGTTGTGAGACCAAATATCTCGTAGTTCCTGATACCCACGACACAAGACTCGTATCTTACTGTAGGGTCAAGGCTATGTGTGTGACTGTTGGGTGTTATTTTTTTATTTATTTATAAAATAGAGGTAATGTTTATTTCGGTAACCGATATTATACAAATAAAAAAGTAGTAATTGAATTAATTGACATTTAAAAATACCTGTAAAAATAATAAGCTATAGCCGAGAAATTAATAATACCGGCTTAGGTCCCTGGCGTCTAGACTAACCTGTGAAGGCTTTGCACTGAATATTTAAGAGTCGTGGCCCGTACAACATAAAGGTCGAAATGTTGTTGACACTATTTATTTATAACTACGCTACACCTAAAATTAGATTTTATGCGACATCATTTGCATATGAGACAAATGAAATTCATAGCATAATTAAAACATTACCTAATGACCTGTTTCACAGTGTGCGAGCAAATTATAAACCGGCAGTCACTTTAGCAAGTTGACATATGCTCCTCCTTATTTGATAAATAAAGTTTACTCGGATATTTAGCCTTGAAAATTTTTCTGCAGTACATTCCTGAGAAATATATCATAGTGGATAATAGAGAAATATATCCCCATTATTTATCTACAGTATTAAATAGTTTCGTATCTAACACATTCTCAGGAATTATTTAATATTGTAATGTCCTTTATGTTGGTCCAACATAGCAAGAAACACAAACCAATAGACTGTAAAATTATTATTATACCTAAGAAATAAATTGTCGCACTTAAACTAAAAACACTTAAAATATATATCTAAAAACTAAATTTAAACTTAAAACTAAATTTTAAACAAAAATCGAGCTACTCTCGCTCGCACACGGGGCTGTCCGTGTGTAGTTTGAGTGTCCGCAACCTTGTGATAAACGTATTAATTTGCGAATTCCGGGACAATAATAAGAAATTACTGGACACATGACAAGGCAGCCCATTCCGGGATCATCCCGAATTTCCGGGAAGTCTAGCAACCCTGTATTGTGTTTTAGGTATAGCTAGTTAGTTATGTAAAACATGATGATAGCAACAAAGTATTTTTATTATAATCTATGTTTTTATAGTATACACGATTATGACACATAGTAATTTCCACTATGAAATACAAGTTTTTATTCGGATCACGTCGAATTCGCTCATCATATTACTAAGAAGTTTTGTTATGAAGCTATCGGCAAATATTCTATTTATATTCCGTTTCTTTGTTATAAAAGAAAAGTATTATATATAGCTATTTAGCTATTTATTTATTATATAGCTGTCCCTCGCGGTTTTCGCTCGCCACCCCGAGACATAAAATGTCTCATAATGCCCAGTAATTTCACTGGCTTTAATATTCTTCAAACCGAAACACAACAGTGCTTATACATTGGTGCTTGGCGGCAGAAATAGATAAAGCGGTGGTACCAGCCCAGACGGCCTCTCGCATACGAGGGACCTACCACTTTGTACAGTCACACGCCATTGTCGCTATTGTTAATAAACAAATCAATAACACTAAAAATTGATTATACAGCGATAATTACAAATTAACAGAAAACAGTTAGTACATGTACGTCTTATCTAACTGTAACGAGGTTAATCAATATGTCTAGGTCGGTAATGACTACGACGATAGTGTAATGTTAGCATTTCACATACGCATATACAGTAAAATAAACATTCTTGATAATGATTTATGTTTACGTGGAAAAAAACTAGTGGATTTGTTAATTGAAATAATTAGTTTCATTTTAGTATTTTAGATAAGTTCGAGACGTTATATAAGTATGTTTTTTTTTATCCGAGCTCGGCCAAGTGACTGCACTATACCTGATGGTAAGCGTAGTGCAGTCCAAAATTCTAGCGACCACCAATGAATTTATCCGTGGTCACCAGAATCATGCCGGCCTGTATGATATTCTTCCCTTATCGGAGAGGGAAGAAGCAAAGCAAGGGCCTGGGACAGGACAGGCGGATGATCGATGCAGGCTCAGTGATACAAGGATGTACCCCCTTACACCCCTTAACCAGTAAGTCATGTCGCAAGCCCCTCGGGAGAACCGGATATACACTGGCTGAGCCTGGAACGCGATCCACACACGGTGGTGTGGATCACTATGGCAGGTTTTAACACCATACGTACGTACGGTGGTCGGTATCCGGGCGGATATGAATATTCTACCACCAGTATTATTTTATCCTAAATAAAAAAATGTAAAGGTATACAAACTACTCAGCCTCACACACACAGTCTCCGTTACGCAGTGGGCGAGTAGCCGGCTGCGAAGTGAGGCCGTAGATTCGATTCCCGCACCGACACAAATATTTGTATGATCCACAGATATTTATATCTCTCCCAGGCCTCTTACATAATATGTAGATGTCATTAAGGCTGATCCAGCATCTTGAGTAGACCGATTCTTTGTAAACCCAAATTGTCTACTATGCAATATGGATTATCCCATTCCTATCAAAATGCGCCAGCAATAAAATATTTTTTTTCAAAATTTTACTTAGAGCTGGTAATATAGATATAGGCCTATAAGGCGCTATTTACACAGCCCGTCTTAAAAAAATATCAATTTTGCTTATTTCCATTAAATTGGGAGGGATCGGAATCCTGTACCTAGGAAATCATCAATCAATGAAATCACGACCCTGCATGATGTGGCTGATATTACGCCCTCGATGTGGTTCCTTGGATTCACATCATTCATTCATCATTATTACTTTGATTTAATTCAAATAATTTTGAACAAAAATGGCATAGTCTGAATAATAAATACGGAGACTTAGATGCCCCGCAAATACGACTCACATTTTGTTTTTTTTTTTTATCCTGGCTCGGCAAAGTGACTACGCTACACCTGATGGTAAGTGTAGCGCAATCCAAGAATCATGTCGACCCACGATAAACAATGTGTCCATCGTTGGTCGGCAAGATCATGCCGGCCTGCCAAAGCGCCAAGGGGGAGGGGAAGGAAAAGGGATGGGAAAAGGGTTACGATCAGGTGGCAAACCCCCTAGGGAGAACCGGATATATACTGGCTGACCCTGGAACGCGACCCACACAAGGTGGGCCACTATGGCAGGTTTTAGCACCAGTGTACGGTGGTCGCTATCCGGTCGGATACAAGAATCCTCCCACCAGAAATCTTCCTATCTGGCAATAAGGAAAGCGGAACTGATGCGTTCACTTCGTTTGTACTAAAAAAAACAAAAAGAAGGAAAGAATTGTTTATGTAAATTGAACAATGTTACTACAACAGTTACAAGCTCTGTAAGGTGTAATAAAAATTATAATTACTCTATTAACTTACCTAACTAATGTACTACACCTTAAATGAATTCGTTGATTTGGTTTTATAGTCGATTTAAAAGTTATACGATTAATTTAAACCGAAGTCACTTCCATATTTGCATTAAAGTCTGTCATTTACATACAATGGTATTTGAGACTGAATAATCAGACTATTGTTGTACATTTGCAGAATGCTATATGGAAAATTTCACTCGTATAATAAATGGAATTTAAAGAACTAAGGACATACTGAGTCTCCCTGTTGAGCAGTCTGCAGAACAATTTGTACAATGTGGTAGGTCCCTCGTATGCGAGAGGCCGTCTGGGTTGGTACCACCGCTTTGTCTATTTCTGCCGCCAAGCAACAGTGTGTCAGCACTGTTGTGTTTCTGTTTGAAGGACATTGAATCCAGTGAAATTACTGGGCATTATGACACTTAACATCCTATGTCTCGGGGTGACGAGCGCAGTTCAGTGCCATGCAGTGCTTTGTAATTCAAAGTTCTGTGTGGTGTAGGTTCTGTTTATGGGCAGGCCGGGCGCTTACCATCAGGCGAACGCTTTGCTCGTCTCGTCATTCAATCAAATAAAAAAAGTCATGTATCGAACTAGAGCCGCTCATCGTTATCAATGTATACGGACCCCTCGTCTCGTCATATGATAGTTTTTGAATGGGTACTTGAGAAAATATTCTGGAAAATAAGTAAATCAAATAAGTGATTGGTCATTAGGGGAGTCAATATAAACGTATTAGAAAAATGCAATAGTTATTAAACTTTATTTATAAAATACTATACTTACAAAATTGTACATACCTCAGTATTTTTAACATATACAATTTGTGTACCTTTTTATGGGTATATGCAATTTTAATTTGCAGCTCAAATCCAGCTCTTGGAGAATACCCTTATGATAAGAATTAAAATATAAAATAGGATTACAAACACAGGTATGTATGTATGTAAATAAACTTTTTGTCATTCTAAAAAAAA
This sequence comes from Amorpha juglandis, assembly GCA_949126905.1. Lineage (NCBI taxonomy): Eukaryota > Metazoa > Arthropoda > Insecta > Lepidoptera > Sphingidae > Amorpha > Amorpha juglandis. The sequence continues at coordinate 6,286,348 of OX421376.1, forward strand.
TATGTTCATATTAAGAAACGTTATATAATATATACAGAACATTAACAACCGATTTGCAAATGTTATAAAATATACATAAAAAATATGTTATTATGTACTATTACATAGTAGTGTCAATCTTGATTCTCATTTACTATGCATATAAAAAAATATACTTGTAATAAGTAATACCGACTAAGATTGCCTCGGTTGCGCAATTGTATTGCGCATACGGCACGACGGCTATCCTGAGGTCTCGGGTTCGATACAGAAAAATTATAACTAAAGGTATATGTAATATTTTTAGCTCTTAGTCTAACAAAGTTTCCACCAATAGGTGTTAAATAAAAAAAGAAAGGCAAAGTTTTGAAATACAAACAATGGTTGAAGTACCTATATATAATATACTTACCTACATATTATAATTAACCAACCTAAATTAATTTAATGTGCTAATACTATTTAAACGAGTTATCAATTCTTTCCTGTAGCTATGAAACTAAGAAGTGACTCAAAAAATACAGTGATATCGGAAATTAATCTATTTTTAAACTATATCTAAGATATAGCCTACTTGGTATTCTCTGCACGGTTAACTGCAAGTACAATTACATTCCATGCGTCAGCTAGAGATGAGGCGAACAAAAGTAAAAAAGTTTTAGTGAAAGTAGGCCGTATATGTCGGCCACCATGCAGCCAAGTATTTATTGCGTTTTAATCAGCTACATTTCATATTTCTCCATATTTTTCTTGTAATTAACGTTTTCTTTTGTTGCCCTAATTACTTCTTGTTTTGTTCGCAGTCGCATTTTAATAACCGTAGTGAACTAACGATCTAGTGAAGTCGCATTTAAAGATGATTCTATAACAAATAATTTAACCCCCGACAAAAAAGGGATGTTTGACCCCTTTGTCTGCCTAACACAATGCCTAAACGACAATTAGACAGTGGATTTTTTCGTGTCATAGCTAGTTTCTACTTCTTTTTTATTTATGGCTTCGCATTATTATGCATTTTGCCAATGTCAAGTATAATTTATTCTCAAATTATTTTTCACAGTACACGGGTGCGATCGATTTCAAGGTCTTGCTGAATTTTTGGTGTTAACTCCTTTCAGTACGATGCTTAATTCTAGTATTGTGGCGTGCATGGGCAATGGAGATTACTTACCCTCAGGTGACTCGCGTGCTCGTTTGCCGGTCTACGCTTAAAAAAATAAGAGCGTTTTCTAATTGAGATCGGGCGTTTATTTAATCTTTTGTAAAGTAAATAGGACCTTAATTTCATACACTTTCCTGTCGCACCGTTACACTCTCCACAATGGCACATTTATTATAATTATGTCTGAGAAAATGCAATGTCAAATAAAATTGTGATGGTAATATATTTTTTTATTTATACAAATAATATAATATGGTAATTTTTTATTTTATTTTACACGTTATACATATTTTTAGAATTATGAATATTATTACAATACAAATGAAAATGACTGCCTTGGTGGAGCAGTTGTATTGGGTACGAGGTACATTCCTGTGATGAGGTCTCGGGTTCGATCCCCGGGTCGGGTAAATGTGGTTTAGATTTTTCGACCACAAAATGCTCAGTATCAGTCTGGAGTCTGGAATTTGTACCCGGTATGGCGATAGGCTCGCTCCCTATCATATTATCATGGGACGGAAATAGGCCGGCGAAATGTAGGCGTACGGGTTACACCTTTGCCTACTCCTTCGGGGATTATAAGCGTGCGTGCGTATGTAATGATAATTATGATATGTACAGTAAGTATGGCGTACATAGTGTGTATACGAAATGCTACATTACATACATTTCCAAAATAGTATGCTCTTAGTTACATAGACTTTGAAACGCAAAATTAATTGTTTTACAATGTAATTTTTTTTATTTATTTATTTTTTGGCAAAATGACGAAGTTTGAGGTCGCTCGCCTAATGGAAAGTGCTATGACTGCCCATAAACAGTATCAACACCGTCCAGAACATTGAATCACAAAGCACTGTATGGCACTGCACTGCAATCGTCACCCCAAGACAATAATTGGAAAGTTTCACAATGCCCAAAGATGTTCAAAGAAAATTGTCTTACGGCCGTATTTAAATACAACATATAAGTAAGGTTTTCGCTAAGTGTAGATTTCTGAAAGTTTAAGTGATTGGTCCGTCTTTATTTCGCGACAGAACAGACCAATCAAGTATACAGGAATCGCTACGATGCATTTACACGCTCTACTATATACTTCGTAGTGACCTTTACATCTGCCATGTACATCTCTGCATCACCTAAGGTTGACTGGGATCTAATGCTTTTAACATTAAGTCCGCCTTTATATGGATTATTATTATATTGAGTAGTATATGAATGCATGTAGTATATGAAGTATAAATAAATAAATACATACACTAATGTAGTCATCAAAAATATTCTTATTCATTTTGCTGAAAGCGTATGATACGTCATGATGATGGTTGGACGTCCGCCTACAAGGTGGACAGAGGACCTGATAAAGGTCGCAGGAAGTCGCTGGATGCAGGCCGCTTCCAACAGGTCGGTCTGGAAATCTTTGGGGGAGGCCTATGTTCAGCAGTGGACGTCCTGTGGCTGATGATGATGATGTATGATACAAGTCGTTTCTCTTAAAAAACGAGAAGATGTAAATGGCTCTGCATATATGAACCCACTAATGTTCGTGTAGAAAAAAGTGTTAAGTCTTTACACAGTATAAAATGAAGTCGCTTCCGCTGTCTGTTCGCTTAGATCTTTTAAACTGTTCAACGGATTTTAATGTAGTTTTCACCAATAGATAGAGTGATTCGTAATGAAAAAATTGGCGGTGAAGCCACTCGTCTTACCAACAAAAGTTGTCACACTATATACGATATAGGTCATTAACTCTTAAATTAAGAGTGTGCGTTAAATTAATTAAAATAAAAAGATAAACATAATTTATGTGATGAAATCTATTAACCGGCATTTTATCGATTACATCCTTATAAAATGTAAATTGAAAAGATAAGGAAAACCTGAGCGATAAGTATTTTTAATAATCACACTAATATTATAAATGTGAAAGTTTGTTTGTTTGGATGTTTGTTCGTCAATCACGCTGAAACTACGGATCGGATTTTGATGAAATTTGGTATACAGACATGTATGAGCTGCTGTACACGGGTATGAGCTGACTTGGGTGATAGGATACTTTTTATCCCGGAAAAAGCAGATCACGCAAAAGCAAAAGCTAGTAGCACCTAAATTAATATCTAATATACCTAAGCAAATATTAATAATAGTTTTCATTATTAAGTGTTACATACGCACTCACGCTTGTAATCCCCGAAAGGGTAGGCAGAGGTGTAACACCTACATTTCACCGAGCATATTTCCGTCCCATAATGTTATAGAAAGAGGCTATCGCCGGGCACAAATTTCAGACTCCGGGCTAATACTCAGCATTTCGTGATAGAAAGACCCATTAGCACTTTCACTCATAACTGCACACTCGCGTGTGTTATGGTAATGGAATTCAGATACCATAGCGGTACCTACAATTTTAAAATAAAATGCAGCCGCTGTCGGTCAACTGAAATTGCACCAACTACAAAAAGACCTATAGATATTTTTATTTTTTGAATATAAGTATTATTTTTCGAAGTCAGCTTTTAGGTTATGGAAAAAACTATTTTTATTTCTTTACTGTCTGCTACGTACGATGTCTGTAGATATGAATTGAGCTTGATGCGTTCAAGTATCGTAGAATAGTTTCCTTTATTGTTGAGGTGCGATGCATAATGAATCGGTATCGCAACCAATCCTACAATATCCTTAATGATATTTTTCACTGACTAATAATGACTATACAACAAAACTTATTATAAACTTACCTTTAGACAATCGGCTTTGTACTGTATACGTTAAATTCCGAAACTCCAGGTCCATTTTGACTGGCTGTAACAAAAGGAAATTGTCACTAAAAAAACATTGTAACTTGCATTACGAACACCGTTAGAGATAGTACTGACAGCAATGCATTAAATATAAATGATAGAATTCGCGTGAAGCCAACACGTAATATAGATTGATATTATTAATCTATAGGGATTAGAGTCGTTGTTCGATTGCATTTTCTTTTTATTTGATTAAATGAGGAGACGAGCAAGGCGCTCGCCTGATGGTAAGCCCATAAACAGGAGCAACACTACATAGAACTTAAATAAACAAACAAAATACGTTCTTTAATACTAAATTACGATTTGACAAGTTTTAATATTATATATACATATATATATATATAGCATAGGCCGGCAAACGTGCGAGTGGGTCACCTGATGGTAAGTGATCTCCACGGCCCATGTACGCCCACCACCAGAAGAATAATGGGCGCGTTGCCGACCTTAAAGGAAAGGGGTAATTAGGGATTGGGAAGGGATGGATTTAGGCATCCGGATATCTCACTCACCGTACGAAACGCAGCAGCAAGCCGCTACTTTACGTCGGTTTTCTGTGAGACAGTGGTAACGACCCGGTCGAGCTAGTCCATTCGTGCTGTAGACAAAACTGTCTACAGTGTGGCTCTACCACTAAAAATCCTCCTTCAGGTACGACACCTTAAAAAAAGTTAATATGGGTAGGTCGCCCTGGTTAAAAACTCGAGTCACACAGATTGCTTGCGCCCCCCATTGCCCCTCTATGTTCCTCGTTGGGGTCGCGCCCCCACTTTATAAACTCCCGGTCTAAAGGGGTGGGTTTTATGCAACGTACATTGTACTATAATAGTATTTCACCCCTCTTAGTACCAAATCCAATTCCATTGCTAGGACATAAATTAGTAATGTTATTGAATGAATAACACCTCAATATTCGACTACCAACTTTGGACAACCATAAATAATAAACAGCTGAGCCTTTGTCTCACTCCGGAATAGTTATTCTTGCTCACGTACGATAAGGCTGTGATCGATCTTACTCATGGTAATTAACGAGTGACTGAAATTGACTCGAAATTTTGATAAGATCCTATACATAAAAATTCAAGTTCACTGTCAGATCTATTTATAAAACCTTATAATATAACAATATGTAGGATACCACCACAACTTTTATAACACCTTGTATAAAAAACAAAATCCTCCCAAAGTCATCATCGCACAGCCCAATACATTATGGATAGAAACTTCAAATTCTTAGATGTTGCTTCGTTTATTTAATAGTTTATATGTAAAACAAGCGGAGCCGCGAGTTAATAAAGAACTAGTCTGTATAATATATTATTTCCTACTTTCAATTGTATCAGTATAAACTTCAATCATACCGAATGAATCTAAAAATAAACACTAAAATACATCCGGATACAAGAATTACTTGGTTCAATATCGTCTAGATGTTTTTTAAAGCGACTAATAGAAACTGAATTATAAAAACCTATGAATTTATAGATCGTAATGTTAATGTTGTTGCTATATACATTGCTAAAGTTCCATATAGCAACAACAAAAAGCTACTCTTACATAATAATATTACAAGAAAAACTGCGGAATTATTTATATCGGTATTAAAATCAAATTCTGTTTTTTTTTTGTGTACCAATCCTAGACTAGTCTAGACTAGACTATTACTATAATCATTGCATCAATCAGTGTGAAAAAAATACCATAGAGTTTAATAACTTATGATGAAATAAATAATAGTTTAAAAAAACTAAAAACACGCTTTTATAGAAAGTCTAACTAAAAAATAGAAAATAAATTTGAATAAAACAATGTATTTTATTGTAAAAAAAAGCGTGGGGTGCATGGTGTCCATAGTTATAATTTTATTATTGTATGCACCCCACGCTTTTTTTTTACAATAAAATACATTGTTTTATTCAAATTTATTTTCTATTTTTTAGTTAGACTTTCTATAAAAGCGTGTTTTTAGTTTTTTTAAACTATTATTTATTTTTCATTTTTTTGTTAAAATAAAAATATATTGTAGCAGAGAGTATAATTTTAATTTTAAACCCGAATATCAAAAAAGCGCCATCTATTGTCGCTCTTAGATACTACGATATTCCCTATAATTAACGAAGATCCAGAGAATATAATTTTAATTCCTAACCCGAATATCAATAATTAATTAAATTAAATTATTATTATTATTATTTTATTATTACTATAATTTTTTTTTTATCAAATTAGTGTATTGTCATCGGTCCTCGATAAATCTACAAAGTTTGAACGAAATCTGACCGTTCAAAGTGGGTCAAAATCGCCCCCAAAGGAGTCGGTTACAAACAAACATACAGGTGAAGTTAATAAAAAGCGTGTAAAAAAGTCGTATTTTTATGAATTATTTGGCTATGTGTTATAAACATTCCTTTTTAACGTAACACTGAACAAATGCATACAACAATGAGACTAAAAATATGTTTAAGTTATCTTCTACTTTAATCTGTACAATTTATAAAACAATATTGCAATTTATATTTTAATTGCTGGTGGTAGGAAAAAAGCGCTATTTTTGTTTTGTGTGTTTGCATTTAGCATTCATGACGCTATTTTTTGTTATTCACGGTAATAAATACGGCACTAAATAAAGGAATAAAAATAATGGTATTAAAAAACACTGTTGCATTTAATTTTGTAATTTTAGTATTAAATATTTAAATTATATGTTTAAATATTGATGTGAGTCAGATAATTATATTTTTTGTAAGTCCGATTCCCCCACACCGAGATCAATCTTTGTGATCTACAAATATTGGTTTCAAGTCTGGATGTTGGGAGACCGTAAGTCCCTTGTAGTTCGTGATACCTACGATACAGGTAACCTGGTGTGGGGTCAGGACTATGTGTAAGACTGTTGGGTGTATTGATTATCATCATTATTCTCTGACCAAATAAGAAAAAAAAGGTAAGATAATAATTTATGCGCATTTTATTAACTGAATTATTATATTTTTAGGGCATACATGTAAAAAGCAGATCCCAAGCTCTAGGGGGAAAAAGGTAATTAATATAATACTGCAATTATATAACTTTTATGTATTGTTTAAATATCCGAAAATTACCGTTTCCAAAGAAACTATATTTGGAAAATTCCTACAAAATTTAAATGTTCTTAATTATTATTTAATTATTTCATGTCAGAAAAAGGAAACAAGTACATATTGACATTTGACACCGAACTGTGGTGTAATAAAAAGTCACACATCATGATGTTTTTGTTATTCGGTAAGAACAGTATTGAAAATAAGTTTTTATTCAAAATTGGTATCCATAATACTTAACAATTGATTGATAATAGCGAGTATAGACAGTTCTACTTTAGTTGATCAACTGCTCAATCGCATGTGATTTTAACCGTCTGAACAGTTTCAATAGAATTTGTCAACAAAAATCATAGAGACTTTGTTGATTCAAATCAATTGATCAACTACATTCGAACCGTGTCGAATCCCGCTATAACTGGAATTTATTAGCGATCAATACACTTCATTTATTATTACTAGACGTCAATGCTTGGCCTATTTTTTACTTCATTACGTTATGCTAGATATGAACGGCCATGACCGAACTCTTTTGAATAATCAATATCGTGCTGGGCGTTCGAGACCATTGTAGTGAGAATTCTCTATTCATTAATATTATACAAGTATAAGGTACTTAGTATATGTGGTGGTCGTGTAAAGTCAAAATATCCGATGCATCTAAACCGAATCGTGTAATTATCATTCTTCTTCCATACCATTTTATCCGGTTCTCCCCAGGGGGTTTGCCCCCTGATCCTAACCCTTTTCCCATCCCTTTTTCTTTCCCCTCCCCTTGGCCTTTTGGCAGGCCCGCATGATCTTGCCGACCTACGATGGATACATTGTTTATCGTTGGTCGACACTATTCTTGGATTGCGCTACACTTACTATCAGGTGTAGCGTAGTCACTCTGCCGAGCCAGGATAAAAAAAAACCTACCATAAGCCTACCATCCCGCATAATGCTATCGGGGTGGACGAAGATCTAACACCGCTCTATTATAAAGCAGGCTTGTGCTGAATAGTGATAATGTGATGATTAGACCATACAAACATGTCATTATCAGACACAACGTCATGAGCCGCTCATAGCCAGTTGCACATTCACTGATCAGTAAAAAGTTTATGAGTTAGCCAACTCTAGGCGCGGTCAGTGGATGGGTAATCACCTCGTGGTATTTCAACTGAGTGTCTCAACAGTCTGGGTGAGAGGACACGCAAAAAGTTGGTCCTGGCAGTTATCAACTGAGAGCAGTTGTAAAGCCTGAGGTCTTCGAGCAGCTTGAAAACTTTGACACTAGGTTAGCCATTCACCATTCGATATAGAATAGAATAGTGCATTGAAATTTGGAACCCCAGGATTTCATGCGCATAATCGGACTGATGGTGGACCGGTGAAGAATGCCTCAGACATGTACAATAAGTTGTGTATAAAATAAAAAATATTCATTCAAAATAAATAGATAAAATAAAATATAATAATCTTCCATCTTCCAGACGAGCTAAACAAATCCATTATAATCTAACACCGGACCGCATGTTTCCGCCATGTGTACGGAAACGATTCATAAGATTCAAGACTGAGGTACTACGTATTGGTGTCAAATTTAATACGTGTATTCGAAACGGCAGTACCTTTGAGTACACATGAAATGCTTTCTAATCTCTCTAATACTGAGATCATGGAAAGCCAGTTGTTCCGCTACTTTCGCCGCTATGTAGCGGTTTTACGGTGTCACTAATATTTCACGTTCTCTTTCATTTGTATGACGTATCGAGTTATTTGAATTCGAGTTTCCGTGTATATTAATTCATTTCTTAAGACCTGTTTGACGGTACACGACCACGACAGGCAGACCAGTAACGCAACTCAGGTGATAGCGACACGTCCGCATAACATAACATTGTATGTAAACAAGCGTGAGTCACGGTGTCCTGTCTTGTTCGCATACTATACAATTTCATACGAAACGGACGTGTCGCATATCGTAGTTTCTTGTCTCGGTCGCGCACCTCTAAATAGGTCTTTACCTACTGTCTAGAGCAGTGTTTCCCAACGTGGGGCCCTCGCCCCACAGGGGGGCAATTTGATAGATAAGGGGGGTAATTTAAAATTGGACTCGATACGACTTTAACCCTTTCGCTTTGGGTTATTTAAAGGCAATGCTAGATATCGGGGACATATTTAACATAAAAATGTTAAGGTGGCCTAAAAAGGTTGGGAAACACTGGTCTACAGTGTGATATTTTGATGCTAGTTATTTAAAGACACCTTCCATCTAAAGAGACAGATGGGCTTCAAAGAAATTATATAATACTAGATGACCCGGTGAACTTCGTATCACCTACATAATATATTTGTGTAAAATGTGGTCAAAACTTAATACAAATGTTTTATTTACATTAAATGCAATTAAGTCCTGTCCCCGTCCCGTCCCCGTCCTGTCCCCGTCCTGTCCCCGTCCCGTCCCGTCCCCGTCCCGTTCCCGTCCTGTCCCCGTCTTGTCCTGTCCCTGTCCTGTCCTGTCTCACTGTCCTGTCTCACTGTCCTGTCTCACTGTCCTGTCTCACTGTCCTGTCTCTCTGTCATGTCTCTCTGTCCTGTCTCACTGTCCTGTCTCACTGTCCTGTCTCACTGTCCTGTCTCACTGTCCGGTCTCACTGTCCTGTCTCACTGTCCTGTCTCACTATCCTGTCTCACTGTCCTGTCTCACTGGCCTGTCTCACTGTCCTGTCTCACTGGCCTGTCTCACTGGCCTGTCTCACTGTCCTGTCTCTCTGTCCTGTCTCACTGTCCTGTCTCACTGTCCTGTCTCACTGTCCTGTCTCACTGTCCTGTCTCACTGTCCAGTCTAGACGCTATACGACCCGTCGTCACGGCAAGCTTCGCAACGACAACCATCCGGTTTATACCTGCGCTTATAGTACCCAGGAACAGTTTGTACTGGAAAATGAACATTCCAAAATCAACAACTACTAATAAATTAAAAATTAATTAAAAAAACATTGTCCAGCGGACAAAATTGTGAATCTAAACCATTCTCAGATCCCCTTGAACACACACAAAAAATTTCATCAAAATCGGTCCAGTCGTTTAAGAGAAGTTCAGTAACATACACACTCACAGAAGAATTATATATATAAAGATGTCACTAGAATGACATCAAATCTGAGAATATTATTTCTATTTTTCTATTCTATTTCTATGTAATTTTATGTTGTCAAACAAAAATAAAGAGACATATTTTGTTATTTTAGTTGATAATTTGAATTTTTTGCAATTTGTGTCGATTCTACATTAGCCGAAGGAACTTCGTTCCTACCTGGTGTCCCACGACACACACCAATTTATTTTCTTCAGTTACTTGTTTTATGTCTTTCTAAAGCATTGTGAACTTTTAAGGTTCATGCTCTGTTTCTAGTATACAGGCGCCTGCCAACTATTACTTGACAGAGAATAATTGTGCCCATCCCTTATGTATTAATTCTCGCTTCATTGCGAGAATAGTCTTATTACAATACAATTCAAAACTCTTTATTGAAAACCATTTACAATAAAGAAAGATACACCTATGGAAGACAATGGGCGGTCTTATTGCTAGAAGCAATCTCTTCAAGACAACCGTAGTATGGAAACAATAAGCAAGAAGAGAAGTAGACAAGTGTACAATAAAACATAGGGAAAAAGCACAACACGAACAAAAATACTTATAATTAAAATCCTAATACTTATATAAAATTATAAAAACAACTATTACAAATGTCTCAAACATTCAAGATACGTGTATCGCTCATATGCCACGCTAGAGATACTAATCGCTAGAAATAGTAGTCGGGTAATTTTGGCTGATTAACTATTTTAGGTACTAAAATTTCTTTTAATTAAATTCACTGAAAGTAGACCTAAAAATAATGCTGCAGAACGTGTTTCAAACATCGCTTCTTCAACAACATACGTTCTTTTGGAGTGTACGTGGGCCACTAACATCTTAGGTCCTAAGCCAACCTCACCTGCATTTGGTACATTCTCAATCAAAATCACAATCTTTATTCATCATGTAGGCTAAGAAAGCGCTTATGACAGGTCAAGTAAAGACAGTTTAAGTTAGTCTTATTAATGACATTTGTCATTATTATCACCGTATTATCTTGGGACTATAGTTTGGTAGACGTGCATGGGGCCAAAGCCAACATATAGAGGCCCGTTAGATAAACATTATCTAATACTGTGATTATGTTTTTTTTCTATATAGCATAGGCCGGCAAACAAGCAAGTGGGTCACCTGATGGTAAGTGATCTCCACCGCTCATGTACGCCCACCACCAGAAGAGTCATGGGCGCGTTGCCGACCTTAAAGGAAAGGGATAATTAGGGATTGGGAAGGGGAGGGGATTTGGGCTTCCGGTTATCTCACTCACCGTACGAAACGCAGCAGCAAGCCGCTACTTTACGTCGGTTTTCTGTGAGACAGTGGTAACGATCCGGTCGAGCCAGCCCATTCATGTTCTAGACAAAACTGTCTACAGCGTGGCTCTACAGTCAGTGAAATAATATCTTCTTCTTTTTTTTTTTAAATTCGCAAAACCTATCCTTGACCATATTTTTTTAGGCAACCCTATTGGTATGTGTTCAGCAACACATTTTATACCCTAAATTGTTATTTTGATCCGGTAAACAGATGGGTGAAGGTCAATGTTCCCCGGGATCTTGTACTAATAGCAGAAAAATAATTTTGGAATCATAAATATGTTTTAAATTCATGCTTGTTTAATTTGAACTGCGAAAACGAAAGGTGAAAGATATCAATATCATAATTTTTTATTACAGCATTAACTAGCTATAACAATGATGCTATTCTTAAAAAAAATATGTTTTTAATGTTATTTACAGAATATAACTCTCCTCAATCGAATATGTACTATCGCTGACCTTACGCCATTTCCCTCGCATGAGTAACACGCTAGCTTCTGCATCTTTCTCGAACACGCTTTCACAATTTAGCATCAATGTGGTATTTCATCACAGATTGCTACAAACCACGCCTAGAAGTTTTTACTAACACTACCAAGGTTGGTACTTGTCCGTGGGTTTAGCAACGTTGGAATTGTGAAAAGATTTCGCTTTTAATAACAAATGGAAGGGCATCAACCAGATACATCTAAAAAGTACTTATACGGAATTGGTTATATCATAAATATATAGGATTATTAGCCCTGTATTATACTACCCCACTGCTGGGCATAGACCCTCCTCTACGAAAAAGTGGAATTAAGTCTTAATCCACCACATGGGCCTAATGCGGCTTGGCAGTCTTCACATACCTTCGAAAATCTTATAGAGGTAATTCTGGGTTATGCAGGTTTTACGATTTGACCACGCCGGCAGACAAAACTTATTTATTAATTCATAATAATATTTAATTGAAAATACAGATTACACGTTGCAAATATATGAAAAGATATAATATACAATAATGCATTATTGTATACATATCGAATTAAAAACCCCCTTTTCATCGATTAAAACGACTGACAGCCAATATGCAGCATTTATATCCGAGTTTTAATAATACATATATGTAGCTACCCATGCGGTGATGCATATAAACGCTTTTCTGGGTTCGATAGATTGACTTTCTTACATTATGCTGTTTTTATATAGACAGAGACAGAGGCCGATAAACGACCAAGCGGATTATCTTATCGAAAATAATCTTAAAAGGTACACTTAATACCTTTACACTCATGGTTGCATTGTCAACCATAAAGCAAAAGGTATTGGGTAATGGGGGATTAGGGCCTCCGAAAATCTCAGTAAGTATATGCTGTTAGTTGCAATCACTATGTCATTACATCAAAATATAGATCGTGAAACAATTTGTACCGTTAACCCTACGTTTTGTAGATACATTTTAGTCATAATATTTATACCGATTTAAAAATTACCAATGATTGCACCACGCCGGGTGTCAAGCGATTTTTAAATAAAATCAAACATTGCTTAATTTATAACAATCGCTTTCAATTGCTACTGATTACAACAACCTATTTTTTAATAGCAACTGACTGAAAGTAATTTTTGAAATGGAACATTACCAATGCTCTCTAGTATGAAGGTCATTTACCAATCCATTTTGTTTTATTTGATCTATTATCAGAAATCAACGGCAACGCGCCCATGACTCTTCTGGTGGTGGGCGTACATGGGCGGTGGAGATCACTTACCATCAGGTGACCCACTTGCTCGTTTGCCGGCCTATGCTATAAAAAAAAAAATCGTCTGCATAATATTACAGAATATGAAAAACATGGGCTAAATATTTAAATAGACTCCGTGTAAGCACTTCAGTGTGTATGAACCTAGACTGCTACTGAATAGCGATTACAAATAACACATGTTGCCTAGTGTTGTGCCTGTCACGTCTACATTGATGGCAGCCGCAAAAAACTACTTTATATTACCAAACCTTGGCGTTTTTGCTGTCAAGTTGCTTTTGCCATCACTATGGGTGGCATCATTTACACCGCAAATTTAGGGTAATCGCTATTAAATTGAATGGAAACGGATTTTATATAGGACTATACATACATTAACATTGCTACTGTGTACAAGATTTTATATGTTGTAGGGTATTTGGCTTTTATGCTCATAGCCCGACTCGAGTCAACAGCCTCCGTGGCGCAGCGGGCGAGTAGCCGACTGTGAAACGTGAGGCCGTGGGTTCGATTCCCGCACCGAGCAAATATTTGTCTGATCCACAAATATTTGTTTCGGGGTCTGGGTGTTGTGAGACCGAGAGTCTCTCGTAGTTCCTGATACCCACGACACAAGACTCGTATCTTACTGTGGGGTCAGGGCTGTGTGTGTGACTGTTGGGTGTTATTTATTTATTTATTTACTATGCTGAGAGCACTCCCGTCCTGAGCCGAGGTTTGTACCCCAACCTAAGGACGGTCGCTGGAAAAGGGGCAGAGGCATCTGCGAGTAATGGTTTTGGGGATTTTAAAATCGCGGGCCAGTACTAAGGTCGGTACAGCGAGGAAAGCGGCGAAGTGTTCGGCGGCGAGAGTAGGACATACGAATACGATGTCTATTTGGATCTTTGGTCCATGGTGAATAAGCTCCTTTCTATGGGCATGGATATTTATAGATGAGTAGAACTTGGCACGATCGCTATAATTTTACCCAATGAGTTGACAAATTGTATTGGAGTTCTAACAAGGGTAATATTTAATGTAATTATTTGTAAGTACACAGATTTGCTTACAGCATGAATGGGCCGGCTCGAGCGAGCTGGTCTTCACAGCGTTCTGTAGTGTTCCCACTGTTTTACAGAAAACCGGCGTGAAGTTACAGCCAGCTGTTGCGTTTCGTACGGTAAGTTTCCGGAGCCCCAAAACTCTTTCCACAATCCCTAATTCTTTACTATCGTATCCATTACTCTTCTGGTATCGTAGGTGTTCATGGGCGATGGAGATCACGTTAGCACTTGCTTATTTTCTGGACTTTGCCAAAAATAACTTTATATCAAGCCTAGTAGACGAGCAAGACGCTCGCCTGATGGTAAGCGCCACGCCTGCTGAAATGCCATACGAAATACTAATGGCTCTTAATATGCAAGTGTCGAGCTCAGTGTCAATGAACTACATATAATATATCTAAAATTCATAAAATATTCTAATACTGATCGATCGTGATTTTAGTCAATGTCAACTTTACGTTATTAATAATAGTTTGTTCTATCTTGTGTAAAAAAAATATTTGAAATGATAAACATTTTTAGCATTAGCTGCAAAAAAGCCACGACGCTGATAGTGGTATCACGGGCGCGAACAGCTGCAAGGTCATTAACCGATTTTAGCGGTAAAAATCGATTAACTGTTATCATATTTGCAACTAACTTTTTCTCCAAGGTCTCTCGTAAGCGAGAGGCCGTCTGGGTTGGTACCACTGCTTTGTCTATTTCTGCCGCCAAGTAACAGTGTGTAAGCATTGTTGTGTTTCAGTTTGAAGGACATTGAAGCCAGTGAAATTACTGGGAATTATGAGACTTAACATCTTATGTCTCGGGGTGACTGACGCAGTTCAATGCCATGCAGTGCTTTGTAATTTAACTTTCTGTGTGGTGTTGCTTCTGTTTATGGGCAGGCGTGGCGCTTACCATCAGGCGAGCGCCTTGCTCGTCTCGTCATACAATCAAATAAAATAAATATATACTTCCCAAATTTTTCTCACGATAATTTTTCATCATCGTTACAGCGACTGATCTGCCTAATATTATCCCGGCGTAATGCCAGGGGCCGCCTTCTCCTCATGATTTATCGGGGATTTGATATTATGTGGAGTGATCCGCCACATGACCCCCTACAACCCGCGCCAGAGGGGCTATTCTATAAAAAGATACGTAGTAACGAAGTTAGAAAACGTAGACCTAGTGTACCATAGAATATCCATCACAGTAATAATATATCTAATTAAAATATTGACTAAAATAAAAAATATGTTTTATTATTGGAAGGTTTATTTATTTTATTAATTCTTTTTTGTCACTTAAACAAAAGTATTCTAAAAAACAACAATAAATAGAAGAACATGTATTATTTTCACATACTTGTTTACATACAAATTATTCTTTGTGATAGTAATATAAATCAAAAATATTATTATTTTAATGGCTATTCTATAATGCACTCTATGTAAGTTCCGCACATCATTGCTTCGTTTCGGATTTATAGAATAAGCGCCCTGGAACCAAGTGTCGCCATTGTCTCGTACGTTGACCATCAGAGATGCAGGTGGAGTTGATTTTGAAGCTAAGATGTTGATGACCCACTTACACTCCGTTAAAACGACTGATACTAATTAATTATTAACATCTAGCTGTCCCTCGCGGTTTCACATGCATATCACTGCCCTGCTCCCATAGGTCATAGCGTGATATACAGTAATACCCCGGACTTACGCGATAGGTGGGACCGAGCTATAACCGTGTAAGTCGAATTCGCGTAAGTCGGGGTGCAGTTTTGCATGCACTTTTGAGTGACATAATTTGAGGTTATCAATAAAACACAACGTACGTAAAACAATTCAACGCGGAACACGTTCGAACCTGTCGTAAACGGACCACTAACATGGCGGAATAGGAGAGCTGACGCGTGCGGCCATCAAAAATAACAAAAACCGCGTATCTCCGAATTCGCGTAAGTCGGGGTATTACTGTACATATAAACCTTCCTCATAAATCACTCTATCTATTGTTGAAAACTGCTTTAAAATTCCTCGAATAGTTTAAAAGATCTAAGCAAAAAGAAGCAACTTGATTTTATACTATGTAAAGATGAATACACTCATAGCTTCGAAGAGTCAGAGGTGCGTGCCCTGGAGACTGGAATCGAACCTGTTACACCCGCCACAGCCGTCCACCTGCGCCAGTCCGTTCAACTCCTCGTTAGGATAAACAACTTTTAAATAATAATGACGTTTGCAGATAAACATGTTATCAACACTGACATTTCATAACTTTACACACATTCAGTAGTTTACACATGATGCGTATTAGGACCAAGGTCCACAGCTTACATCCATCTGTTTTTGATTTAATATTGCGTCCTAGTAATTATGTGTGCATCATTACAAAAGATTACTTCAGTGAGTAATGTTTTATTAACGCAACGACATGTACTTTAGCCCCATAATATTATGATACAGCGATAAATCTAAGCAATATCGGAACAAAGAGAACGAGAGCATTTCGTAATTTAAATTATTTTATTTTATTAGGAAAACAAACAGTACTTATCATAACTTAATTAAATAACTTTATAACTATCTTATAACCATTTATAAGTTTTCACATGTTATCTGAAAGGATAACGCGATCCTTGTGTCTAGTGTGAGTTTTTTCGATAGCTATCATATTGATAAGTGTTTAAGGACGCGATCCAGGCGATAGCGACACATCCGATCGAACTTATATTGAAACGGTCGCACGTCCACTATCCTATCTCGGTCAAATAACACAAAATGTATCTACATATACAATTGATTATGAATTGAACGTGTCGCTATAGTCGCACGCCGCGATCTCTTGTCTTTGTTGAGAAATATGTATGAATTGAAGTAAAATCTAAACGGATTTTATCGCGGTTTTTAATTTTGGTCCCGATGTTTCGAAAGCTTTTCAGGCTTCTTGGTCACGAAGTGGACTCCCTATCACACAAAATATTTCCCGGTGTAGGGATCGAACCTGTGGCCTCGCATTTCATAGCCGGCTAACCGCCCGGCCCCACAGAGGCTTCGCATATTGATGTGGGTGCGATAACATCCGTGGTTGGCCGGTTTTTTGTATACTATAATTAAGTATCAAATCAACGCAGAATCTGCGCATTTTTTTTGAACGGGTTATTATTTTATTGCTTCTTTTTTTAGACCTTAATTTACATACAGACATAAATCCATAATACGCGTGTGAAATTGACATATCAGTACATAATATGAAATAAAGTCACTATCGCGTCTGTCTGTAATATATCATATTTCATACGGTTATATATTACGGAACTTCAACTTCTACGATAGTTTTAAAAGCAGGACTGACAGATGAACAGACAGACGGACAGACAACGCAGGTTTCTTAATAGGATTCCAATGGCTTACTTTTTATAAGGAATTCTTAAACAACCATGAACATCCAAAACTCTAGAAGAATCATGGACGGCCTTTGAGAATTGTAGAGCGTCCGGAAATCTCACGGACTGCGGTAAGAAACAATACACTAACAATTGACTATTACTTTACCATCCCGGTCGAGCCAGGTCATTCTTATGGCTTCGTCAAACAGCGGACGGGGCGGGACGGCAACGCGACGCTGACGGGACGTGAGCAGTTGTGATGCATTAGTCAATATAGAAAATGTCACACAGAACCGTCGCGCTCGACGCTCGACTATCTATACGCAGTCCCGTCAGCGCGGCGTCGCGTTGCCGTCCCGCCCCGTCCGCTGTTTGACGAAACCATAAGTGTACCTTAAGAATGATCTGGCTCGACGGATGGTAAAGTAATAGTCAACTGTTAGTGTATTGTTTCTTACCGTTAAAGTGGTTATTTATTTATTTTTTTTTTCTTAGTTTTCTTTTGTTTTATTGTTTTTTTTTTTCTACAGCGTAGCTCTAGTCAACCAAGGTCGGTTGGCATGCGGGGACTCTGAGAATTCGGTTTGTAATACATTAAACTATAAACGAAAACCTCTTTTTTTTTAACATGATGTCATCAGTAATTACCGAAATTATTATCAGTATTAAGCGAATTGTTTTTGTGTTTTAAATTATAATATTTATGGTTTTAATTATTAGGTTTGGTATTTGAGGGCCTCTGTCAGGGAGTTCAATGATCGCAGTTTACATAGAGTAAAAACGGAACTGGTGTCGACAACCAATAACAAGGTATTGAGTTTTTCTAGTGAGTTCTTCTGAATTACATAACATATTAATTCATTTATTCATGCCTCTTAATTACACATTCTGATTTCCACATCTACGCATTATACAAGTTTATCACAGCAAAAGGAAAAAAGGAAAAAACATGCAATTCACATTCTATAGTTAATATTTATTTGCATATTTTGTACAAATAACCTTCGCAATGTCGGAATATCAATGACTTTAAGACAATACAAATACAAAACAAAGTCTTAATTAATGGAATCGCTTCGTCATCAACCTTAATGTCGAGAGTTTCCCTAGTGCGAGTTCTTCGTACCTGTCTGCTACGAAATAATAAGTGTACAGCGCCCTTAGCGGATTGTATTGGAAATGTATTCACTTCATACTTATTTAATGAGTTCTTACGTTTACGCGAATGTTACACATTGGATTAAAACTAATTTAAACGGATTTTATAGCGGTTTTTTTATTTTAAATTTGGTCCCGACGTTTCGAAAGCTTTCAGCCTTCGTGGTCACGGGGAAACTACCCCTTGATATTTGCCTTCGATCTGGGTGAAGTAGAACTAGAAGGTCCACGCAGTTCCTTACATCCATCATACAGGTTTTTCTAGTGTGGGGTCAGAGCAGGTGTGTTGTCCGTTTGATTTATATTTATTTGTATTAATACAAATGGATATAAATCATATCATAATATTACATAATATAATATTTTTGTATCACACAAAATTTATCCCGGTGTAGGGATCGAACTCGTGGCCTCGCATTTCGTAGCCGGCTAACCGCCCGGCCCACAGAGACTTCGAATATTGATGTGAGTGCGAAAACATCAGTGGATTGCCATTTTTTTGTATACTATAATTAAGTATCAAATCAACGCAGAAACATTTTTTTGAACGGGTTATTATTTTATTGCTTCTTTTTTTACACCTTAATTTACATCGAGACTTAATTCGATTATACTCGTAGAGAATTTATACATCAGTACATAATATAAAACAACACTATCGCGTCACTATCGCGTCTGTCTGTTTGTCCGCTTATATCTCCTAAACTAAGCCAAGGATTTAGACACCGTTTTCATTATCATTTAGACAATTTATTCCGGAAGGTTTATATGTATATCACGCTATGACCTATGAGAGCAGGGCAGTAACATGCCTGCAGTAAAAACACGAGCGGCAGCTGGTTTAGTAATAAATACAAAGGTGGTTAGTGCCAAGTCGCCCTGCACACGTTACAAGTTTACAACACAGTTCATTGACATTGAATCGTGTCGGTCAAGGGACATGGCAATGCAACGCGTCTGGTCTGAGTTGCCCTTTAACTACATTCTTTAGGCTGCGTTTAGACGACGCGAAAAATTTCGTGCGGCCGCCGCGCGGCGGCCGCGCGGCGTTTGCACGAAATTTTTCAGTCATAGCAAATGTATGTCTTATTAACTAGGACTTAACGTTGAAATTCTTTGTGAGTAACCAACCGCGCGGCCGCCGCGCGGCGGCCGCACGTCGGCCGCGCGGTCGGCCGCGCGGCGGCTGCGCTCGCGTTTACACGATCGCGCAGTCGCCGCGTGGTTGGAGCGTTGCGAAGAATTAAACATTATGGCTTAGTCAATAGAGTTTACATTCGTTTTTCGAGTGATTCGAGCGAGGCGATCGCGCGGCCGCCGCGCGGCCGCCGCGCGGCCGCAACGCGGTGGGATTCCTTGTCATATAAACGCGCCCTTAGCAGATGTGCATGTGTATTTCCATTAGTTTACTTAAGATATTAATTTTTGTTTCTTGTCAATTTCATGTACACTAATATTATAAAGAGGCAAGATTTGTATTTTTGTATGTAACGAATAAACAAAAACTACTGAACCGATTTAAAAAAAATCTATACAAAGCTACATTATCACTGAGTAACATAGGCTACTTTTTACCCCGGAAAAAACAAATCACGCGGGCGGAGCCGCATGGAAAAGCTAGTTCGTTAATATTTTGGAAGAGATGTCGCCTATTGTAGCGGTCTCGAAACTTCTAAAGGCACGGAATAATAACAAATCTCCGTTATTTTATGGAACCCTTCATTAAATGATTATTATTACCCTTAAATATGCAAACAGTGTTACATAATTTTGTACTTAAACTAATTAAGTACATAGATAAATTGATATATATTAGGTAAAACTGATGAGTGATAATACTACCCGTATTATGTTTTATAGGTGGGAATATAATATCAGCCCGGCGTGTTTTGGAGATGATAAATGGTACACGGTGTAAGATGCAGTGAAACAGTTCTTACTGAAAGTACTTCGCAGTCTCGGTAGAGTTGTGCTGTGGGGAGTTCCTAGCTAAGCCAAGCCCTACAAGTTTGTGGGGCTTGCAAAACATAACCTTGAGAATAGCTCTCTGATCTCTCTCTATTTTGGTTTTACATGCTCCGCCACATGCTGGCAAGCAATATACAAGAAGTGACTGGCACAATGAGAAATAAATTGACATAAAAGTCTTTGAATTGGTAGAAAAGCATAGTTTTTTTTTTAAATGTAATCTATGTAAATAAAATAATCTATGTGGGCATACCAGTTGAGTTGTTTATCTATAATAACACCTAAGTACTTTATATCCGAGGAAGAAGTTAGTGCAAGATTGCATCCTAGTGTGTTTTGGACAAGAATGAACTTTGATGGTAGATGGGTTTTTCGGTTGGGCATTACCTTTGTCTCGAAGTGGCGAGAGCAGTCCAATATCATACAATGCTTTGTAATGCAAGATTCTGTATGGTATGGTTTCTGTTTCTTGGAAGGCGCTGCGCTAACGATCAGACAGAGGTAGGCATGTAGGCAGAGTTGTAACTAATGCAAAAATTATACAATGAGCATATTTCCGTATCATGATATGACTGAGTGCAAACTTAGCGCCTTACCGGGCACATATCCATTCCGTATAGACGCTGTTTTTCGAATCGAATTAAATAATGAAACCGGTAATATAATTGCATAAAATGTTCCGTGATTCATAGAAGAATCATAAAAAATAATAATCGAAGCCATTAGCAAGTATATGCGAACTTGTATCCATTTAAGAAAATTATGGATGTATTTACGAATTTATGCTTATATAATCGATAATGGTTTCCAATAACTACTTGGTTATAAAGATCAGCAGTAAGTTCTACGTGTCACCGCACACAAAATGATCGATTGATTGATTGACAAAAACATTTTCTTTTCAAACACTAAGTACTTTCAACCTCTGTGGTATTTTGAACCTTAAAATGACGTAATTTCATCAAGCGCAGAAGCTTTTATCTGAGACTAGCTTTTGCTCGTGGCTCCGCCCGCGTGAAGGTTTAAAATTGACAAAGTTTCATACAAACTTTCATCCCCTATTTTATCCCCTTGGGGGTAGAATTTATCAAAATCCTCTCTTAGCGGATGCCTACGTCATAACATCTACCTGCATGCCAAATTTCAGCCCGATCCCTCCAGTGGTTTAGGCTGTGCGTTGGTAGATCACTATGTCAGTCAGTCAGTCAGTCACCTTTGAGTTTTATATTTATCTAAGATATTTGTCGTCGGTAGTTCTCTGTCACGCGCCTCCATGTTAGCTTCGATAGATTTTAAAAAAATAACCAGATATAACTGGCTGTTCACGGCAACACAAGTCTAAAAAATTATCTCATGTTGCTTAGGTTAAGCTCCAAGGAGCCTTAAAAAATTATTGTATTTTTTAAAAAGCCTGCACTTTCAACTCCGCTTTAGTTGTACATACGCACTCACGCCTGTAATCCCCGAAGAGGTAGGTAGAGGTGTAACCATTGCACCCACATTTCGCCAAGCATATTTCCGTCCTATGATGTGATAAGGGGCGAGCCTATCGCCATACCGGACACAGTTCCAGACTTCGGGCAGATGCTGAGCATTTCGTGATAGAAAAACCCAATATCACTTTACCCGACCCCGGGATAGAACCTGAGACTTCAGCACGGCAGTCGTACCACTACAACTACGCCACCCGCCAGCTTTAATTGTGATTTAGTTTATTATCAGCATTTTCTCAGTATGGAGTGGCGTGACATGTGATATAACTTAGAAGTATGAGTTTTTTTTAATTAGCCTGAATAACAAATAAATGACGAGTTTTAACTAGTAGGCCATGTAATTATAATAAATGCATATTTATTAAGTTATCTATCTTATCAACTTTTCACGCAATATTTATGTAAAACAAGTATTTCCAGTGACATTAAAATATCAAGAAACATTTTTTTTATTAAACTTGAAACTTCATATTGCGTGCTTTAATTTACCCTTAGTGACGTACTTTATAGCAGCGATAGCTCAGCGGGGAGTAATAGTTCCCTCTACGGAGTGTGAAGAAGCATATATCCAGACCGGCATGATTCTGGTGACCACCGATAAACTTATTTTTTTTGTGCACTGCACTGCACTGCGCTGACCATCAGGTGTAGTACAGCCTCCGTTCCGAGCATGGATAAAAAAATACTACATTTAATTTAGGTTTCATGGCTGATACTAGAGTTAACAATAATATTGCATGTTTTATATTAATTTGTGAATTTAATATAAAATTTAAAATAAAATTTAAATTTAATAAATAATTTTATATTAAACTATCAGACGTTATTAGACGTAATATAAATGGTTTCCGCCTTTTAAATAAAAATATAACACAATTTTATTACCGGGGATTGCGACACGTTTTAAATTCCAGTTTTTAATGTAATAATATTATCAAACAGGCATAATAAATTGAAAATTAAATAGCGCTCACATCTTATATTTCTGCGTATTTACGTCATTAAAAATATCTTGTTTTTTTTTTTTATTTTATTATTTTTCCACTAGCATTTAAATAAACTAATTCATTTAAATAAAATTGTGAACCAGTTGCGAAAAGGTTTAAGACGCAAAAAAAAAATTATGGTGACACACATCCGTGGTGCAGCGGGCGTGGGCCAGCTACAAGAAAATTAAATGTACTCCAATAGATACAAAAAGTGATTTTTTTTCAGCAACGCTATTTGTTAATTAGAGCTGTTAAAATAAAACGACCGTACGTACTGCGTAGTTGCAAACAGAAGGAAGGGTCGAGAACTTTATTTTTTTAATACCATAGATACACGAGACATTTAAATCATAGACAACAATATATTTTGATATGACAACAATACCCCCACTATATCAAAATACTACACAAAACATTACAGTTACTTCACACAAACAATTCATAGTTATATCAACTTACATCTTAGGTTGCACCCCCATTAACTTTAAAAATTTATAATGTTTAATGCAATTCAAAGCTTTAGTTAATAAGTCTGCAGCCATATTCACTGTTGACAAATATACAATTTTAACAATTTTATTACTGACACATTCTCGACAAAAATGATATCTTATATCAATGTGCTTTGACCTATTTTGAAAAACTGGATTATATATTAGTTTATGCGCACTTTGGTTATCATTAAAAACTACAATTGAATAAGAATAATCTGTGATTTCCTGTTGCAAATTTCTCAAGTAAATGGCTTCTTTACAACATTCAGATATTCCTATGTACTCTGCCTCAGTACTAGAAAGTGCCACATTTTTCTGTTTTTTACTACCCCAAGAAATAACACCCCCAGACAGGTTAAAACAATATCCTGTATAAGACTTTCTGTCCAACGTGTCGCTACCCCAATCTGCATCAACATACCCTATTATCTCATTATTACCAGTACGACTATATTTAATACAATAATATTTGGTTCTCTTGAGATACCTTAATATACGTTTTGCATGTATCCAATGCTCCTTACTATGACAAGTATTGAACTGACTGAGATATCCAACCGAAAATGAAATATCAGGACGAGTAAGTATTGCCAGATACATCAAACAACCTATTAACTCCTGATATGGTAAGGTTTTGTCACAACTATTATTCTTAATTAATTTCAGTCCATTTTCCATTGGAGTCTCAACAGTTTTACACTGTAATAAATTAAATTTCAAAATTAATTGCTCTATATAATTACTCTGATCTAAAGTTAAATTTCCTTTCTCTTTATCATAGCAAACTGACATACCCAGGCACTGTCTAATTTGGCCCAAGTCTTTAATCATAAATTGTGACCCCAAATTAGCCTTTAAATTATGAGTTTCTTTACTATTATTAGAAAATATAAAGAAATCGTCAACATACAATGCTATTATAGTTTTGTACTTATTCTCTGTTTTAACATACAAACATGGTTCATATTTGGACTTCACATATCCATTGTTAGATAGAAAGTCATCTACCTTTTGGTACCACATTCTTGATGATTGCTTTAAACCATAGATAGCTTTATTTAATTTAAGTACTTTACTAGCATCTGAACAATTAAAACAATCAGGTTTTTGCATGAAAATGTTTTCATTAAGATCACCATTCAAGAATGCGGTTTCTACATCCAAATGAGTAATGTCAAAATTAAGTTTTACAGATAAGGCAAAAAGTAACCTTAGAGTACTGTGTCTAACTACAGGTGAAAAAGTTTCTACATAATCAACACCTTGTTTTTGTGTAAATCCTTTTGCCACTAACCTAGCACGAAAAATAATTTTATTGTCTGGTCCAAACTTTTTCTTTAGCACCCACTTACACTTCACAATAGTACCACTAGTGGGAACATCAACCACTTCCCACGCATTATTTTCATCAAAACATTTTAACTCTTTTTGTATTGCCTGTAACCACTGCTGTCGTTCAGGTCCTCTCAGCGCCTCCTCCAGTGTCAAATCTCCAGCATTTTCAAGGTTTTCAATTTTGTTACTGACACAAGTGTTCATGAAACCATATCTTTCAGGTGGCTTTCTTTGCCTTATAGGACGTTCAGTGTTAACATTTTGTGCAATATCTGAACCGTTAGTTATATTCAGCTCTTCATCTGAACATGGCATATATGTTTCATCACTCTCAGATGTTGTAATGTCTTCATATGCCGTCAACTCTGTCTTGTCCCCCACTGGATCCAAGAACTCATCAGAGGTTTGCGTTGAGCTGTTCACCTCTACTGTGGTTTCTCTGTGTGAAGAATTATTTTCTATTATAATTACATCCCGACTGGTTGTTATAATTCTCTTTCTGGGATTATAAATACGATAACCTTTCACATCCTCTGGATATCCAACCAAAATGCATTTTTCAGCCTTTCTGTCCCATTTCAGTCTATTTTCTTTAGGAATATGCACCATGACTTCACTGCCAAATATTCTCAAGTGACTAATGTCAGGCTTCTTTCCTGTCCAAAGTTCATAAGGTGTTTTGCCATTTAGACTTGATGAAATAGTCCGATTCTGCAAGTAAACTGCTGTATTACTGGCTTCTGCCCAAAAATGTTTATCAAGGCCGGCATCAAACAGTAGGCATTTTGCTTTTTCAATTATAGTCCTATTGAACCTTTCAGCTAACCCATTTTGCTCAGGTGTGTATGAATTTGTTTTTTGGTGAATAATTCCTTCCTGATTCAAAAACATATCAAACTCTTTGTTACAAAATTCTTTCCCATTGTCACTTCGAAGAATTTTAATTTTATGGTTCAATTGATTTTCCACCTGTGCTTTATAGTGACGGAAATATGTTAACGCTTCACTCTTCTGCTTTAGGAAATAAATATGAGTCATGTGACTGTAGTCATCCACTAACAACATAAAATATTTAGACCCACCTATTGAATTAGTCTCCATTGGGCCACATAGATCTGTGTGCACTATCTGCAGGGTCATATCACTTTGTGTGGTACTCTGTGGAAACGGCAAACGACCCTGTTTCCCCTCACAGCATGTCTCACAGGTAGACTTTGATATATCTACCTTACTATCAAGCTTCAAACCTTCTACAGCATCTTGCATTTTGTTTAAATAATAGCTGTTAACATGGCCAAGTCTGCGGTGCCAAACATCACCTGACACCATTGCTGCTGCTGTTAATTTCTCCTGCATATTCAATTGGTAAACCCCATTCACTAAGCACGCTGTAGCCACAATATCACCTGACTTATTATATATTTGACATCCTTCATTGGAAAACACTACTCTGTTGCCTTTAGCGGTCAACTGGCTCACTGACAGAAGATTCGTAGTCAACTTTGGAACATATAATACATCTTCCACAACTACTTCGTATTCATAATTATCGTCAATGTCGTAATCTGCACGTCACCTTTACACTCAACCATCATTTTTTCTTGGTTTGCAACCACAATTTCTTTGATATTATGGTCGTGCGAAGTGTTTAACATCCAATGTTTGTTTGGAGTTAGGTGAACACTCGCGCCCGAATCGACGTACCAATTATTCTTGCCAAATTTACCGTTCAGAAAAACAGCACTGAATGCATTTGTTTCTTTACTCTTTTTATTCGTTTCTTCTGAAGAATTTGTACATTGATTGCGATAATGGCCGACCTGTTTGCACTTGTAGCATTTAATTTGTTTATCTTTTGTCTTTGACAAATTTGACATTGACGTTTGTTTTTTCCAAACAGTGCTACCAACATGTTTTTTCTTATAACTCGCAAATGCTCCACTGGTGGCGCCACTATCTTCTTCCATGTCTAGAAGCTTCGTTTTAATGGAATCGGCTGTTATGGAAATGCCGGAATGTTCAATCGCCATAATCATTGGCGAATATTTGTCTGTTAATCCTGCTAACAGAAGCGATCCAACCCATTCATCGTTTATGTTAAAGCCCGTTCCACTCAGCTTTTGACTGGATTCGATGATTTGAGTCACATAAGACGTCATTGAAGTACAATTTTCGAGTCTAATTGAAATCAAAGTCCTCAGCAAACTGATTCGTCTAGTAAAGCCCGAATCGTCGAATAACTGCTTCAGTTTTGTCCACAGCTCTTCGGTTGTCCTGACATCTTTTATGTGGACATATAAAGACGAGTCAATGGTCATTATTAACTTGGCTTTAGTTTTCGCGTCTTCTGCGGCTCCTACTTCATCTTGTGATGTCCGCTTGATACAGGGTAACATACCCTCAAGAACTAGGAAATTCTCCGCGGCGAAAGCCCACTCGCTGTAATTTTCACGCCCCCTGAGTTTAGGCACGTTCACTAGGTAATTCGTCGCCATATTTACCCACAGCGCGTTTTCTCAATCTGCGAAATCTTATTTATCACTTTGATTAAATATCGCGAGAAAACTAGATATCCTGGGCCCATAACCTGTTAATTAGAGCTGTTAAAATAAAACGACCGTACGTACTGCGTAGTTGCAAACAGAAGGAAGGGTCGAGAACTTTATTTTTTTAATACCATAGATACACGAGACATTTAAATCATAGACAACAATATATTTTGATATGACAACAATACTATTGTATTTATTATTTGTAATTGACAGGTCAATAACACCCAGATCCCCGTTCTCTCCCCTCCCCAATCTTCGGGGTATCCCGCTCGCAATGTGGAATAGCCAAAATATTCTGGGCATGGATACTTGCTGCAATCAGAATCCAAGGAACCACATCGTGGGCGTTATATCCGCCTTATCACGCAGGGTCGGAATCCTGAACAAGGTGTGTGGGTTTTAAACTCCCGGTAAATTTTACCACTTATACAAAACACAAGCATGACCGGGTGTGGAATACTGGTCGCACCTTTGGGACGGTCCAGCAAATACTTACTCGATGCCTTGGACGGCTTACAGCAACGAGCTGTCCGCATTGTGAATGATGCAGACGTTACAAGGAACTTAGTACCGCTACAATTGCGGAGGTACATTGCCACGCTAAGCGTCTTTTATCGTCTGTATCACGGTGAATGCTCTGAAGAATTGTTTGACCTAATCCCATCCTCACCTTTCGTTAACAAACCCAAGCGTGTTGGCTTGCGGAGCAACAGCTTCGTGGTCCCCTCCATCTCGGCTCGAACCAAAAAGTTCGCTAAATCTTACTTCTGCCGGATCATTAAGCTGTGGTCTTCCTATAATATGTGATCCTTTAAACGGAGTGTGAAGACGCAGGTCGGCTTGATATGGTTGACCTACGATTGACACTACGTCTGTCGTTGGTCAACACTATTACTGATTTGCGCTACACTTACCATAAGGTGTGGCGTAGTTGCTTTGCCGAGCCAAAATAAAAAAGTTCGTAACAAAAGAGTTATTTCAAAGGTTGCATTCATTTTGCTTACGTTTCTGGATCAAAGATGGTGATCATTTAAATTAATTGCCCGTTCTTATCTAACGAAACAGCATTCCGAATTGGCGGTTAAATAAAAAATTCACTAAATCATAATGATGTTAAAAAAATAAACATTCAATAAATATTTTGATTTTGGTTCTGAGTTGTGCCAGATTTTGATGGAAACTCAAATTGCAGCATTAGATTTTTGAAATATCTGATGTTTTCCTGGTTGGCAATAGAATCACTGGGTTTTTTCATGGTACTATGAGACGTGAACCGGAAAATATATAAACAAAGTTACTTATTTTAGACGTTTGGTATCAACCGCTCGCGTTCCTTATGATCGTCGATTAATAATATAAGAAACAATTTACACCATAATGATTTCTTACGTTTACGCGAATATTATTCATTGAAATAAAACTAATTTAAACGGATTTTTTCGCGGTTTTTTATTAATTTTCCTTTCGTGGTCAGCCCAGTGACCACGAAGGCTGAAAAGTCTTCGAAACGTCGGGATAAAAATTAATAAAAAAACCGCGATAAAATCCGTTTAAATTAGTTTTATTTCAATCAATATACACCATATTTTTTTCAAGTGTAATAAATGTATACAACAAATTATTAATTTTGTAAAAGGTCAATCCTGTCATCATAAGCTTAGCAAAATTATTATTTAATACGATCGCCATTTAAATCCTTCTCTTACAAATTATAACTACTAATCGAATTGAAATTGATTTAGGAAAACCTTGAAACCGTGCAATGATGTAAGAAATGATTTTGCCATTTTAATATAATAGACGTTAGATATTTATATAAGTGGCAAAAACTTTTATTACACTCTTAATCGATTGTACAAATGGATAATTTATTATGATGCTGAATGATGGTCGTTAGTGGTTTTTTGCTCAAATAGAATGCAATATATTTGGTATGCCGGTTTCCTCACGATATTTTCCTTCAATGTTAACGCCACTGATAATTGACATTGAATATAAACTTAACTATTAAATTGAGAAGTATTTGCCACGGTTTACGATGGTGTATGAGATCCAGATCTGTGATACTCTTGGGGCTGGTTTTCAACCTGCGACTTTCGTCTCTACAGTCCGTACCACACCTGCTGAGCTATCGCTGCTCGTTGATATTTAAATATAAAGATTTTTTATTTATTAATGTGACATTTAATAAAATAACATAAGTCTGGACTTAGGTACTTGCGTTAATTAGTCATGTATTTTGTTTTTTACAAATATTTATATTTAAAAGCGAAATACTACCCACTCACTTACTGTCTGACCATTAATCACGATACGTAAAAACTTGTAAATCCAGGGTCAGATGATAGTTGGTGTTAATAATGTAAGAGAAGGATAAAAAAGGATTTTTGGAAATTAAAGGCCTTTTTATTTTTCTTTAATAAAGATATTGTTGTAAAAGAAACTTGAACTTGTAAAAGAAAAATCACAACCGATGCTTAAATGTCAAAAGGGTTGAATTTCTTCTTGAAATGTAATTGGGACTAACTTTAGCCATATTTTCCTAATTACCTTTCGAATGAAAAAAATAATCATCAAAATTGGATCACTCTATGAAAACTGATGCGTGATTCATTCCGTCCACCTGCCCTTATCCCACTCGCAGTGGGGTGAGCGCAACACAATTTTAACACATGTTACAGAAAGATAGGACTTATGGTTTTTACGACCGACCGCCTGCTCATCTGGGGAGGAACACTGATTATTAAAATAAAACTAATTTAAACGGATTTTATCGCGGTTTTTTAAATAATAATAAATTCGCGATAAAATCCGTTAAAATTAGTTTTATTTCTATATCTAATATTCGGGTTATTATAAGAAATCATTAAATACTGATTCATCATCATCATCATCAGCTACAGGACGTCCAGTGCTGAACATAGGCCTCCCTCAAAGATTTCCAGACCGACCTGTTGGAAGCGGCCTGCGTCCAGCGACTTCCTGCGACCTTTATCAGATTATTACTTTAAATACTGATTATACATACAAAATAAGTTTTAACAAAACTGAAAAATTTCATTCAAAAAATAAAAGAAAGAAAAGTCAAACATCACACAACCTTTATAGATCTATTTGGAGTACGTGAGTCGCTGCCGGTCAACTGAAGTTTTGCACAGACTCCAAACAGACCTATTATAGTAAATGGTTATTTTTAACTTTTCTGTGTAATTTTTAACCGATTTCTTTTGAAGGTCTGTTTTAAGCTTATTTTATTTTTTAATTTTTAGTGGTAGGCACATCTATGGCATGTAAATTACAATACGATAACATAATCGCGAAGAGCGTTATCCATTGAGGAGTTTCATTTTTTTAATATGTACTCCGTCATCAATATGTTAACCAAAATTATATGGGACTATGTGCGATTAAATTCTACCGAATAATTTTTCAACAAAATAGTTCCACTATTGACGGAAAAATTGGTGTACAAACATACATAACAAAAAAGAAAAAATAGACGCCGAATTAAAAACCTCCGCCGTTTATGAAGTCAGTTGAAAACAAATTTATTCGTAGAAATAGTACCTCCTCCATTTTTTAAAATAACTCTGTCTAATTACCAGCAAATAATGATTGACGAGACAAAGATCTGTGCAAACCAATTGCGCGAACAAATAATGCCGGATGTCCTCTTGTACACATAACCTATCTAAGCCTTGACCTAATTGTAAATGATTAATTATAATTGTATCAAAGTTCAATTCACACAACAGTTATCACTTGCATTTTGATACTACATACATAAATTATTTGTCTGTTCTTATCTAACGAAACAGCATTCCGAATTATTGGCGGTACTACTACTAATCCGATTCCGAAAATTACATTAGAACACCACATTATCCATATAGGTAATATGTTTTCCATAGTGATTATAGCAAATTTTCAATAAGAAAATATCATATGCGGGCGGAGCAAACAAACGCCAGGGCAAAACATAAACACAAAACATCTGATATGATAACATGTTTTGTTTATTTACCAACTGCCGATAAATTAATGAGTATTTTAGCAAACAAACATAAATTTCTAGCGTTTGAATGCCCCAAATTCACTCAGTGCCCGTTAGATTATATTTACAGTAGGTAC
This sequence comes from Amorpha juglandis, assembly GCA_949126905.1. NCBI lineage: Eukaryota > Metazoa > Arthropoda > Insecta > Lepidoptera > Sphingidae > Amorpha > Amorpha juglandis. The sequence continues at coordinate 6,318,106 of OX421376.1, forward strand.
AATTTTTTATAATTATTTTTATAAGTGAAATTACTGGGTATTATGAGACTTAACATCTTATGTCTTGGAGTGACAAGCGCATTTCAGTGTCATGCAGTGCTTTATAATTCCTCTGAATTGCTTCTGTTTATGGGTAGGCGTGGCGCTTACCATCAGGCGAGCGCCTTACTCGTCTCGTCATTCAATCAAATAAATAAATAATAAATATCAGAACTAAGGTCATCAGCCAGTAACCAAACTGCTGATGAGTAAACAAAACACAACATCCGTTGTTTTAAAATTCAAATATAAAAAAATTAAGGTCGTGTAACATTTTACACAGTTCATTCGCTTTAACACAGTTTTGTTTATGACAATGAAAATAATGCCAAAGCTGAGTTTTATTGCATTGTGGTGTCATGATGACATTCTGTGTCTATGCTATACCCGTTATGTGACACAGTCTATGACCCACATTTTTGTATACAAAGATTTACCACTAAACAAGGGTTCAGTATGGTCGATATGAAAATTTGCCACCTTTATTAATGCCAAATTTATACGAATTATTCGTAAACCATTGATCAACCGTTGCCTTTTTTCTAATATTATCATTTATAATAATAAAAAAGACGGATTTATTTATGGGTTTGTCTCATAATAACGTCTTAACAAATAGACCGATAAGAATGCAGTATTTTTTTTATTCGATTCACAAAACTGATGTACAATATGGCAACAAGTAACAAAGATATAATTTATAAACTACGTTTACAATTATTGACATCTACTTAATGTGAATACAGCTAGCGCTCATTACATTACTATTTTACAATACTTAATTCTAGATCATAGTGAGAAAAAGAAAGCTTTGAAGGCTGATTTAAACGAGATGCTTCTTAGCTATATATGACTAAAATCTCGTTAGCCATATAAAAATTAAAGATATTTTTCTTATTGACGTTTGACGTCGCGAGTTTTTAATTGCAGATTTAGTTTATTATTATCATAGTTGAACTTAACTTATTCATGAAATTGGACTTTCAAGTGGTTACGTCTTTTTTCAGTACTAACAAACTTTTTCACAGTAAGTGATAATTGCTAGACTGATAGGCACAAGGGCAATTTAAAAAATAAACTGTGAAGCAATTATATCGTAAACATTGCTCAAAGCCAAACTGCTTAGCAATATGACAGCAATCAAATGCAAACGTTACGTCAAACTTTTCGGTAAATTAAATAAACATTCCGTGTAGAAACGCAGCTTAAGATGTTTGCAATACAATCTTGCTCACCAAAATTAATGGCTTTGTAGAGAAGCCCTTAAGAGTGTACCCTGTGACATGACCTTGATGATTTGCGTAATATGAAAAACTATAGAAGCCGAGGCGCGCAAACGATGCAATCCGGCGCGACGCGAGCATCTTTAATAGTTTTCATTTGTTATTTCATATTTTTGTTTAATTTGGTATAAATAATAACTTGGTCGAGGTTATTTTTTATTAATTATGATATTTTTGATTAGGAATTCATGTGAATCTTTATGTGGGTTCACTAGTTATTTGAAAAAAGATTTAAATTGCAGTAATTAAATCTTTTTTACATAATTTGAATGCTCACAATTGTTGTAAAAAATCTGTTATGACTGAAACTTCAGCGATGAACTTGTATTTTATAACATATATTATGCATATCAAATATATTATGTATATTATTGTGTTATGCATATCAATTATTACATATATTTTTTACAGTTGGATTCTCAGATTGGATTGAAAAGATTGGATTAGCTGATTTTTCAGAATTTCTTGGATCCCAATGTCATTATTACGATTTAGTTTTAGTTACAGCCTTAACTGGCGTAGAAAATATTGCACAAATTATTTATGGGTATAATTTATAACATATTATTTTTGAATAGTTTCGAAAGCAGTGAATAGTAAATTTGTATTTTTATATTATCTAAATACTGGGCACAGGCCTCCTCAATGAATGAGGTATCCACCGCGCTGGCCTTAAATGTAGGTTGGCATGTTAAATACATTAGCTATGTTTTATACCAAAGCTAATTAAATTATCGTAAATCACTTCGGCGTTCCTACTTTTTTGTTCTCAATCAATATTTTGTATCATTATCAACATTTGTAACCTACTGCAAAAAAGAGCAGGTTTTCAATTCGGCGTTTTAGCCCATTTCTTTTGCTTTTTTGTTTAACCAATTGTTGATATTCTTGCTTTATTGTTTGTTATTTATGACTGTCTCGATGGTGCAGTTGTATTTCGTACGCGGTACGACTACTATGCTCAGGTATCGGGTTCGATTCCCGATTTTCTATCACAAAATGTTCAATATCAGCCTGGAATGTAGAATTGTGCCCCTATTTTATCATGGGACGGAAGTAAGCTCGGCGAAATATTGGTCTGGTTACACCGATGCCTTCCCTTTCGGGGATAACAGACGTGAGTGCGTATGTATGTATGTATTGTTATTTTTTGTGTGGAATTCCAATTTGTTAATTTATGAAGTATTTTTAGTAATTCCGGTTCATTAACTTATTTAGAAAAAGAAATAATTGTGTAGAAGCTTACTTCGATTCGGATACAAAATAACATCAGGTACCTACCTCCCACCAGTGAATTCAATTTAAAGATAACTCAAAGTAGGTAATTATGTAAAAGACAAAGGGTCATTACCCACCCAGAAAACGGTTAATTTGGGTACAATTTCCGATAAATAACGAACAAATTATAACACAAACAATGCCTTATTATTGGCAAAAGTTAATTTATTTATGTTTATCTAATCTTCATTATACAGTGATAATTGGGAAATAGAATACTATAAAAGAAAAATATCCAACAATAATGAATGAACACTGTTGTAGGCTAAAACTGAAAAAAACTAAACTAAATTTAAAAAATTGATGCTATTTGGATTTTTTCTGACAAATTCTTATTAAGCTAGAACTACAATTAGTAGGTAAATGTATGGCAAGAAGGCCAGGGCGTCGCAAAAATATGGCAACTTCCCAAGGGCGTTAGAGTTAAAATAAGTTTCGTAAACCCTGATATATTAAGGTCGGCAACGCGCCCATGATTCTTCTGGTGGTGGGCGTACATGGGCGGTGGAGATCACTTACCATCAGGTGACCCACTTGCTCGTTTGCTGGCCTATGCTATTAAAAAAAAAGCCTTCCACACACTACCGCAATCTTCGATCGCGATCTCTGACCACGATAAATGTTTCTATTACATGTTGTATGAGAAAGCGCCACGCGTGCGATCTTGACACACTGCCGCGATCTATTATTAGGTTGATGAGTTTTCGAGGCTATATTTTTTTATCGTGGAATCTTATACAGTGAAACTTGGTTAAGTGGGACCTGGATAAGTGAGAAACCTCCATAACTGGAACTCATGCTGAGGTCCCAACACTTTGGCACTGAATTACCCCTGTTAGTGGGACGAAGCAAACCTCTGTATCTGGGATTTGTTCTTTCGATTTATCATCATAGTTACCTCAATAACTGAGACAGCGAGTGAATTTTATATGCATAAACCTCTGTAACTGAGATAACATCGTTTTGTTTGTTTACTTACTTATTTTTATTCTACCTGTATTCTGACCTCTGTTAATGAACCCCTCTATAAATGAGACAGATATTTATTATACCTGGATATCTGAGACACTGGGTAAGTGGAATACCTCTGTAAGTGAAACAACATTGCAGGTCCTTTGATGTCTCACTTAACCAGGTTTCACTGTATATAATTGCATAAGTAGGCAAAGGCAAATAAATAAATAAATAAATACACCCAACAGTCACATACATACTCCTGACGCCACAGTAAGATACGGGTCTTGTGTCGTGGGTATCAGGAACTACGAGAGACTTTCGGTCTCACAACACCCAGACCCCGAAACAAATATTTGAGGATCACACAAACATTTGTCTCGGTGCGGGGATCGAACCCGCGGCCTCTCGCTTCACAGCCGGCTACTCGCCTGCTGTGCCACGGAGGCTGTCAAATCAATAATAAATACCAATAACAAATTATCTATATTATTTTAAATTCTATATTTTCTGTATTTTTGTATCTAATTCTGGAAAATAATGTAACAGCTGAAAAAGTCTTAGCAACCCTATCTAAGACGACTGACGGGTTGGTCACGGCCCCTAATATGAGAATCAAACCCGTGATATTTTATCACAACCGGCTACTCGCCCGCTGTGCCATGGAGACTTTCATTGTTTAAAATAGTTTTACTTTATCTTTAAGCGTTCAACAGACAGACACTAGAAATAACCGATTTATTCCTTTTTAATACATATAATCACTTACTATGAGCTGACCTACATACTCGTTTGCCCTCTCTTCCATAGAAATTATTGATTATGTCACCAGGTTTCTTAAAAGTTTCTAGCCACTCAATATACTTTTCGCGATTGTAAGAATTCCAAATAGTAAATTGAAATTGGATGAACTTAAAGTTCAGTGGGCTTAAATAAAAAAAACAATTAAACAAAATTACAGACGGGCTATAACGAGGAAATAAAAGAGAAGGTACAATTACGAAAACCTGTTATACTTCCTGGTACTCTCATTGGTATTTACCATTAAATTATTCTGAGAAGTTTCCTATAACTTAAGAATGCGAAGTCGGAATAACTAATAATAATAATCATTTATTTCAGACCATCTATGTCCATATTATGTTCACAAATTATAAAAACAATACACTTTATAAGAATTTATAAGAACAATATAAAATTTAAATAATACATATAAAAACTATTTCTGATTTCCACTAATGTAAAAAAAAATGTTTAATTACCATAATGTTTGCTATTAAATCGATTGCTGCACGGTCATTGCCGGACGTTGGTCTTTAGAACCTGTCTTTATATATATCTCAAAATCGTCGACTTTGCAGTACTTCTCATTTTTGTTCGGACTACATTCTTTTGTTTTACAAGAAAAAATAAGACCCAAAGTGCGCACGATCAGAAAAGGTAAATGAACAGAACATTCTGTTTTCGAGTCTATTTTTTCCTTTATTGCAAAAAAAAATAAAGTCCATTCAACGCATAAATGTGACCGTGGCCAATGACATTTTTTATAGCTTAGGCCGCAAAACGGGCAAGTGGGTCACCTGATGGTAAGTGATCTCCACCGCCCATGTACGCCCACCACCAGAAGAAACATGGGCGCGTTGCCGACCTTAAAGGATAGGGATAATTAGGCATTGGGAAGGGGAGGGGATTTGGTCTTCCGGATATCTCACTCACCGTACGAAACGCAGCAGCAAGCCGCTACTTTACGTCGGTTTTCTATGAGACAGTGGTAACGACCCGGTCGAGCCGACCTATTCTTGCTATAGACAAAACTGTCTACAGCGTGGCTCTACCACTAAGTCTAAGTCACTAAGGTGACATATATGTGACATATTATTACCGTGGCTATTATGCATTTATAGATTACTAGCTTTTACTCGCGGCTTCACCCGCGTGAACAGCATTTAAATATTATCATCCCTTATTTTGACTACTTTAGTGACATATCATACAAATAGATGCTGTAACAGATAACTTTAGCTTTCTAAAATGATCAGGTTTCTAAAGATTTTTTTACACAACATACAAACATCATTACCCAAGAGTGTTGCCAGCCAATAGGACAGAGCGGGGCACAGAGTAGTCCCGAACCGTGTTCGGGGGTCACGCGGACGAAGGACGAGAGTTCGGTAGTCCATTAATCTTTCTACCTGGCTTTATCTCGGCTTAATGCCACGGTATATCCCCATCATAATTTCACCGCGATTTTGATATTACGCGGGGTGACCTCCCGTCTGACCCTCACAACCCGCAACGGGAACCAGTCGCCATTGCCTCGTTCGTTAATGAGCAGAGTGTACCAGGAGCAGGTGAAACTGGCTTTGGGCCTAAGATATTGGTGGCCCATTTACACTCTCCAATGCATTATTCGAACGGTTCTGGAATTGATTCCCAATACCCAAGTGAGTGCTCCTCTTCTTTACGGGCCTCTATGTGACATGGTGTACAATTTCAGTCGAAGTCAAGTTTTTTTTTTTGGAACAAAGAATAGAATACTACCAATTTAATTTTATAACTAAGAGCCAATTTAATGTTTGAAATAAATAAATACACCCAACAGTCACACACATAGTCCCGACCCCACAGTAAGATACGAGTCTTGTGTCGTGGGTATCAGGAACTACGAGAGACTTTCGGTCTCACTACACCGAGACCCCAAGACAAATATTGGTGGATCACACAAGTGTGTCTTGGTGCGGGAATTGAACCCGCGGCCTCTCGCTTCACAGCTGGCTACTCGACCGCTGGGGCACGGAGGCTGTCAAAATATCTTTAACATCATCATAATGACGATGTGTTGCCATATTTCTGACGTCCATTTTTAAATTCACTAACCTTGTTAATGATTAAATTAATTTAGTATGCACTATTGTGTCACTTGACTACCGGATTCGACACGTTTGCAACATTTTCATTGGAATTTTATATGCCATGTCTTAAATCTTATTTATACCATATATGTAGATATACTTATATTAGTGCTTCGGTGGCGCAGTTGTATCGCCTACGCGGTACGAATGTTGAGCTGAGGTCTCGGGTTCGAACCCCAGGTCGGGTAAAGTGATATTAGGTTTTTCTATCACGAAGGAATCATCCCGGAGTCTGGAATTGTGCCCGGTATGGCGATAGGCTCGCCTCCTATCACATTAGGGATGGAAATACGCTCGGCGAAATGTGGGTGTAATGATTGCATCTCTACCTACCCCTTAAGGGAATACAGACGTTAGTGCAATATTAAAATCATACACTTGGTTGAATCATATTTTGATAAAGTCATAAATAACTATTAAGTATTATGAAGTTCGCTTAAAAAGACACCTTGCGGGAAACATTATAGAATATTATAAATTAACAATAAGTAAAATCGATATAGCAGTAACTCAAGAGAGAAATTACTAATCCGTATCCATAATGATTCCTGATAATGATCCATTGAAATAAAACTAATCAAAATTAATAAAAAAAACTGCGATAAAATCCGGTTAAGTTAGTTTTATTTCAATCCGTATCCATTTATTATCCCTAACTTTTTTTGCTCGCAGCCGTTTCTTTATCAATATAATATTGTTATTACTATTCCAGTTTAACGACAATGAGTGGTTTAGTATGTAGTAGTTTATAGTGGTAGTTTAACCTATTTTGAGTAACTGTTCCAACACTTACTCAAAATAGATAAATTTGAGTTATTGTTTTTTAATTTTTTGATCCGGTTTTATTTTAGTTAAAAAGTTATAATTTTACCATGTTTGGTGAAAGGACCACCAATATCGGTGGATAATTATTGAAGGCTGCGGACTCGAAGTCAGCGGCAAGCGGCGGCGGCGCGGGAACGGCGGCGGCGCGGGAGCAGCGGACACCCGGTCTCGAAGTCAACGGGCAGATCGCGCGGCGCTAGAGCGGCGTAGTGTTGTGCTATGAGAAATTAGTGTCTGTTCGCGAACGACATTGATGTGAATATGATATTCCATATAAAAAATAATTGAAATAATTTGCTCCACCACGTGGGCGGGCATTTTTGAAAATACACAACACTACGTGAATGCAGATTGCAGACGCGCAAGCGCCGCTCGACTGTCGCGCGCCGCTCGTACGTCGCTCCTCGCGCCCGATCCGCGACGCTGCTTTCGAGGACAGGTTCATTTAAATCTATACTAATATAATAAAGCTGTAGAGTTTGATTGTTTGATTGTTTGTTTGAACGGGCTAATCTCAGGAACTACTGGTTCGAATTGAAAAATTCTTTTTGTGTTGGATAGTCCATTTATCGAGGAAGGCTTTAGGCTATATAACATTACGCTGCGACCATTAGAAGCGAAGCATCAGTGAAAAATGTTGCAAAAACGGGGAAAATTATTCATATTTGAAGGCTTCCGTTGCTAAGCTACCTAAATAAACAATAATTTATAAAGAAGAAATATTTGTATTTTTGTATTTAACGAATTAACTTAAAAACTACTGGACCGATTTGAAAAATTCTTCCACCATTAGAATCCTACATTATCCCTGATAAACATAGGCTACTTTTTATGCCGAAAAAAGCAGATCACGCGTGCGGAGCCGCGAGGAAAAGCTAGTGTATAATATAAATACTGTGGGCTAAGGATTTTGTGTGGAACTGTTGGGAGTATTTATTGTCATTATATTATATCTATACTAATAATAAAGCTGTAGAGTTTGATTGTTTGTTTGTTTGTTTGAACGCGCTAATCTCAGGAACTACTGGTTCGAATTGAAAAATTATTTTTGTGTTGGATAGTCCATTTATCGAGGAAGGCTTTAGGATATATAACATTACGCTGCGACCATTAGACGCGAAGCATCAGTGAAAAATGTTGCAAAAACGGGGAAAATTATTCATATTTGAAGGCTTCCGTTGCTAAGCTACCCAAATCTATACTAATATTATAAAGCTGTAGAGTTTGATTGTTTGTTTGATCACGTGGGCGGAGCCGCGAGCAAAAGCTAGTATAGTATATTATGTCCGGATTTTTTTACTTTTAAAGCAATGACAATGGACAAAAAATATTTTTCATTTATTACTTCCAACGCCTAATGTTTCTTTATTTATCTTGCTCGTTAAGGAGAACGTACGTTATTTTGTTATTTATCGGATGGTCCTGCATTATTGCCACCTTCATTAATCTCTTGGATTCTTCAAGGAAATCCCGCAAAAAGCATTGTTACCCTTAATGATAAATGTCGGGTAACATCTGCCGTCCTTTTCACCCGCAAGTTTTTGTCTCCCTCAAATCAGCGTTTTTAAACCAAGGTGTAATTTATCTATGAATTGTGAGGGACATTTTTATCTTTTTCGTTTGAAGGTGAGAGTTTCGGTTCGGAAAGGTTTTATAAAGGTTTATTCGCTACGAGTTGAAAAGTTCTTGAGATAAAAATTCATCCTCACAGCTGTGGAAACAATCCATATCTTTTTGTGTTAAAGGAAATTCGGGGTGTAATGGTTGCGAAGAAAATCGAAGGAATTTCAGTTGTAGAAACATTTGGTTATTTTAAGGATGAATACGCTATCTATCTATACTAATATAATAAAGCTGTAGAGTTTGATTGTTTGTTTGTTTGTTTGAACGCGCTAATCTCAGGAACTACTGGTTCGAATTGAAAAACTCTTTTAGTGTTGGATAGTCCATTTATCGAGGAAGGCTTTAGGCTATATAACATTACGCTGCGACCATTAGAAGCAAAGTATCAGTGAAAAATATTGCAAAAACGGGGAAAATTATTCATATTTGAAGGCTTCCGTTGCTAAGCTACACAAATAATATTATTTAAAGGCTTCCGTTGCTAAGCTACCCAAATCTATACTAATATTATAAAGCTGTAGAGTTTGATTGTTTGTTTGATCACGTGGGCGGAGCCGCGAGCAAAAGCTAGTCTATGCATAAAAACGCGCCGCTCCCGCGCCGCCGCCGCTTGTCGCTGACTTCGAGTCCGCGGCCTAAGTTCTTTATTCTCTTTAATCCTCAAATTCATCTCCTTGAAGATGAAATTTTTAAACAAAATATAAACGTCTAATTGAGAACCTCCTCCGTTTTTGTCGGTTAAAAATATAGTCTCGCAAGCTACTTCGGTATAGTACTGTTTAATTAGCACAGAACAACTGGATTGTACTATCGTGGTACTTGGTACTACGTACTACTTACGTTATCAGTGAAATATTTTTTAAAATCGTTTCCATAATGCCAGAGATGTGCCCGATATACCCATAGGCCTATCAGGTCATGGAATCGTAATAATCTCGGCGAACCGTGGGTGTATTAATTGCACCTCTGCCTACCCCCTCCGGGATACAAGCGTGAGCTCATGTTGTATTAATGAATCAAGGACCAATCAATTAGAAGATAAAACTACTCCAGGTAATCATCACGATATAATTTTATTGAGTCGTTTGTCGTGAAAAACCAGTCTCATTTGGTTATCTCTATAGATATGTCTATAGAAACTAGCATGGTTGCATAGAAAACCCGACTCGTTATGTCAAATGAAGATATAAAGTAGAGAAATAGTACTTTTAACCTCTCTGTGGTATTTTGTTTACAAATCCTAGCATGAACTAATTTTATCAAGTGTTAACACTTTTATTGAGATATTTGTCATGCTATCCAGTGACCACGAAGGCTCAAAAGCTTTTGAAACGTCGAAACTAAAATTAAAACAAAAAACCGCGATGAAATCCATTTCAATTAGGTTTATTTCAATATTTGTCGTCGATAGTTCTTTGATCGGGCGATAAATCTAGTGTTACTTATTATGTTAAGCTCCCAAGATTCTTCAGTTTATCTAACTTATAGTGACACTAATAATATTCAAATAGTTTAAAAACATGCAAATAAACCTAATTACAATACAATATCATTATGGTATGTATCTCTAATGATGTTGTTATTTATACACTTATGCGAATACGTAGTTTGTTTTTCCAAATTATTAATTATGTTTTGTCTTTTTCTGCTAAAGCATTGACCTTTCTAAATTGTTATTTAGTTTAAATGAAATTATAGCTAAGTACGATAACGAACAAAACAAAAAATAGAACTGCGTATATCCATCGTTCGAATCGTGAATTATCGTCTATTCACCCTATACAATTTATGTTAGATACATCACAAATTATGTGACGAACAAAGATGTACTTTCATATGAAATAACTGTTATAATTCATTAATTCTGCCAATTGTTAAGTGATAAATCGAAAAATCTGCAAAAATATGATTCAATAAATAATTTATTCAAATCAAAATTGGTCTCGGACTGGTGAATCCGAAATGTTGAGATGGTTGCGTCAGTTAGTGGCAATAAATACATAGCAGGTAATTGCTTCCTTGTTCCCCAAAATTTTTTATTGGTTATCTTTTGCAAATTAATAGCCATCGCGATTTCAATTGTATTTAGACGAAATTCTAGGTGTCATAATTATTATTACCTATATTACTCCCTTAATGCTATAAAATACTTATACTACCTAATATCGTTATTTATAGCATGCGTAAGTTTAAATGGACACAACAGAAGGTCGAAACACATGAACCTGGTTTACGAATATTTTGCAATGCTGACGAATTTGCTCTGTTATTGCGTCATTTGATAAAACTACGGAAATATTTAAAATTTAATGTACAGTTCTCAGATCATCAATATACAAACGTAAAAATTGATTGCCTATTTTGCAAATATATATTGCTTTTAGTTTTGGAAACTACTGGATGACGTTGCATTTTTTTACCCAAAACCAAAGGCAAAAAAAAGGTTGCACGAGCTGAACATAAGGCCTCAAGATAGCTTTGTTGATTCTTTCTCTCGTACTATCTCTACACGTCTATTAAGCTAACATGTGTTCACACCACCAAAAAGTGTTGTCTGCTTTTCCGCGCTATTCGTAAAATATAGATCATATTTTACGAATGTATAGATAATACATATTTATTATACTAGCTTTTGCTCGCGGCTCCGCCGACGTGATCAAATAAACAAACAAACAATCAAACTCTATAGCTTTATAATATTAGTATAGATTTGATTTTGATTTGACAACGGAAGCCTTCAAATAATATTATTTTGGTAGCTTAGCAACGGAAGCCTTCAAATATGAATAATTTTCCCCGTTTTTGCAACATTTTTCACTGATACTTCGCTTCTAATGGTCGCAGCGTAATGTTATATATCCTAAAGCCTTCCTCGATAAATGGACTATCCAACACAAAAAGAATTTTTCAATTCGAACCAGTAATTCCTGAGATTAGCGCGTTCAAACAAACAAACAAACAATCAAACTCTACAGCTTTATTATTAGTATAGATGATTATATCTCGATCTATATATTATTTCTGTCACTCTATATGCCGTTGGGTGCACGTTAGGGAAAACCAAGTCATCGATACCAACAAAGATTTCTCTCTCGCGCGTAAGATATCTCGTAGGGTCATGCAAAGCGGGCTTATCTCAAGTCAAACTAAGTCTAAAATAGTAAAAAAGTTTAGAATTCGTGCCGAGTAATAATTGATGTGCGTGTGTTTGGGAAGCAAATTATTCTCGGGTTATCCGAATAACGTCTTGACTCATGGAATTCTAAATGTTGATTACAGGTTTTGACAAAAGGATATAAAAACTAAGGCGCCGTCTGAAGAATTCGCCGCAAGTCTCTTAACCGCGTGAGAAGTTAAGGTGAAGGAATAAATAAGTATTCGAAGACCTCAACGACCTGGGCCTTACTCTATAAACCCGCAACGTAGTTCAAAAAATAACAACTTTTATGATTACAATTAAGGCAACTAATATAAATGTTGTAAGTTTAAGCAAAATTATTGATTTTAAACTATTTGTTAATGATGATGAATTTAAAATATTTGTTAAAGTGATAATTTCTTGTCTCTTTATTTTTTTATACGCGAGTTTAATCACACAGTGGTTATATCACTCCAGATTTATATTATAAACATTAAGCTTAAACATACATTATAGATAATGCATTTACACGCTCGCACACTTCAACACGTTGCATTATTAAAAAATATACATTCTTTTGATACACGCTTTTACCAACCCCTATAATTTAAAAAAATATATATTTTTTTATAGATATTTGATGTTACACTAGGTCGACTTTTCTAAACTTCATCGCTTCATGTGATTTTATACCACTGGTTAAAAAACATAATTCAAAATTTTCATGGAGAATGCACTTCTTGAGTCCGCTAAAATATATTTAACGAATCTTGAAATTCATGTTTATAATCGCAAACGTCCTACATTGTATCGATTTTTTTTTGTATTCTAGTCTTTATTGAGGTGACATAGTGCTACCCACGGATCATAGGTGAAGGTGATTGAAGTTTAACACCAGCTATCTAACGGGCATTCAAATTTCTGAAGAATAATGTCATAACGGATTGGACCTTATTATTTGGCGGTTTCTTTTGTTACAGATTAAAACTATTAGAAAACTTGTTCGAGATATTACTATGGCATCATGTTTTTGTAATATTAATGGGTCATCATAATATTCGGTAAATAACTGAAATTTAAGTTTTAAATAAAATACAGTGTATGTTAAAAATATTGGCGAAAATAAAATATAATAATATTCCTTTCTCAATAGAATATTTTGTAATTTTTTTATCAGAATGTTTGCCGAACCCGAAGCATATCTAGTACACTAATATTATAAAGAGGAAACATTTCTATTTTTGTATGTAACGAATAAACTTAAAAACTTCTGGACCGATTTCAAAAATTATTTTGCCGTTAGAAAGCTACATTATCACTGAGAAACGTAGACTACTTTTTATGCCGGAAACAGCAAATCACGCGGGCGTAGCCGCGAGGAACAGCTAGTTGGTTATAAGTAAAATTTCTAAGTTTGTGACTGTTTTCCTTTAGGGAACAATTTCTAGAACTACTGATCCGATTTCGAAAATTCTTTCACCAATAGGAAGAAACATTATCACTAAGTGCTATAGGTACATATATATGCTATATTTATAGCATTAGCACTTAATTATGCGATTATTAACAATTAGTAAATACATAACTTATAAATGTTAAAGGTGCACGCTCTTGGGGCTGGTTTCGACCTGCGACTTTCGTCTCGACATTCCGTATCACTTCCCGCTGAGCTATCGCAGCTATAAAATATACTATAAGAATATCAAAAGCTTTCCTCTTTAATATATAACTTTCCAAAATATCGTAATTAATTGAGAAGTCGAGAAGGCTTTTGCTCAGCATTGGGACAGTAATTAGCTACAGGGCTGGTAACTTAATATGCTTTTGGAAATGAAAAGACTAACCATTGTGTAATCAACACGAATTCGCAAAATGATAATTTTGTCCGGTCACAATAACCTTTTATTAATACATAGCCAAATTTAAATTATGTTTACCTATATATATACTACTTCAGATAAACGCCTGTTCAATAAAATATTAATGACTAGTAATCAATATTATTATCTCATACATTGTACTATCTCAATGTCCGAGTGACCCTAGAATAATATTATTTTTTATAGGATATATAGGTCATTTGGATATTACCAAGATATAAAGAACACGATTTCATCAATCCAATGTGCGCCAGAACATTACGCATTTACTTTTTAGCGTAGGTAACTCAAAAACAAAATAGCTTTTTTTCAAACAGTGCTATTATTTTATGCTGTTCAATTATTATTGATGGTTGACCAATAAAATAAAATGTATAATGTGTATTGGCGCATAGCTTCCAGGGTGCAGTGGACGAGTAGCCAGCTGTGAAGCGAGAAGCCGTAGGTTCGATTCCCGAATCGAGACAAATGTTTGTGTGATTCACAAGTATGTGTTTCAGTTCTAAGTGTTGTGGGACCGCAAGTTTCTCGTAGTTTCAGTTTAAGTAATTCCCACAATACAGGTTTAACCTAGTGTGGGGTCAGGACTATGTATGTGACTGTTGGGTGTATTTATATATGGTGCAATATCTATAAAAAATATTTAATTTTGCTAGCTTTAATTAAATTAAAATATGATTAATATATTATTAGCTTTTTAGTTTTTTTTAATAACTTTATTGAAATAAAATATCAAAATCTGTGCTAAAATGTCGAAGATATAGTTGTCATCACCGATTTCACCTCCTCAGCGGCGGAATTCCCACTTGGAATGGAACCATAAGTGATTATACCTAAATACATATACATACACGTCGAATTGAGAACCTCCTCTGTTTTCTCATTGGTTAATAATTTAAACTAAACAATATTATTGGGTAATAGGGTAATGTTTTAGTGTAAACAAAAACATTGTCTTATGATTTAATACAAAATTATTTATTAATTGTTGTTTTTATGAAAATAAATATTAAATTTCTAAATTTCATTCTTTATATGAATGTCATTTAAATTTAATTGATTTTATACCACTGGATATCCGCAAGAAAAATAAGGCGCGTTCAAAATAGCCGCAGATAGCGGTTAATTTGAACACGCTGCACTACAGCCGCGCAACACTGGGAACAATTTGAATTCACGCTTAGGTACTTTCTACAAACTTACAAGTATTTAAACTAAGAACGGCTATGTAATTATCGTATTATATTTCTTTTTCTACCTTTCACTACATATTTCGCGGTCTCCCTTGTTACTTTTAATTCAAAATAAATTAAAGAAATCATCATGATACTTATGATTAATTCCACGTTATATGTGTATACAGCAAGTTTAACATAAGATATAAAAAAAGACAATATTTAATTAAAATTCAATTAAAAAAAGACAAAAATCAGACAACTTATTTAATATAATTTATTTTGTAATTTGATTGTTCGTGAAAAACGACAATTGAGCAACGTCTTATACCATGTTTTGCTTTTGGGATTAAAAATATAATGATTCACCATTAGAAAATTTCTATTACCATAAATGTAATGTATAATAAATACTATATAAATGTTCCAAACACATTTTAACAATAACTTACCTTTCGAAACTCGATCTAAAATTACGCCAAAAGTAAATAACGGAACGTAAATTATGTCACCAAACTACGTTTGGTTAGGCTGCACGAACTACTTGAAATTATTTGAACGCATTCACAAAAAGCAATGACAATCAATTGTTATGAATTTTCATCGCATCGCGTTCGATTTTCAAACAGTAATTTATCAACCGTTAAAGCGCGCTCACAGCACTTGGCGCGCAATGTTGTACTGAATGCTATCGGTTCGGGAGCGGGCAATCTGCCGACCGCTGCGGCTGTTTGCAAACTACTTTAGGGTTCCGTTCCCGAAAAACAAAAACGGTTTGTAGCTTCAACGTGCAGTTTGCCGTCGGTTGTGACTTTCACAAAGGAATTTTGGCGGGAATTCTGACAGTACAGTTCATCGCTTATTTTAATTTATTTCATAAACTAGTTTAGAGTTGTGTTTGTTGTATAAAAGTGATGTGGATTTGTTCAATAAACATTGACGGTGATGAACAGTATATGGAAACATTGAAATAAGTGAATTAAGACTCGTACTGAAAGGAGTTAACACCATAACTCCGACAAGACCTTGAAATCGTCCGCACCCGTGCTTCATCGTTCTTGTAAAAATACTTGAGAATACATTATACTTGACACTGGCTAAATGCATAATACTGCGAAAGCCATTAATAAAAAAGAAAGAAAGACTTTCACAAATTTCTATTTTTCGGAACTAGATAAGACTTATGCGAGTAATGCAATGTATATGTATGTGTTATTTTTGACATGTAGTTTATGCATTCCGTATTTATACGAGATTATTGTCAAGTAACCCAATTTCATTTATTATCAACATGACCTACATAGAATTAATATAAAACTGATATATTTAGAATGGGTCGTCATTATAAATGGTAGAGCCACGCTGAAGACAATTTTATCTACAGCATTAATGAGCCGGCTCGACCGAGTTGACATAAAACCGACGTGATGTAGCAGTTTGCTGTTACGTTTCGTACGGTGAGTGAGATATCCGGAGGCCCAAATCCTTTTCCACCTCCCAATACCTTACGCCTTTCCCGTAAGTCGGCGTCGATGACTCTTTGGGTCTTCATGGGCGGTGAAAATCATTTACCATCAGGTGACACAAAAAACAATTGACATATAATTTTATAATAAAACACCGTGCTGTAGTGGTAAATTCAACAACAAGCTGCCACTCCATGGCTTTCAGTGGTAACAACGCAGCCGAATCGACCAATTTGTGCTGTAGACAAAACTATGTACAGCGTGGCTCTACCACATAAATACGCAAAGATTAAATATACTAATCAGTGCTGTTTGACAGCCTCCGTAATGCAGCGGGCAAGTAGACGATTGTGAAGTGAGAGGCAGCGGGCATCGATTCCTACACCGAGATAAATGTTTGTGTGATCCACAAATATATGTTTCTGTAAATAAATATAATATATAAGTCTGGGTGTGTTTTCTCCCCAGAGCGGTTGATGTCAGACAGGCGGCCGGTCGTAAAAATTACAAACCAAATCTTTCTGCAACATATGTTAAAAAGCTTGTAGCGCTGACCTTACTACGAGAGGGATAAAAGTGAAGGTCGATTTAGCGAAGATATCACGTAACATACTTAAAATACAAACGAATTGAAAACCTCCTACTTTTAAGAATCAGGGCATATATACTATCATCAATAAGTATGGATGGTGAAAAATCATTTATAATCTTACAACCATAACTTCAAAAGTATATACACTCTAGCTGACATAAATACAACTTTCACATGACCATTGAAACGTGTATCTCGACGCCATAAAGATGACACACGGAACCATCTTCAAAATACAAAGGATCACGTTTGCTAGAGTTCTGTTTGTACATGCGCATTCACGAGGCATGCAGGGCGCATGTGTCCCGGTCGGGTCTAACCCAATTAAAATAACTGACAACGCGGCTCTACAATAAAATAGATTACAACAATTTTATAATTATCCTTATTATTTTTTCTAACCCCGGACAATAAGATTTTATTTTTTGGTACGGCAAAATTACTAAAACGTACGTTGTCTCTGCCTACCCCTTTGGGTACCACCGCCCATGAACATCTAGCTGCTACCTTCACGTCGGTTTTCTTTGAGACAGTGGTAACAACTAGGTATTGCAATCCGGAAAACCGGATCCGGTAATCCGGCGGATCCGGCATCATTTTACGTCCACCGGATCCGGTACCAATATACCGGATCCGGCGACCGGATCCGGTGCTACAATTTTTAGATATTTAAATAGAGTTGTCGCATTATTAGGGACTTTACTATGCCAAAGAAAAAAGGCATACGATCAGAAATGACAAAAATCTTGGAAAGAGTTGTTCAAGATGATAACTCTAAAGAAAAATTTGGAAGAAATAGTAGAAGAGAACTTAGATTCACCCTCACTAAATAAATATTTGACATTACAGGAAGAATTACAATTACAAATCCAGCAAGAAACCATGTGTTATAGCTTACATACTAAACAAGAGAGAGATTTTCATAAAGTACTAAAAAAGTAAATGACTACATTTGAAAGGTCACGAAGTTTTGACGGAGTTCGAAGAGAATACTTGTCTGCTATTTATGACTATTTGCTGACAATAAAGCCGACAAGTGTAGAAACTGAAAGGGCCTTTTTGGCCGCAGGCTATATTTGCAGCTCTATTAAAAGTCGACTAGCAGATGACACAATTAACAATATTTGTTTTCTACGATCCTTTTTTCAAAATCAACATTGATTTTCTATGTATAATGAATACTAAGACAATTATTACTTAAAATTCTACTGAAAATAATTATTTTTCGTAAGTTGATTAAACTAAAAAGTTGAAATTATAAGACAAACTCATTATTGTGATAATTGTGCCATTCATTACAAATATTCATCAAATCATGATGGTGCCTGTCATAAATATAAGACTTGTTTGTTGCAATAGTTAGCATTCTCAAATACTTTATTAATTATTGTGATCTCATTTCAATAAATTACGTAAGGTTAATTATATTCGATTTTATAATTTTACTTACTAAAATAATTGATCTATATGTGAAAGTGAAATCTATGAAAATTGAGCTACTTGTTTTATCGTTAAAATTTTACTAGTTACCTACACTACTAAATTTTATTTGTTTGCTCGTTGTCTAACTTTAACATTAGATTGGAAATATTTTTTTTATATGTTTTATTTTTATAAACTACCTATATTAAGCACAATAACACTTGATTAACTTACTAACAGTTCATTTTGAACCGAAA
This sequence comes from Amorpha juglandis, assembly GCA_949126905.1. Classification (NCBI taxonomy): domain Eukaryota; kingdom Metazoa; phylum Arthropoda; class Insecta; order Lepidoptera; family Sphingidae; genus Amorpha; species Amorpha juglandis. The sequence continues at coordinate 6,336,951 of OX421376.1, forward strand.
AGCGAAAATCACCCTGACTTGATCAATCCGGCCGGATCCGGTCGGATCCGGCCGGATCAGTGGAAATCCGGTCGGATCCGGCCGGATTGAAAATGACGCCGGATTGCAATCCCTAGTAACAACCCGGCCGAACCAGGCCATTCATACTGTAAATTAAACTGTTCTCCAACATGGCTCTACCCCATTCCAACTACTTAATAAACTACATAATAAATTAATAATTTGACGTCCCAAGTACGACACGATACTAGAAGTACCATAATTATCATCATCATCAGCCACAGTACGTCCACTGCTGAACATAGGCCTCCCCCAAAGATCTCCAGACCGACCTGTTGGAAGCGGCCTGCATCCAGGGACATCCAGCGACCTTATTAGGTCGTCTGTCCACCTTGTAGGCTTCAGGACGTCCAACGCTTAATATAATATAATGCTTAATTTGCCTAAGTCAAAAACGTCATCTGGTACCTACGTAGTAAGGAAAGGAAAGGAGGAAGTTCGTTGGACCAGCTACGAACTAAGGCCGAATTAACCCACCATATCCAATGACTAGTATCTCTTTTATTCATACAATTATATTTTATTGCGTAAAGGTAATATTGGAGGATAATTGAAGTCCTGTAAAAATATTTCTTTTTTCATAGCCTGATTCACTGAACCGACGTGCATGCATGAAGAATTTATTGAGTGAAGGAGGCCAAAATCCTAAATCCTTAGGATCAGCAAGGATCGTAGCAGTTGGAAGTCCGTTGTCTCTGCCTACCCCTATGGGAAACAGGGGTGAGTCTATGTATGTATGATTCACTAAACGAGCGTGTTTCTCGCCTGATGTTAAGCTTTACGCCTGCCCTTAAATAGAAGCAATCATCAAACTTTATAGGTATTACAAAGCACTGCATAGAACTGAACTACACTCACCACCTCATAAGATATTAATGCCCGTTTTAACCAAAGAACCCTCAAACACTTCCTAACTAAGGATCCTATATCCGAAAAAACTCCTTGAATCTTACCTAATTTCATTCTCACCAAGTTAAAGGTTACACACCTACGCTTGAAGGGTAAAAATATCTAAGCGACATCGAGTAAACTTTACAGGAGAGTGATTAAAGTATTAACTTTTAGAAAAAAAATCATAAATATTTATCTAAAAAAAATTTACTCAATGACACTTAGATATTTTAGCCTTTCAATGTCGATATGTAAGGGAAACTTGCTTAGGTGATAGATTTATTATACCTCAAAGTATTCGAAAATAGTGATCATTAGCGATTTATATTTTATTATTTAATTTTATTAGCGAGTAGCCGGCTGTGAAGCGAGGGGCCGCGGGTTCGATCCCCGCACCGAGACAAATGTTTGTGTGATCCACATTGGTTTGTTTCGGGGTCTGGGTGTTGTGAGACCGAAAGTCTCTCGTAGTTCCTGATACCCACGACACAAGACTCGTATCTTACTGTGGGGTCAGGACTATGTATGTGACTGTTGGGTGTATTTATTTATTAAAAATACTTGAAGAATAGTGTTTAAATATATTATACGTATAAGGATAAAATATGCATAAGGATAAAACACCTTGCGTTAGCGTGTTAATTATTGTAGATATCCTCATATAATAATTCTCGAAAACATCTTAAAAACCTATCAAATGCGTGTCGAACCACACACAGTAACGAATTCCGTAGTCAAGGTGAATTAAAATAAGGGAAAATAAAACGACCGCAAAAATTATTTTGTGTTTCTCAAAGACACTGAAAAACAAAGTTATTTTTACGGTTGCTAAACTAAAATATTGTGTAGGTAAACAAAAATATCTCATATTTCAAAAACTATAGAACTTATTGACACCTATGAAGTACTTTAAATTTTTACAGAATCTTTCCACTACGTAGTTAAAAAGTTAGATGGAGGGGATTTTTTTTTACGGCTTTGTACACGCACATATCTCACATATAAAATAGTAATGTAGCAACCTCTATATCATATTAAATGACCTATACAATAATACTAGACATGCCTAAGTTAAAGCTAAACCTAACACCTAAGTTAGGTACATGTATGGTGAGTCACCGCAATTATTTTTTTTCTTAATTGCACTACACTTTTTTGTATTCATAGATTCATAGAATACATATACCATTCTTTCATAGGTATCCTACTAATATTATAAATGTGAAAGTTTGTTTGTTTAGATGTTTGGATGTTTGTCCGTCAATCACGCTGAAACTACAGAACGGATTTTGATGATATTTGGTATACAGACAGGGTATGAGCTGACTTGGGTGATAGGCTACTTTTTATCCCGGAAATCCCGGAAAAAGCAGATCACGCGGGCGGAGCCGAGCAAAAGCTAGTAATGTTAATAGTTTCCGAATAAAATGGGTATGACACGCCGTAAAAAGGAAAAAGAGCCATAGGGTGTAGGCATTTAGATTATCTTTAGAGCCAAACTACCTTTATCAATCTACATGTAGTACATACTTAATTTGGTATTTTTATTTAATATTTGGGGCATTTCACGTCAAGCGGACAACGAAAAAAAAGTGAGGTCGTGAATTTTGTTTATACTCTGGTCAGTTATACTTCTAGTAGACATGGATGTGTACACACAATTTTTTTTTCGTATGAAGCTGTATTGCTGAGTTATGAGCTTTTAAAAATTTACTAAGTATGAAGTCATGAATTTTTGGATGCTTATTATCTGTATCAATTAATTTGTAAAAAAAACTACAAAGTATTGTTTCTTATAGTTCAAAAGTTGAAGTTTTTAATTTTTTTGTCGAATTCTAAATTTAAATTTTTTTACGTATTGTAAACCGGAAGTGAACATTTCAAATCGATATTTGAGTAACTTCAACATGTTTTTTTTTAAATATTTTAACCTTGAATTAAAGCCTTAAATGTACTAATTCTTCACTAAAATAAAATGGGACAGCCAATAGTTTAAGACTTAGAGCATAGATACACATAGCTATGAGCACTTTCTAAACAATCGCGTTTATGTTCAAATACTGCGCTATTAATATTTTATTCCTTTATTCTAACATGCAAAAATATAAAAATAAACGATTTCTTTAATTCTTCATAAACAAAAATAAAACGTGATCACAAAAAAAGAATTAAGACTTAGAGCGATTTCATTTATTGAGATTGAAACAGTATTAATTAAAATAGATAGATAGAAAGAAAAGCCCTCGTTGGTTCGAAGAAAAGCATGCAGTTTTTTAGTTCTTGGAACAGTGATAGCGTAAGCAAAACAGACTCGTAGAAAATCTCACTCTTGTTCAATACTTTCCTTCGAGGAGTAGTAAATAGAAGTCTCAGTTAATGATGACTTGGCCCATTCATATAATCTTATAGGTGTCTGGTGTAGTGATAGCGTTATTCGCAGACCGTACACTTGCACGGGTTACCAAACTTTTAAGGTTTCCCCCAAGACCATCACATGGCCGTCTTCTATGAACGGTGGCATGGAAGTGTAACTGTGCTTCTTTCTTAAAATCTTGTTTGTTGTATAGTATAGGTTCACTAAATTTGACCTATTCTTAAAATGTTGGGGAGCCCAACTACACCAGACACCTATAAGATTATATGAATGGGCCAAGTCATAATTAACTGATACTTCTATTTACTACTGCTCGAAGGAAGGTATTGAACAAGAGTGAGATTTTCTACGAGTCTGTTTTGCTTACGCTATCACTGTTCCAGGAACTAAAAAACTGCATGCTTTTCTTCCAACCAACGAGGGCTTATGTGTAAAGAAAATTAATGCTAGAGCAAATAGTAAAATTGTAAAAATTACAATACAAATCTCTCTATTTTAATTAATACTGTTTCAATTTCAATAAATGAAATCGCTCTAAGTCTTAATTTTTTTTTGTGATCACGTTTTAATTTTTTTTATGAAGAATTAAAGAAATCGTTTATTTTTATATTTTTGCATGTTAGAATAAAGGAATAAAATATTAATAGCGCAGTATTTGAACATAAACGCGATTGCTTAAAAAGTGCTCATAGCTATGTGTATGCACTCTATATGCTCTAAGTCTTAAACTATTGGCTGTCCCATTTTAATTTTTTTAGTGAAGAATTAGTACATTTAAGGCTTTAATTCAAGGTTAAAATATTAAAAAAAAAACATGTTGAAGTTACTCAAATATCGATTTGAAATTTTCACTTCCGGTTTACTATACGTAAAAAAAAAAAATTTAGAATTTGACAAAAAAATTAAAAACTTCAACTTTTGAACTATAAGAAACAATACTTTGTAGTTTTGTTTACAAATTAATTGATACAGATAATAAGCATCCAAAAATTCATGACTTCATACTTAGTAAATTTTTAAAAGCTCATAACTCAGCAATAAAGCTTCATACGAAAAAAAAATTGTGTGTACACATCCATGTCTACTAGAAGTATAACTGACCAGAGAATAAACAAAATTCACGACCTCACTTTTTTTTCGTTGTCCGCTTGACGTGAAATGCCCCACTTAACACATTCTTTGCGAGAAACGAGTAAACTCGTTCCTTTTTTATAGTAAAACGGGGGAGACGAGTTTACTCGTTCTGTTGTGCGAAGTGGTAAGGCACAGGAAGCTTGTAAACAAGGGGCTCTCAACGGGTGGGGGGTCGTGTGTTATCAATTGTCGATGGTACCCGATCTATTTACCTGCCGATACATTGAGTTTCAGACTTGTCGAGAAAAAGCCCGAACTAAATAGTAAACGAAACATCATAAGGGCGCATTTATATGACACGGAATCCCACCGCGTTGCGGCCGCGTGGCGATCGCGCGGCGGCCGCGCGGCGACCGTGCGGGCGCCTCGCTCGAATCACTCGAAATACTAATATAAACTCTATTGACTAAGCCATAATGTTTAATTCTTCGCAACGCTCCAACCACGCGGCGACTGCGCGCTCGTATAAACGCGACCGCTCGGCCGCCGCGCGGTTAGTTACTCACAAAGAATTTCAACTTTAAGTCCTAGTTAATAAAACATACATTTGCTATGACTGAATAGTTAGTACGCGGTCACCGCGCGGCCGCCGCGCGGCGGCCGCACGAAATTTTTCGCGTAGTCTAACCGCAGCCTAACTATAATCTGGATGTTCCAACTAGTGTTCAAATATTTTCACACTCACAGGCAGTTAATACTTGCTCCATTATTATATACAGAAAATGATTTAAACTCCACTGAGTACCGAAGACATCTGTATTAACTTCTCTTAGAACTAATGGAGTTCTAAGAAATGACTTAATGACAAATAAAGTTTAGTGACGTCTCTAAGTGCGGCAGTAAGTCTCATAATGGCCAGCAATTTCACTGGCATCAATATCGTTCAAACTGAAAGACACGCTTACACACTGCTGTTTGGTGGCAGAAATATACTATTATTTGGGGTAGAGTCGCACTGTAGACAGTTTTATCTACAACTGGTCCGGCTCGACCGGGTCGATACCACTTTCTCACAGAAAACCGACGTAAGATAGTGGATTTCTATTGCGTTTAGTAGGGTGACTGCGATGTTTGGAGGCCGAAATCCCTCTCCCCTTCCCAATTCCCTTTCGCCTATGCCTACGCCTTCTCGTGTTGTAGGTTTACATGGCCAGTGGAGATCACTTACTATCAGGTGAGCAGGTGAGCCTTTTTTTCGCTTGCCGGCCTATGCTATAAAAAAGCGCTAGCGAGAGGATCTTCTGAATGCTTGCAAAGTATTAGCAAACTGATTGTCCAAGCATGAAGAGCCTTAGGAGCCTTAAAATATCGTTTATAAGTAGTCTGTGCCTAGTGGGATAAGCGAAAAATTTAGCTTTTAGATCCAGTATTTTGATTAAAGAATTAAAGAACCAGCCGGTGAGTTAGTTCTTTGACGTACAGATAGATATATACGGCTTCAACATGACACTAAGGTATACAATCTTCCTTTATCAACAATCTTCAATTCCGTCGTAAAACTATAATAGCGCGCGTGGTAAAATATAGTTAATTTGCCTCGAAATGACGGTGTATCATCATCATCATCATCTCAGCTTATTGCCGTCCACTGTTGGACGCAAGCCTCTCCAAGTAAGCACCAATCATCCCGGTCTTGGGCAATCCGCATCCATCCGGTGTACGGTGACGGTGTATAAAAAACCTAAATTCTAAAACTTATCAAATCAGGATGTGTGCGAATCGTTAGACGTTCAGGTTGAAGTATTTTAATATTATTTCCATTTATAATTTACATATTCTACTTGCTTATGGATGATTTTTTTTTGTAGGTACGTATTGTCATATTTATATATAACTAGATGACCCGGTGGACTTCGTATCACCTACATATATTTGTGTAAAATTTGTCCTGTCCCTGTCCTGTCCCCATTCTGTCCCCGTCCTGTCTCCATCCTGTCCCCGTCCTGTCCCTATCCCCGTCCTATCCCTGTCCCGTCCCTGTCCTGTCCCTGTCCTGTCACTGTCCTGTCCCTCTCCTGGCCCTGCCCTGTCCCGGCCCTGCCCTGTCCCGGCCCTGTCCCTGTCCCGTCACTGTCCTGTCACTGTCCTGTCCCTGCCCTGTCCCTGTCCTCTCCTGTCCTGTCCCTGTCCTGTCCCTGTCCTGGCCTGTCCTGTCCTGACCCTGTCCTGTCCCTGTCCTATCCTATCCTGTCCTGTCCCTGTCCCTGTCACTGTCCTGTCCTGTCCCTGTCCTGTCCCTTCCTGTCCTGTCCTATCCCTGTCCTGTTCTATCCTATCCTGTCCCTGTCCTGTCCTGTCCCAGTCTTGTCCTGTCCTATCCTGTTCTGTCCTGTCCCTGTTCTGTCTCTGTCCTGTCTCTGTCGTGTCCCTGTCCTGTCCCTGTCCTGCCGTCCCTGTCCCTGTCCTGTCCTGTTCTATCCTGTCCCTGTCCGGTCCCTGTCCTTTCCTGTTCTGTCCCGTCCCTGTCCCGTCCCTGTCCTGTCCTGTCCGACCCGTCATCACGGCAAGCTTCGCAACGCCAACAATCCGGTTTATACCTGCGCTTATAGATGTTTCACATCAAAAAGACATCAAGTGTTTCATACCCAGGAACAGTTTGTACTGGAAAATTAAGTTGTCGTTTTTAGTGTTTTCCTTTACTTATTATTTATGTTACTCATTTTTTCTCACCGGGTAAACCTTCCCTGAACTTCCACAAATATTTCAAGATCAGAATTAGCCAAATCGGTACAGCCAGTCTCGAGTTTTGGCGAGACACACGCACAGCGATTCATTTTTATATATATAGATTTTAATATACCTAATATGTACCACTTTAGAATCATTCACGTGAAAAGCAGCTCTCTTTTAAATACATGTATTTTAATATTCATCGAAACTAAGTCGGGCAATTTATTTACGCATAAATATTTAGTTCAATAAAGACTAATGTAATTTATGTATAATAAAATAAAATGACTTCGTCAGTAGACAAAATACGTTCTTAAAAAAATTATGATCAAATGTAGCAAAAACTGTTATTGAATGATGATTACACTATTTATGACTAGAATGATTTTATAACAATATCGTATAAAATATAACTATTTACAAAGTTGTCAAGAGTATAAGTCAACAAGTTAAATTGTAACGATCAAAATACATAGTATTATTCCATAAAAACGTAGATGAGGAAAACCACATAAATATTCCCTTCCCTTATAATTACATCTATTTTAGAAGTGTACGATTATTGGAATATTGACAATTACTTTTCAGATATCTACGTTTAGGTATGCATCCACATTACACTGCAACGACAAGGTGAGTTAGGGGCCAGCCACACAGCACACGGCTTATTTTAATAGGTAGTTTCAGCTCGCGACTTCGCGTGTGTGTAGTAACTCGGGCCAAAAAATATTATATCCCATTTATTATGGTGGGTACATACCCACCATACTTGACCACGATTGTGCAAATTATATACAATATCATCATATTCATTCCTCATCATCATCACAAACATTTTTATTTTAAGCTCGATTTGATATTCCAGCAATGGCGTTGTTCGCTCTGGTTTTGGTGTAATTGTTTATAGGTACAACTGTGTGTATTTACTCTAGGTACCCTGACACCGACAAGTTATCATAATTACTCAGCTGTTACAAATCTTAAAGATTTTTTAGTCTGTTGTTAGAGTGCTTAATATTGCTAGAGTGCTTAATACTCTACAATTCGATGAACGATAATGAGCAACATTAAACTACACAATGTATGTTATATCAATGCAAAATCTACCATCGAGAATTTATCTTCTTATTAAGATAACCACCTGCCACGCTTTCTGGAACATCTTATTCAAGAAATGGAACCGTAAAATGGTCACGTTGTGATATATTTTCAAAATTAATTATTGGAAAATAAAATGACCATATTACATGGCCCTTAGGGATTGACGTCAGGCATGCGGCTGGTCGTAAAAACTACAAGTCAAATGAGTTTTTTTTATTTATTTATTTTAAGCACTTTGTCGCTGAACGGCTGCATCGTCCAACTCAAATGAGTTAAAAAGCATGTTGCGCCGACCCTACTACGACTGGGATAAGTAGGTGGTAGAAGAAAATGACAAAATTACATAAACCTCTCTTGAATAGCAATTGTTGAACAAAATCATTATTTCCACAATATGAACACAGAATTCGTAAGCCTCATTAGATATAGGTACATAGAAATGTAATCTATATTTTAATTTAGTTCAAATTTATTTACAATGCAAACGTGATGTGAGTCACAAAAACAAAGGACAATGCGTTTACAATTATTAAATGTATACTGCGTTATATCGTGGACACATAATAAGGATGTAATAATCTTTAAACTTGTTATAAAATATTTATAAACTCAATAGCTTACATTGCGAATAAATATAATTTAAAAATTTATTCATTATATAAAGATATCTAATAAACAACAAGGAACAATCAAGTAATTCATTATAATTTAAATTTTTGACGGAATATAAAACCACGTCTGTTTTTGGTAATACCGGAGACTTCAATATGATTTGTAACTTGTAACAACTGATTTCATTGTAACTCTAGGGGTTATGATTGCTTGTTAATTAAAGTATTACGATGCAAAGAAAGACTTCAATATTTAAAAAAAATACTATCCATTGCTCGCGGGTCCACGTGCGTGGAGGTTTTTCTGGAATAAAAATATCCGGGGTAAAAAGTAGCCTATAAGTAACCGTCTCCAGAGTCCCATCTATCTCTGTACCAAAATTCATCAAAATCGTGTTCATCAAATTCAGGCGTGAAAGCATAACAAACAAAATCACTTTCGCATTTTTACCTAACTAATATTAGTTAGAATACTTTAATACATTACGTACAAGACGTATTTAGTATTCTAGACAACCAAATACATATGTGAGACTTTACACGTAAAATAATAATATAAAGCATTAATAAGGTAAGTCTTTGTCGTATAAAAACCTAGAACTATAAAATTTATAATGTGATACATATAAAAAAACATTTATGGCCAGTATATTTTAAAATTCAATCAGGAAACCCAGTTATATGAGCAATCGAAACTAAATAATTTGGCCTACTCGATAACGCATAATAGTAACATTTATAAGAATGTATGAATAAATTAAATAATAAATAACTAGTTCTCATAATATGTAACTAGCACTTACTTGAGTCCCTCCGTAGGCCTAACAGCATACGGTCGTGTGTGATACATTCTACGTGATTTAATAAATTTTGCCAGTGTATCTCAAAGATTTGTCGAACTATAATTATTTCATAATGGATACTTATAATTGTGGTGCTTGTGGAGATTTACTGTCTGAAGGAGTGAACTGCACGATTTGCTCTCAAACTTTGCACTTTCACTGCGCCGGCATTACTGAAACTGGATTTCGAAAACTAGGCGATCGTAAACTAACCTGGCGTTGCATCAAGTGCAAACAGTCGTCTTCTGCTCACTTGCCTAGCTCACCGAAGGCAGATACAGAATCGCAGGTACTAAAGGAAATTAGGGCTCTTTCCTTAAAGTTGACTCCATTGGAATCCCTAATCGAGGAGGTTAAGTCTTTGCGTACCGAATTGACTGATCTAAAAACTCTGGTGAATGCGGCCAATAAGACTACCCAGGATATCAACACCAAATTCAAGGATATGGAGCAGCGTGTCACTCAGATGGAAAAATCACAGATTCAAATTAATCAACTTCAGGCACATGTAGACAGATTGGAACAGGAATCTCACGACAAGGATCAGTGGGCGAGGATGAACAACTTGGAGATCAAAGGTGTGGAGCAAGCCAGGAATGAAAATCTTTTAGAAATACTATCTTCCATGGGTGCTAAAATCCAATATCCCATCTTAAAGGCGCATATCAACTTCATCACCCGGGTACCAACGCGGGAAAAGGGTGACAAAACCAACAAGCCTATAATTGTCTGCTTCAACAACAGATATATAAAAGAAGATTTCATCGCGGCGGCCAGGATTGCATCAAAATCAAACACCCTCACATCTGGTTATTTTGGACTCCCAGGAAATCACAGAATCTTCATCAACGATCACTTGACCACTCAGAACAAGTTACTCTTGTCCAAAACAAAGAAGATTGCCACCGAAAAGAAGTTCCGTTATATTTGGGTAAAACACGCCAAAATACACGTAAGGAAAAACGACACCTCGCCTATAATTCCAATAAAATCAGAAATAGATTTGCAAAAAATAGTCTAGCATATTCACTACTTTTAACTTGTCTAATTAATTTAATTATTTGTTGTTCGTTATTCACAAAGTTTGAGATGCGCTATGATTTGTGTGCTATGTGCGAATTCCAGCATTTACTGTGCCATTGTTTTGTGTGTAGAAATGTGCGTCTTAAAACATTATCCTTTATAAGTAGCATACGATATACTGTATACTGTCTTAACGTCATTACTTTAAGGTCGGACTTCGTGTGCAGCTTGCTGTCACTAAGTACGTACCACTTATTTTGCCTATTCATAACGCAAACCCAGATAGGAAATACTGTCAGTCACTGTGCACCACTGTGTTCGATGTTTTATGATGTGTCTACCTACATTTTTTACGTGTTTTGTATTATCGAGTATATTACTAACTTATTTTATGGAGCATTTGTTGATTTAATAATGGAGTTAATTAAGATTTACTGTGAGTGTAACCATTTGGTTGTTATATTATCGTATACCAATGGCATCATTTAATATATACTACCAGAATGCGCGTGGACTGCGTACGAAAACGAATAATTTCCTTCGCAATGTCTGCCTAAATTCGTACGATGTAATTGTGATCACAGAAACATGGTTAGTGGATAGCATAGGTAACTGCGAGTTATTTGATGGAAGATACCTAGTATGGAGGCGTGATCGCGACTATTCTCGTACTTTACAAACACTAGGTGGTGGAGTTTTAGTGGCTGTTCGTAAGGATCTGGCTGCTATGGAGAGATGTGACTGGCGTAGCAGCGCGGAGGATATCTGGATAACCCTTACGTTAAAAAAAAATCGACCTTCGGTGACTTACACGTTACATATTTGCGGACTTTATCTCTGCAAGGAAAACTCCGGTAACTCATTTAAAACACAACTTCTTAATTTCAGTAACAATGTTAATTCACAAATAGTAGCTCATCCACTTGATACATTTATAATAATGGGGGATTTTAATTTCGGTAACGAGGTTAAATGGGACTCGTCCGACAGTACTGAACTGGTACCTAGTGATATATCTGATCACACAATAAATGAATTTTTCGACTGTTTCAACACCTGCAACCTGTCTCAATTTAATGGTGTACGTAATATTCATGGTCGACTGTTAGATCTGGTCTTTTCTAATACCCCCTTGATTGTTGAGGAGATTACCGACTCCCTTGCATTCCCTGCGGATGCTCATCACAGGACTTTACTTGTTCGGGCCAATTTAATACAGATTCATAACCTACAAGAAAACACAATTAAGAAGTTTATGTTTAATAAAGCCGATTATGATGCCGTGAGACATGCACTAATGCAAATTAACTGGGACGACTACTTGAGATCGGTATCGATGGAGGAAGCGGTTATGCGTTTTTATAATAAATTGTACGAAATAAGGGACATTTTCATTCCTCTTAAATCGCTGAAACGCCAATCACACCCTTCGTGGTATAATTCCGCCCTAATAAAAATGCTCAAAGAGAAACATAAGTATCACTCGAGGTATAAAACATATGGTAATCTGTCAGACTATCACTCATTTTCTCTGTTGCGAATGAGAGTAGTGAAATTAGAAGAAGCCTGCTTCACTAACTACATGGATAGAATTGAATCTTCTATTTCATCGAATCCGAAAAGCTTTTGGTCGTATGTTAAAAGCAAAAAAGGCACTGCTGCTCTTCCTAACATAATGAGGTATCATGACTCGGTAGCAGAGACTGGCGAAGACATAACTAATCTTTTCGCAAGTTATTTCCACTCGACATTTCAGCAGCCAGACTCTGATTTTTCACGTGATTACTCCTCAACAGACCATGATGTTAGTACTTCAATTTCCTCTATTGAAATTTGTCCTAATAAAGTCTTGAAGCTGTTGAAGTCACTCGACATCACCAAATCGGGTGGCCCTGATTTAATTCCACCTATCTTTATTGTCAATATTGCAGAAAGTCTCGTGATACCGATCTGTATTCTTTTTAAGCGGTCCCTTTCAGAAGGTATTGTTCCAAAAATGTGGAAATCGGCATTTATAACCCCAATTTTTAAAGCGGGTGATAAAGCAGATGTATCCAACTACCGCCCGATTTCAAAGCTATGCCTGTTTTCTAAGATCTTGGAGAAAATCGTCCACGGCGAAGTTTACACCATATTAGCTGCTAAACTAGGCGACGAGCAACACGGATTCCTCAGGAGTCGCTCAACCACAACTAACTTGGTTCTGTTTAACGAGCTAATTTCTGGGCACATGGATAATCGCACACAGGTGGACGTGATCTACACGGACTATAGCAAATGTTTCGATCGCATAGATCACTTGGTACTGTTGCGTAAACTTATGTTAGCTGGAATACATGGAGATCTTCTGCGATGGTTTACATCATACATTGAGAATCGAACACAGGCTGTGGTTTCACAGGGTTTTACATCGATATGGAAAATTATTCCATCAGGCGTACCACAGGGATCGATCTTAGGTCCACTCCTATTTAACATTTTCATTTCTGATGTGACAACATGCTTTCGTGACTCTGTCGTTCTTATGTACGCTGATGACATGAAAATCGTGAAGCCTATCGTCAGTATATTGGACGCAGTGAAGCTGCAAGATGACCTTTGTAGATTCTCAGAATACTGTACTCGGAATAAACTACAGCTTAATGTATCTAAATGTTTTCATGTGACTTTTTCTAGATTAAAAAATAACGTTAATACTAAATATACATTTTTTAACAATAATATTAGCAAAATATCTAGCATCAGGGACTTGGGTGTCTTACATGATGACAAACTAATATTTGATAAGCACATAGAACATATAATAAGTAAGGCAACCAAGTCCCTGGGTTTTATTATGAGGAATGCTGCTTGTTTCAGATCCTTAAAACCTATAAAAATTTTATATTGTTCATTCGTACGCAGTCACTTAGAATACGCGTCGCAAGTCTGGAACCCTCAATATAATATATACATTAATCGGATTGAGCAAATACAAAGGAAATTTCTACGATACTTAGACTATAGGGCACGTCAAGTGACGTCTGATTATCATCATCGTTGTATAAAGTATCACTTCCTACCATTAGAACGAAGGCGACCTATAAACGACATATGTTTCTTGATGAAATTGGTCAGGGGGACTATTGACTGCCCTAACCTGCTCTCAAAATTATCGATACGCACCAACCAGTTAAGTTTTAGGCATATACCCTTATTGTGCACACCTTCCGCAAATACAAAGTACAGACAGAATGCTTTTCTAATACGATGTACCAAAAGTTTCAATCAATTGCATCCGAACTTGGATATCGACTTATTTTGCACTAGTATACCTAAAATGAAACATGTTTTGACACAGTATTACTTCCTTACATATGGCACACAATGAACCATAATACGTTATTTAATGTTTGTATATTAATTATGTAGTACCAACATGGTCATAAATTGGTGGAGGCTTGTAATTAGCTATTAGTTTATATTATAGATTTTACTTATCATAATTGTAATTAGTCTGTAAGCTTCCCTAAAATAAATAAATAAATAAATAAATAAATACTCGCGGCTCCGTCCGCATGAAAGGTGAAAGGTTTCCATACAACCGTTCATCCCTTATTTATACCTCAATATTAAAATTTCCACAAATCTTTCCTCAGTGGTTATGGCATGCTTACAACACAAAAAGCATCATTTGTGCTAGGGACTTCCTATTTTAACGCTTCCACTTCGCCCGATCTTGTACATCCTCCGTAGTAAGACCATGGCTCTCATGGCTTCCTCTAATACGTCAGGCTAGCGACAACTCAAAATTAATTCCATTGTATTAGGAGCTGATTCTACTTTTTCAATTCTGGCTTTTTAAGACGGTTTTATTTTTGTTAAAAAGATTCTATTTACAACCTAAATAATAAATAGATAAATAAGAACCAACAGTCACACACATAACCCTGAACCCCACACTAAGATACTATTATCGTATATCGTAGTATAAATCAAGAACTACGAGATACTTCTGGTCTCACAACACCCAGACACATACGTTCCTCCTGCTTTTTTAAAATACAGACGGCAGCTGTAGGTACTTTGTGAGAATATCAGGTTCTTTATAAATATTGGGAGAATGCATTAATAACATTTGATGTAACGTGTAGTCAAAGGTCTCAATCCATATTTTACTTTTGTTTGAGGTACAACGACAAATCACGAAAAGAACCAATTGAATAAAAAAAGAATATTTTCTATTCAATTTTAGAATAAGGCTCCACCGATTTCGCCAATGTCGATTATTAAATAGCGATTACTAAAAATAAATATCAAAACGTAAAAAAGAGTCATTAAATTGAATAATTGAAATGATTGGTCATATACAAAAAAATGCGACGAAAAAAAATGCGATATTGAGGATTCCTTTTTTTATTAATTAAATGAAGCCAAACAAGGCTGATGTGTTCCAAGTAAGCTGAATAATAGAATGAAAAAAAGTTACTCTAACGCTGTGTGCCGGCCATATTGCTTTGCGAAATACGCTTACATGCGTAAAACTTACGTTAAATAAGTCAAATATTACGAAATTTATGATATTTTTAAATGAAATTTTCTCTTTTTAATTGACCGAATAACTACCTACAGCATTCAACCCGAAAGGTTTCGTATCAAACAGACGTGGAAAGTCACTGAAACCAATATCTAAGTTCTAATATTATAAACGTGAAAGTTTGTAAGTATGGATGGATGGATGTATGTTTGTTACTCTTTCACGTAAAAACTACTGAATGGATTTTAATGAAACTTTACTATAATATAGCTTATACATCAGAATAGGCTACTATGTTTTTCAAAAATCAACCCCTGAAGGGTTTAAAAAGGGGATGAAAGTTTGAATGAAAGCTTTTTGATGGCGAAATACTTTTATCGCTTCTGGTCTATCATAATTTAACGGCTGAATGAACTGGGATGAAATTTGGCACATAAGTATATGATCTAGCATAAAACTTACAATATATTGTATTCCGATAGTCCGTTCCCGTGGGATCTAATACAAAATTACATTCACGCGGACAGGGCCGCGAGCAAAAGCTAGTCAATAATATTGATGGCCGGCGCTAACAAGGAATTAGCGGGCCGGCTCTACCATAAGGCGCGCAGAACCATCACTCCAGGCGCCGCAAAAGGTCAGAGGCGCCGAAGCTGAATTCAAGCCGCATGCCCATTTTTTAATTTTTTTATTTGATTGAAAGACGAGACGAGCAAGGCGCTCGCCTGATGGTAAGCGCCACGCCTGTCCATAAACAGAAGCAACACCACACAGAACTTTAAATTACAAAGCACTGCATGGCACTGAACTGCGCTCCTTACCCCGAGACATAAGATGTTAAGTCTCATAATGCCCAGTAGTTTCACCGGCTTCAATGTCCTTCAAACCTAATAACAACAGTGGTTGATTGGTTGGTTATTAACAACACACTGTTGCTTGGCGGCAGAAATAGACAAAGCGGTGGTACCAACCCAGACGGCCGCTCGCATACTAGGGACCCCTACCACCTTAAACCATTCCCGGACTTCAGCCTTCATTTAAACCAAATTATGGCCAAGGGGCATCACATTTTGTCCCGTTCGATTCCAAAATTACTCAAGCCGGCACTGGCAAGGCATTAGATGTTTGAATCAATGCTTTCATGTAAAAATGACATATTATGTAAAATATTTTCCCTTTTTTGACTAAAATACGTATAGAAAATAATACACTGTAAATCATTTCCAATTTAGTACATATTTTAACGCCTGATATAAATATGAAAGCAATTTAACTTAACAAGGTAAACGCAATTAGCTGAATAAAAAATCAGTAAACTGTAAAAAATGCATATTATGATTTACTGTAGTCTTTCTTTATGCGACTCAGAAACAATAGATTGTTAAAATTCTCAAATACATGAATACCGAAATGAAATCATAAAACCCCCAATATAATAATAAATTGACTGTTCAGAACCCCCAAAGCATACATAAATAATTACATAATACTAGGTTACATAAACACACACACACTTGAAATGTGAGGTCATCTTATAAATATGGGATAAGTAAAAGTTTGATTTTATTATTACTATAATATGTCCGAATTTCGCCAACATTTCAAGATTAAATATATACCAGATTTGCAGTACACTTAGCCTGAGAAGCCGTGAGGGCCCGAGTTCAAGCCGAGGGCCGGCTGGCCTTACCACTGTCTTCAGAAAATCAACGTGAAGCAGCATCTTGCTGTCGCGTTTTGTGCGAGTGAGATATCCGGAGGCCCAAATCCCCCTCCCCTCCCGAATCCCTTAATTATCCGTTCCTTTTAAGGTCGATAACGCGTCCATGATTCTTCTGGTTTTGTAAAAATTTTTTTTTTTTTTTTTTTTTTTTTTCTGTGGGTGTGAAAAGACTAGACGTACTTTCTAAATAAAATTCGTTATTTAATTGAAAACTCCTGTTTAGTATCAACTAAAGTGGTTTTTCACGTGTGATATAGTACAAAAACACAGTATACACATTTGTAGCACTGTATGTAAAATAGTTATTTGAGCACACCACCTGCCAGCACATCACTTATATTTTTCACTGACAACGTAACATCCAGGAAAATGGCTCAACTTTCTGACATCCAGAGCACTCAGAAGCAGCTAGAAGAGTGTTTTTCCAAAAGGATGTCTGAACTCGAAGCACAGCTGCAAACAGGTGGATCAGCAAAAGACACAGTTGCGCGGGTGGCTGAAGAATTTCGCACATTCAGGGAACTGGTGTTCAGCATGCTTCGTCTCCTGAAGCAGCAAATTGCCGAATGTACTCGCACAATTGATGTCATGGAGACCAGACACCGGAGGAAAGCACTCCTTTTCCTTGGCATTGAAGAGGATACAAAAGAAAACTGTACCAACATAATTTTGGATATTGTTAATAACACGCTTGGCCTGAAGGACATCACTGCAGCAAATTTAACAGCATGCCACAGAATAGGCACCCCTGGCAAGGAACATCGCCGGCCTATCTTGGTTAGATTTTCCATATTCGGACTTCGATCATCGGTTTGGAAGGCCAAGACGAGGTTGAAGGGTGGAGCCATCTCGGTGAAAGAGTTTTTGACTCGACCTAGGCAGCTGGTTTTTTCAAGGGCCCGACAGCATTTCGGTATGCGGGCGTGTTGGACCCAGGACGGTATAATCGTTGTCAGGGTTGCAGATGGTAGCCACGTGAAGACTACTACCATGAATGAGCTCGATATTATAATTGAGAAGTATCCCAAGGCAGCAGTTACTTCTTCGTCTGCAATCGGTGGCGGCGGCGTGACTGCGGTAAAGACGAGCTCAAACACAAAACCTCGTAAATTGTGACAGCCGTGTTTTGACTTGAGTACCGTTCTGTATCACTATAGTAGTTTTTATCACCGTATCGGAACTTGTTAGTTGTAATATTGTTCTTTTTTCTGTTTTTCTTCCATGTTATCCGATATTTGTTAACTTTTAATTACCGTGTTCAATCACAAAACCTTAGATGTCGGTAACTACCCACTTGTTTTTTGTTTTTTCTTATTAACAAACTGTCAATTTCGAATGACACTGATGTTTAGCGGGTGACAACTGACATGTGCGTTCCGTTCCAATTATTTTATTTATCTGTTACGTCTGTTAAGTTAATTTAGAGTCTTGTTTGTATGGATTTATATCTGCTGGCGGGTGGTGCAGAGTACGCTTAGTTGCACCACAACTATAAGTTTATTTCTTTTTATATATATTTTTTTTTTATTTGCATATATTTTTACCTTTTATATATTATTTATATTTACGTATGATATCTGATAACGAATCCTTCCATTCTGCTAACGAGTCTGCTGTGTTTAGCGATGACAGTTTCTGCTCGGCGAGTGATGATCTCGGGGACTTGATACGGCAAACCTTTAACACGAAAACCAACCATTCGTTCAACGTATGCCATATCAACGCCCAGAGCATACCTAGTCATTACAGTGATCTGTTGGAGACGTTTTCTGACGCAAATGTTCATGCCGTCCTGGTTTCCGAAACTTGGCTCAAACCTCATCTTCTTTCTACTACTTATCCTCTCCCAGGTTTCATCCTGATTCGAAATGATCGAGCAGACAGGAGAGGGGGCGGGGTCGCTATTTATCTTCGTAGTGATTTTTCCTATACAACTATAGCTTCTTCATCTTTTTCCTCACTATCTGTGGAGTATTTGTTCCTCGAGGTTTGGGTCAAGGGAGTCAAAACCATACTTGGTGTCGTTTACTGTCCTCCTTCTACTGATTATTTCTCCAGTCTCGAATCGGTTCTGGAATCTTTAGGATCAGAATATGCACATCACATCATCATGGGAGACTTCAATACCAATTTCCTTATCCCTCACACGCCTCGTTCCCTTAAACTCCTCAACATTGTCGAGTCAGCTAGTTTTCATGTTCTGCCTTTGCAAGCGACACATCACAATACAGATGGAAACGATACTTGGCTTGACCTAATCCTGACCTCCAATCCCTCCCTTGTTTCCAGCCATGGGCAATACCTTGCCTCTGGCTTTTCCCATCACGACCTTATTTTCCTCTCCTATGCTCTTAAACCCCCCAAAACCTCGCCTAAGGTTCTGCGCATGCGTTGTTTTGGACGCATGGATCCGGACAAATTGCGCAGGGATGCTGCAACTTTACACTGGGACAAACTGACGGCAGCGACAACAATGGATGAAAAAGTCGAAATATTTAATAAAAACATTCTGTCACTCTACGACGCCCACGCTCCCGTCAGAAAAGTTAAACTGAAGCGTCCCTCCGCACCTTGGCTAACACTCGGGGTTCGGATGGCGATGAAACGTAGAAATCGGGCCTTCCGTAAATTCAAGAAAGATCGCACAGAGGATAACTGGTCATCATACAAAGCTGCTAGGAATCGGTGTAACCAGATGATACGTAATGCCAAACGCCGCCACATTCTTGATAACATAACTTCCTCCTCTCCTGCCAATATCTGGAAGTTCCTTAGGACTTTGGGCATTGGCAAGGAGAAACGCTTAGAAATTCGGGGGGCACTTGGTTTGGACGATATCAATGATCATTTCACCTCTTCTGTATCGCTGGATCACCAAACCAAGTGTCATACTCTGAATTACTTAGCTGGTCTTCCTCATCCTAACATTAACCTCTTTCACTTTTCTCCAGTTGCAATGGAGGAGATCAAAAAGTCAATCCTCTCAATTAAATCCAACGCTACAGGCTACGACAACATCAGTCGTCGCATGATTGTTACAATTCTTGACCACATTCTCCCCGTAATTTCCCACATTATAAACTTCTCCTTTAGTACTGGTGTCTTTCCGTCCTCTTGGCGGAAGGCCCTTGTTATTCCTCTCCCTAAAAATCCTAACCCATCCCTTGTCAACCACTTCCGCCCGATATCCCTTCTCCCTTTCCTATCCAAGGTGCTAGAGGACTGTGCCCACAAACAGCTGACCAAGTTTGTACACCAAAACAATCTACTCAGTCCCTTGCAGTCGGGATTCAGGCCAGGCCACAGCACCGTCTCCGCTCTCCTTAAAGTGACTGGCGATATAAGGGCTGGAATGCAGGACACCAAAGTCACTGTGTTGACTCTGGTAGACTTTTCCAACGCTTTCAATACCGTCAGTCACGATATCCTTTTATCTATCCTCGCCCACTTGATGATCTCTTCCGTAGCATTGGAATGGTTTTCAACTTATCTTCGAGGGCGTCAGCAGTCGGTGCGTCTTGGCGAGACTTCGTCAAATTGGCGCAACGTTGATAGTGGTGTCCCTCAAGGCGGTATACTCTCTCCTTTATTATTTTCTATTTTTATTAATTCCATAACCCAAAACCTTCAGTGTGCGTATCATCTGTACGCCGATGACTTACAACTTTATGCTCAAGCGGGCGTCGATGATGTAGCTATTGCTATAGCCAAAGTAAACAAGGATTTGGATCACATCAAAAACTGGTCTGACCGGTTCGGTTTGGACGTGAACCCCAATAAATGTCAGGCGATAGTTATAGGTAGCTCGCGACTAATTAGCAGACTGAACAAGTCAACTCTTCCTCCAATTCTATATAATGGTTCAATCATCGCTCTGTGTTCTACTGTAAAGGACCTAGGGTTGAATATAGACTCTACCTTCAACTGGCAGACCCAAGTAACTTCTGTTTGCCAAAAGGTTACATGTACCCTTCGCGCTCTCTATCGCTTAAAAAACTTCCTCCCATGTAAAACTAAGACAACACTTGTGCAGACCTTAATCTTCCCTATTATCGACTATGGTGATGTATGCTATTTTGATCTGAATGCAGATCTGCTCAACAAACTTGACCGTCTTCTCAATAACTGCATTCGATTCATTTTCAATCTACGTAAGTATGACCATGTGTCTTCTTATCGCTCTCAACTTAAGTGGTTGCCAATCCGCCAGCGCCGAAATCTGCGCGCACTTACTACACTCTTTTCCATTCTAACTTCACCTAATCCCCCTTCTTACTTAACTTCCAACTTTCAGTATCTAGGCTCTAACCACGAGAGAAATCTTCGCTCTTCAAGCAATCTTCTTCTCCAGTGTCCTCCCCACAACTCTGATTTCATTCACTCCTCCTTCACAGTCCAGTCTATTCTTCTTTGGAATGCGCTTCCATTGGAAATCAGGACGTCCACTAACCGGCTTACTTTCAAATTTAAAGTTCGGACGCTGTTTGCTGACAGTGTGGCAGAATCACGACAGCAGTAGATTCATACTATATGTATATATTTGTATATATGTATATTTATGTATATATATATATTTTATAATACATTTATTCGTGTATTTATATTTATAATATTATATCATAGTTTTTATTTATATGTAGATTTAAGTATTAATTACCTGTCCGTTTGCTCCTTTCTTGTCAGTATTGTTTGTTGTTTTTTCTTCTCATCTTAGATAATTTGTATACACCCACATTATCTCGTTTCTGCATCACCCAAGGGTAGACTGGTAGATAATGCCTTTGGCATTAAGTCCGCCTTTATACATGTTATGTATATAAAGTTTAAATAAATAAATAAATAAAATAAATATTCATGGGCAGTGGAGATCACTTACCGCCAGCATTTGCTAGTTTGCAGACATCTGCATCTTTCCTTTATTCTCCTTTTTAAGTAAGTTAAAAATCATCACGCTGTCAATATACATGGAGAAGTCTATACATTGGCTATGCGTTATCTAGCAGAAAAAAATATAACATTATGAAATAAGCCCTTAACTTTTTTTATTGTATTATAATATGTAGGTCTTATAATTAATAGGAAAATAACACAATTTCATAAAACATTACAGGATATCTATTTACAAATTATAATAGGTAAATAACTTGTCTCTGGTAAAACCAAATAATTCCATGACTAACACATCTCCATGTGTAAATGTGAGTTTCAACGAGCACTGATACTCATGTTCATTCGATACTTAAATACACCTATGTGAAGACAGTCTTGATCCTGAAATAAAAAAAAATACAAATTAGCAATAAAATCCTTCTTCTTCCAGCACCTTACAATTACAAGGTTATAAGGTCCCTCGTATGCGAGAAGCCGTCTGGGTTGGTACTATTGGTATTTTTGAAGTGAACCTTCTTTAAAATCGTTGTGACAAAGACAAACATATTCATAAATAGGATTTAGCCTACTAGAGAGTAAGAGCATACTTGTAATGTTGTCACGTTTCTGCGCCTGCGTACAACGAAGCCTTCGGAAAATGTGTCATAAACAACGGTGTATTATTCACGTGTTTTATTTTTTTGCATATTAAAATTCGTTGCTTAATTAATTTATTGTAATAATTCTGAAGTTTTACCTCTGCCGTATGTTAATTACACACACACTTTTTTAAAACATACCTATAACAATCCTTCCATTTCCTTCATAAACTGCGAGTACGCGTCATCCTTGCTAGGCGCCTGTTTGGGAACATCGACAGGTCTGTGTAGCATCGACTTGACGCTCGGCTTGGCTTTCTTATCCTCACGCTTCACCCTTAATGCGGACGGCACGAATCTCGTCACGTCCGCCGATAGATTCCTTATTTGAGGTTTGGCACTTATCGTTGCCCCTGTCGAAAATAAATAATTTATATAACTTATAAATTTGTATAATGGTGCTGCCACACCGATGTTATAAAATGTTAACAAACATTTTCTAACATTAAAATTGTTACATTTTGTTAAGAATTGTTAGATGTTTTAAGTGCTCCCACACCGACGGAAAATGTTTGCAAACATTTTCTAACATTTTTTAACATTTGCTAACATTTTCTAACATTTTCTAACATTTTATAACATTTGAAAACATGACATCGGCCCTTCTTCTTTGACGGCGCCGCTCTCAAAAGTACCGCCGCCCGCGGTTAAAGAATGTTCAAAAATGTTACAAATTGTTAAGAAATGTTTACTAAATGGTGCTGCCACACTGATGTTATAAAATGTTATACAACATTTGTTAACAAACATTTTCTAACATTTTATCACAATGTTAGATAATGTTAATAAATGTTTAATGTTAGAAAATGTTATATAACATTTTATAACACCGGTGTGGCAGCACCATAAATGAAAATTAATGTTTTCTTTGTATTTTTGTCCTCTATACGTTTCTAAACTGTTCATCCGAATGTGATGAAATTTAGTCAAATATATTTAGCCAATATTATAAAATCAAATTTATTATTTTGACAGCCTCCGTGGCGCAGTGGGCGAGTAGCTGACTGTGAAACGTGAGGCCGTGGGTTCGATTCCCGCACCGAGCAAATATTTGTCTGATCCACAAATAATTGTTTCGGAGTCTGGGTGTTGTGAGACCGAATGTCTCTCGTAGTTCCTCATACCCACGACACAAGATTCGTATCTTACTGTGGGGTCAGGACTATGTATGTGACTATTGGGTGTAATTTATTTATTTATTTATTATCATAAAAATATTATTATAAAAATTGTACGTGAATTAGAATCACAATAATTACTGTTGTATCATATAAGCGTTAAATGCTGGCTTGATGTATTATACTAGGCACACACGTTAGGCTTTGCATGCACAGTTTCACCAAATCATGAGTTATAGTGACGATGTTCGTAGGACGTCCCTTGTCGGATGGTGGAGATTACTTTCATTAGGTATCTCGTTGGCCGGTCTATCTAAATATATAAAACTCAAAAGTGACTGACTGACTGACATAGTGATCTTTCAACGCACAGCCCAAACCACTGGAGGGATCGGGCTGAAATTTGGCATGCAGGTAGATGTTATGACGTAGGCATCCGCTAAGAAAGGATTTTGATAAATTCTACCCCCAAGGGGATACAATAGGGGATGAAAGTTTGTATGAAAATCACGCGGGCGGAGCCGCGAGCAAAAGCTAGTGCTATAATAAAAATGGTGTCGGCGGCGTGTCGTATCACCGTTGCTAGTAGAACTTTTGAGTGGTAGAGCCACGCTGTAGACAGTTTTGTCTACAGCATGAATGAGCTGGCTCGACCGGGTCGTTATTACTGTCCCACAGAAAACCGACGTAAAGTAGCGGCTTGCTGCTGCGTTTCGTTCGGTGAGTGGGATATCCGGAAGCCCAAATCCCTTTCCCTTCCCAATCCCTAATTATCCCTTTCCTTTAAGGTCGGCAACGCGCCCATGATTCTTCTGGTGGTGGGCGTACATGGGCGGTGGAGATCACTTACCATCAGGTGACCCACTTGCTCGTTTGCCGGCCTATGCAATAAAAAAAATGCCCAGTAATTACACTGGTTTCAAAGCCCCTCAAACCGGAACACAATGTTGTTTACATACATCCAATTATCAGTGGACAGATCCAATGCTGCCTTTGATAATACAGCGAGGATCAACTAGTATAAGCTACGACGTTCCCATCCAGGCTATAAAAAAAAAAAAAAGTGTGCGTTCGGGACGCTCGACAGAAGTGATAACTTAAACTAATGTGGGTTAAAGTGAGAGCGGAAAGAGTCTGCCTACTGCTACCGTATGCGTGAGAGAAAGGGAAGTAAGACAGAGTGGCGCCTTAACGCGTTACGTTACGAAGTCCGGTCCAAGCCGACTGGTCACTGTGTGACTCCACCTGGTACTTAGAAATTATGAATGTTCCAGGGAGGTCGGCTAACGCTGGCTGGTCAATGGACCGCTCGCGTTACGGAACGTTTCGGTTCACCCTTCCATAAGAAGTTATCACTTCAAAAAACTGACCTTGCACCGAGTCCTTCTTGGTGATGAGTTGCGGCGCGGCGCTGAGCACGGACACCTGCGGCAGCGGCTTCGGCGGGGGCGGAGGCACCAGCGGCCGCAGCAGGCGGGGCGGAGCGCCCGGCGGCGGGCCCGGTGGCCGCAGGGGACTCACCCCGCGACCCATGCCCACCGGGCCCATCGACGGCGGCATGCGCATCGGCGGCGGACCGAGCGGTGGCCGCATCGGTGGTGGACGGAGACCTGACAATGTACATATTTTTTAAAGCACTGAAATGGCTGAACTGTTTTTGACAGGACTTTCACAGATAGCTGGTATAACAAGGAGTAACTTAGGATATTTTAATTTTAGGAAAAAAAAAATAGTTTTAGAAAAAAAATTGAATCTAACGAAAAAAATAAACTTAAAAAGTAAACTCTGCAAACTGAACAAAACTTTTATGTAAAATTACCATTAAGCGACCTAGTTCAAAAATGCAAACCTAATATAATAATATATTACAATAATAATATTTTTAACATAAAATACTAAAATAAAACAATTGGTAAAAACATATTTAAAAAGGGGAATATTTTGGGGGAATTTTATGTTGGAATTCTGATTTTATTTTATTAATCTTTTTTTATCACTTAAACAAAAAAAAACTAGGAAACAACAATAAATAGGAAAAAATTCTCATTTTTCATATTATACGTTTCTACATACCATTTTTTTTCCAAGTAAACATTCTTTAGCACCGTTGTGATTTCAAAATTCGATGAAACGAAAAAGCGACAGTAAAAAGAGACAAACATATACATAAACAGGATTTAGTCCTGTGAGAGAATGAGATAGAGTGAGTGGAGTGTCACCTGGCGGCATCAACGGCGGCGGCATCTGCCTCATCTCTGCGCCGGGCGGCTCGATGGTGAAGTCGGGCCCGAGGGACGCGTGGGGGGCGAGGGGGGCGAGGGGGGCGTGGGGGGCGTGGGGGGCGAGGTGATGATGCGGCGGCGCACCCTCCGTGTCACTGTCCGAGTCACTATCACGTCCGCCGCCGACACGCTTCAAAGCGTTCAGTCTATAACAAATTCAAACGAACAACAAATAAACTAAGCATCTATATACATATATATCAAAATGAATGTTTGTCTGTAGAATCATAAACTATGCATTTGATCATGTGATGATCTTTAGCAAAATTGTTGTGCATGAGCCCACAAAGGTTTCTGAGTTAATACGACCAATTTTCGACAGACGGCGCCACTGTTAGGCTACTTTTATCCCGGAAAAAGCAGATAACGCGGGCGGTGTTCGAAAAGTCAATGCTGCATTTAGATAAATTAAATTTACCTTGCACTCAAATCGGCAGCTCTGTCCCTTTCCCTCTTCCTGTGTACTTCCTCCATCTCTTTCATGAAGTCGTCAATGTTCTGACCGGACAGCGCCAACATCCTCTGCTGTAGTGAGGTGGGTTTCGGCGCTGGTGTTGCCACTGAGGTGGTATGTCCGCTGTCATCGTCCATCGCTTCACCATCCACATTCTCCACCACATGGGCGGATGGTGGTATTAAAGTTTGAGGTGGTTTCGGTGGCGGCGCCTAGAACGTCGTAGCTTATACTAGTTAATTCTCGCTGTATTATCAAAGGCAGCATTGGATCTGTCCACTGATAATTGGATGTATGTAAACAACATTGTGTTCCGGTTTGAGGGGCTGTGAAATCAGTGTAATTGCTGAGCATTTTTTATTGCATTGGCCGGCAAACGGGCAAATGGGTCACCTAATGGTAAGTGATCTCCACTGCCCATGTACCCCCACAATACCAGAAGAATCATGGACGCGTTGACGACTTTAAAGGAAAGGGATTATTAGGGGTTGGGAAGAGTAGGGGGATTTGGGCCTACATACATCTCACTCAGCGTAAGAAACGCAGCAGCAAGCCGCTACTTTACGTCGATTTTCTGTGAGACAGTGGTGGACAACCCGGTCGAGCCGGCCCATTTATGCTGTAGACAAAACTGTCTACAGTGTGGCTCTACCACTCTTTTAATGGCATTATGACGTAACATCTTATGTCCCGGATAACATTTGTTCTTGGAGGTTTTGCTACTAATTATGACCACAGATACCATCAGGCGAACGACCTGTAGCCCGGCCTCATCTATTCATTCAGGCGAATAAAGAAAAAAATTCACTCCAAGATCTTAGCCAGGCTTAAGTCGTTAGTAATTATATTATCATTACTTACAGTCTCACCCGGTGGTCCCTCATCAGCCATGTCTGAAAACCGCAAACTCTTCCTTTTTTCTGTATGATCTTCTAGAAGTAGCGTAACAAAATCAACTGGGGGGCCTGGTGGTACTCCAGGGGGTTCTAATCCAGAAGGTTTTTCCTGAAGATTTTTACTTATTGTAATTTTCATGAAAAACGCCATCTTGATGTAAGTCAAGAACGTTTACAATTGACAAACCGAATCGGAGTTAACTCGGAAAAGAAAACAGTAAAGTACAGAATGCAGTAAATGGTTTATGTGTAAACATACTATAATGTGTAAATTAATGTGTCGACTCAGTCGAAACGTAGGGATCTAAAAAAATGATATTTATAACTTAAAATATCACGCGATTAAGACCCTTTTGAAGTGATAACTTCTTATGGGAGGGTGAACCGAAACGTTCCGTAACGCGAGCGGTCCATCGACCAGCCAGCGTTAGCCGACCTCCCTGGAACATCGATAATTTCGAAGTCCCAGGTGGCGTCACACAGTGACCAGTCGGCTTGGACCGGACTTTGACCGGACTTCAACCGGACTTTGACTGGACTTCAACCGGACTTTGACCGGATTTTAACCGGACATTGACCGGGCTATGACCGGAGTTTGACAGGTCTTTGGCCGGACTTAGATAGGGTTTTGACCGGATTTTGACAAACTTTGACAGGAGTTTAACCGGACTACGACCGAACTTTGACAGGACTTTGATGGGACTTTAACCGGTATTTGACCAGACTATGACAGGGCTTTGACCGGACTTTGACCGGAATTTGACTGGACTTTAACCGGATTTTGGCAGGACTTTGAACGGTATTTGACCGGATTTTAACCGGACTTCGACCGGACTTTGACCGGATTTTAACAAACTTTGACAGGGCTTTGACCGGACTTCGACTGGGCTTTAACCGGGCTTTAACCGGGCTTTGACCGGCCTTTGACCGGATTTTGACATTCTTTGACAGGACTTTGACCGGATTTGGACCGGACTTTAACCGGGCTTTGACCGGATTTTAACAAACTTTGACAGGACTTTGAATGGACTTTGACAGGACTATGACTGGTATTTGACCGGACTTCGACTGGACTTTGACCGGACTTTAACCGGATTTTGACCGGACTTTGACCGTGCTTTAACCGGACTTGCGACCGGATTTTAACAAACTTTGACACGACTTTGACCGGATTTTGACAGGACTTTGACCGGGGTTTGACCGGACTTTGACAGGACCTTGACCGGACTTTGACAGTACTTTGACCGGACTTCGACCGGACTTTGACCGGATTTTGACCGGACTTGGCAGAAGTTTGACAGGGCTTTGACATGACTTTGACCGGACTTCGTAACGTTACGCGGTACGGCGCCACTTTGGCTTCCCTTTCTCTCACGCATACGGCAGCAGTAGGCAGGCTCCTCCGCTCTCACTTTAACCCACATTAGTTTAAGTTATCACTTCTGTCGAGCGTCCCGAGACGCACACTGTTTTTTTAAATATTTTTATACCGAATGCAGTGTTTCTGTTCGAGTTTAAGAAAAAGAGTTTTGTGGAAGACCGTTATCATTTAATCTATTCCGTAACCCGCAGTTAGTAACAATATTATAAAGGCTAAAAGGTATATTCCAATATACATGCTCATCCAGTAGATTTTTTTTTTATTTCTTTTTTATCCAATGGACAAAATATAACATAAATATTAAATACTGTAGCAATATACAGAGGATCTTTACGCTAACGATCTAAAGCTTTACATTAGAGTCAGTACCATAAAAGATTGTGAAGCTTACTTTTATAATTATCTATACTTACTTAAATTTATACTTACTTTGTAAATTGTATCCTTTTTCAATATGGACTTAATAGGCGCATTATTGTGTGCTGTATCCATCGGCAATGGTATTTGTGCTGGTATATTTCCATATAGTAGATTATCTGGTAACTAAACAAAAGAAATTAATTTCATTTATAGTCTACAATTAAAGTAGTTCATAATTAATGCAAAACCACTAAACTATTTTAAATGGGACAGTAACAGTAAAAAATAAATAAAAAAAAGTGTGCGTCTCGGGACGCTCGACAGAAGTGATAACTTAAACTAATGTGAGTTAAAGTGAGAGCGGAGGAGCCGGTCAAAGTCCGGTCGAAGTCCGGTCAAAGTCCTGTCAAAGTCCGGTCAAAGTTATGTCAAAGTTTGTCAAAATCCGGTCAAAGCCCTGTCAAAGTCCGGTCGAAGTCCGGTCAAATTCCGGTCGAAGTCCGGTCAAATACCGGTCAAAGTCCTGTCAAAATCCGGTCAAAGTCCTGTCAAAATCCGGTCAAAGCCCTCTCAAAATCCGGTCAAGTACCGGTCAAAGTCCTGTCAAAATCCTGTCCAAGTCCTGTCAAAATCCGGTCAAAGAACAGTCAAAGCCCTCTCAAAATCCCGTCAAAGCCCGGTCAAAGTCCTGCCACAATCCGGTTAAAGCCCAGTCAAAGTCCTGTGAGTCTTGTCAAAATCCGGTCAAAGCCCGGTCAAAGTCCGGTTAAAGTACAGTCGAAGTCCGGTCAAATACCGGTTAAAGTCCTGTCAAGATCCGGTCAAAGTTTGTCAAAATCCGGTCAAAGCCCTATCAAAGTCCGGTCGAAGTCCGGTTAAAGTCCGGTCAAATTCCGGTCGAAGTCCGGTCAAATACCGGTCAAAGTCCTGTCAAAATCCGGTCAAAGCCCTGTCAAAGTCCAGTCAAAGCCCTCTCAAAATCCGGTCAAATACCGGTCAAAGTCCTGTCAAAATCCGGTCCAAGTCCTGTCCAAATCCGGTCAAAGTACAGTCAAAGCCCCCTCAAAATCCGGTCAAAGCCCGGTCAATGTCCGGTCAAAGTCCTGCCAAAATCCGGTTAAAGTCCAGTCAAAGTCCTGTGAGTCTTGTCAAAATCCGGTCAAAGCCCGGTCAAAGTCCGGTTAAAGTACAGTCAAAGTCCGGTGAAATACCGGTTAAAGTCCTGTCAAGATCCGGTCAAAGTTTGTCAAAATCCGGTCAAAGCCCTATCAAAGTCCTGTCGAAGTCCGGTCGAAGTCCAGTTAAAGTCCGGTCAAAATCCGGTTGAAATCCGGTCGAAGACCGGTCAAAGTCCTGTCAAAATCCGGTCAAAGTCCTGCCAAAATCCGGTTAAAGTTATGTCAAAGTTTGTCAAAATCCGGTCAAAGCCCTGTCAAAGTCCGGTCGAAGTCCGGTCAAATTCCGGTCGAAGTCCGGTCAAATACCGGTCAAAGTCCTGTCAAAATCCGGTCAAAGTCCTGTCAAAATCCGGTCAAAGCCCTCTCAAAATACCGGTCAAAGTCCTGTCAAAATCCGGTCAAAGTCCTGTCAAAATCCGGTCAAAGCCCTCTCAAAATCCGGTCAAGTACCGGTCAAAGTCCTGTCAAAATCCGGTCCAAGTCCTGTCAAAATCCGGTCAAAGAACAGTCAAAGCCCTCTCAAAATCCCGTCAAAGCCCGGTCAAAGTCCGGTCAAAGTCCTGCCACAATCCGGTTAAAGCCCAGTCAAAGTCCTGTGAGTCTTGTCAAAATCCGGTCAAAGCCCGGTCAAAGTCCGGTTAAAGTACAGTCGAAGTCCGGTCAAATACCGGTTAAAGTCCTGTCAAGATCCGGTCAAAGTTTGTCAAAATCCGGTCAAAGCCCTATCAAAGTCCGGTCGAAGTCCGGTTAAAGTCCGGTCAAATTCCGGTCGAAGTCCGGTCAAATACCGGTCAAAGTCCTGTCAAAATCCGGTCAAAGCCCTCTCAAAATCCGGTCAAATACCGGTCAAAGTCCTGTCAAAATCCGGTCCAAGTCCTGTCCAAATCCGGTCAAAGTACAGTCAAAGCCCCCTCAAAATCCGGTCAAAGCCCGGTCAATGTCCGGTCAAAGTCCTGCCAAAATCCGGTTAAAGTCCAGTCAAAGTCCTGCCAAAATCCGGTTAAAGTCCAGTCAAAGTCCTGTGAGTCTTGTCAAAATCCGGTCAAAGCCCGGTCAAAGTCCGGTTAAAGTACAGTCAAAGTCCGGTGAAATACCGGTTAAAGTCCTGTCAAGATCCGGTCAAAGTTTGTCAAAATCCGGTCAAAGCCCTATCAAAGTCCTGTCGAAGTCCGGTCGAAGTCCAGTTAAAGTCCGGTCAAAATCCGGTTGAAATCCGGTCGAAGACCGGTCAAAGTCCTGTCAAAATCCGGTCAAAGTCCTGCCAAAATCCGGTTAAAGTCCAGTCAAAGTCTTGTCAAAATCCGGTCAAAGCCCGGTCAAAGTCTTGTCAAAGTCCGGTCGAAGCCCGGTTAAAGTCCTGTTGAAGTTTGTCATAATCCGGTCAAAGCCCTATCAAAGTCCTGTCAAAGTCCGGTCAAAGTCCGGTTAAAGTACAGTCGAAGTCCGGTCAAATACCGGTCGAAGTCCGGTCAAATACCTGTCGAAGTCCGGTCTAAGTCCGGCCAAAGACCTGTCATAGTCCGGTCAAACTCCGGTCATAGCCCGGTCAAAATCCGGTTAAAGTCCGGTCAAAGTCCGGTTGAAGTCCGGGACTGGGACTTCGAAGTAATCGATGTTCCAGGGAGCTCGGATAACCCTGGCTGGTCGATGGAGCGCTCGCGTTACGGAACGTTTCGGTTCACCCTCCCATAAGAAGTTATCACTTCAAAAATATTATAACAAATTCTATTAAAATCGATCCTGTAAGTATTCATAACTTACACCATGAAGTCATATAACACGTCTAGTATTTATTAATAAACATGTTAATCTGCAAAATATTTAAATTCTTCCATATTAATAATCAGTACTGTCTTTACCATAAGGGAATAGGGAGCACAAACCCAAGTTCCCCAGGCTGTTGAAACTCGAAAATAACGAAACGCAATGACAGTATTTCTTATGCAAAAGTTCATTTAAAAAGTGTCACTAATAACTTAGGCCCTTACTTACAAAAGTTACTTAAGCATTGATTAGTTAAACACTCTTTAGTCTTTCTCTGTCGACGCGATTTATAAAAAGGCCAGGAAGAGACGAAAACAGTGTTTAACTAATGATTGCAGAAAATTTATAATTCAAAGTAACTTTGTAATTCAAAGTTATGTGTGGTTTTGCTTCTGTTATAGGCAGGCATGGCGCTGACTATCAGGCGACCAATAAACCTTTGACATGTCTTAATGTTATCTAATAAATACAATTTACCTGGAGATTTTAAAATATAGCTTTATCTATCTAAATAATTATAATAACTCACTTGTGGTGTCGGTAAGGGTATGTCGTCAACTTGCACTGACTGTGCATGCTTAACAGAATCATAATATGATATCAGATGAGTTCTTCTTTTCTCATAGTCCATTTCCTGACGCTTCAGTTCCACCCATTTCTCTGGTTCATCTTTGTCCTGTATAAAGTGAATCATTAAAAAAAACATCATGACATCAGAAAATAAGATCGGCAAACTGTGATGCACTAGTTGCAGATATATCTACTCTTTTGGTGATACAATAATAAATTAATAATAAATGTAGTATCAGCCCTGTATTATACTATGAACTGTCTAACTACTGGGCACGGTCTTTCTCTACAAATAAGAGGGATTAGGAAATCATCATCATTAAAATAACATTTTCTATATCAATGGTTGGAGTATAAAAAAATATTTCTTTGTACCAGTTAAAATGGCTAATCTAAGTCAAGGTAAAATGTATTGTCAAGTGCCAAACTGGCTTCCCCTCATCTGTGATAAGTTATTTGGACAAATTAATTTATTATGGTATTTTGATTCTTTAACAGTAATCTCATCTCAATAATGTGTTGAGAAAAACAAATGACATTTCACAAGTCATGTGATGAATATCATAAAATGACATTCTTGGGTCCTCATGACTATGAATATATCATTCAATTCTGCAATGTACCATGTCATACTTACATACATTTTGAGCACCCTATCAAATGTCTCTCTCAATTTTTTCCGTTTCTCTTTTAAAACTTTCTCATTGAGAGGTGATGGTTGAAGAACGTTAAATTCTGAAACAAAATATAGTTATCATATGGTTCTTTAAACAAACATTTGCAAAACAGGACAAAATTACCTATATCAGTAGATAATATTTTCTATAACAGGCTGTGTTAAGGCTAGGCCAGATAGCAACAAAGTGCCTGTTAATATTATAGTATAATTGCATAAAAACAATTATTTGTACTGATTTTTTATTTGTTAATAGTGCAATCAATAATATAATAATAAATAAGTGACATCCAACAGTCATATTATAGTCATAACCCACAGTAAGATACAAGTTTTGTGTTATGAGTATCAGGAACTATGTGAGACTACAAGTATAACAAAATATCTAGACTATTGCACCACAAAGGCCATTGATAAAAAGTATAAAACAGTCTTATAATGTGACACTGTGTTAGCTACACAAGTAAGGAAAACACATAGCTTAGAAGCATATATTGTCTCCAACTTTCAAAAAGCCCTAAAAAAGAATATGTAACTTTTAAATGACTCTTTCACTTCTTTGAGTGGTAGACCCACGCTGTAGACAGTTTTGTCTACAGCATGAATGGGCTGGCTCAACTAGGTCGTTACTACTGTCTCACAGAAAACCGACGTAAAGTAGCGGCTTGCTGCTGCGTTTCGTACGGTGAGTGAGATATCGAGAAGCCCAAATCCCCTCCCCTTTCCAATCTGGCTTGCTGCTGCGTTTCGTACGGTGAGTGAGATATCCGGAAGCCCAAATCCCCTCCCCTTTCCAATCCCTAATTATCCCTTTCCTTTAAGGTCGGCAAAGCGCCCATGATTCTTCTGGTGGTGGGCGTACATGGGCGGTGGAGGTCACTTACCATCAGGTGACCCACTTGCTCGTTTGCTGGCCTATGCTATAAAAAAAAAAACTCAAATAGAATTTCTTTAAGAGCCATCTTGATTAAATTAACCAAGTATTAACATTCAAATCGGCCCATTCAATCAGGTGCTATGGTACCACAGCAAGTACACACCCACACTCACAATCTCACATACACAACTATGGACAGAATGGGATCAAACTAACAGAACCCTTCTTTTTTTCAGGGGTAGAAAAGTATTTTTTCCATGACCAATTACAAAAAATACTTCGTGATTAAAAATACCCATTTCATCAATTTTCTGCAGCTCCTCTAGAATCTGTGTAGGATCTTTCATTTTGAGCACTGCTGCTCTAACCATTTGCCGCTGCCTTTTGTTTTTCTTCAACTCTTTCTTTCTGGCCTCTTTCCCTGTAAGCGAAGATATTATATTAAATATCGTTTCATGACTATTATACGGTTTAAAAAGATTATCCACAAATAAATATTATAATACTCACTAGCTTGATCGGTAGGATTCATGTATTTACCACTTTTAGTGGTGTTAATAGAACGGC
This sequence comes from Amorpha juglandis, assembly GCA_949126905.1. Classification (NCBI taxonomy): domain Eukaryota; kingdom Metazoa; phylum Arthropoda; class Insecta; order Lepidoptera; family Sphingidae; genus Amorpha; species Amorpha juglandis. The sequence goes on from OX421376.1 coordinate 6,371,547, forward strand.
GCCCCATTTTTGCAGTCTGCTCGTTTACCAAAATACAACCCTCTCGCAAGATTACTTTACAAAAAGCAGCACAATTATTATTTAGCTAAGTTAAAATAAAACGCTACCACACCAATTACCGCACGCAAACAAGAACGTTCACAACTTGACAGATTTTTTTTTAAATTATATTTTGCCCTTTATTGGGAAGGCAAAGGGATATATCCCATACAGCCTCATCATATGTCACAGGTACTCCAAGAACGACGAAACACGGTTGTGATTAATTTTAAGGTGTTGCTGGAGTTTTGGCGTTAATTCCTTTCAGTACGATACTTCTAAGGCAATTCAAACTTTCATTCAGCTTTATTCAAGCGAATTGAACGCATAAGGTCGATAGTTCACTTATTTTGATGCTTCCACACATTGTTCATCACCACAACTTGACAGATAATTGACAACATTAGTCATTTCATTTGTGACCAGTGCTGCCAATGTAAATATATAAAAATCATTATGCAATAAGCTTTATTCCCTTCATATCCCATATTCCCTACCATTTTACGTTTTATCCAAAACTGGCGAATCGAAATACCCCAACACGCTTCAATAGATATAAAGGGTTGATTCATAAAAATATTTATAATTATCCATATACTGTTTTTTAATATGTTAGGTGGGACCAGCATTGAAAGTATGTCATATTTTCAGTAAAGTAACCAAAATATCGTGATTTCCAAAAGTGAATTTAGTATGTATCAAAATCAAAATCTTTATTCATCATATAGGTTAAGAAAGCGCTTATAAGAAGTCAAGTATAGTAGTACATTTTGTCATTAATAAGAGTAATTTAAGATTATGGGAACTTTGGAATAACTGTCACGCTATAGGCTGGCCGGAAAAGCGCACCAACAAGCATAGGAAGAGGGAGGGGATCCTTAAATGAATCCCTAATTCACGGACTAGGGTGGAGGATGTGCCAATCAGGACAAGGGCAGGAAGGAGTAGGGCAAATTAACAGTAATCTGTAAGGATTTTATTTATTTATTTAATAAACTTTGTACACAAGGTATACAGGCGGACTTTAATGCCTAAGGCATTTTTTCCTAGTCGACCTTAGGGTGGTGGAGATCATGACTGAGGCATTTGCATAATAAAATAAATAAAATGTAAATATACTAAAGAATTTTAAAGGTAAGTAGATGTATCGTGGACCTTACTGGCAGGAATATCAGAATCCCTAGCCTAGCTAATCTACCAACCTTTCACTAGCTACCTACTGATGACGACCCGAAGAAGAAAGGCAGAAAGAAACTCCGGGCTTATTTATTCGCCATCAATTATATTATACATTTCATAAATTTCCTTTTTTGTTCTTTTAAAAATGGTAAATAAATATCGAATACGGAATTATTTTTAATATACTTACGGGCTTTCCATTCTTTTTGTGTAGTACATACATCAATTTCTCTGCCAATTGTATTATTTACATACCTAATTACTGAATTATACAAATACGTGGCTAATATAGTTTATCATTTTTAAAACTTAACCGGGAAATTTGTAAAACTTATAAATTAAAATAAAAAATAATCGATATTCACCATTAATTAGACCCTGCCTCGAAAACTCCCAAATAATATACCATTATTTAATAGATTATTCTATAAAAACCCCTGCGCTCACCTCGCATTACCGTTCATTTACCCATAATTCAGCAAATTCTTCATTGATTGGCGACACTGCTTATATGACAGTATATCATCTGTATCCATGGTCACAAAATAAATTAAAAAAAAGGCATTGTCTACCAGTTACACAGAGTACATTATTATATAACTGAAAACCAGTTATGTACTTTCTACACTTGACACTGGCGAAATTGTCGTTTTCATGACATATATTATTTATTATATTATATTTATATTATGTATATTATAATGGTATGTATAGCCTACTACACATTACCCAAAACTGTTTAGAAAACAATTCATTAATCCGTCCATAAAAATCCATCATGAAGCCATGCAAATCTGATGGATGAGGCACTTGTCAAATAACAGACGACGCAAACCTTGACGTCACTGTGTAAAATGACCATTATGGTGAATGCGTGCCAGCGAGATAGTGAGATGTCCTCACTAGGTACTATTACAAATCACACACACGGCACTGGACTGTGTCATGTCACCCCCATAGATAAGATGTTATATTCTCATAATTTCAAGTAATTTGACTGGCTCCAAAATCCTTCAAATCGAAACACAACAGTGCTTAGACACTGTTGCATGGTGGTAGAAATAGACAAAATGGTGGGACCAACACAAACGGCCTTTCGCATATGAGGGACCTAGTAAGATTATTATATAAGTCTTAAATATTGTACTTGTTAGCCATCGACTTATAAAAAAGCCATCGATTTTTTTATAAATCGATGTTGTTAGCGTGAGTGAGGTTGTACCTAGTTATTGGGTCAGAATAAGAGCAAAACAGTCAATTTGTTGGTGACACTAGCAATAAATGAATACCTAGCTCTTATTTTAACCATTTCATGAGTCTGAATTTACTTCATAATGGACCTTTGTTGATAGGATTTTTAAGGTAGGGCAGTGCCCCATAATGCCCCCCACCTAGCTACGGCCGTGCCCTAATGCTAATAATGCACTTGTATGTTATATTCAATCAAGAACATTCAGATTTCATTATTATTATTAATAAGTTAGCTACATAATAACATCATCGAGAATTTTAATAATAAATCAAAGGTAGATCCGGCGCGGCGGTACTTAATTTATTCAGATCCTTACACGTCTAGTTACGCGAGACAAGAGTATTTATTCGTGTCGCATGATCGCATCACGTAGACTATACCTATCACCTATCTATATTCTACGTTTCCTATTCCCACTACGCTATACACATACACAAGTGAATTTTACGAGTATCCACTACCATCCACTACACACTGGTTTCATTCATATTATACCGAAACTTGACTTCTCTTTCTATCTCATTCATGCTAAGCCCTCTGGTATGTGTGCGAATGCAACGGCATTCCTCACCCACGACATGGCGTTTGTTGAACCGATTCGTCGCGCGTCGCTCGAAGTCGCGCTCGCTCCCTCGCGCAGTGGCAGAGAACGCGTTCGTTCGAGGCGTTCGACTTTCAAGTGGCGACGTACGCTAGCGTGTATGTGTTCATTATTGATGCAAAAGTTCCACGATGGTAGATCATAACCAGAAATTGTTACAGGAGTTGCAAAAGAAAAGTGGAAACAATGTTTGTGCCGATTGCGGAACTCCGGGTATGTCGTTATTAGTGATTTTTGTGTAATTTAGTATTAGTGTTTTCCTTGTGCGTGGTATTTTCATGGGGTTGTGAATAGGCGGGGGGCGTAAATGCGTCCATGCTTTTGAGTTCACTGACCTCAGCGTAAAATGCATTCAATGAAAACAAATCATCGACATGAGTAATAATAAATTATGGTTAGCACGAGTTTAGTGTAACTCCTTGCTTGATACTCATCTGATATCAGCGATGTTTGTGTGCCTGCTCCTATCTCTGAGGTGGGTGTAATGTCTTTATTTATGTAGTCAAATGTACAAACAAAGGTACACAGTAATTGGAGATTGATTCCATTGAATAAAGTGTTTTTTTTTGTTTTGTAAAAAATGAATTAATAACAGTCCTGTAAAGTAAACAGATGATGCAACTATATTAGCAATGTTGATGTTACATAGAACTTATCAAACTCAATAAAAAACAGGTTTTCGATTTTCAATTTCTTTAACCTCATTCTTGTAAACTTGTAAAAGTGATTATTATTTTTTTATAAAAATAAATGTTTCAAGATATTTTATTGTATAACAAACACAATATTAACATAAAATAGATTTGGGTAAATACATATGACCTTTTTATTAGCTCAAAGCAGACCCACATACAATTCAAAAATATAAGCTTTATAATAATATGTGCCTACTTCCCACATATTCATATTTTTATTGTAAGTACATTGAACCTATATTCAGGATATGTTATAACTAAAGATAATTAATTATCAAAATACATATATTTTTATCCTATTATCGAAATATATTTTTATCCTATTAGTAAGCATGCCTTAAATTTGCTTATAATATAAATGAATAGGTAATTTAAACATACACAGATATAATTATATTTTTATAAGTTTACTTCATGTCGTACTATTATTATGTACCTAATTATTAACTGACTTATTTAAAATATGTATTATTATTTAAATACATAGTGAGCATGTAGCATTTCTCATAATTTATTATTCTTGAAATTTATTTATCATACAGAACTTTGAAGGAAAATAAATATGTAACTAACTTAATATGTTCTAAACACTATATTTTGGGTATCTAATATCTTGTTTAATAGCACATAGCATAATATATAATAAAAATAGCACTACATCATAATTTGATATCTATATGATTTCATAAGCTTTTTTACAGAATAGCAAACAAGCAAATAGGTAACTACTGAAAGTAAAATGAGATAATGAGAATTTATTTACCTATACATACAAAATAATATTCACATAATGCAAAGCATCACATATGAAAAATGCTAATAAATGTTAATACTCTATGTTAGTATAATATATTAACTTTTATTTCAATTCTAACAATCAGATTAAGATCCATACATCATATTATTAAGAGTCATGGTTATTAATATTTATTAATACAGAGAACTAGTTATATTTTATTTTCTATCAACAGATTGATATATGTATAAATTTGTGCATAATTTATTCAAATATTTGGCTTTCTAATGTGATATATCTAGAGCTACTTTTTTATGGCCCAGCGCCTATGCTGACAACCAAGCAAGTGGGTCACCTGATGGTAAGTGTTCATCGACCATGGACATCCACAATACCAGAAGGATTATGGGTTTGTTGCCAAACTTATAGGATAAGAATAAGGATTTAGGCTATTTAGACAATGCTACATTATAATTGAGTTATTTATGTTTGGTTGGCACTTACTAGAAATTACTTTTACAATTTTTATACATAATATTTAGAAAAAAAGTTTTGTCTTAAAATCTATTTTATTTCGGCACATTAGTTCAATGGTTACCTACTTAAGGTGAGAAATCGTGAGATCTTTGGTTCAAACCTCAGCTCAAGCAAATTTTGCCTTGTGTTTCAACCAAAGTTATTGATTCGAAAAATCACAATATTGGTCGAATTTGTGTTTGATATGGCCTTCGGTATGGCGATAGGCTTTCCCTCTATCAGGATAGGGAAAGGAAAAAGCTCGGTGGAACCATGTGTACACCCCTTTCTACCCCTTCAAGGATACAGGTGTGAGCTTATATTATGAGCTACTAAAAATAATGGTCAAGTGAATAATTCTATAATTTTGCTGTGATTATTTACTTACTTGAATCTAAAAAGGTTTATTATTATTGAAATATAAAGGGAACAAGATACAGAAAACAAATGAATTATTGACGGTTTCTGTCACGCAGCAGGCGAGTATCCGGCTGTGAAATGAAAGGCCGCGGGTTTGATTCCCATACTGAAACAAATGTTTACTGACGCAAATGTTTGTGTGAAATGTGAAATGTTTTTTCATGTATTGGTTTGTTGTAGAACCATAAGTCCCTAGTAGTTCCTGATACCCACTATGCAGATTAACCTACTAAATTGGATGGGTAGTGACTGTTGGGTGTCATTACTGAATATGAATATTTAATTTGATTGGCTATCCATGCAATTTTTTTTATGTTTGAAATTAATTGGCACAAGAGCATTTAATGATTTATTATGTTTACGCGAATATTACTCATTGAAATAAAACAAATTTAAACGGATTTTATTGCGGTTTTCTATTCATTTTGATCCCGACGTTTCGAAGCCTTTTCAGCCTTCGTGGTCTAGGCGAAATTAGTTTTATTTCAAAAAGAGTATTTCGCAAAGGGTGTTTTACAATGTTTTCTCTGAAAGTTAATGTTATCAACACAGATGCATAAAATATATATTGTAGACAACAGACACATTACATTTGTCTATTACCAAAATACAACATAGACTAAGTTATTGCAGATGTGAATGTTCGCTTGTTTAATTTTTTTAAAGATTTAATAAGACCTGTGACAACGATAAACAACGATGTTTTCGCGAGCTCTGTTGGATATAATATTATAGTTTAATAATCATTGCATTCACGCCCTTTTTCCGAAGGAATAGGCAGAGGTGCAACCAGTTCACCCACGGCTAGTTTATTTCCATCTTATAATAGACGATCTAGACCAGTGGTCATCACACTTTTCTAGTCAATGATCACAGGAATGTCAGGTATGACTGTGGGCCACACATGCGCGGTTGGGTGGTGGTCACCACCAATCAATTGACATATTTTTTATGAGTTTTCATGTCATGTTTCCGTCTTGCATTCTTCTATTTAGCTAACTTCATATACAAAATCAGTTTTGAAAATATTGTCATTGTCTACTAAAATTGTTTGCTATGTCGTGGGCCGCACAAATATCGTCCACGGGCCATAGTTTGACGACCACTGATCTAGACGATCACGATACCCGATTTAAAATAAAAATCTATGTTATCGAATCGCCCACATTTTATACGACTTGAAAAATGATCTATTCAAAGGAAATTCATTTTGTATCCACTTTAATTCCGACCTGGGTATTAAATCCAAGACCACAGATTTTACGGCCTAAGGATACTGGTACTAAACAAATGAGGAGACATTTTTCATTTAACCATTTTTCAAATTACTTTAGAGCAAATGAGAATGTAGAATACATTCTTCACCAGAGGGGTTGATGTCAGGCAGGCGGACGGTCATAAAAACTACAAGCCAAATCATTCTGTAACATATGTTAAAAGCGTGTTGCAAGTGGAATAAGGGAAGGTGGAAGAAGAATACAGAGCAAATATTACTTTTTCGTATATTGGAAACGGCCCCATTCCCTAATAAATTTCCTGTAATTTGCACACCAAATCAAACGTAGAGTTATTCTTTTTCAATCGTTATTAGATCACCCTATATGAGTCATGGATTGGAAATGACTCATTAGTTTTACGCAAACTTACCGCGTCGTGTCATGGGCCATGGCTAGTCTTATTAATAAATTATGTATTGTATAATGTAGTATCTAAAAGCGTTGTCATAACCGATCTTGAATAACGATAGTCTTCCTACAAGGAAATCTTTGCTTTCTGTTACCTCATTTTTTTTAATGAATCATATTCGGCGTAATACATTCAAGTTTTATCAATACAGCAATGTGTCGGTATTTTATTCTTATAGAACAAGTCTACCGGAATGTATCATTCTAATTGTATTTGTTTTTAGTTATAAATACAGTGGTGGTCATATAATTAAGAACTTGTTTTTTAATTAAGAATTTTTCAAGCTGCCGTAGATTATTTTTTTGTATATATTTTTGTGTGTTGTAAATTGTTTATATTACAATCGTTACATTAATTTATACACATAATTAAATAATCAAATACATTTTATTAACAACATTTGAACCAAGTATTACTGGTTACTGCCTCGCCACATAATTAAGAACGCTGAACTGTGGTAATCAAAAGCCGTGGATAAGTCAGTAACTGTTGATTCAATTTAAAAATGTTATTATTAAACCTTTTTTTATTAGATTTTTTATTCTATTTATATTTTTTGAGATTTTAATAATTGACGTACTCCGTGTTTTATTTAAACAACTTTCGAACAATTTATTAAATCGTTATCAATTCTTTGTCCACCTCCATTGGTACAGACATTTGTTAGTTATCATAATTCTATTTTATTTACTCATGTCTTTATTTAATAATATTAAATAGTTCTGATAAATAACATGAAGTACACGACATGATGTATTAAAATCTAAAAACCTATATTTACAGATCGTTCTTAATTATATGATCACCACTGTATGAATGGTAATATCGAAGAAGTATTCATTAACTTACACTTAGCATGATATGTAATAGCTATGTTGTTTAACAAAAGATAACAAGGAAAATATGCAATTAATTATTTATTTTTATGAAGTTGGTTAAAAGGAAAGTACGTAGATATTAGCCATATAAAAATATTTATTATTTTATATTGAAAGTATTAACTAATATTTAATTCTTTTTACCGTATGTTATACCGAATAAATGACGAGGTTATAGTCTTTTACCACCGATTTCTTCTGGAAATTTAAATTGAACAAACTTTTTCCAGTGAAGAATGAATTAAAAATTAATTTTGAACTGTCCACATTTGGCGGAGTTATATACAAAAAACCGAATAGAACTTCTTTTGCTTTTTTCGTCGGTTAAAACGTGTTATTCGTCATCGCCGCCGCTCGTAGCAGAGGTGAGTCGCGTCTACATTTCCCTGTGATATGACACGGCGCGCCGTTGTTATTTACGAGAGCGCAGAGGCCACGCGGGTGTGTGTGCGTGACCGGTGACGTCGTGTCGGCACTATACCTTTACTGTGGTGTCGGTGTGTACGCTTGTAAACACGGATGCGATGCCAGCCGCCACTCGTGGAAACGCCTATTTTCACCAAAACATAAATTATACAACGTTTTATCGTTGTTATGTGCTTACGCTACAGCATTTATCGCGGATGTTTGGCCTAGGTCGGTTTTTACTTTGCTTTTTTTTTTTTTGTGTGGCTCTATGCCCCACTCTCGTCCCTGATATTATTTTTCAGAGATGTTACCCAGCTAGAAAAAATTTCAACATCTTTTAATGTAAAAACCCCGTAATAATGCAGGGCTAGGTCGGTTGCGGAGAGGCAATGCGATTACGATTAGGTATGAAGGAACCGGGAGCTAGACCGAGGCTAGACGAACGTATTATAGCTATGTCATACGAAGTTATGTGTTCGGGTAACATGCATCGCGGGGACCGATACTATTTTAGTGTGGACCATCGCGATGCTCTGTTTTAGTTACTGATCATACTACATACATACATATACTCATATAGTACATAGTGCACGTCATATGAACGTGTTTAATGAACATTCTCGACGTGTACATAGCGGTTATGTGTGACGTACGTCACCACCTTACCAACCGACATTAAATTGTATGACCATCGCATTTTTATTACTATGTTCATGGTATTTGTTGGGTAACTATTTTTTTTTATATAACAACCATACCGAGGTAGCAAAAGGAACTAAAGTGGGAGAGATGATACATACATAGGTACTAGTTAATATTATCCTAATTTTGAATGAGACCTTTCTAGGTCCTCCTCATAAAAACATATATTTTTATGTCCGACAAGTTTGTGCACGTATTGTCGAAAGAAGAAACTAATGGGAAATTACTAATCTAATCAGCTGTTCTTTATCAAATAAGTAAAAATTGTCTAGCAATGATATCACTTCGTTGTTTGCTGAAAATTCGTGTGAATATTGGCAACGCAACTCATAGCTTTTTTTCCAAGTCGAGCATTCAATTGTTTATAGCCAATTATTAAACAAACTTATTGTTGTACACAGTGCATAACAGAGTGTGCAGATAGGTGACAACTTCCGTGGCGCAGTGGGCGTGCAAGAGGCCGTGGGTTCGATTCCCGCACCGAGGCAAAAGTTTGCCACTATGCCATAGAAACTGCCTTACGTAGACTAACGTTAATACAGGTATTACTCAACTCGTTTGTATGGGTTACCATACCAACAAGTTGTTTTATAGTTAGGTTAGTCTACGTTTTATAATAAGGCGGATATAGTTCAATCCTATAGTAGTCCAAGTAGAAATATCGCGTAACTTATCGCGATCCATCGCAAAATCTCCGATGAAATCGTAAGTCTGCGGACGTAATCGCTAAGTGTCGCTCGACTAATCTGTGGTATGACGATTTACGCTTATCGTATTTGCACTTACGTTTATTTTCATGTGATAAGAAAAAAGAAAATAAGTGCCGGTAATAGAGGTCGTAAATTCGCTTACGTAAACACGTTTAACGAGCTTTGGCTTGAGTGCGTTAACTGGAGGCGATAATATGAAATCACATGGAACCTGATAACTGACTTTCGACTTTGAAACTAACGTATTTTCGAATTTCAAATCGTAAACTGATGGTAATGTTGATCGCTTCATTGGTCAATAGTAGAGTACTTAGGCTGGGAAAACATTTGGTCCTGTTCAAACGGTAAAAAGATTTTTAACGAATTTTGATTCTGTTTTTATAGTAGGGTTTCTTTTTCATATATTTTTTTTGTCGTTTATAAATTAGTGTACAAATTCAAGCAGAGGTATTTTTTTTTCATTATTGGCACGGCAAAATGACTCACCCCAAGTTAATATCAGGTCCACCTGATATTTAGTACAGGGTACTCCAAATATATTGTTAAAGACTAGCTTACTATGTATCTATTCCGCCAATGTTACGTGGATAATGAAGGTAAGTTAAGGAGATTGGTATGTTCGAGTGTGTATAATGGTAAAGAATAAAAATTATTTTACTGGTAGAATTTTGAAGAAGGTACATTTGACTTAAACTTATGCATACAAATACTTTTAAACAACGTGTGACAATAAGGTGTGGTCACCTTAAAGGGTCGTTACACACATCTGACAGCGAGTGTTTTGAACCGGATCTTAACAAGATATAAACATCTTATTCAATACTATCGATAAGTTCGATCACATCCCTATAAATTAATGAAGTGCGTGAGCGAGTGAGTGAGCTAAAAGCTGAGCTGTTTATCAATTAGTGTTATCCTAAATTGCATGTCGAATATCTACATTTTATTTGGTCTATAAAAAGAAAAATCTTTATTTATGCGAGCAATGCATTCGGATTTGATACAACGTGGGGTGAAATACTTAGATCGTACACAATACATAGCTTAAATTTTACACAGCACAGATAATGTTCTATTTTCTCTGAACACATTTATGGAACCACAACGATAACAAGAACCAGTGATAATAAAGTTAGTATCTACGTAAATTTGATTTTATATTATGTCGACGGTCAAGAGACATTGGGTTCCTTGATAGTCGGCAGAATTATAACGGCCTGAACTTACAGTTCAGTTGGACGTACACACCATAACTACTCTATTCAGATAGTAACAGTTAAACTCGTCATTATACACGATTTACACGATAGGGCATCAAATCTTTAAAATACATACATTTATATGCGTAATATGTGTGTGGTTCTACTAAGCACTTTTATCATATTTTTTAAAAATAAATAAATACACCCAACAGTCACACACATAGTCCTGACCCCACAGTAAGATATGAGTCTTGTGTCATGGGTATCAGGACCTACGAGAGACTTTTGGTCTCATAACACCCAGACCTTGAAACAAATATTAGTGGATTACACAAACATTTGTCTCGGTGCAGGGATCGAACCCGCGGCTTCTCGTTTCACAGCCGACTACTCGCCCGCTGCGCCGCCGGATGCTGTCAAATATTTAATTTAACTATATTAAATTATAAATATGATGTAAATCAAATGAATAACGTGAAAGGCGAATGAATAAATTATTATTACTAGCAAATTAACTCAATTAATTGAGAATATTCCTAGAAAGCCGCGATAGCCCAGCGGGGAGTGATACGGACTGTCGAAATGAAAGTTGTCGGTTCGAAACAATCCGGAAGAGAACGCACCTTTGACTTGGGTTACTTTAACCAAGGAAACCTACTATAATGAAGGAAACCTTCATACTTTAGAAGTATGTAACTGTGTACTAAGAATTTCGAATGCATGTGAAATTTGCCAACCCGCGTTAGACCAGCGTGGACTAAGCCATTAGGGTTTCGTCAAACAGCGGACGGGGCGGGACGGCAACGCGACGCTGACGGGACGTGAGCAGTTGTATCGCATTAGTCAATATAGAAAATGTCACACATAACCGTCGCGCTCGACGCTCGACTATCTATACGAACCAATAGAAAATGCCGTGTCTTCTGCGTTGTAATGAATATACTAATCTATACTCATAATATAACAAAAGAGTGTTATTATAAAGTAATATAAAGAAGTGTGCAAGTTTGTAACTTTGTGAGTTTGTTTGTAGTGGATAATCTCTGGAACTTCTCATCTGATTCTGAAAACTCATCGATAAGGTGCTTCATTATCCCTGCATGCTATAGGGGTTTTTGTTCTAACTAAAGTTTTTAGTGAAGTAGCAGGCGGAGCTGCGAGCAAATGCTAGTTGACTAATATGTCAGATAAAAGTTGATTCCTTGAAGTCGTTGTGGAGCGAAACGAAAGGAGGTATTTTAACAGATTAATAAATTAACACAAAAGGTAGCGTAATTATACTGAAATATTTTAATAACAGTAATTATACACCTTATTATAATTACTATAAATCGGTATTTCATAAAAACCAAGTACCTAATTGCACAGACAGGATGTGGTAAAACACAGGATAAATACCAAGTATGTACCTACGTCATCATCGATATTTGATTTTAACTGACCAAAAATAATAGGAGACGCGTATATGTTTTTTTAACCCCCGACAAAAGGAGGGGTTTTATAAGTTAGTTTGACCCCTTCGTCTCTGGTGTCTGCTGTCTGTGGCGTCGTAGGCCGTAGCGCCTAAATAAAAGAACCTATTTGAATGCGGATTTTTTATTTCAAAATTGGTTTAATTGAGATGGTTCTAGTTTGAAGGAAATCCGTTCGGCCATTTAAAAGTTATTGGTGTTTTTCTAATTAATATCGGAGGTTTTCAACACTTAATTATAACATGTTTATTTTGTTAACAACGGTTTTTTTATTAGCCTGAATAGCGAAACTAGCAAGTCGCATGTTTTTTTTTATTTGCTTGAATGACGAGACGAGGAAGGCGCTCGCCCGATGGTAACGCCACATGTGTATATGTTATTATTATCGCTTGCTTTAACGGTGAAGAATACATAGTAAGGAAACCTGCATATCTAAATTCTTCATAATTATTTCGACGGTAATGTGAAGTCTGCCAAGCCGCATTAGGGCAGCGTGGTGGCCTAAGGCCTTCAGTAGAGAAGGCCTGTGCCAGGCAGTGGGACTTGTCCAATATATTATATTTATTTGTACCCAAAGCACATAATAAATTTAACAATTTTAATTGCAATTATTTTGAATTAAATATAACTTCGCTTCACAATATTCTAAACAACCATTTTCCTTATTTTAGAACCGGATTGGGCCTCATACAACCTCGGTATATTTATATGCATGCGGTGTGCGAGCATCCACCGCGGCATGGGAGCACACATCAGCAAGGTGAAGCATCTGAAACTGGACCGATGGGAGGACTCGCAGGTGCAGAGGATGAAGGAAGTGGGCAATGCGGCCGCTAAGAACAAATACGAAGAGAGAGTTCCCCCGTGCTATAGAAGACCTAATTGGAGTGATCCACAGTAAGTGACAGTCAGCAGTGCAGACCACTAACACTATAAGTCTTTTAATTTTATGGAACGCCAGAACCTTAATAATTATGATAATCCGTCAAATTTTAGTGTGTAGCTCTTCCTAGAGAGGTTGGTTTTTTTTCCAACTCTTGGGATGAACTACAGGGATCCCTGCTACTGGCGACCCCTGCAGTTTCTCATTCAGGGTTGAGGGGAAGGGAAAGGTATAGGAAGAGAAGGCAAGCCCCTTGGGAGAACCGGATATACACTGGCTGATCCTGGAACGCGACCCACACAAGGTGGGTCATTATGACATGTCTTAACACCATGTGTACGGTGGTCGCTATCCGGGCGGATAAGAATATCCTACCACCAGCGACGTCAGATAGGTTGTCGGTCGTGAAAACTATAAGCCAAATATTTTCGTAACATAATATGTTAAAAGCATGTCGCTCTGACGTCACTGCGAGTGGTATGAGGGTAGGTGGGAGAAGAAGATTCCAATTTGAGTGTGTAGCTCTACTCGGGAATAGAAACGGCACTTTCTGGTAACCTGAATCGTTTGGCTAGAGCAGTGTTTCCCAACCTTTTTTAGGCCATGCCCCACCATATTTTTTTTTTGTTAAATTTGTCACCGATATCTAGCGTTGCATTTAAATAACCCAAAGCGAAAGGGTTAAAGTCGTGTCCAGTCATTTTTAAATTGCCCCCCTTAACTATCAAATTGCCTCCCTGTGGGACGTGGCCCCCACGTGGGTAAACACTGGGCTAGAGTATTTTCAACAAGCACGCGAGTGAAACAGCGAGCGGCAGCATAATCAAAACATATTCTCGTAAATAATTAACTAGTTTAATACCGTGAATATGAAAAACAAAACAAAGAATTTTAACTATTCACTCATTACGACACAAATACACTAATTAACATTGAAGACTGCAAATATCAGAGTTAACAACACGTTACACATTCCACCTCTTTGTAATGTGATGAAACTTGTTTCTTTCTGCCTAGCGTTATCCCGGGCCCGCCTTTCTTTATTTGATTGAATGACGAGACGAGTAAAGCGCTCGCCATCAGGTAAGTGCTACGCCTGCCCATAAACAGAAGCAACACCACACTTTGAATTACAAAGCACTGCAAAGCACTGAACTGCGCTCGTCGTCCCGAGACATAAGATCTTAAGTCTCATAATACCCAATAATTTCTCTGGTTTCAATGGCCTTCAAACCGAAACACAACAGTGCTTACACACTGTTGTTTGGCGGGAGAAATAGAAAAAAACGGTGGTACCAACCCAGACGGCCTCTTGCATACGAGGGACCTACCTTGTAAATCCCTTCCCATCATGATTTGATGGTGGATTTGGTATTATGTAAGGCAGCCCGCCGTCTTACCCCTACCATCCGTAACGGGAACCAGGCTTCACAATTGTCTCGTTCGTTAATCAGTATAGTGTATCGCGTGCAGGTGAGGTTGGCTTTGGACCTAAGGTGTTGTTGGACCACTTACACTCTTCGTCATCATCATCATCATCAGTCACAGGACGTCCACTGCTGAACATAGGCCTCCCCCAAAGATTTCCAGACCGACCTGTTGGAAACGCCCTCCATCCAGCGACTTCCTTTATCAGGACGTCTGTCCACCTTGTAGGCGGACGTCCAACTCTTAAACTCTTAATGTGATGAAACTTGTGAAAGAAAAATATAAATAGTACATAACAATTGAGGCCATAACAAAACTTGACCGACATTATTATCTATGTGTCCCATGGAATAACTCAATGATAAGACACGAAAACATACTAACAATAATAGAATGGTTTTCCAGGCCGCCAATCTTGATATGAGGACTTTAAACATTATTTGTTTTGTAAGCCACCGCATTGCGGCCAATGTGTTTTTCAACGGTATTAGGTCGTGTTTGTTGTATTGGCAGTACTTAGCCATTTTGTTGAAGTCAAAATTATGTTCGTGTCCGCGTGTGTAGTAGTTACTGGTAGGTGAAATAAAAACTTTTTGACCAAAATAAACCCTAAAAAAAACTTAAGGATCTCAAAATAAAAATAATCTATTTTGAGACCGTGCTAGTTATTTTTATTTTTAGCGTTTTTTAGTCTGGTCTTACTGCGGAGGATGTTGCAGGACCCTGGCACTAAGCCGGGATAACGCCAGGCAAAAAGATAAAGTACTTTTGAGTCGGTTTTATTTTTGTTAGAAGTGTTTTTTGTAGTAAGTTTTATTGTTGTTTAATTTGTGCGTTAATAAAAAAAATCATCAAAATCGGTGCGTAAATGACGAAATTTTAGTCGCCCATCTCCGATTTCACCGATGGAATTTGTTCTTGAAATTTTGAGCAACTTTTCGAATGAAACAAGAGCCATTCAAAGCGGTCGACATTTGCGGAGTTGTGCGTTGTTACATTAAAGAAAAAATTAATATATTCGTCGAATTGAGAAATATGTATTCTAGTGACGTCATTACTGCAACTCGACTGCCTCGGTGGCGTAGTTGTTGTGCACGCGGTAGACTTCTGTGCTGAGGTCTCCGGTTCGATCTCGGATAACAGTGATATTGGATTGCAATCGGGATACCGCGCCTGGTATGCCGATAGGCTCGACCCATACCACATCATGGTACTGAAATAAGCTCGACGAAATATGGTTGTAGGGTTAGGGCAAGGGTTACATGTCTGCCTACCCCTTCGGGATTACAGGCGTGAGTGCGCATGTTATTATTGCAATTGGCATTTTTGAATGAATTACTCAGTGCCGCGGAATATTAAATAGTGACAATGACTACAATAGGTACTACGCAATAGTAACATTTAGTACCTACTACAATTACGTATCCAAAGTCTGTTTCTGTGTAGGGATGTGGGGCGGCGTCTGCCACCTTTCAAACTTTACATTTTCGTTGCTTGTTTTTTTATACAGTTACTATGTGTATGTATGGAGAGACTCGCGGATTTGGTATAATACATTGTTATTTGTAAACAAACTTTTATTTGATTTACAAGGTCCCTCGTTTGCGAGAGGCCGTCTGGGTTGGTACCACCACTTTGTCTATTTCTGCCGCCAAGCAACAGTGGCTTAACATCTTATGTCTCAGAGTGACGAGCGCAGTTCAGTGCCATGCAATCCTTTGTAATTCAAAGTTCTGTATGGTGTTGCTTCTGTTTATGGGCAGGCGTAGCGCTTACCAGCAGGCGAGCGCCTTGCTCGTCTTGTCATTCAATCAAATAAATAAAAAAAAAATGTATATAGGTATACTATGCATGTAACTCTTAGACCCATATTATTTTCGGTTCTATACTCTATTATATTAATATGCTGGTTGATTGCCTCTACGCGGTATTTATCGTCGATTTTTCTTCGAAAAACCTCTTTTTGGTGCTAGTCTTATGGATAAAGAATCCATCAAATCCCATAATAATAAATAATAATAAATGAGTCATAATTTTATCGAAATTCCCTAGCAATAACTTAATCAAAACTGGCTCAGTAGTTCTGCAAATTACAAGTGTAGACTAAATAAACCGATTGCCAAGCTTCCCGACCTTGGATTAAATTAAACATATCAATACAATATGAGTCAGTCGCAGACTACTTTAGACAAACAACAACCAATGTATATTATAATCTCTTTAAACCAGAAACTCTCTGTCTAGACTGTTTTTTTCTTTACAAATTGTTGAAAGGTTTAATATTAAATAAGAAGTATCTTTTTGGGATTCTGTCCATTTGAAAGTACCAACAAAATAGTGATAAAAAATATTAGAAAGATAAAAGTAGAAAACATGTATGTACAAATAATGAAAGTAGAGTCAGTGCTTCTGGATTCAGTACTTAGACGCGAGATATCTTAGTCAGATATGTGGCATCCATCGCCATGCCTGTTTATTAATATCTACTCACTTTTCAATAATTATTCTTTTTATATTTTGTGTGATTGATATGTACTAATAAAATAATTGTTTAGAAGTGGCAACCCACTTAATTATATAGTACCTGGGCGACCGAGCTTTGCTCGGGTGAAAGAAAAAAACAAAAGTAGTATTATTATTCGCCAATAGATGTCAGGCATTAAGTCTAACCTCAAAGCAAACACTCATTGACTTAATTAATTAATTACTAATCTTAATCTAGATGACTCGGTGAACTTCGTATCACCTACATATATTTGTGTAAAATGTGGTCAAAACTTAATACAAATGTTTCTTTTACATTAAATGCAATTAAGTGAGGTACTGCACCATTGCACGTGAGGTAGCCCGTCGCACATTTAATTGACTTCGACGACCTAAGTCAGGTCGTCTTCCACCTCCCCCCGGTGGGACAGTCCTGTCCCTGTCCCTGTCCTGTCCTGTCCTGTCCTGTCCCTGTCCCTGTCCCTGTCCCTGTCCCTGTCCCTGTCCCTGTCCCTGTCCCTGTCCCTGTCCCTGTCCCTGTCCCTGTCCCTGTCCCTGTCCCTGTCCCTGTCCCTGTCCCTGTCCCTGTCCCTGTCCCTGTCCCTGTCCCTGTCCCTGTCCCTGTCCCTGTCCCTGTCCCTGTCCCTGTCCCTGTCCCTGTCCCTGTCCCTGTCCCTGTCCCTGTCCCTGTCCCTGTCCCTGTCCCTGTCCCTTTCCCTGTCCCTGTCCCTGTCCCTGTCCCTTCCCTGTCCCTTCCCTGTCCCGTCCCTGTCCCGTCCCTGTCCCGTCCCTGTCCCGTCCCTGTCCCGTCCCTGTCCCGTCCCTGTCCCGTCCCTGTCCCGTCCCTGTCCCGTCCCTGTCCCGTCCCTGTCCCGTCCCTGTCCCTGTCCCTGTCCCTGTCCCTGTCCCTGTCCCTGTCCCTGTCCCTGTCCCTGTCCCTGTCCCTGTCCCTGTCCCTGTCCCTGTCCCTGTCCCGTCCCTGTCCCTGTCGCTGTCCCTGTCGCTGTCGCTGTCCTGTCCTGTCCTGTCCTATCCTGTCCCTGTCCTGTCCTATCCTGTTCTGTCCCTGTCCTGTCTTGTCCTGTCCCTGTCCTGTCCTGTCCCTGTCCTGTTTAGTATAGCGTGGCGACCCGTCACTATGGCAAGTTTCGCAACGCCAACAATACCGGTTATACCTGTGCTTATAGATGTTTCCCATCAAAAAGACATCAAGTGTTTCATACCCAGGAACAGTTTGCATTGGAAAATTAACTTGTCGTTTTTAGTGTTTTCCTTTACTTATTATTTATGTTACTCATTTTTTCTCACCGGGTAAACCTTCCCTGAACTTCCACAAATATTTCAAGATCAGAATTAGCCAAATCGGTACAGCCAGTCTCGAGTTTTGGCGAGAAACACGCACAGCGATTCATTTTTATATATATAGAGTCATATTTTTCAGTTTTAATTGGGACTACTTTAAGTTGATAAAACACGAATAAAATGACATTTTCTAAAAATGATTCCTTCATGAATGATTCCTTCATGAAAATGATGAGCTAGATCGATTTATCACCCCCGAAACCCCCAATATACTAAATTTCATGAAAATCGTTGGAGCCGATTCCGAGATTCCAAATATATATAAATATATATACAAGAATTGCTCATTTAAAGATATAAGATACATAATATCTACATATTCGTATACTTCTGAAACAGGTAGAGCAATTCGATTTTGAACTCTAGTTGGATTCATTGGAGCTGTAAAGAGAGACACGCAGTGAATTATTCATATCTATTATTATAATTTTCATTTTCATTGATACCTTTAATTCCAGAGTGCTGATCGAGCAATGGATTCGCGCGAAGTATGAACGAGAGGAGTTCTGTCACCCCGAAAGACAGACGTACTTATCCGGCACCATGGAAGGGTTCCTCATGAAGCGGGGAAAAGAAGACAGTCGCTACCAACTCAGGAAGTTCATCCTCAGCGAGAATGAGGATACACTCAAGTGAGTTATATGTACAACTAACAAATGTTTGGCCAAATGCTCATAATTTGTTGTCTGTAATGTTTCTCACACGTTTCCATAAATCTTACATTGCATTTTACCGCTTACTCACATGATGATTATTAGGTTTTGTTAACATTCATTCGCTTAACAATAAAACATACTAAAAAATAATAAGCTTATCACCTGCTCATATACACATTTAACATAAAGCGATGTTGACAGTAGAAAAAAACAATAGGTATAATACGTTATACGTTACCGTGTGTTTAAATAATTTTCCCTTCGCTTAATGCAATAAACATATGGTTTGTTGCTAAGTAAAAACACTCAGATCAAATAATTTTCATTTCGTGAAACGTACATTTAATCCGCATATTAAACGGTATGTTACATGCTAAGTGTCCGTAATGGCTATTTCGAAAACGTTTAAAGCGATTATAAAATACCAATGTACATGTTACGTCATATAAAATGAGAAAATGTAATAAAATACAGTAGCAATATTATAATTAGATAAGCATTTGATTAAACCGTCGCCGCGTCGTTGTCGCCACGGTGGTATTCATGACGTAGCCGAGCAAAAGTTCCACACCTCTCATCGCCTCCTACGTAAGAGGCTCGTGCAAATATTGACCGACTACGTAATCTTGAACTTGCCTCGGTTACTGCTCCGTGATGTTTTCGCACTGCCGTTGTAATTATATGTGCAAACAGGACGGCGAATTGTGAAATTGTTGTGTGTTGTGACGTGGTAATCGATTTCAATTTTATTGGACAGTTACTAAGGAATGTTCAGACGCCACGTCACGTACTCCGTCAATATCCTTCGTCTAGGTTATTAGGCAACTTGTTACCAATCTCGTCCATAATCGTATCGTCAAATACATCAGTCATCATGTGTTTTGTGAAGGTCGGACTTCGCCTCGTAATTTCCGATTATTTCGCTATGTATTCTCATTCAAATCTTCCATAGAACGTTTACGTTACGCTGATCAGCTAATGATTTTTTATTTAAATACAGCGCAATTTGTAAAGATTTGCAGTTTCGAAGAAGCCTTCGTAAAAATTTTATGGCGATGCCAGTGTTACCGCATGAATCGGTAATGTAAAATAGTGCGCATAAAAAAATATATTTACACACTCATACAACTATTCAAAGTTGAACGTTCTATTAAATACGTTAAACGTTTTTATTTCCTCTATTTGCAATACCTTAATTTAGTACGTATCATTAACATGCAATGATTCATACAAATTAATCATTATGATTCCTTTCGACTACCCTTAAACTCGTAAAAAAATGAATATATTATAAATTATTAGGTACTGTTCTATATAATTGTATTTAAATATATTCGTCATTGATAATATTTATAGAAATCCATAACAAAAATTGCAAAATTTAGTCCATTCGTAGTAATAATTAACTAGCGTCGGCTTCCCTTTTAAAAAATTTCACCGCTCGCCACTGCCAGTGAATAGTTCCCTACAAATAAAATAATAACTATTGGCTAACTCTACGACTGCTCACCGGTGTAAACCAACCATTTTATTATTATGATATTAAGAAACTATAAACAGGAAATTGAACATAAAGCCAAGTTGGCGTTTTAATTATAGATTATTAGTAACAAATGTATTGTTCGTTTTGATGACGCAGCATTTTTGTGTACATCTAGGATACCTAGATCATCGTGATTTTTCACAAACAATGACTTGTTTATACCAAAATGAAATGTAAAATAAGCATTATTCGACATAAAAGCGTAAGCAATCATCATTACGCTAATTATTTTCGTGGGAAATCGCATATTTAATTTTGTTTACCTTGATAGTATTTAGTGAAAATTGATTTGCTTTTAAGTTTAGTTGTTGTTTTAAATTCTTATAGACATTTTTATGTAGTTACGTATTTTTTTTTATACACTTCATACATAAATGTATAGGCAGACTTAATGCCGGAAGCATTCTCTGCCAGTTACTTATTTTAGTGTATTTAGATATCTAAATATGTTGTGTAGAATATTTTAGCTATGCATGTATATATACGATAATGCAGACATACTTGCTTCCGGTACAGTAACTATTTTGAAATAGGCAGTAAAATATGACATCGACACCTGAGAACACATTACGAACAGCGGTACAGTCTAAATGAAGTCAGATATATACAAAGTACATAGTGTCTGGTATAGTAGTGTACACGTCAATTGGGAGATCCAGGGCCCCTATTCTGTAAATCCGAAACGAAGCCCCGAAGTTCGGAACACATAAAGTAGGTATAGAGTAGCCATGACAATAATATTTTTGATATAAATCACTACCAAAAATTTGTAAGTAATGATGTATATGAAAAATAATTAATTTTCCTGTTTATTGTATATTTAGAATATTTTTGTTTATCTGACAAAAATCCATAAAAATCCCTACATTGCAATAATGAAACACATTCCCCCTTTATAAACACGTTTTTACCGGCTGTTTTATTTTAGTCACAGTATTTTATATTAGTAATACGACATTTTATAGGTTGTGTCTACGTATAATACTCTAGTTTTTTGCTATTATTTCAACATTATGTTATAGGCCACAGAAAATAAGACGAAAACAGATTCTAATTAGATTTTAAAATGAGGCCGCATTTCATATTTTAAATATTGCTATGAGCAAAGATGGCAGCGTGGTGAGAACATTTCACTATCTCCTTCGCACGCTTGCAGTTGCACCTTAATGAGCTTTAGGTATGGACAATGACGTAAGGGATCGCGTTGTCTGTTATATGATAATTACCCCTTCCACCAAATTTGAATAGCTTATTATTTTTATATTTGAATGAATTTATAAAAATACTTTTGATTAGAGATTGTTGGTTGCGTAACTTAATTATATAAATAAAAAAACAATTCAGCTACCCTATTGACACCGTACAACTTAAAATTTCGGCTAAATATTACCGGACTGGTTCTTAGGTATCACCCCGCTTCAGACGGCTGTGGCCGTACAACGGGTTGTCTCGGTCGTATACTCGATCGTCTCCGCGTCAAAAACTTTGGTCGCTTGAGGTAAGGACGACATTCGACGATTTCTGGAAAAAACGTTAAACGTCCGTTCACACATTGACCGTCGCATACGTCATTCACACAGTACATCTCATTTTGTATTCACTACGTTAATAACTCATAATGAAGGTCCGTGCCGCTTTGCCTTGCATTGTTGTTAATTTTATTTGTGTTTTAACCTAGTTAAATCATGAGTTAAAATAACCCAAGTATTTTAGATTTTCCGAGACACCTTAAAGCGATTAGAACAAAATAAAATCAGTATAATACAAACAGGAACTACTACTTAGGTAACAGGTAAGTCGCATTGAGTTGTAGCACCAATTATGGACAATGTTCCACAATTTGACGCAATCACACAAACGTTGGCCAATATGTTTGGTCAATTGGTCAAACATTCACAATCATTACCAGAACCGCATAGTCAAGTGTAGGAAGCACTGCAACGTTCATAGCGCCTCAGCATGGGTGTTTATTGTAAACCTTTTCGCAGATATCACGTAAGAGAGAACAAGGAGCCTAAGGGCATTCTCAAACTGTCAGAGTTGAACGTGGTGTTTGCGCCTGCTAAGATCGGGCATATGAACTCGATGCAACTCACCTTCATGAAAGATGGGACGACGCGACACATTTACGTTTACCATGAGGAACCTGAAGTTATTAACAATTGGTAAGTAAATTCAAATCTATTTTTACCATGTTATTTTCTATTCTATTGTATACTTATATTACTCTGCGTGATGTGTTACGCCGAAAACCTATCGATCTCTATCTATCTAATTATTGCGGTCATTTTCAATAATCGATCTTAATTTGATTCTTTATTTTTGATAGCATAGGATGGAAAACGAGCAAGCGGGTCCCCTGATGGTAAGTGATCACCTCCCATGAATACACAATACCAAAACTCAGCAAAATCATGGACATGTTGCCGACTTTAAAGGAAAGGGATTGGGGAAGGGGAGGGGATTGGGCTTCCGGAAATCTCATACACAGTACGAAACGCAACAGCAAGCTGCCATTTCACGCCGGTTTACGGTGACGGTTGTGCTAATCCGATAGTACCATATGTGCCTGTGGTAGAACTAGAAAGAAAGAAAAGAAAGAAACCATTTATTGCTGGCACTATAAACTTATTAACAAACAATGACATTATCTATATAGTAATATCTCCTATAATTACTTAACTAAAATTAAATAAGTGCCAGCAAAGCTACCTCTCTTGATGTTGCATTACGACCTAAGTAACCTAAAACGCTGATTTTCGTTGAGAGGCCAAGACGACGTTCGGATGCTTGTCCTAACTAAAATAAATCGTGTAAAATATGATAATAATTAGCCCCGTATCACCGCGCCGCGCCGTGAGGAAAAACATTGCAAAATTGTAAAATCCACTGGGTTTTATCATAATTACGTGGTGTTATTTATTAACCATGATATATGAAGTTCTTATTTATTTAATTGTTGCGTGTATGTAATGGTGTTACATAACGATATCCTGCTACTAGGAAATAAATAACTAAATGTGAAAGTTTGGATCTTTGTGAGTTTTGTGAATTTGGATGTTTGATAGTCAATCACGCCTAAACGGATGAACGGCTTTGAATGAAATTTGGCATACAGGTAAACCATGAACCGGATTAGGACATGGCTATCTTTATTCCTGGAAATGATTGTACACGCGGGCGGTCGAGTCGAGTTCGAGAATCTTCGGTTTCCGAAAATCTCACTCGCCACACAAAATACAAGAGGAAGCTGCCTCTCCACGTCGTTTTTCTGTGACAGTTGTGCTGTACTCGTTGCGCCGGCGTACTCATGCTGTTGACAAAACTGTCTACATCATGGCCCTACAACTTATAATATAAAGTCAAGTCTATATTCGCGAACGGGTAGGCAGAGTTTAGTGTTGCAGCAGCGTCTTATCGAGTTTATTTTCGATCCTTGATGTGATAAGGCTTAAGCTTTACATATCGGACACAAATTCTAACCGGGCAACTAGTGTGGTTTTTTGATTCAGAAATTCAAACACAAAGTGTAATTGTACTGACCCAATTTGAACCCAGTATCTTTCGGTTTCCTGCCTATCTATTTATTAAGTGGACCATTGATGATCAATAGACTATCCCGCCCACACACCCGCCACTGTAACTCCTGTGCACTAGGATCAACAGTGGCACGCATTTTTGTTGACACCGAGCAGTGAAGCTCGGCGAGTCTCTGGGAATGCCTAAATGTCTTTGTCCCGCAACGAAATTAATCAGATAAAAGGTTATGGAGGAGTTGGAAATAGTAATTGTCCACTTCCCTCCATAGCAAAGCGGGAGACAAAATAATTAACTAAGGAGGTATTAACCTCAAGTGTAAGGGCATTTACGACTGGAGAGGCCAGATGTAAATCACCACGGATATTTATATTAATATTATTCACTAGCTTTTGCTCGCGGCTCCGCCCGCGTGAACAGCATTTTCCGGGATAAAAGTAGCCTGTAACCGTCTCCAGGGTCCCATCTGTCGCTGTAGATAAATTTATCAAAATCAGTTCAGTGATTTAGGCGTGAAAGCGTAACAAACAAACTCACTTTCTCATTTACTTTCACCCCCTTTTTCATCCCTTAATAAATAAAATTTCTAAAATTCCTGAAATACTTATTTATTTGTTTTACGTCAATAACCGAAATACAAAATTTTGTTTATGTAACTTTCAAAATGACGGACTTTCATACATATTATCATCCCCTATTTTGACCCCTTTAGGGTGGAATTTTCTAAAATCCTTTCTTAGTGGGTGCCTACATAACAAAATTAATACACAGTCCGAATTTCATGCTTGTAGCCTTGACAGTTTGCGCTCGGCGATGATGAATCAGTCAGTCAGTCAGGACATGTTATTTTATAAGTATACATGACTAGTTCTAACTTTATTTGGCAGGTACACAGCCATTCGCTGCGCCCAGTTACATCTACTCCAAGTTGCGTTTCCATCGACACCGCAGTCGGATCTGGTGATGCGTTTGCCGAAGGACTTCGCCCGCGAGGGCTGGCTGTGGAAGACGGGGCCGAGGGCCTCGGACGCGCACCGCCGCCGCTGGTTCACGCTGGACAACAGGAAACTCATGTACCACGACGAGCCCCTGGATGCGTATCCGAAAGGAGAAATATTCGTTGGTTAGCATTTTGAAAGCTGAATATTGATTTTGAATATGCCTTGATAGTTTTTTTTTCAGCAATAATTATGTCGGTAGGTTATTTCCTCGCATCTAGGCCAAAATATCCGTTTTTTTTTCCTTGTAGAAATTGCACATCGGGACCGTAGTTACAGAAACTACCTCCTAAAAAGCAAACTCTCGAAATTAAAACTTAGAATCATTACCTCTTCATAGTATTAGTGACACGGTCTGTGAATAGCCAGAATGCCAGAATATCTCGGATGCGTTTCAGTCGTTTATCGATAGAAGTGGAGATAGATATGGGGACGGGGGACGGGGCGGTATTCTAGCCTCGGCTGTCTCACTGACCGTAAAATACGCAGCGGCACGATCACGTCAGTTTTCTGTTAGGTAGTTAAGGGCGCCGGGAGGTATTATTTAGATGGGTGCAAGAAGGCGCACTTGCACCCATCTAACATAAAAGAAAATACACTGAACAAGAATAATAAATACATGTTTTTTATTATCAAAGACACTGTTAGAAACTTAAGCTATCTAGGTTGTTGCCTAAGAGGCATAAGGATGCATTATTGTAAATTATATCAATTAATAATAACGTGTAGGTGTTGATGTACCTTCCTAAAACAATCCCTGTAGTACCGTAACTGTCGACTTAGCTTATCTCTGCTGTAGACAAAACTCGCTTGAGCGCAGCTCTGCTATTTAAACATACTAAAGAAAGCTCAATCATTCCAGGGAACGAATCACATGGGTACTGCATCAAAGTCTCGAACACCGGCAACGGATGCAAGGAGGCGCGCTTCCCGTTCCAGCTGGTGACGCCGGAGCGCACGTACTGCCTGGCCGCCACCTCGCACGAGGACCGCGACGGCTGGCTCGCCGTGCTGCAGCAGACCATCAAGCGGCCCGTCACGCCGCAGGACTCTGTCAGTGAGTATGGCACAGCGGCACGTACTGCCTGGCCGCCACCTCGCACGAGGACCGCGACGGCTGGCTCGCCGTGCTGCAGCAGACCATCAAGCGGCCCGTCACGCCGCAGGACTCTGTCAGTGAGTATGGCACAGCGGCACGTACTGCCTGGCCGCCACCTCGCACGAGGACCGCGACGGCTGGCTCGCCGTGCTGCAGCAGACCATCAAGCGGCCCGTCACGCCGCAGGACTCTGTCAGTGAGTATGGCACAGCGGCACGTACTGCCTGGCCGCCACCTCGCACGAGGACCGCGACGGCTGGCTCGCCGTGCTGCAGCAGACCATCAAGCGGCCCGTCACGCCGCAGGACTCTGTCAGTGAGTATGGCACAGCGGCACGTACTGCCTGGCCGCCACCTCGCACGAGGACCGCGACGGCTGGCTCGCCGTGCTGCAGCAGACCATCAAGCGGCCCGTCACGCCGCAGGACTCTGTCAGTGAGTATGGCACAGCGGCACGTACTGCCTGGCCGCCACCTCGCACGAGGACCGCGACGGCTGGCTCGCCGTGCTGCAGCAGACCATCAAGCGGCCCGTCACGCCGCAGGACTCTGTCAGTGAGTATGGCACAGCGGCACGTACTGCCTGGCCGCCACCTCGCACGAGGACCGCGACGGCTGGCTCGCCGTGCTGCAGCAGACCATCAAGCGGCCCGTCACGCCGCAGGACTCTGTCAGTGAGTATGGCACAGCGGAGTGTGGATCACGTTCCAGGATCAGCCAGTGTATATCCGGTTCTGTGCCTGAATCGGTCATCCGCCTGCCCTGTCGCAGGCAGCGGCAACACTCAGGCACACTACATCGCCGTCACAACAAATCGGACGTCACTATAATGTCGATATGCGATACTGTATACGAAAATACAAATGACAACATTTTGAACGTCACGTGTTGCGCCTCGATTGTTGCAATTAGTTTAAGTAAGTACACTCAAACTCATGACCGTATAATAATATTTTTTCTCTTTATTTTCAGTTGAATCAATCCTGGTCAGAAAGCGTACGACGTCGAACCCAATCAGCATATTCTCGGGGAGGTAGTTGCACACACATACTTAACACTTAAGTTCAATCGAAAAAGCAAGAAAACAATGCACGGATAGCTGCGTTCTGTGCTTACATAATGGAACTGACTACAACATTTTAATATAAATTATTTAGTCCTGGACGCCGCGCTGGTAGCGACGCGGATGGCTTTAGTTTTATTACGAGGGTATTTTATTTTTATTTATCGCAGGCGATAAGGCGACCGTACACGGAGCGATTCGTATCGGATCGGAAGGACGGCAAAAAGAATTATATTGTGAACCACGTACTAGAAAGAAAGAAAACTTGTAAAACTGATTTTATTTTATAGACCCGGTGATAAAGATTAGAATTATGCTGATGATTCCGGATCTATATGAAACGCTAATTTAATTAAATAAAATTAAACATCTCTCGTCTAGGGGAATCTAGCAATTGTTAGCTTTAATCAGATAGGGATGATATAATAATTGACTTTTAATTGGAAATTTCGGTTAGGGCTAGAAAAAGTGACGGTCGATCAAGATATAAAAAGCACCGCGTTGCCGCTTCGTCCAAGGGATTTTATTTTAAGTTATTAACACTGACTGTAAATAAAAGAAACTATACAAGAACCATGTTTTAGTTTTTAAAGTGTGTAAGCCTATTTAATTTTAACTTATTGTATTTAAAAGTGATTGGACTGAATCGATAATTTTATTTGTGTTAAATTATTTTTGTGTGTATCATTTGTGTCGTCTTGATTTTAACGGTATTACGCACAATATATTAATGCATTATTATAAATAACTATAAGTAATTTATATACAACACGTACGTAGCGTAAGTGTAATGTTAACATATTTATCTCTTACATGAGTACACTAGGTAATGCGTTAAAAATCACAATAATGCTCTCTTAATCATGGTAAAAGACATTCTACAGGGACTTTGTATATGGTATGATATATTAATGTACTTTATTATGGAACACCACAATGAAACGATCGATTTTGGAGTCCCCTAGCTTGCTCTATATTGATAGAGCAAATGATATCACAGTGTTTGAATATCTTTTATTAAATTTTAATTATTTTAATCAGGGACCGAAAACCCCTATAAATTACGGTACCGGTATCGACGAATTTGGGGTTTTTTTTTAAGATTTAGGTTATCGCTATCTGGGTAACCAAGATAAATAAACATGTTACCACTGTTTTAGGTTACCATTTTAATAACGGTAATCTAAAAATTACGTTAAAACACACAGAGGTACCTTTGCCCATCCTTCATCTTATGCCGATGGCATATGTAGGATAGAGGTAATGAGTATTCCGGTTAGGTTAGAGGTTAGCGGTGAGAAATTTAATAATAATAAATAAATTACGGTTACCTTTAAAAATACCGGTATTTATTATAGGTTGTAACCGAGAAATACAGGTATTTGTTATACCGGTTTTGGTCCCTGGTTTTAATACCTCTTTATTTGTACTTAGGATATCCTTTTATTAAGGACAATTAACAGACACAACCAGGTAAATCATTTATTATATTGAAACTATGGGACTTTACTATTCACATTTGATCATACGGTCAAAATAAAATATGTAAATATATTTTTCTGCATTTTATTATTTTTAATCTAACGTTAATTTTATATTTCGTTGATTGTGGTGTTTGCTTAATCTATAGGGATCATATTATATTCATATTGTAACCTAAGTACTCTATAGAAGAAAATTCACTCGTTAGTGAAACAGTAAATTATATCAAGTGAATTGCTTGATGACAAATGCAGGCTCTTTTTCTTAAGGACTGGTTCTTTGCCGTAACTGACAACATAAGGACCCAGCTGCTGTTGTTAGGAGCTTTGGAGGCTTGTAAGTCAGCGTTGCACGTTAGGTATGTTTTTTCAATAATACATATTTAAACATATTATGTATGTCTGGTATATGAAAACATGAACGAAATTCTAAATACTACAATCTGTGTGAAAATTTAGGCCTAAATTAAGCCTTTGTAAGTTTTACTTACAATCTAATATGGCTCACATATTATGTTTATATTTGGACGACTGTCTAGCTCTGACATAATGTGTTTCTTAACTTACTTCTTTCCCAATTTAATGTCCTCTTAGTGCTGTTATAAATCTGTAAGTTTGGATGCTTGTGAATTTGTATGTTTGTTAGTCAGTCACGCCTTGATGGTTGAACGGTTTTGGATGAAATTTAGTACACAGGTAGACCATGATCTGGATTAGAACATGGCTATTTTTATTAAATTAAAGATCCCGGAAGACTCTTTACGAGGGTGGAGCCACGAGAAAAAGGTTGTTTATAATACATAACTTTCACTGTTTATATTGGTAATTTCTTTGTAAGTCACTTAATAAGTGCACGATTAAATTCTGTTTTACATATGAGCAGGCAAAATTCCTCTGTCATTTTTATGCTGCAGATTATGCTTTATAGCAGCTGTTCCCAAAATTTATAAAGCCAAGGAACGCTTAACAATTCTCTCTTATTTCATGGCACCTTATATTAATTGATCATTAAATGAGCAAACATATCAAAAGCATTTAATTTGTGCATCAATTCATCTTGATAGGCTATTTTGTGAATCCAATCAAACATTCGTCGCAATTGAATGACGAATGTAACTCATTCTGGAGCCCTAGTATCTTTTCCATAGAACCCTTGGGTTCTGCGGAACCCACTTTAGGAATCGCTGCTCTGTAATACTCACGGGCGGGTCTAGGCGCGGTTAATTAGCCGGACGAACAGCCGTCCTAAAACCGTGTCGTTTGCAAACGGCCTTATATCGTGTGAATAGATAAAGCTTGGATATTGTATAACGTGGCTAGTTTAAGAATTGCTTTATATATACAAAATGTACTAGCTGAAATATATTCGATATTGCATGCAAAGTGTTGTGGATGACACCACTGGAACTTAGCTTTTTCGCTGCGTCGGAGACACTATTTAATACATTGTTTTTGTACCTTTTGCTTTTCGAGCCGATTTAACGTAGAAATATTACATATCATTTCCATTTTGTTACCGATTTGGTCTCATAACTAATTTTATATAATAGTCGATACAGGTCGTTTACATTGAACAGATTGTAAATGTAATATAAATATTTTCTCTTTGTTCTTACAACGCTGACGATGGGCGTGTTGTGGTCGAATACAGTTCTAGGTTGTTGAGTTAGACACTCAGCATAAAAAAGTGAGGTTTAAGTTACTGAGTACAGCGCTTTTGGACCTAAAAGGTCTTTTTGGCTAAATAGCCGTAGCCTATACGTGTTTGCGTACAGTAATATCATTTAAACTGTTGGCATTAAATACTGATTATTAGTTGAATATATTTACGAATACGGATAATACCGAGCAAAATGACGTATATGCCTAAGTTGCTGAGTGTCTAACTTAGCTTTCCTAAAACTTGGTTTATCCTAACAAGCCTTTGATTTTAATGGATCAGACTATGCGAAGTACAGTCGTACTTAGGTTAATATAGTCGTGTGGATCTTGTAATGCAATAAAGTAGCACTAAACCGTTAGAAAGTATGATTTTTATAAACTTTTACAGCACATTTCCAAAGCTCAGCACGCAAAGATTCAGATATATCTGACATTTTTATTGATTTCACCATTTAATTAGTAAATACTATTATGTAAAATTGTGATTATATGTAATTTATACTAATTAATTGCTTTTAAATATTGGTAATATCAAATTATATTTTATCACATTTAGATGAAAGAAATGGACCCGATTTTAAATAGAACAGAAAATGTATTTTTTAATATTAATGTGGCTATTTTTTTATATTCCATCAAGATGGTACATTGCATAGAGAGCATCGCATTGTAACTAAAAATAGTTTTTTTTTAAATAAAATTTTTCGGACTACGTTTTACTTTTACGCAATAACTGCCGCATTTAGAGGTGTCTATTAACTTAAATTGAAATTAAGTAATTTATTAGAATTCGATTATTTTTATATTCAGAGGTTTTAATCCTTTTTGCTCCGTTACTGAATACATAAAATGTTTTACGCTACGTTACTGGGTACAGGAATAATAATCTCAATTGACGTGACAAAATCGAGTTTCTGAAACAAATTTATCACGATTTTACTAGACAGTATGTTCCTCGTCTGCGCGATGCTGTCTAGGTTGATAACACCGTTTCGTCTATTCCTGTCGCTAATTAGTAGTGTGTAAGTACTGTTCGGTTTCAGTTTGAAGAAATTTGAAGCCAGTGAAATTACTGGGAATTATAAGACATTTGACTTTGTAGCGGGGTGACGAGCGCAGTTCAGTGCCATGCAGTTCTTTGTAATTCAAATTTCTGTGTGGTATGGCTTCTGTTTATGGTTAGGCGTGATGCTCAGTGTCAGACGAGCGACTTGCTCGTTTCGCCATTCAGGCTAATTAAAAAACTAGTGACGTGTCTGGATGCGCCAGTGAAATAATATTAATTATACACTAATGTTCTAACGCGAGTTTGATAAAATAAACTATTCAATCGAGAACTAATTTATCCATAATTATAATATTCTGGTAGGTACTTATACGTTATTCGCAAATATTAAACAATAATGTTCGTATATAAAGCGAAGGCTTCATTGCATATTTATCTATCATGTGCGCCTAGTGCGAGTTTTTCGATATGTCACGTCATAAGTATTCACGAAAATAAGTAAGCAGTCCTGTAGAAGGTGGTAGGTCCCTCGTATGCGAGAGGCCGTCTGGGTTGGTATCACCGTTTTGTCTATTTCTGCCGTCAAGCAACACTTTGTAAACACTGTTGTGTTTCGATTTGAAGGACATTGAAGCCAGTGAAAGTACTTTGCATTATGAGACTTAACATATTATGTCTCGGGGTGACGAGCGCAGTTCAGGACAGTAACAGTATGTATAGCGGGCAACACATTTTTTGTATACGATTGACGTGACATATCGGAAAAAACTCACAAGGCACACTGAATATAATAAGGGAAATTAAGTTGAAAATATAACCAAGATATAATATTTAAACGAATGCAAGCAAGGAGTGAGTATATATTATTTTGGTAAATAAATTATTTTATTATTTAGTATAGTGTTAGTGTGAATTTGAAGCTAGGAGGCTACCAAAAACGTGGTGGAATAGATAATGTATTACGTATACCGTAACGAAAATGTAACTACAGGTGTGAGCGTAAATGATTTGGGTAGTGTTAAATTGCATGAATTAAATTCATCATTAGCTGTAGGAAGTGTGCGAATGTTTGAATAGATTTTATCACGTAGATAAGACTCGTTTATGTCCTGTTTCATATACTTTTTAACTCCCAAAAATGCTATAGACACTTAGGAGGTGACAACCATGGGAAGTAAGTAAATATGTTTATAAAAAGATGTTTAGATAAACATGTTTATCTAAAAATGATTAGTTATACATCTTTAGATAAACATGTTTAAAAGTATCATGAACTTTAGAAAACACTAGCGAAAATGGACAGTAGGTGATAATGTTTATGGTTTTAGGGCTGTCAAAAATGTTGTTTAGGTTTTATGCCTAATCGTTTCATTGTCACTACGGCTTTAAATATATACCATTTTGATGCGAATTGTAAATGAATACTGCAAGGCGAAATACCTTAGTTAATCACTATATATTCGATTCCAAACAGTTTTAAACTAATTGAAGCTGATTTTCATGATGTATATTTTGAATCAATTCGAAGCCATACATTTTTATAATTAAATCTTTGTAAGACATGAAATATTGTCAAACAGAAGTGCAAACTATGTTATTTATTAAATTATGCAAATTGTACCATTCCTCGAAAACATTTCTTGAACGTGTCACAAAACTTACAAATCTACTTATACGGAAAGTTTATCGCATGTCAGTGGTGAGAATGTATTATATCTCTGCCATTTACTAGGCCACATGGGCGTTCCTACGTTGGGTTAAAGACTAACGTGGTACGCTACTCCACTGTGGAGACCGGTGTCAGTAAGCAAACATTATTATTCTAAAAATTATCACGTCAAATTCGAAATATCAATGAGTAGTGCTCGAGTGCTCGATACAATGTTTCTACTACACGACTGACTGATCCATTTATTTACTTACCCTGGCGTTGTCTCCTTTTCAGCAAACCTTGTCCCACCCTAAAGCAAATCCTGGTTACGGCCTTGCCGCGTCACACAATTTTTCAATAAGAATTGTTTGATGCGGCCTCGTTAAGAGTATTTTTTGGATTGCTTGCGTTGTGCAAGCCATTTTTCGTGTAAATGCAATTTAGGTGGGGCAAAATGTATGGAATGTTCCAAATATGAACGCTGTCTCTGTACATCGTATGTTATCAATATGTTAACGAGTAAGCTATTGTCCAAAACGAGCAAATAAATTAGGTAACATTTTATAACGCATTAAAATACATATGAATTAGATATTGTAATTGCGAATATTAATAATTTTTTATTGAGTAGCATTAAAATTGAATAGTGAAATTAAAAGCATTAATAGAAAATAATTGTAGCCACAAAAAGCAATTTGAATGTTTCCTAGATAATGTACAATTTTTTTTATGTTTAATATTTACGTAATATTTAAGCTAATCAGCGTGTTACTATCATACCCACTGATGTGTCGCGTAATGGATGAATTGTTTTTGAAACAATTTTATTTTGAAATAGTTGTATCATTTTTCGGCTTTAGTTGTAAAATATATTATTTTTAAAAAATTACCAAAACATGCCTCGCTAAGGTTTTACATTATGTATTGTTATTTTGTTGTAAATAAATTACATTTTTTGTAGTGTGCTCTTGCATAATACATACTTATATTAATGATTTTAATACATACCTATATAATAAACTTTTCACCTGCTATCAGTTGGTTTGTTTTTTTAATTGTTTTATGAAATTCAATCCCAATTCATTATATCGCTGGAAAAGGATTTTTTAACTTTTTGATTTGCAAGACTGCTTCGAAAAAATGGTAGTGCTAGGCCTAGTACGAGTTACAAATACGTTTACAGTTTTCCAATTCGTATAAAATTGCTATTGGCAGGATGTCAAACTAGTAATTCATACTGTAAAAAAGGAAAGAATCCCATGAAAGCTTATTTCATGTTCGATGAATCTGCTATAATAAATGTGAAAGTTTGGATGTTTGTGAGTTTATGAACGTCTTAACGGTTTTGGATGTGACAAACAGTTAAACAATGACCTGGATTAGGACATGGCGAATTTTTACCCCGCAAAAAGCCGCTTACGCAAGCGGAGCCGTGGGCAAAATCTATTAGATTACTATTTATTTATTAGCTACCCAGGATTAATATACTAGCAATTTTAATTCACTATAGTCCCCACTAGTGGCTCCTGCTACATTAGTATGGAGGGTAAACGAAAACTGTCATAGAAAATTATCAACATTTGTACTACTGATGATTAATTAATAATAATATTTAATTTTAATGCAGATATTTATTTGCATTTACTAATACACCAGTTACTTAATATCGCTAAAATAAACATAATAATCGTTTTATAGCGAGATGTAACGCTAATAAAAAAATAACAGCTGACGCTCGGGGTAATATGTTTTGCAATTTACGTAGTTTGGTAATTTGCATTCGAAAGAAATAATTAAAAAGTTTCTAAGAAGAGAGATCTAAAGTCTCCGCGAGATTTTTTCACCATCAACTATTTTTGTTTGTTTTGTCAGGTTTGGCGAAGCGTCTCCGTGTGACATCTACTTTGTTAAATATCGAGTTACCACTTCTCTCAATGATATTATTTCATTATCCGTGACATGTTTCCTAATATTTTTAAATCAAAAATATTAAATATTTACGTATCCGTCAAATAATAATTGCGGATGTCTTCATCAATATTATGTTTTATACATTAAAGATAATTGTAGGCAAAAAGGTAAAAAGTAAAAAAAAAAGTCTTTAGCAAATTACAATTATATTACGTATTGTTCATTAAATTCTCTGGTTGATAAGGATTTCTCGATTCGTAATAATTATCTCTGTAAGCGTAGTTGCAGTATTGCATCGGCGCGCACGGTTCGTTCGTCATTTCGTCGTAGCACGTTTCTTCATAATCATTATCGTAGTCTTGCCCGTATCCTTCGTGGCAGTTGTTTTGGACGGGTTCTCTGGGTGGTATACTGCGACAGTTTTGGCCGTCGTTGCTTGGAGGGCTTACGTTCCATCTCTGCGATATAGTACAGCTCAACGTTCCGCCATGTTGGAATGCGAATGGCCACGCCTGTAATCAAAGTAATGTTTACGTTAATTATATAAATACATAACAGTATATAGTAAGATACGAGTATTGTTTTGTGGGTATCAGGAAGTACGACACCAGGATTTTCAACACCCAACCTCAAATTTGTTATAAAATATTAATTACACAAACGTATGATTGGGTCTGCTTCAATGCGGAGATGAAATCTGATTGTTTTGGAAGCAGATGGCAGCAATCGCGCAAATGAGTCACCTGATGGTATGTGATCTTCACCCTCCATAAACGCGTACTACAGCAGAAGAATCAGGGTTGCGTTGCTGACCTTTAAGGAAAAGTTTACCTATGCTTTTCCATTTGGATTGAAAAGGTTGACGGGGATTGGGGCCTCCGGTAATCTCTCAAACGCAACAATAAGCTGTCACTTTACGTCTTTTTTCTGTGAGACAATGGTTTAGCCCCGTAAAACCGGCCCATCTATATTGTAGACAAAAATATCTACAGGCTACAGCGTGACTCTACTACTTATAAATTAATAAAACGTGTGTCAGGCATATGCCTCGGAATCATGGTAAACAAGGAGGAAGCTAGCAGGAGGCAGAATATGAATGGTAGAACCACGCTATAGACAGTTTTGTCTATAGTATGAATGGGCCGGCTCACCCGGGTTGTTTATGTCTCACACCGCTGAGCTATCGCTGCTAGTAGGCGCCTGATACCTGAGAAGTTCTATTTAAGAATTTCATAGTTATGTAAAGTCTGCCAACCCGCATCAGGTTTGTGTGGTGGACTAAGGCCTAACCTCTCATATTCAGTAGAGGAGGTCCGTGCCCAGCAGTGGGACGTATCCAACTATCTTGAAAAGCTATGAGATATTATTATAAATTTGTAGAGGCCTGCCCTAAACCTAAATTTTTAAGGAATGATTTTTTTAAAATGGCGAGTCTTGGTTCGAAATCGTTGCGGGTTGTGGGAGTAAGACGATGAAGAAGACAGAAGTAGACACAGACAAGAATAACTCATCTATTCATCATACCTATATACGATTCTCAAACTACATGATGAGGCTTCATGAACGAGAGATTTTTTGTTAAATTCCCTGTTAAACTAGCGATTAATTTGCACCGTGTAAACGCGGCTTTAAGGCAGTCTTCGACATATACAGAGCCGTTTAACGATTTCTTATTTACGTTATTGTAAACATAAGACAAAATAAATAAATGTTTATTGCATAATTACGTCACAGCGGGACATGTAACGTCGTAGAATATTTTAGCCTATGAAACAAATAGTTCCCAAATGGCAATATTTACTGCTCCAGTAGAGCCTGAAGCAAAAACTAAGTTTAAAATCAATAAAATATTGTTTCATTAAGCTCTACGTTATAATGAGGGAATAAAAAAGCTAAGACCTCCCAATTAGCTAAACATTGCGTCAAGTGTTAATGTTATTGACACGTAGCGGTGCGATGACTTGACCGCACTTTTTATGTCCAAATAAACATATTTCGGGGCACATGTGTTTGCTAGATACAAAAATTATTTTTTAGACTTTAGTGCGAAAAAGGGCCATTGACATGAATAAACATAGGCACCTCCCTGAAGGGGTAGGCAGATGTGCAACTAGTTCTTAACCTACAATTATTTATTTCTTTTTTATTTATTAGCTTATTTTATACTAGGGAGCGAACCTATCGCCATACTGGGAAAATTCAAATCTAAGAATTCATGTGTGATTTTAAGAAACTGAAACACAATTTGTGATTGTCATAAGATTTGAGCCTAGGACCTCACGGTTTCTCAGTTTAGGTGGTTGCCACTCGACCAATGAGGCGAAATACGAGTAAAACACGTTATAATTTCAGCGCGCAATGATTGTCTAAATCTATTATCCGAGACAAAGAAACATTCAGGGTAACAATAAAACTGGAACATCTCTTTAACGTCCAGAGATAAATTTTATTTATACTCGCTAACAGCTGCAAACTTTTGGTCAGCGCGGGCGCGGAACGTAAAACTTTCGTGTTTGTTGTTATACGTTTTGTTTCCATGTTCCTTCCAGTTGGACAAGATATTTGGTTTTGTTTATGGTGTGACGGAAGGATCGGAAAAAGTGGTCCTTATTATTTTCGACAAAAAAATTCGTTGTTTATATTTTGATGGCCTCTCTTAAGAACACACAAGATGAATCGAAACATAAAAATAATATCAGCTATTTACTAGTTTGGTTTTCTGAGTTATTTCATTTTACAGCCGGTTAACAGTTATTTGGAATCTTATACAGTTGTCCCAGAAAGAAGTGACAAGCGGAAGGTTAAAGGTGGAGCAGCCGTAAGAGGTACTCGAATCATCGCTACACGTGCCTCCCATTTTTTTTATTTTTACTTTCATTAGGTATGTTCTTAGCCACAGTGCCTTAAACAAAAGGAAGTAACATTTCATAAATGTTAATAATTAAATTTACATTTAATAATTGTTCAAAATCTCAAACGATATTATAGTTAAAATACCACAACTCTTCAGACATCTTGGATAACTATTCCAATCCAATTTAATGTTAGTTTAAGGCTACATCGGTTTTCAATGATTTGCCAACGACGAGGAAAGTACACGATGTCACTGTGTAAATATTTTCTTATCTGAGAGTACTGTTTACTGATCAGTGCAAATATTAATGTGTCGTGATGTAAGCATGTATTAAATTAAAACAATGACAGTACAAATTCCAAGGCGCTACATATGATAACAGACTTATAAAAAAAGTGGTATTCAAAACGGTATATTAACAACCCGCAAATCCAGCTATCAATCAAGCCGTGGACCTTCGTGGAACGTGTTCACTAATCCGTCGATGACAGAGAGCCGATCACGATGGTTGGTGAACGCCACTGATTCATTGCAGACGGGCCGGGCGGGGCGCTAGCGCTCGTGCGGTTCCGAACGAATTAAGGGGATGACAGAGATGACAGGTGATAAATCGTCAACAATTATTCCAACAACATTGTGAACTTTGTCTCTGTTTGTAGATAAACAGCGACCGTAAATTGCAAGAGAGCACATGCGGTATCTAAACAAATATTATAAAGAGGAAAGATTTGTATTTTTGCATGTAACGAATAAACTTAAAAACTACTGGACGGATTACAAAAATTCTTTCACCATTCCATTCCTACATTATCCCTGATGAACATAGGCTATTTTTGATCCCGGGAAAAACAGTCACGCCGTCGGAGCCGCGAGGAAAAGCTAGTATTAGATATTATGCAAAAGACCTGGTTTTAGAAAGCAGATATAGGTCAGCGGGGAGTGGTGTGAACTGTCGAGACGGAAGTCACAGGAAACTAGCCCCAAGAGCATGCACCCCTGACTTTTCTAAGTTGCGTGTGTAATTCATTGATAATTATAGTTCGCTTTAACGATGAAGGAAAAATCTTGAGAAACCTACATACCTGGGAATTTCGAAGGTACTAACTATACTTACAGGTATCTTGTAAGTTAGATATTTGCCTTATATACACGGTAACTTATATTGTTAAACAATATCAACTAGGTTAACCTTCCTGCTTCAGATTGGAGCTATATCAGGACTTACTATTGCCTACCCACTGCCTTGAAACAAACCGAATACAGAGTGGTATGGAGGCAGAATGACTCCGTCGAAGACTTTCAATACTGGCACGAGCTTTAATAATAAAGAATACGAAGAAGACTAACCAGCTAATTGTCATTCCAAGCCTGGTTACAGAGTACACACTAAAAACCCCGGGGCGGCTTCCTTCGATACAAATTCGGAAATATGCTCGGCGAAACGTGGGTACAGTGCTAGTTGCACTACTTTATACCCTTTCAGGGATACAAGCGTGAGCATGTACGTACTTTAGATAGCTAAAGTAACTTATTTCTATATTCATGTCATACTAACCAAACTAAGTGGATGCGGCGGCGTGTGCGCTGACCGTGGCTCGTGCAGTAGAGCCCTCAAGTGAGCAATGTAGGACGCCGCCAGTCGCAGTGTGTCCAACTTTGATAGCTTCGTGTCGGCCGGCACCCAGGGTAATGTTGTCTTTAACCTTCAAAACATTGTTAATTAATACCTTCCTTGTTCACGTGGTACGATTGATGACAATAATCTTTACGACTAATAATATTTTGTGCTAGTTGATTTAACATTTTCAACCGACGAAAAATGGAGGATGTCAAATCGATGCGTTTTTCTATGTATAACCACGCATCCAAATGTGGTTCTCCGCCAAATGTTCACATTAGACGATTCCTTTATCATTCGAAAATGTGATAATAAAGATCTAATACGGATTTGTTAATACTGTATCTACATTTTTTCTCGACGGATTTATGCCTCGGATGGTTGCGCATCTTACATATTACTTTTATTTTAGATTTTTTTAGATTTATTTTATGTTAAAAAGTTTTTATTTTACGATTATTTATGAAATAATCATTAAATCGATGCATATTTAATTTGTCACCTCCGAGCTAATTTTTCTTTTAATTTAAATGGGACCGCCACCGGAGAAAACCCTACCGAATACAAAAAACAATATATTTAATACAGTTGTTACACCCAACAGTCACACTGACCCTGACTCCACTTTAGGTTCAATAACTTTGCAGGACTTGAGACCCCACAACACCCAGATCCGAAACAAATGCAATTCCGTGCAGGAATCAAACCTACGGCCTCTTACTTCGCAGTCGTCTACTCGCCCACTATGCAACGGAGGCTGTCGATCGTATCGGACCACATTTGACGGAGTGATGCGAGAACATCATACGTATTGATATGCTGCTTTTTCTTTAGTTAAGAAACGAAGATTATTAAAGGACATAGCTATATACAATATAATAGGAGTAATGCGAATGTCTAAGATAAGAATATATTAAAGGTAAACGCATATAAGTGAACAATTCATGCTTTATTAACAAAGTTAAATAGCGTACAAATATCCATCAGATTAAAACCAAGTTCACGTGACTGTTAGATCTCTCAGCAAAACCTCTATTTAAAGAGGTTTTTTTCAGTAGGGTCTTATGACAGCATAATTAGGCTGAGCAACCGTTAGGTCCAGGGTTCAAATCCCAATCGGCCAACTGCAATCTTTTTTTTTGAGTTATCGAAACGAAAAAATACATAATTTGCCGGAGTTTAGAATTAATGCCTTATGGCAATAGGTTCGCCCACTATTACTTAATGGGACGGAATAAGCTCGGCGCACCATAGGTGCCTTAGTTATACCTTCGCCTACCTTCGCCTACCTTTTCAGGAACATAGGGTGACTTATGCTATGTTACTTTTTGCTTTACCTGCAAAATGCTTTGGAGAGAACTCGCATCCTCGCTCGCTCTCTTGCGTTAGCAGCATTCCTGTGCTGCGGTTCGTGAGAACTGCGCCCTAAAGGCATAAAAATAATTAGTTATCAATAAGTAATATACTGTCAATAGTAATCACGCTGTACATAGTTTGTCTATAGCATGAATTTCCTCAACCTGGTCGATAAATTAGCAGCTTGGTTTTGCATTTGATATAGTGAGATATCCCCAGGGCCCCATACTTGTTTATATTATTTAAAAGTGGTAGAGCCACGCTGTGGACAATTTTGTCTACAGAATGAATGGGCCGGCTCGATGGGGTCGTTACCACTGTCTCACAGTAGATATCCGGAGGGCCAAATCCTCTCCCTTTCCCAATCCCTTAATTATACCTTTCCTTTAAGGTCGGCAACGCGCCTATGATTCCTGTAGTATTGTAGGCGTACATGGGTGATGGAGATCACTTACCATCTGGTGACCCACTTGCCGTTTGCCGGTCTTTGCTATAAAAAAATGTATAAGTACTTCACATCCTTCTTTATGGCTAAGCAATCCTAATTACAGTTTATACTGGGTGTGTAATTCCAAACGCGGTTTAACACATGGTAATGACAAGGACACCATCATTTACAAGCGACAGACCCAACGTATAAACAGATGATATGCTGATTTTGGTTTCCATTCAACAATTTTCAAAAAACGATTTCTAACCGAGCGGACGCTGTCGATTACTTTTTTGGGATTTCCTTACGGGAATCGACTTTCAGTTGTGGGATGAGACCAGTCCCAACGCGGTTAAGGCCCAAGTGACCTCTTTCCGCAGGTTCACCGTGGAGCAACGACGCTGGAGAGCTCGAGTGCGGTAGTAAGAACCACCGTGGCTGTGCGTCCCGTCTTCACCCAGTGGAGGGACAGGCGCCACGGGCAGTACGCCGACTTATTGACTAACACGTACTACTGATCCACAGTTGCCCGTATTTGAGTCGAATCGAAAAGAGGATGAATAGATGAGAGGATGTATTACAATTAGGTATTTAAGTATTATTTTTTTTTGTGATAAATGGAAAGATCATATATAAGTTTTATAACAAAACTATTTTTATTTTATTTTTTTTCGCAATAATTTAAAAGTTATTTCAAAATAAAAATTAACTTTTGAATCCAGCACCGAAGATACGCCGACAGCTCCCGAACAAACCCGAGCGCGTGTGACGTCATAATGTTAGTTTTCACTCATTGCAGTTGATACAGAAATTATAAATACAGAGTTTTGATTTATTTAATTTTGTTGTCATTGAATATTTAAATTCAAATTTATATTAAAAATGTCGAACCTCAATAGTTATCGTTCTTGTTTTGTACCATTATGTACTAATACTACAAAAACAACTCCTGACAAAATGTTTTTAAATGTTCGCCAAGATGACAAACGTCGACATAAATGGTTTAAAGCAGTGCACCGTGATAATCCCAAAACAAAATCGTTTATTTTTGGTTGTGAAGATCATTTCGATGTAAGTATTTCTTAACACCATTGTTATTAATTATTATTTATTTAAGTATACAAATCAAATAATTATTATATACTTACGTAGAGTTCAGTGAATATTTTTTTTTTAACTGGACTCCAAATCATAACCTTTAAACCTGCTAAAGCTGCACAGTCATGGCATTGAACATCCTGAATTTTTCTGGACTTTAACTGAATAAGCTTTACTCCGAACTCGGTGTTCTGGACATTCCCGTCCCTTTACAATACAAATATTATTTTTACGACTTAGTTGAACATAACCTATAGCTTTGTCACCGTAATTCTCACGCGATGCTCTACAATTTATGAAATAAATAATTATATTTAATATGAACCAACCAACCAACTAGCCCTGTATTATACTTGTCCCACTGCTGGGCACGGGCCTCCTCTACTGAATGAGAGGGGTTAGGCCTTAGTCCACCACGCTGGCCTAATGCGGGTTGGTAGACTTCACATACCTTCGAAAAATCTTATCGAGTTCTCAGGTATGCAGGTTTCCTCACGATGTTTCCTTCATCGTTAAAGTAAGCGATAATTAACAATTAATATACACGTGACGTAGAAAAGTCAGAGGTGTATGCTCTTGGGGCTGGTTTCGAACCTGCGACTTTCGTCTCGACAGTCCGTACCAATCCCCGCTGAGATATCGCTGCTTATATTTAATATAATGGAGAATAAATACTTAAATATTTTCATTTATTATATTATTTTTTAACAGACTTACCTTGATGCCTTGGCACCTCGAACTTCAGCAGAATTAAACCGAACGTCATTTTTTTAAAAAAATGGTTATCATAAATATATCAACATCAGGAATATTATCAGACTTTGCCTTAATAAATCCTTTATCACACATAGCTAATCGGAACCAACTAACATCTCGTTTTTTAGCAATAAAGGACATTGTCAAAAATGGCCTATGAATCAACACGCATGAAACATTTACTATAATTATTATTATTATTTATAATGTACATTATAATTATTTCAATAGAACGGACACTTCTTAATTTCGAAAACAATTTAAAAAGTATTCACTTCCGTCATAGTCCTCGGTATTATAATTTTTGGTTCAAATTCGGGTTTTTAATAGGCAAAGGTATTGTAGCTCATACAGCCAAGTCTTTGTAACAGCACTCTTAATAAGAGTTTGACACAGAAAAACGTCAGTATTCTCAAAACTCAAGTGTTGAGAATACTGACGCTTGTCTGTGTAATTAAAAACCATTATTTTATTAACCATGATTATGGTTTTTAGTCACAAACAGTCCGATATGATGTCGCGGAACCATACGGCTTGTCAAAATGATTTTTTTTTATTTATTTATGGCTTCACATTGTTATGCATTTCGCCAATGACAAGTGTAATTTATTCTCAAGTATTCACAAGAACGATGAAATATCGGTGTGGAAGTTTTCAAGGACTTGTTGGAGTTTTGGTGTGCATTCTTTTTTTCAGTACGATACTTAATTCACTTATTTCAATATTTCCATACACTGTTCATCGCCGTAAATGTTTATTGCACAAATCCACACCACTTTTATACAACAAACACAACATTAAACTAGTTTTTGAAATAAATTAAAATCAGCGATGAACCGCACTGTCAGAATTCCCGCCAAAACTCCGTCAAAATGAATTAACAGATGACAACATTTGACATTTGATAGTATTTATTGGCCTAAGTATAACCTCAAAATACGAAAGTATTTGATTTATTTTTCGGAATTCTCAAGTGTCCGTAGTTTTAATTTAGTTTTAATCAAATATATACATTATCTAAAATCCAAAAAGTAAATTCACCTCCCTGTTGGTTCTTAGGCCAACTATGTATGGACGACGAACAATGTCCTTTTCAATATTATTGTCTAGTCACGTGTAATAGCCGTAAACGCTGTACTGTTATTAAATAGCTATAACATTATGACGTCACAACTATGGGGGCCGCTCATGGCGCGTTTATAGTCACGTGATCTTTATTTGAATTTCATCAATTTTTAAATGTTTATGATTAATTGAACAAATTATTTTTTTAAATTTTTCTGTTACATATCAATATTATTAATAATAAAGTTTTAAAATACATAAAAAAAATCAATATTTTTTTTTTAGTTAAATACCTAATTGTGTCAAGTGCCTGGATACGACCGAACACACTTTCGAAGATTGTCCAGACTGGGAAGAG
Organism: Amorpha juglandis; assembly: GCA_949126905.1. NCBI lineage: Eukaryota > Metazoa > Arthropoda > Insecta > Lepidoptera > Sphingidae > Amorpha > Amorpha juglandis. The sequence goes on from OX421376.1 coordinate 6,416,340, forward strand.
GAACACAGTGCTCTACACGTAATCGTCGGGAGAGACTTCTCGCTGGCGACTGTGGTATTCGTCATGCTTGATAAGCAGTCTTGTTGTGCGTTGGTCTCTTTCTGGGAAAGAGCCATATCGCAGAAGGAGAGCATCAATTAGGTTCGTTAACAATTGAATCCTGCCGCCGCCAACGGAGAAGGAGGTACCAAGGTAACGATGACTGAACCGGCGTACATACTGAGGACACCGTTCAGTGTGACGGCCTGAGGGTGATCCATTAGTCCATTTACAGCGACGAAGTGCTTATGCGGTTTGACGCAAGGGCGGTTCCAGTGTCATTCGGAGGAACTCCTTCGAGGTACTTCGGGGCTGTCCCTCATCCATCTAAGAGGCAGCAGCGGGTTTTTTAACGCTTCGCTGGTACAGGAAATTTGCTAGTAACCCCGACATATCCGTCTCGAATTCCCAAATCGTTGTGATATCCTCAAGTGACATCCCCGCGACCAAAAAGTATAATTTGTGACTTGTTTTAGTTTGCTTCAGGTTACTTTGGAAGTTTCCCGTTAAAATACTAAAAAAACTATTGGCAATCAATATAAAGGGTTATTTAGATTTTTAAGGTACACAATTCCCGATAAATATTAGGTAAGATACTTTTATAAATTAATTTAATTATATAAATTTTATATTTTATCTGTCCTACAAATAAATAAACCATTCATGCCAGAAAAGATATTTTTTGCAAAAGACCCATAGACATTGGCAGACTACAATTTATTAAAAATACTTTCTAAGTTGTTTTAAGGTCGGGAATACTGTAATTTTACATTTTATTAAGTACTTTAGTCCTATAAAAATAAATGGTACCGGAATACATCCTCAAAAGCTACGAGAAGATCAAAGAAAACAATTTTAAATATTATTAAAATTAAGATGCAATATTTTATATTACCGAACAGTTAATTTAAACTGGAATAAATAAAAAATTACCAGAACTAGATTGCGTATCATCGAAGAAAAAATCGTCATCGTCTGCGTCATCGGACCGTTTCTCAACCGGCGGCGATCTGTTCATGCGTTTTCGAGGCATTATTTATTGCACATTTATCACTTAACACTACACTAGAACATTTTTTTACTTAGCAGCCAATTTAACAGGGTTGAATTCCTTCCCTCTTGCCGTTTAGCGTGACGGTTTCCATTTGAGATGCGCGCGCGCAAGGCGGTCGAGCTGCAAGTTGGGCGGCGCCTTCGCTCGCCCCTCCCGTGAAATATTCAGGATCACTCTTCGACTAATGAACGATGTTTTTGGTACATAAATACACGGATCTTTTGATGTTTTTGTTGCATCGGATGTATGGTTGTGGTAAATAGTTTTATGAATTTAATTAACCTGCCTAATAAATGTTTAAATCGGAAATTTTTCATTCTCTACATTTGTTTAATTTAATTTAACGCATTGTTATAACTTAGACATAATTATTCAAAAATAAACATTGATGTCATTAAATCAATATGTGAAAAAGATTGTGTAAGTGTACTTTTCTATTTGGATTTATAAATTACAAAATATATACCATAGGGCCAAAACAAACCAATTTTATTTTTAAGTCTATAGCAACGGCAAAATAACCACAAAGGCTTTCCTCGCCTTTCAAAGGCAACAACATCTCCGAGATATGTATTCGTGTATCAACAAAACCCATTACTTAAGTCTAAAACGACTACCTATACAAGAGGTGTAAGTTGACCTATAAAGTAGCTTGTTACGTATCTTCCGTTTTCCCCTATTTTTGAACGACGAACACACTTTCGTTTGTAAGGCACATAAAAGTAGCCTTTATTTTACCACTTAGTTTGTTAATAAAAAAAGTGACACGCAAAAGTGTGAAGCAATTAGCGACGTCATACAAAAACGTTGACGGAACGTCGGAGAAAGGTCGCGCTTCCGCGACATTCAATACGTCTTTATCCGAATTACTACCTACACGTGCTACACACGTCGCGTCATGGTTTTTCGTCAAAAATGACGCTTTGTTGCACATTATCGATATCATTTTACTTCCTAGTTTATTTTCCATGATTTGATAATACCATAGTTATTTGCAGTAGAGATATTAATTTCATGTCAATTTATGAAAATTATTACTTAGTAGACAAAGAAATAACACTAATACGGGGCACGGCGACATGGCACCTTCCTATGAGTGCTTCCATTTCATCACTACTCGGACGGTCGAATGGTGCAAGTAGGTACCTTACTGCTGTAGTGGTCAAAAAGCGGTGTCAATATATAGGATATTTTGTTATGCTTTGCATCAAATAAATATATTTTATCTCTTTTTCTGTACAAAATAGCATGAGTAGAGATATTCTCCTAGAGTTTTATAAAGTAGTAGGTACAGTTCTAACTTTATGCAGTCTGTCCAAAAAACATTTTGATAGCTCACTCATCAATTAGTACGGAGTATTCTTTAATAGTTAGAGTGTTCTGTTTTATTAATGTTCTAGAGACGCTGTAGACTCTTTTGTCTACAGCATAAATCAAATGGGTTAATACTACTGTGCCACAGAAAAGACACGTGTAGTAGCAGTTCGCTGGTGCGTTTCGAACTGTGAGTTAGATTACCGGAGGCCCAAATGACCTCTTACCAATCCCCATTTCTTTCCTACAGGGTCAGCAACATTCATATTTTTTCTTGTATCACTTACCATAATTTGTTGTTTGCTGACCTCTGCCATTATGAAAAAGGTGCCTACATATAACATGTTTATGTATGTTGTACGACAAAATTTGCGTATTCCTTATTTAATTACTCAAATTAGTAAAGTAGTGCATTTCCTGCCTGAGTTTTTGTTTTAGTTCGTCACTCGGCCCTAATTGTGGACGAGATCAAGTACCACCGAGGGTTTCGTCTGAGAGGTGTTAGACGGATTGCTGCAAATAGGATGTGCTTAGGGCTGCGTCATATACAATAAGATAATCCGTCCTTTATACTCGCATAGAAAGAACAAAGGATCTTTCCCATTTATATTTCACATAAATTAATATAAAGTCAAGGATTTTTTTAATTTATCTAGTATCTTCCCACAGAACACGCCTTTATTCCTTTCTGTGTTTTGTGATCTGGCCAGTACATGCGTCTTCTTCGATTGATATTATTATCTGTTTCTGTCTCATAAGCCTTATTACCTCACATGTTATTAAAGCCTATAACTACAGTCAATTTAGTAATAAGTAAGATCTAAATATGTTTTCTTAAATTTAATTCTGTATCAAAGGTCAATGGACTACCTAGTATCACTATCTGATAACCGCTGGGACTGACTTTTTACGGCTTCTTTTGACTTCTTTTTAAATAAAGTTTATCTATACGTTTTCACAGAAGTTCCTTTGATTACCTCTTATTCCGCCTATATATCTCCTCGCAGTGCGTTAGGTTAGGTTAGGCAGTATGCTTTTTAACACTTGTTACAGAAATATTTGGCTTAGTTTTTACGACCAGCCGCCTGCTTGATGTCAACCCGTTTGGGGAAATAACACCCAGACTCAAAACAAATACCTAAGAGTGGAAATATTTGTCTCGTTGGGGTAATCGAATCTGCTGTCTCTCGCTTCACACCCTGATACTCGGCCTCGGCGCCATAACTGGCTGAAGGTCTTTTGATTACCTACTAAATGTTATTTGAAGATCCCATTAGTAAAAAAAACTTAAAAACAGACTTCTCGTTTCAGGTCTCTTTGGAGCCGGTTCCTGTGTCACCGACAGTCAACTGAAATTGCAACCACTCCAAAGCGACCAGTAGAAATTGTTATTATTGACTTTTCAGTGTTAGCTATAGTTATGGTATGAAATTTATGTAAATTCCAATACAATAACACAATTCCGACGAGTGAGCTGTTCGCCATTGAGGAGTTTAATTTTTTACTCCATACTCTGTCATCAGATCTTAATCCAATTTATGTATATGGGATCACATCGCAGCTAAACTCTATTGAATGATTTTTTTTTTTCCAACAAAATCGGTCCACAAATGGCGGAGAAATTAATGTACAGAAATGCAGTACAGAAAAAGCGAAAAAATGATTAGACGCACCAAGACGACCTCTTTTTATTGAAGTCAGTTAACAAAATACACAACATCATCTAGGAGTAATGTACGCTTACTATCACAAATACAACAATTTAAAATTACTAATTCTTGAGGCGCGACAGCCCTAGCCGGTCCAGGTGGCGGATATCAAAGCATTGAATTTAACCGTTCTGACGAAAAGTGATTCGTTTTAAGCGCCATCCAGTGTGACTTACGGCGTGCCTAATGTTTTCTTAACAAATATTGTTTTTTGTTCCACTTACACGTATACCTACACAGCGAATTGATAGCTAAAATAAGCATTAAATAAATCTTGCCTACAGGCTAATTTTTATGTAGAATTCTCTGGTTTGCCTATAATCTAGAACCGTAACAGGATTTTGTCTTTGACTCTGTCCGCATGAAGTAAAATTGACCAAAAAAACCTTATTGTTGACGTATCAGGTTGGTTGCTCGCTTGATGGTAAACACAATTAGGCATATTCATAAACAGAAGCTACACCACACAGAACATTGAATTACAAAAGTACTACGCGGCATTCTACTGCGCTCGCTAACGAAAAATAACATATTATTCAGTCATGAGAGTTCAGGGCTTAATGATATGCCCAGTAATTTCACTTCAATTTACTTCAAACCGAAACACAACGGTGCATACACACTGCTGTTTGGCGGCAGAAATAGACAAAGCGGTAGTACCAACACAGACGGCCCCTCGTATAGGGGGAGCTACCACCTAGTATTATGTCCCATACAACTTCCCTTTCTCAACTTAGGGGTAAAATTTCGAAATATGTAGGTATTCTCAAACGATGACTAGCCACAATGCCTTTTTTTTATGGCATAGGTCGGCAAACGAGCACGTGGGTCACCTGTTGGTAACTGATCTCCACCGCCCATGTATGCCCACAATATCAGAAGAATTATGGGCGCGTTGCCGACCTTAAAGGAAAGGGATAATTAGGGATTGGGAAGGGCAGGGGTATTTGGGCCTCCGGATATCTCACTCACCATACGAAACGCAGCAGCAAGCCGCTACTTTACGTCGGTTTTCTGTGAGACAGTGGTAATGATCCGGTTGAACCGGCCCAATCATGCTGTAGACAAAACTGTCTACAGCGTGGCTCTACCACTCATGCCTAGTCCGGCCCTAAGTTCTATTACAAATGAAAATGCATTTATTTTTTTATGAAGCAATTTAATCTTAATAAAAGCTTTTATGTACTGTATATTTGTATATGTATTGAATATGTATTGAAGTCTCAGCAAAAAAAATAGTTTTCGAAATGGCCACCTTTAGCTTTCAATCCGCCCAACAGTCAGCCCAACATCCAGCCCAACAATCCGCCCAACATCCTGTCCAACATCCTGTCCAACATCCTACCCAACAGTCAGCTCAGTTAATAGTATTTTATTTTACTTTAAAGAATCTTCATTAAAATATAATAAAAAAATAAAATATTATGGATTTTATTAAATTCTGACAACACAAGCGCTGGATCTCTCTGTCTACCGTACGCTACGGTGTGGTGATATCTTGTTCATATTTGATCTGAATTCTGAGGTTCTTCTTCTTTTTAATTTATGGCTTCGCACTTTTATGCATTTCGCCAATGACAAGTATAATTTATTCTCAGGTCTTCACAAGAACGATGAAATATCGGTGTGGACATCTTCAAGGTCTTGTTGGAGTTTTGGTGTGGTTATTGCTCAAATCCACACCACTTTTAGACAGCAAACACAACTTTAAACTAGTTTTTGAAATAAATTAATATAAGCGATGAACCGCATTGTCGGAATTCCCGCCAAAACTCTGATGACGTCTTATGAAACTAAGTATTAATGATGTGAACCGATTACAAATTTGAGAATCGGTTTTAATAGATTACTTTGAAGAAAAATATTTTTTGAGGTTTTTTATGTATACCCCAAAAACAAGAAACATAATTTTCAAAATCAAACACTCCACTCCACTTGCACTGAAGTTTGACGATGGTTCTTTCCTCCATCGACCTTTATTACTTTTTTATATATTGCATTTGAAAGTTGCATTTTTTTTTCGAAACGGTTACCTGTACCTTTGGTATCGTACAATGTAAAAAAATAAGTTCGTAGACTAACAACAAAACCAAACGGCAAAGATTTTCTAATAAACTACATAGTAATTAAATCAAAGCGATTCAGTAATTTACATCCAAAGTTTTCTTAATAATTCAGTTTATACCACTTGTTTTAATTCACAGTAAATACATAAAAAAAAAATACTAAAATGAGACACCTGTATTATTAAAGGTTACCTGAGGTTTTTCAATTTCTGAAATATCTAACAGTGATTCTCCAACCTGAGATAATACGAACGTGGACTGGAATTAGCGTTCACGTACACAAATAAAGAAACGCAAATGAATTCGGATACCTAATTTTGACATGGACTTTATAATTTGAATATTTTGTCGAAAAGTAATCTGTATTTCTAAATTACAACCGGAGGTTATCGGTTATTGTGATCACCGGTTTTTCTAAAACCAGTTAACATCACTACAGTGTATAACTTTGACAGTTGCCGTTTTTGTTTCTGTACACAATAATTACTGTAAAATGTAAATCTTACTGTAAAATGTAAATTATAATATCGTTGGAATTCATGATTGATTTGTTTTGAAATGTGTACCTTATGAACTATATATTACTTAATACCAAAAGATGATTGTAAGAGAGCTAAGCATACCCGTATACCTGTGAATGAAGCAGTTACCTTAAAACTATACGTGACATACCTAAAAAAATCGATAATGCTACCGGGAATTGGTGTTTTTGGAACTGGTGCAATTGCTAAGGTTTTGGTGCCATTTCTAAGAGAAAAGGGTTTTCCAGTGGAGGCAATATGGGGTGTAACTCTACAGGAAGCCGAAGCTGCTGCCAAGGAGCTAAAAATCCCATTTTTCACAAACAAAATCGACGATGTGTTATTAAAAAAAAATGTTAGTCTAGTGTTTATTGTGTGTGCCCCGAATCTCCATGCGCAGATCTCCGTAAAAGCGTTAGGTATAGGAAAACATGTAGTGTGTGACAAACCAGCAGGGCTGTGTCAAGCAGAGGCTTTAAAAATGGTTCGTGCAGCACAGTACTATCCCACTTTAATATCAATCGTCAATCACTCACTTAGGTTCTTGCCAGCTTTTAGTCATATGAGGAAGTGTATTCATGATGGCTATCTTGGTAACCCTGATGAGTTGTCCTTAGTCGATGTAAGAGTACAAATGGGTCCATTAGTCGGCGATACTTATAACTGGTTATGTGATGACACTATGGGTGGGGGAACTCTTACATTAGTAGGTAGCCATGTAATAGACTTAGTAACGTTTCTGACAGGCCAGAAAGTGGTCAAAGTGCATGGTGTGCTTAGAACATTTGTTGAAGAAACTGCCAAAGTTAATGGCATAAGAAAAATAACAGCACCTGATTTTTGTACATTCCAATTGCAAATGGACAAAGGTCTTATAGTTACAGCAACACTTAATAACCATTTGCCAGGCCCATGCTTTAATCAAGAGATCTATGTTTGTAGTAAAAAAGGATATTTGGTTGTGAGAGGTGGAGATTTACATGGAAAGCTACATAAGCCTAGTTTAACTAAGAATTTCCCTGATGAAGAAGGAAAGAGACAAGATAAAGAAGATGTAATTTATGTGGATATTGAGGATCTCAGTTGTGCTTCTAGTGTTGTTCCAAAACCCTATATTAAAGGACTATGTAAGATGATTAGTGCATTGAAAGAGGCATTTTTGCCAGTGAGAGAACAAATGGATTGGATAAAGGAGCCTGTGAAAGCAGCTGCTACTTTTGAAGATGGACAAAGGGTTCAAGCTACTATGGAGGCTTTAAGACAGTCAAATGAAGATGGATGTTGGATATCTGTCCAATTACTAACAGAGCCACCTGATCCAAACCCAGCACTGTCGGCTGCAGTGAGACGTACTGCCATATCTTTACAGTAGTTGTTGCATTTTAAGATATTGTGTATTGATATGCCATTATAATGTACCTTTGTATTATTAACACAATAGCTTCTTTGCATATAATTCAAATGTTAGATTAAGGCTTTGTCTCTGATGTTTTCTGTTACAGTATTAATTCTTTTGTTAATGCATTCCTTACAAATATATGCCATATTTTCACACTGGTTGAGTGAATTATGCCTGTGTTCCAAAACAGTGTAATGTGAGTTCTTAGCTATGTGTAGATATCTGTATATTTGATGTCTGTTTTTGTTTAGAATCTTAACTAAATATATACAGAAATTACTGCATTTGCACCAAATATCACAGTATTATTGTAGATATATGTCAGTCTGTATAGAAATAATGAATGCCAATTTTTTCTACATAGACTGATGTTATAATTGTGGTATGCTTTGAGGGCAATATGTGTTGACGCATTTCCCTCAACTCTTGCGCTTAATTATGGTACACTAAGTCAGTACATATATGAAGTCTACTATAAGACTACCTACATTAAAGCCTTATTTATATGGACATAATTTTCTATATAGGCCAGAATAGAACAGGAAACTATTGACAATTCTTCTTTTACAACTTTATGATGTAACCTCATAAACCAAGAGTTTTCTGATGTATCATGTTATCATGCAAGAAATACTCCATCTTAATGGGGCTTTAGGCTATGAATGCAGGTGTAATATATGACCTTGTTACTGCTTGCCATTTACCGTTTCATAATTATTATGATACATGTAAGATATTTTCTGTTATATAGTTTACAATAATGATCATTTATAAAATAAAATAATTTGAATGTTGTATTCTTTTTATGATTGTCAATTTCAAAGTATAATTTTACAAAATGTTATCACACTGGATTTTATTTTTTAGGCTTTAGTTCCATGTGACTGTATCTTGTACAAATACTTCAGAATGATAATGAATAAAGTACTTACTGATAAACATGAATTTGTTTTGCATTAAGCACAAGTAGATTTTTCCTTGGAATTAATTTGAGAGTGTAACCTAATTACACAGGTTTCAGTTTGACATTGAAATTTTATTTTGGTATGATTTTAGTAGTTTAACTAGTCACCTCCTGCCATGGGGCAAATATAAGGGTATACATATACACATGTGGCTTGTGGTGGTTTGTCATTAATAAATTGTCTGCCCAATATCTTTATTCTGTATTTTTGATCTTTTTGGGTGTTTTGCATATGAGATCTTAAATCTTTAATCAAATATTCCTAAATGTTTCAATATTTTCACCAACTAGTTATAAGGATAATAAATTCGAAATCTCAATTATTATTGGTAAAGCTTAGTGTCCATGTGACACAGAGACACAATCACTAATAACAATAAATATCTTAAAATTGAAACATCAAGCATGCATGCATGATGCAATATAATGTAACTCAATAATGTGTTTTAGTTATCAAAATGACAAATAATTGATTGTGCCACTGCTGAGTACCATTGTTCCTAGCAGTGTCATTTATTAAGAACTCATCAACTCATGAGTTAGCAGTCACTGGCCATTGATGAAGTAGTTTACAAATACTGTATTGCAACTTGTACTTATAGATGTTGAAAAATGTAGTAAAATTCAGTAGTTTAACAAGAAGTGGTATGAACTATTGACACAAAAGGACCAAAACTAGCATCAAGAGTATAGATGTCTGTGTTTTCTAAGTTATATGTATATTCATTGTTAATTATCACATGCTTAAACAGTGAACAGTTACGGAACCAATTTAATGTTTTCAGTGATGTATTATTGACCATGAGTATGACAATGATCCCCAGAACATTATGCCTGATGGAACTAATGCTTAGTTATGTCCAGTATAAAATTCTGTACATGTGTAAAAGTGTCTCAATATTGTTGATTTTTAAGATTAATTAAATTACTGGACTTTGTCCAGTAAACTTTTATCTGCTCTCCCTTATCACACTTGCAGTAGGGTCGGCAGAACATGCTTTATAAAACAGGAGAGATTTAGCATGTTTTTTATGGATCACACAAATCTACAGTGTGCAGTGTCTCGGTGTGGGAATCGAACCCCGCTGCTTGCTTCACAGCCGGCTACTCACCCACTGCACCAGAGGCTGTCTAAAAAGATTTGAGTATGCTTTAAATAAAATCTCACCTCCATTGTGTGCCACATTGTTATTATATTCTCATTGGTTTAAAACACCAGGTGTCGACTTGTTGTGTCATCCACAGGCTATTTGTGTGATACTTGTATATTTTAAATGAATGTACATAACAATTAGATAAATTAAGTTTTATAGGCAGATGTATCACAATGAATATTATCAATAATTTGTGATTGGAGTGTGAAATGTGTACATATTAGATTTTTAAGGTTAAGAACTAAATTATTAGTGCAATATCTGAATCAACTCGACTAACAAAGGGAAATAAAAAACGTTATTTTATAACAATATTATAATAAGAAATGCAACAGAGATAACATCAATATCTCATTAACATATTACACAATCACATCATATTCATACACTACATTAACTAAAACTAACAGAATCTGAATCACGCAAATTTTAAAGCTAATACTAAACTCAGTTTTCAATCTTGGCCAGAATATCCGATTCTCGGAATAGGTGGTACTCCTTTTCATCATTTTCGAGGGCCACTTTGGTTCCACCGTACTCGGGTAATAGAACTTTGTCACCGACCTTCACTAGCACTGGGACAAATTCTCCATTTTCTTTTCTTGATCCTGAACCTACAGCTACCACTTCACCATGTAGAACTTTGGACTGTGCTTTCTCTGGGATCACGATGCCTCCTGCTGTTTTAGTAACGGCTTCGGCTCTCTTGATGAGAACACGGTCCAAAAGCGGGATCAGGCGTTTTACAGCGTTGGACATTGTTTTTTCTGAGGAATGCAAAGAAACAAATGAATTAAGACGCGGGAGACGTAGAATTCTAAGTCTAGAATATTCGAGTTCTGCCGGTAATCAATTAATCGAGCTTGTCAAGAGTTCAGCCATGTGTTTGCAGTGTTGCCTAGTTCGAATTATTTATTTTAATCATTAAAAATAGAATTTATTATCTAAATTATATGTATTAATTTTGGTTTGTGTACAAATAGACTTCAAATTTTAATCAACAATAATAAATTATGTATTTATCTTTTGAAGAACAAAGAGACATCTAGCGGGGAGTAGAATTACTAATGTGAACATATTGGGAAACTAGTAGTAAAAAGTTTTTTCTGAAGTCCAAGAGATGGCAGATACACGTTTTTAGTTTTCCGTAGTCAAAATATGGCAAAAAAGAATCTTAATAATTGCGTCATGTCAGTCTGTCCGTCTGTATGTCACAGCCATTTTATAGGGACACTATCAGCACTCTATTAATGAAATTTGGGTGATAGGTGTATTTTATGAACTGCTATGAAGGTATAGTGACATAAAAAAAATGGGATGGCTCTCCATGTATGTAATGTAATTGAGAGATGAATTTTTATTTTCCATTACACATAGACATAATATGTAATATCATTTGGATATGGCCTGAAAATTATATATACTAGGTTCTTAAATGAATTTTATATTTAAGTTATATTATATTAGTTTGTGAAATAATTGAGCTCAAAGTCGTGAAAAATTGTGTCCCGCACTCCCTCAAATTTTTAAATTACGGGATGAAAATTCTGAGATAATCAAGCTATAATGAAAAGTACTTCCAACGACAATTGGTTCCAATAAGCTAGGTTGGTATGTAGTTTTTGAGATATCAGATATGGGATATTTTCGATTACAAGATATTTTAAACAAAAGTTTAAAATATCATAAACATTTGCAACATTTTAAACAAAAAGTAAAAAATGTAAAAGTTAAAAACCATTAAAAAAAATCAGATAGATGGCCTGCTAGGTACTTGTCAAAAATCTTTGTGTAGGTAATATTCTTTTAATCAAAGTAATTTAATAAATTTCGATCAATCGTGACCCAAAATATTTACGCAGCAGCTGTAAATAATTAGATCAAAATATAGGACAAAAACAATTGGAGAATGGTTTTTGATGATGAAGTTAAAAAAAATATTTTTTTTTGGTGTTTGTTGCTAGATTTTCTTCACATTCGGTTCCAATACGGTTTTGTATAGATTAAATATAGCGACATCTAGTGTCAATCTATATGTACTCTATATTCTTTTTTTTATTTATGGCTTTCGGATTATTATGCATTTTGCCAGTGTCAAGTATAGTTTATTCTCAAGTTATTTTTACAAGAACGATGAAACACGGGTGCGGTCGATTTCATCACTGTCGGAAGTTTTGGCGGGAATTCTGACAGTGCAGTTCATCGCTTATTTTAATTTATTTCATAAACTAGTTTAGAGTTGTGTTTGTTGTATAAAAGTGGTGTGGATTTGTTCAATAAACATTGACGGTGATGAACAGTGTATGGAAACATTGAAATAAGTGAATTAAGAATCGTACTGAAAGGAGTTAACACCAAAACTCCGACAAGACCTTGAAATCGACCGCACCCGTGTTTCATCGTTCTTGTAAAAATAACTTGAGAATAAATTATACTTGACACTGGCTAAATGCATAATACTGCAAAAGCCATAAATAAAAAAAATAAAAAAAAGAAAGAACAGCACTGTCAGAATTCCCGCCAAAACTCCTACTCATATAATATTACATTCCAATACGTATGTGTATTGGAATTTTGTTTTTGCAGTAGTAAAATATGAATGTTGTTAATAGTAATAATATGTGTTGTGGACAAAAGAAAAGTATTTATTTGTTCTTTAGAGATTGAATGTGAAAAATCTCGTATCCTCGGAGCCTTACATTTTAGTATTATTGGTGATATTTTGCATAGATATCATCAAAAATTGCAATTTTCTCTGGTTCGTAAGCAGTTTTTACTTGAAGATGGTTATTTATAACCAAATACTTTTGTTCGTGGCTATCGTAAGCAGGCCATGATACAGACAAAATATCGCCTGTAGCCGGAGTTGGGTTACTGAAACAATACAAAAACATGCGTTACTAAAACAACTACAATACAAGGTGGTTGATCCCTCGTATGCGAGAGGCCGTCTGGGTTGGTATCACCGCTTTGTCTATTTCTGCCGTGAAGCAACAGTATGTAAGCACTGTGTTTGTTTGTTTGGGTTTGAAGGACACTGAAGCTAGTGAAATTACTGGGCATTGTGAGACTTAACATCTTATGTATCGGGGTGACGAGATGTTGCTTCTGTTTATGGACCGGCGCGACGTAACGCTTACCATCAGGCAAGCGACCAGCTCCTTCCATTATTCGGGTTTATAAAAAAATAAAATCTGGCATTAATTTAGAACTTGCCAAAATACCGCTTTTGAACTCAAAGTCACCGAAGAAATCGATTGCAGATTTCTTCTTATCGGATTCAATATCATTGGAATATGCTTTTCTGAATTTTTCATTATATTCAATTGCATCTTTAGGACGTAATTTGTAACTCCAAAAATCAGTAAATTGTTGGTTAACAACAAGTTCATCTAAACTTTGAATATTATGTGAACCTATTAACATGATATATCCTTCGAATTCGCAAAATCCTCTTATTACTGATACGTTATGAAAATTTCCCTCTTTGATTAAATTGTATGGATATGTGCTCAAGAAAGTATCTCCAGCTCCAAAATCTTTTTCGATAGATGGAACGAAACCAAAGAATAGCCCTTTTTGTGTATCTAAAAGTTTCAAACTTGCGGTTAATATGTCTATTGCATTTACTTTAAATATAGAGTCATATATTGCTCGGCCATCATATACAGATGTGTTATATCCTAATTCTCTTGCTAATGCGATGCTCTGATTTTTTATGTTATAGTTTATAGCCCAATGATTAAGAGCTGATCCTGATTGCATTATTGCTTTGTTAAACAGCCCTTTACTAAGTGGTGAAATCATAAGATATTCGACAGAAGCTGCACCGGCGCTTACACCCATAATCGTAACGTTATCTTTGTCACCTCCAAAATGTTCTATATTTTCTTGGATCCATTTCAAAGCCATTACTTGATCTTTTAAACCCATGTTTCCAGCTGCCTCTGGTATATCTAGGGATAAAAACCCAAAAACTCCTAGTCTGTAATTTATTAATACAACTATTACATCATGTTCTATAAGAAAATCTGGGCCAGCTTCTTGTTTTAAAATGCCATTGCCGAAAATATAACCTCCACCATGAATAAATATCATCACCGGTTTTTTATTGGCTTTCGTTGCAGAAATTGGAGCGTAGAGACTGAGGTATAGACAGTCTTCGCTGCCTCTTATACGATTGCTGGCATCTAATTGTAAACATATGTGTTTATCAACAGCTTCTGTCGCATTTCTTTCGCCTTTCCATGAATCCGGTTGTTGTGGTGTCTGTTACATAGTAAACATGTTATTAAAACAGTTATTTATTTTCGATTTTTAGATACATTTTATAGGTTTGCTTAATTAATATTAATTATTTAGTTTACTCAGTAGATATACTCATATGTAGGTATAAAATAACAGTGGCTAAAGGTACAAAATATTATTTTATGTTTTTATATCTATATATTTTATGGGCGTATGATTCATGTACATAGTATATGTTTTAATGTGATTGCGTCTACTCAAGGTACAAAGTATGGCAGTAAGTTAGCACAAAGGGAAATGAATAAATATAAAAAAAAAATTACTAGCCCTCTATTAGGTATAAACGTCCCATTGCTGGGCACGGGCCTCCTCTACGGAATGAGAGGGATTAGGCCTTAGTCCACCACGCTGGCCTAATGCGGGTTGGCAGACTTCACATACCTTCGAAAATCAAATATAAAGTAGTTATGGTAAATGCCCACAAACTGGTAACTGGGTCATCTGATGATAAAGGATCAACAATGTCCGCGAACAACTACAGAACTACTATTAGGTACTAAAATACCAGAAATGTCATGGACGCGATGTCAACTTTAAAGAAAAGGGATGATTAAGGGATTGGGAAGGGGAGGACAGATTTGGGCCTCTTGTTGTCTATAAATCAACGAAAAGCAACAGCAAGTTCCTACTTCATGTGGGTTTTCTGTGATAACAAACCGATGAAGCCGGCCCCGTCCATTCATGCTTTAGACCAGTGTTTTCCAACCTTTTTTAGGCCATGCCCCACCTTAATTTTTTTTTGTTAAATTTGTCATTTGTTGCATTTAAATAACCCAAAGCGAAAGGGTTTAAGTCGTGTCGAGTCCATTTTTAAATTGCCCCCTTTAACTATCAAATTGCCTTAATTGTGGGGCGTGGGCCCCACGTTGGGAAACACTGCATATTAGACAAAAGTATTTACTATGTGGCTCTACCACTTAAAAAATAAGATTAATGCATTAAAGTACCAAAACAGCACACTTACTTACGTATTCATAAATACTTACATAGATTTTGAAATCTAAGGAGAGGTAATGAAAATATATAATATATGAGATAAATAACTATAATAATTAGATATGAAAGCAACCGCATCCATGCAGATAAATAACTAGTAAGAAATATGTTATATTATTTTATCCTCAAATTAAATTAATATCGACAACTAATTGCTGCACTTATTACACATATAAATAACATTGTTATGTTTCTATCATGCCACTTCGTAAAATGATTTTCTAATGATAAACAATTAAATTATAAGACTCTTACCTTAAATCTTAAATTTCCTACAGGAGGTCTTGCGTATGGTATTTGTAAGTACTCATAATATTCGAAATTATTAGTGGTTTTTGTTTTTCGACCTACAAGCGTCCCTTGACTTATAGATACTTTGACATCACAATAAACTACGGTGGCGATACACATCAATGTAAGAAGCAACATTGTATTTACGTCTTGTCTCGTCATAATATATAAAAGAAAATCACTCGCTGATGAGTTCGAGTCATCAAATAGCGGGCTCCTTACGATACGATATTTATTTATACCTCTTGCAAACGAATAAAATTGTTATCTTCCTTTTTTTTCGCAAAATGTCATTGAACTTATTTGACAATACATAACTATGTACAATTATTTATGTATATAAAGAAAAGTCAAATAATAAGTCCTGATTGATTCACTCAGACTCACCAACACCCAGCCCACACCCTTGCACCTAGAATGCGGAAATTTTGCATAAAGGTTTCCTTTATGATACTAGAAATGAGGAGTGATTTTTAGAGATTCAGCCCCTAAAGGGGATTCAGAATTTGTATGAAGAAACAACACTTCGTTTGGCAAATTCGTAGGACTACTCTTCAAAACATACTCGGGTTTTTCGAAAATTAACTCCTTAAGGGGTGAGATGGTTTAAAAGAGTGTGGTAGTTTCAGATAAAAAATTCACGCGGGCAAACCATCGAGTAAAATCTAGTCTTAGATATAAATAAACGGGTTTTATTGTTGGTATTAATTTATTTTTTAATGGGCAATAAATGCCTCAATTTTAAATGATTATTTATAAAGAACATGCAAATTGGATTTTTTTTTTGTATAAAAGAACACGTTTGTTTATCGACTGCCTCGGTGGCGCAGTTGTACAATGTACGCGATACGACTGCTGAGCTGAGGTCTCGGGTTCGATCCCCGGGTCGGCTAAAATGATAATGGATTTTTCATCATCAGCCTGGAGTCTGGAATTGTGCCCAGTATGGCGATATAAATGAGAAATGAAATAATAAAAATCAGAAATGAGGAGATCCGTAGAAGAACGAAAGTCACCGACATAGCTCAGCGGATTAGCAAGCTCAAGTGGCAGTGGGCAGGCCACATAGCTCGCAGAACCGATAACCGATGGGACAGAAAGGTTCTGGAATGGAGGCCACGTACTGGCAAGCGCAGCGTTGGACGTCCACCTACAAGGTGGACAGACGACCTGATAAAGATCGCAGGAAGTCGCTGGATGGAGGCCGCTTCCAACAGGTCGGTCTGGAAATCTTTGGGAGAGGCCTATGTTCAGCAGTGGACGTCTTGTGGCTGATGATGATGATGATGATGATGATGGCGATATATCACATCATGGGTTTGAAATAAGCTCGGTGAGATGTGGGTGTACTGGTTACATCTCTGCCTACCCCTTCGGGGATTACAGGCATCAGTGTGTATTTGTATTTATTTATTTACGATCTTTTCAAAACATTAGTGATAAAAAACGGCTAAATAAATATTGTAACGATGACGTGTTAATTATTATTGTTGAATTATTTTAACAAGTTAAAATATTTCTTAATTTATTTTCTAAATTTGGAATGAAATTGGGCTACCATGTTGGCCCAAATTCAAGCTCACCTGCACATGGTACAGTGGTACACTGTGCTGATTAACCGACGAGGCAAGGGCGAAACATGGTTTCCGTGGCGGGTTGTGGGGGTCAGACGGCGGGTCGCTCAATTTTATACCAAATACACTATCAAATCATGATGCGGCATTAAGCCGGGATAACGCAAAGATGAAAGAAAAGAAAGTATTTTTAATGGCAATATATTTATTTCTTAAGATTTTTCACATAGAATTTTGAATTACAAAGTACTGCATGGTACTGAACTGCGCTCGTCACCCTGAGACATAAGGCGTTAAGTCTCATAATGCCCAGTAATTTCACTGGCTTCAATGGCCTTCAAGCCGAAACACAACAGTGCTTACACACTGTTGCTTGACGGCAGAAGTAGACAAAGCGGTGGTACCGCCCTAGACGGATATTATAACGTTTATTATGATAATCATTGGTAAAAGGTATAAGATTTTTTGACTGACTTCAAAACAAAAAGCATTTCAATTTCGTCTGTTTATATTTTTTTAGTATATTCGACACATAACTCCGATAACATAAAATATGCACTTAGTTAGATTATATTGTTTTGATGTTTCAATTTTTCTGTGGTGGTCCCGCAAACATTTGGTTGAGACCAGATACGAGTAAAAATGCGAAAGTCCTCAACGGAAAACGGCAACCACACCGCGATTCGGATTGAAGGTTTGTGACGCTACGTTTTATTGTTGGCTTCTCAATATACAATACGAATTGATATAGCAGTGTGGGCGCCGTGACCGTCGCTGGAATGTGCGCCGGCGCCGTCCAGTCTCGGACACACCTGCGCGCGCAGCATTTCCACACACAATCACGACGAACCGCCTACACGTTCATAATAACGCGCGCACAGAGAACGAATGGAGATGACATTTTGAGTTAGGTCGAACTAAATCTCCGAGTATTTTTAATAAGTGTTTTATTTTACAAACTTTTAGGGTTTGATTTTGATATCAGGCTTTTTTAATGGACCAGACGGTAAGTACAGCGCAGTCTAAATATAATGTCGACTGCCGAGAGATATTGTTTCCCTCGATCATCGGCAGTTTATGCTTACTTGAAGATTCTGGATATACATTGGCTGACCTCAACGCGGTTTGACTGAACGAGCCAATATAGCGTGTGGACGGCGGTTGCTATCCAGTTACAAAAATATATTCAAATGTGTCTTCTGAAATAAAAAAGGAAGCCAGTGAAATTATTGAGCATTATGAGATTTAACATCTTATGTATCGGAATGGTGAGCGCAGCCCAGTACTAAGCAATATTTTGTAATACAAAGTTCTTCGTGGTGTTGTTTATGGGCAGGCATTATGTTTACTCTCAGGCGAATGATTTACTCGTTATACGGGCTAAAAAAAATTGCAATTTTTTTAACCTCGACACATTCTCTGTTCTGGCCAGTACCAATGTCCGTACAATAAAGACAGCTCACACAAAAGAAGCTGCGCGCCCACCGCAGTTTACGACCGGCTCGGTGCGGTCACATGAAAGCGACCGGCTGTGGTCGCGGTCCGCGGGCCCTCTCATTGCCCATACAGTGATGCACGGACAACATACGAATACATAATTGACCTATAATAACGCATTCAGCGATTACTAATTACATTAAAGTATGTGTAGTTGATGTATTTCGTGTGGTTTTAATGTAAATTGTAAATATGTATATCTATTTTGTACAAAATGTACAAAAATCTTATGTTTTACTATAAAGTATAAAAAATATATTTCGCCGCGTATATTACGTTAAATGAAAATAATGAAGTAACTATTTAGTAAAAAAACCTTTACTGTTTAGTTTACTTGTATAATATTTTATTATTCTTGTACATGAGTATTTTATATTATAAACAACTCTTTCTTTATTGTTAGGGGATTGTTGAAAGGAATCCAGCGAAACCAAAGCCATGTCGCGGATTTAAAAGTATGGTATAAAGAGTTTTTGTGTGTCTGGAAAACCGTAAAAGACCCAAGTGATTGGGTTCACACGGCTAACTAAGCATACTTATTTCGCAAAATACTCACGTGTGTATTTGTGCGTTTACCATATTTTTGGACCGTACTTTTGGACGCTTTTGATGCCGATATTTTTTTGAGGCTGACAATCGACCAAGTAGATGATGGTACGAACCTGATGGTAAGTGACCTCCACGGCCCATGAACATCCACAATACCTACCTATGCCTACCTACATAACTTCGATGCGTTGTCAATTTTAAACGACAGGGATTATTAAGGAAGAGGGGGATTTGGGCCTCTGGGACTATTAGTCGCCGTACGACACGTAACAGCCAGTGGTAACAACCCGGTCGAGCCGGCCCGTTCATACTATAGACAAAACTGTCTACAGCGTGGCACTAGTCTAAATAAATGCTAACTAAACTAATAACTAAACTAGACATTAGGAATCTTCTAAGGACCTTTAAATTATTTTTTTATCGCTTATGAATATAATAGCTGCGAAACGTGAGGCCGTGGGTTCGATTCCCGCTCCGGGACCAATGTTTGTTTGATCCACAAATATTTGTGTCGGGTCTGGGTGTTGTGGGACCGAAAGTCCCACGTAGTTCCTGATACCCACGATACAGGTTAACCTAGTATGGGGGTCAGGACTATGTGTGTGACTGTTGGGTGTATTTATATAGGTTCAAATTAAATTTATAAAAAATTGCATTGAAGTGTGTCACACCGTGAATAGTTTTATATATTGCATGAATAGCGACAGAGTTGATACAGAGCTAAATATGTTAAACAGCTTAGTTTAAAAACGAACCCGGTTTTATAAAAAATATCTAAACACGTATATAAAACATATACTTACCGTATTACCAATAGTTAATTTTAGCCATATTAGTACTAATAGATTTTGGTTTTACCATCTTTCATATTGCATATGCCAAACTAATAAAGATTCAAGATTCATAGTTGAGCATGTCCACTTACATTATCTATGACGGTCACACTACAGTAAAAAGTTGCGATAATAGCCGTACGCGGATGTTCGAAGCGTACAAAATAACACAACAAACAACTGAACTCTGTATGGCCGTATAATATGAGCTCTACAATCATATCTTTGCACTTTTATTGACAAATTAACCCTTATGTGAAGGAAATAAGGCTGAAAATGCGGAGTGTAGATGATATATGTTCATTGAAGAGATCGTGGCCGGTTCTCACGAAGGAACACAGGTGCGCATCCGCTATCTCGGCGCGTCTGAACGGGATTTGAATCAGTTTAGTGAAGCGTACTAATTACCACAAAACAATGATCTGTTGTTATATAATTTATAACATCTTTTGTTATATTTTATTAGAGAATGGTAATCGAGTAATGTAGTCATATAATAAAGTGATTCTCAACGCCCATAAACACAGGAAAATTATGGATGTGATCCCAACCTCTAAGGGGCCGTTCAAGTATTACGTAAGCAGATTTATTGCAATTATTTACCCCCCATCCCCCTTGTCAGCAAAAGTAAGCAAAGCTCTTACCCCCTCCCCCCATGCTTACGTAAACATTTGTCAATTAATGTATTGTTTTTTTAATTTTATAATGTTATAATTATAATTTGAAAAATAAGAAAATAGATTTAGGATAGAGATTATATTTTACTGAAACGGTATTCAACATAGAGTAAAGGACAAAAATATTATATCTTACTAACATAACAAACTTATTTTAAATTTTTGGTACATATATTAAATTCAAATTAACAGTCTTCAGTCCATGAAACCCGAATCCATGATTCTAAGTTTTCGATGACATTGGATTGCTTCGATTGCTGCTCAGTGTTGTGAGTCTGCTCGCTTTCATCCGATTTTGGAATGTCTACGTCATTCTCATCGAGCCATTCAACATCATGGTGCTCTAAATTTTGAATAATGCACATCAGTTCATTAGCACGACGAGCAGCGACTCTTACAGGTCTAACTTTCCTATCAGTGTGCGTGTTTACTTTCTTATGGATCTTTTCGATGTGACGATTTAGTGACTTGACGGAAGCATGATAAAGACCACACGTTTTGCATGTTCGACTTGATAGCCTCAATTGTACCGTCGGACAAAAATAATCGTATGGCATTTGCAGGAAATCTTTGAGTGAAGCACTTAAGCGTAGAGCTAAATTGACTGGAAGATTAAGAAATTGCCCTCCTTCATCTAAAACCAAGTCATCAACTGTTTGTTTTACTTTTACAGGTGGTGGAAGAAACCTGTTGTCTAGTAATCTAAATAGTCCACTTCTTGGACGACAGCATTCTGTATTTCTACATTTTACAATTTGGAGCAAGTATTGGCTTTCACGCACATGTTCTGTATACCATTTAATGTCTGGAAAATCAGGAAGATCTTGTTCACCTGCCCCAACATATTTTGCATTAACATTATAGCCATCAATTTCCATTGAACTCCATACTTCAGCTAATACTTTTCCTGCAAATTCGAAATTAGATCTTTCTAAATGTTCATCAATTGTAACGCCACGTTCATCCAAATGAGACCCAAAATGGTCATGAGGCAATATTAAACCAGCCAGTTCCCGACTAAGAGGAGCCATTCTGCGCTCTACTCTGTTATACGCACTTCTTCCGGGAGCATTGGTAGCTAAAAACAATGCATCGAGATCATGTCGCTTAAAGTGTTGTATAGCAAACCCTATGACTTTTTGATAACGCGGATTTTCATCTGGCCCTCCATCAACCGTCATGATTACCACTGGTTTTACTAGTCCATGGTCAGTTTTAGCTAATGGTCGAAACTCTTCAAGTTCGAGAAGCGTCTCGAAATCCTGAGCATGAGTATTAGCAGTAGATGAACTATGCTTTCCACTTCGAATAGCGATGTATGTTGGTCCAGAATATCCAACGGCTTGCGGTTGTCCTAGCATATTGGAAGTGATTTTGATACCAGCATAAACAGATGGTATTAATTTATGACGCTCAGCGATTACCCAATCGTGATCAGGCAATTTGATTCTATATTCCATGTGCATTAGAAGAGGTGCTTGCTTATTTGCCGCAGTTACGCCAATAGGGACTCGAGCTTTATCATCTTGAGATATGAAAAATACTTGATCTGGTCCTAGTATGGATGCTATGTTCTCTAAATAATGGATTGATGTTTCAGCGAACTTGCTATCTAAGTGGCTCTTGTGGTGATCAGTTTGAGCCCGAATGAGCTTAACAGGGACTGTCGATACATGTCTTCGTCCCTCTGTAGAATTAGATTTTCTGGGAATCAAACGAAGATATGTCCCACTGCGACTAATGTCAAATCCCATTTTACGTAATTCTTGTGTGAGTTCATCAAGAGTTTTTACGCTGCGAATTGATTCCGTTCGTCTTCTATCATCTGCTGCACTCCCAAATAAAGCTATATCCGCGATTGTTTTCAATAGTAAAGGTTGATTGCTTTCAAGATTAGGACGTCCCACTGAATCCCTCAGAGATAGTCTTTTTTTTCATTTCTGGATTTTCATGACAAATATCTTCTAACTTTCTTTTCATACCATCCCTGTGTTTCTTCTGGGCAACTGCGTTTTGAACCTTCCTGTTTAAAGACTGTTTTGCTGTTTTTATTTCCTCGCGCAACTTAATGATCTGTTTATCAACTTCAGCACGGATTGACATAGTATCTCTGGCAGAATACAAAGCATTCAAATTTTTTTCGAGTACAGCAATCTTATTTTTCATAGCTTCCTGAGAAGGTTTTGGTCTCTGTTTATCTGTATTTTTATTAATTTCGCATTGCTGTTGTGATTCATTACCGGTTTTTATTTTATCTTCTTCCTGTTTTTTAATATTTGAAGCTGGCTGTGTAATTTGTGTTTTTTCTGCAGGTTTACAGGTTGCCTAAAAATAAAAACTTTCTATGGGTTCTGCTAAAGATTCTCTTATTAAGCTACATAAATACAAAGTATGGCAATAAATATGGTAAATACAAAACCCTATGGCTTTAAATCTAATATCTTTAAACGAGCAAATCGTTCCGGTCACAAAATACAGGGTGTTATACTCTATTCAAATAGGTATTTAACAGAATGTAAACAATCTTTATATGTCTATGTTATATATATGTATAAAACTGACATCCTGTATTTTGTGACCAATTGACGGAATCAATTATAAGAAATAAATCTATATAATGAATATTACCTCTATACTTTAAGATAGGCCATAATATTTTCTAATTAGCAAAGAGAAACTTTTTGGCGATTTCTAATATTTCTAGTAGGTACTCATAGGTACCTAAAATGATTTCGTCACTCACCTTAGAAAAAAAATGTAGTAAATTGGATTTATTCTTAGTCGCTGCTTGCAATTCTTCTTCGATTCTCTTAGATACAATAATATCTAGTTCCTTGTCGGATTTTGCTTGTAATTTATAATTTCGCCACACTTCGTTAACTAACTTTTGTACATTTTGTACTTTCGTACTTGTATGAGATTTTTTAAAACTTTCAAACAATTTTTGGTATAACTTGGATTTGTCTATTTGAAATGACATCTTATTTAAACATTAAACTTTGGATAATGGAATGAATGGTAACACAAATGTTAACTTGCTTTACTATGCTTACAATACGTCTACTCGCTATAGCAGCCAAACGAAACAATACACTGATAGAGGAAATTTAGACAAGTGAACAGCGCGCGGTAATTCCCTTACTCGGTTCTAAAGCGAGTAGGGGAATTACCGCGCACTGTTCACTAAATGTATGTATTACTTGCGGGAATCCCCGAAAATGCTTTTCGTTTTCAAGCAAAGACAATGTGTGGGTTGCCATTCGTGTAAAAAAGAAAATAACTACCGATGACGTAATCATCATCTAGACTCCCCTACCCCCCATGTCATCCAAAATAAGCAAAGCAAAGACCCCCCCGCCCCCCCATAGTGCTTACGTAATAATTGAACGGCCCCTAAGGAAATGATTGAGTTTAAGAAGGGATTTGGGACTCTGGATATCGCACTTACCGTACTTATAATTTGTAATTTCGTAGTAGTTTATGAAACATGTAATATATTTATGAATCATAATATTGTTGTAAAATGTACAATACACTGGAATAACTAAACTTTAACAGAACGATTTTATGATTTTTTTTTGCAAGCATTACGATGCTTGTGTTAGGTATAGTGGTATAGGTATAGTGATAACTAACAACGGTCATTCCAGCCATGCTCTTTGACCAATAAGATAAGAATTAATTAGTTGATGCGTTTTTTAAATACATACAGCGGCCGTGATTGACTCACTGTAGGGTAATCTGTTTAGGTACGGATCTTTCTGAGCCTGAGCTCGATGGTGCCTTTGTCGATTTCACCGGCCTAGATCGTCCTGCCGACTAAATCTCTTATATAAAATTCTCCCTTATGTCCGAGGCCAAGGGTATTGGAAATGCATATAGGCGTCTCTACCCGTCTTCCACGTATTTCTGTTCAAAGTTTTCTGCGACCTGTCCCTCTATTACGAGTTTAGCTCCTTCGGCCATCTTCACCTGAGCCTGTCGAGAGGGTTAAGTGACGTGGTCAGTCCCAAGCGTTAAAGTTCAAGTTCACTGATCCATCACCAACGTAAGATTTTACCAGCGAACCATTGAGAGCAACATATTGGTAAAATAGACTTCCAGAAGTCTGTGCAGCATTTTAAGTTAGAATGAGGACGCTAGATATATAACTACTGTCGTATGCCGATTTGAAAGAGATTGAAGACAGTTAAATCACTGAGCATTATGAGATATAATATTTTAAATCTAAAGGTGAAAAGCGCATTGTAGTGTCATGCTGTATAGTTATGTGATTTATGAATATTTATTACGATTGCTGTATAAAATGGGATATAAAAAATTAGTTTTCAGCTGACATTATGTTTCATTGTTACGTAGATAGAGCACCTTCCCGGTACTTACTTATTCTATTATTATAATTTTATCGAAAACCCCTCTACTTAGTTTTGGTGTCATATATATAATAAATAGGCTTTATGTTGATGTATATTAAATGCAATATATAATATAGATACTTTTGAGTTAGTAGAACAACATACACATTCTCTCTTCCTTGGATTAGATGCCTGAGAGACGTTAATGTCAGGCAGGCGTCTGCCGGCCATGAAATTCGGCCACATACTTTCTACAATGTTTTTTAAATTCTCAATGTTTTCTATATTCTTTTTTTTTTATTTCATCGAATTAGGGGACAACTGAACATAATACATAACACAATATGTACCTATCTGTTGCAGGTAGAGTCGGATTAATAATTCCATAGAAATGCGAAAAGAAACAAAGAGCATAATAAGCGTTACTATAAAATATTATGCAATAATTAATTAACATAATAAACATTTCTCGAATTATTATTACTACAGCATAATAATTAATAATAGTATTATGTGTTAAGTTTGATTACATTGATAAGCAGCGCCTGCCGCCTAGAGCCAGCTCCGATATGGAGATCTTATTATATTGTAGTTTAAGCGACATCTAGTACAGAATACGCGTACTACGTGAAAAGCAAGGTTGATACGGCGAGGTAGACGACTGCCGAATGAATGAACTTCAATGAACTAAAACCAATAAGGTCACGTCACTAGTGAATGTGAGTGAGTTGTGCTAGTAATTATTTATGTATTGGTTTATCATGGAGTATGGTATTCATTTTTTACGTTATTAGTGGGTTTATAGTGCTGTGTTTAGATTGTTATAAATTATATAATAATAGATAAGTGTAATAGTGTATAATAGCTGTAGACAAAACGATGAGCAATCCAATCGTAGAAATTCAAGACGGTAAATTAAGAGGCCAAGTGTCAAAAACTGATAACAATTTCGTCTATTACACTTTCAAGGGCATTCCGTATGCGAAACCACCGATCGGAGAACTAAGATTTGCTGTAAGGATTTGTTTTTTTATAATAACAATACAACTATTTTTTTTTATAGCAGAGGTTAGAAAATGAGCAAAAGTGAGTTACTCGATGGTAAGTGATTAACCACAATACCAGAAGAATCATGCATGCGTTACCGACCTTAGAGGAAAGGAATGGGGATTGTGAAGTGGAAAGTGGAGTAGATTAAATGCACCCGGATTAAATGCTACTTACCAAATAAAATAAAAAAATCTTACTCGCATAGTGTGTAATAAGCCCTTAATATTTTAATAAAGAAATAAAGATAATATTTTAAATTTAATTACTCTATCGTGTTTTGTTTTATTTTTCAATTCGATTGAAATTTTTATTACAGGCACCTCAGCCGGTCGAGCCATGGAAAGACATTAGAGATGCGACGAAAGACTGCAATATTTGCGCTCAATTAGATAAAGAAACCAAGCTTGTGATAGGAGATGAAGATTGCTTATTTTTGAATGTATACACTCCAAAACTTCCTAAAGATGATATACCACCACTTCCTGTTATGGTATTTATGCATGGAGGAGGTTTTGTTTTCGGGCACGGTACAGATGCATCAGCACACGGACCTGATTTCCTCGTACAAAAAGATATAATTATTGTCAGTATTAATTACCGCCTCGGTGTCCTAGGATTCGTAACACTTAATCGCAAAGAGGCTGCAGGAAATATGGGCTTGAAGGATCAAGTTCAAGCTTTGAAATGGGTGAAAAAGAACATTGTTAAATTTGGCGGAGATCCGAATAATGTTACTATTTTTGGAGTAAGCGCCGGTGGTGCATCTATCGAATATCTTCTATTGTCGCCTACAGCAAAAGGATTATTTCATAAGGGTATAATACAGTCCGGTTCATCCTTAAATCAATGGGCACAAAATGACAGGAATAAAATTAAAGCAAACGCGTACAGGATAGCGAAAATCGCCGGCAAAGAAATAACAAATGATGATGAATTATTAGAGTACTTAAAGGGTTTGCCCCTCGAGGATCTTATAAATTTATCCATGGAAGTGATATTAACTGACGAGTTTAAAGGAGGTATTAATTTCTCTTTCGTTCCATGTGTAGAAGAGGAAGGCGATTGGGAACCGTTTATAAGTAAATCTACGTATGAAGCCCTTTCAAATGGAGAATTCACTAAAGTTCCGCTGATAATTGGATTTTGCGAACGCGAAGGTCTTTTAGTGGTATCACATGGCGCACCTATTTTGGAAAAATTGACTAAAGAACAGAAGTTTATTGATCACTTCCCCTTTGAAATTGCCGCCGACGAACTAGATGAAATTGAAAGAAGGTTGAAAAGTATTTATTTGGCGGGAGAGACTTATAATGAGGAAAAAGACACTTTCGCGATAGATTTCTTCTCAGACGTGGATTTTCTTGGCGGTTTGTACGTGGCCGCTACTTATATTGCGAAATATAATTCACCAACTTTCTTCTACAAATTCAGTTACGATGGTAATCTGAATTATCTGAAGAAAGCATACGGTATTAAACGGGCTGGAACTGCCCATGGAGATGACGGCGGCTATCTACTTAAATGCAGTAAATTGACTGATAAATTGAATGACACCGATGTTACGGTTCAAAACTTTATGCTTTCGATGTGGACTAACTTCGCGAAATATGGGTAAGTAACACCTCATTAAAAACATTTTTTTTTTAAATTGTAACAATTTGAAATAGGACCTCATGTGTCTTAGAAAGAATATGAGATTTCCGGAAGCACAATTCCATCCCTCCCGTTCCTAATTATCAATCCTGTTTTTTAAGGTAGCGTCCGTAATTTTTCTAGTATTATGGGTGTGCATGGGCGATAGAGACCACTCAACACCAGGTGCCCCACATGATCGTTTGCCGGATATTGCTTTAAAGAAAACTGAGTACGTCTAAATATCATATTAATAGGCAAGCATTACACTTGCACATGTGATATGTCGTGGCCGTATATAAAGACCCACGATATATCTCTCGCGCGCGAGAAAAATCTATCGACGACAAATATTTCAAGACAAATGTTAACATTCGATAAAACTACGTCGTCATATTAGGGTTTGTAGACATAATAACGGAGGAGGTAGGAAATATTATTTTCACTACTATCTCTACATTTGACATAACTAGTCGAGTCTTCTATGCAACCATGATACCTTTGATAGACATATAGAGCTAACCAAATAAAGCTGATTTATCACGGTTCATGACATAGCGAGTCCAAAAAATTATGTAGTGCTATATATTTCCTTCACAGCCTCGATCACCGCCGTAAGATTACCTGCTTGTCGGTTTTTTATAGACTATTCTATATACTTACTATAGACTATACTTAGACTATACTTCGGAAAGTGTGTACAAGAGCTACATGAGCTCATCCCGCGTTCCCTCTTCTACCATCGGAGCACCAGACGCACTGCAGGATATCATCCCTACTTGGTCGATATTCCTCATATTCGCACTAAGCGCTATAAATCATCTTTTATAATGCGCTCAGCCAAGGAGTGGAATTCCCTGCCTGCGTCTGTCTTTCCGAGTGCGTACAACCCGACGCTCTTTAAGACTAGTGTCAATCGGCACCTTCTGGATAAGCTCGCTCCATCGTCGACCTCATCTTTGTCTATGCGGCTAGATTGTGGTCAAGAGCAAATCCATTTAAAAAAAAAAAAAATACGTTATGCCCCCTGGTTAACTTTATAGCACTCTAATATAAGCCTTGTACTACTTGGACATTTTTAAGTTACAAAAACGAAAAACGTATTCAAATTGATCGATCAATTTATCACGCACACGGATACGCACGCACATCGTTTTTTTTGTCGGTTGATAAAGAACGTAGCTCTGTCCTGTATATCGATTATTATACTACTTAAAAATATATTGTCTATGTATAAACTGTTTCATGCGTTGTTTTGTAGAAACCCAACTCCAGAGTCAGACAACTCTATTCCAATCAAGTGGAAACCTATGACGGAGGCTGAAGAAACATATATGGTGATAGACGAAGCTTTGTCTATGAGGAATGAAATATACCCACAGAGAATGAAGATATACGAAGAACTCTATAAAAAAGAACATGACGCTAAGTAATAATAAACTTGTATGGTTCTATGAGAAATTACTTGTACAATCTGAATTTGTTATTAATTTTATGAAATAAAATTGCTACAAACGTATTATTAATATGTTTATTAATAAATTCAGCATCATGAACGTAATATTTGAGTAATTGAGCCACGCTGTAGACAGTTTTGTCTGCAGCATGAATGGGCAGGCTCGACCGGGTCTTTACGACAGTCTTACAGAAGATTGACTTAAAGTACAAACAAGTAAAGATTGTTGCGTTTCGTACGATGAGAGAAATATCCGGAGGTCCTCGCCATCCCAGTTTCTTAATTATCCTTTCCTTTACGGTTAGCAACGCGCCCTTAATTATTCCGGAATTGTGGGCGTACATGGGCGGTGGAGATCACTTACAATCAGGTGTCAAACTTGATAATTTTTCGGCCGATGTTATAAAAAATATACAAAGGGAAGCTATTATTTAGAAATGGTAGAGTCACACTATAGACAGTTTTGTATACATCATAAATATGCCACGCCCAGATAGCCTGAGATTACCAATGTCAAGTTCGTTTCAATGGATCTCACTGCATATATCTACGAGTAAGATGCAACTGGAGTCATTACATTTGACTGTTCTAATAACACCTAACTCGCAGATTTACCTGCTTTCGTGTTTCTGCTCTGCTCTCGTAAGTTATAGCATGATGTTAAGTAGCTATGAACCAAAGTCTCGACAAAAATATTTGGTGTGAATATGACGTCAATCGTTCTAGGAATTCCAAAGGTCCCATTTGGTTAGATAGGAAAACATTTATATAATTGTTTATTTTCAATTAAATTGTGGTTGTCCTGAATTCGTTTTATCTGTAATCTTTTCCAGAACCATAACAAACATAACAAAAAAGAATAACGCATATCCACCGTTCCAATCGGGAGTTATCTTTAGAAAAAGCATTTTCAGTTTTTTACGAATTTAAACATTTCTAGGGCAACATTTCTAATTTTTGTTTCCAAGTAGCTTATTCGGATTATTACGAACTATTAAAAAATGCTATTAATACGGTCTAGCCGTTCTTAAGTGATGCCGTTACTTACAATTAACAACATTTCAATTTCATTATATAGTTGACAACAATGGTTAGAAGAAAGGATGGAAGTCGGTGTAATTTAAGGATGGTGGCCAAAACTAGGTAATTTGTGCGCAAACACATTGTAAGGCAATCTTGACATTTGTGGATACTGACTGCGCAGGACTGTTGACATATCGTACTGGTGAAGAGGCTTATACACAACAGTAGGTAGATGGAGGCTGTAGATGATTAAAAATGCAAAGAGAATTGTTTATTTTAATAATGGTCACGTCATGTTTCTGAGATGAAAGACAACTTTATCTCAAGTTCAACATCTCAAAATAAATGTACGTTCAACTCAGCTTTGTTGGAACGATTAAATTATTGCGCATAATGTATGTGTTCTTACCTAACATCATTGATATACAAAAAATCCCCCTAACATACATTTTATAAGTGGTAGCCACGCTGTACGTGACGCAGCAATATGCTGTTGCATTTCATACGGTGAGTGAGATATCCGGCCCAAATCCAGATAATTCACTTGCTCGATTTTTTTTATCCGACCACGGCAAAGTGACTGCACTAATAAAATATTATATATGGTTTATGGTGATCTCAATAAATCATTCAAATTGGTTACGGGGATTAGCATACATAATGACATTTGTTTACGATTATTTTAACATATATACATTTAAATAGGGCACGAAGTATAAATGAAACAGTTATCTAGTAACATTTTCCGAAATGTAAAAGGTGATCGATCATTCCAATCAACGCTACGGGCTTGGTAAAAAAATATACACTAAGATGGTTGCGCATTTGTCCAGAGTTCAAATGGATGGGCCCGGCTAGGAATGCGCTAATACCATTACAAGCTACGATACTGAATATACGTGGGCAGCGAGCCTTACAAACAATCAGATGTGTCATGTATTAGATAGGGCCTTGACTGGAATTAAGTAATTATCTATAATCTCGCTATTACGAGAAATTAATTCGTTTAAACAATGATAGTAAAGTTTTAATTTTTCGAGGTAACTGAACTTAACGATGGCCTAGCGGAATGTGGTACGGGCTGTAGAGATGAAATGTCCGTCATCTGAAGCCCATTGCCGCGAAATCATTTAAAAAATCTAATAATAATCTGGTTTAAATAGTAAAAAATGCCTTCATTTGATCAACTAAAATCGAACCATGTGAACCCACTATTACAAATGAATTTACTTGAATTACTCGCCACTCTACAAGTGTTCATATCTGCTAAACTTCTAGTCTATGGTTCGATATAGAGACTAGACTGGCCGTCGTCGGCGCCAGTGAGTCGCCGTGTGAAATACTCAGGTGCATCCGAACCTGCCCACGGATTTATACAGGCTGTTACTAAATGAAATCGCACTGAATGACTGGCCGATTCCACAGTTCCTGTTATGCAATAAATGAGTAATTAAGTATTTTTCTTTACATTACGCCCGAAATTTGAAATTGTGCCCGGTATGGCAACTGGCTTGTCCCCTATCACATCATGGGGCGGAGATACGCTCATCGAAATGTGGGTGTACTGATTACACCTCGATGACCCCTTCGGGGATTACAGGCGTGACTCCATATATATGAATGTATTCTTTAAATTAATATAGTTATAGATAATTCAACTCATTCTTGCATGTGGTGCTATGTATGCGTGATGTGTTTGTAGAATATAGTCTGGCACACGAAAGTTGAGCCTGAGATTTTATTGAAACTTTTTACATGGCAACATTCTATAAATGTCAATTTCTGTCAACCAACATAAAAAGTCTCAACCATTAGAACGGTTTTAATTGATTTTATCATTAAAAAATGAATAAAACTATAAAAAGCGACGTGCGAAAGTTACTATACTCTATGATGAGTAAGTTTGAAGAAAAACAACAGAAAAAGCAATATGCCTTTGATAGAAAACAACAATGTTTACGTGTGATAACGAGCTTTATAGGCTAGTATACCATAATTAGTTTTGATACTTAAAGTTTAAACTGTATCTATAAATCGGTGTTTTTAAAATTCGGTGTAATATCGGTGTTTTAAATTACTTGTTTCGTATAACAAATGATCTATTTGCAGATAATTTGAATATAGAAGTAAGTTCAATTAAAGAAGCTGTTACAACATTAACTGCTTTGGAAGAGGAAGAGCTAATTCAAACCCAGAGTCAGTATTTGGAAGAAATTTCATCAATGACTGGTATGTAATAATGCTGGAACGCATTCTTGTAATAAATTACAATGCATTGTACCTATGTTCATGTACATATTATTATTTTCTCAGGAGTTAGCGTTGCAACTTTAAAACGAATTAAAAAAGAAGGACAAGTAAATTATGTACACCTGGAAAAAAACAATCAAGTCTGGAGTCTTATAAAACGGAAAATTGCAAGTAAAAATATAAACTTGCCATCAGCCGAAGTGGAGAGAATTATTAGGGAATCCGTTGAGTGTGTTACACCACAAGATTGGAAAAAAATACAGACCATGTTGTTCATGTAGAAAATAATACAAAGTAAGAGATACAATTACTGATGAAGAATTAGAGCCGTTCATCATAAATGTATGTGACGACAGCAGTGATTCGGACGCCTCACTAGAAATTGAATTTTCAGATTCTGATTTTGATTATGACTCATAAAATAAATTAATATCCAAATAATAAACATTTATTATTTAGCTGGTGGGAGGATACTTGTATCCGACCGGATAGCGACCACCGTACACTGGTGCTAAAACCTGCCATAGTGGCCCACCTTGTGTGGGTTGCGTTCCAGGGTCAGCCAGTGTATATCCGGTTCTCCCCAGGTGGCTGGCCCCCTGATCCTCACCCTTTTCCCATCCCTTTTTCCTTCCCCTCCCCCTTGGCCCTTTGGCAGGCCGGCATGATCTTACCGACCAATGATGGACACATTGTTTATCATTGGTCGACAATATTCTTGGATTGCGCTACACTTACCATCAGGTGTAGCGTAGTCACTTTGCCGAGCCAGGATAAAAAAAAAAAAAAAAAATTATTTCTATCTAGATAAACATTAAGCTTAATATCTAACAACCTGTTCTACCTTCTGGGGCATCTTACGATTCTTTGCTCTCAAGTAATTTTTTTTGAGTAATCTAGATTAAAAGTATTAAATATAAAACTAGTAATAGGATATATAACAATTTTATGTAAAATTTAAATTCATTTACATGCGTATTTTACTTAGGTGAATCAAACCTTATATATTTTTTTATAAAGTATCAAGAAATTGTATTCCTACTATGCTTAGTGATGCCACATGTAGTTTTTTTAAATTTGCCGCGCTTTTTCAGGCTCAACTTTCGTGTGCCAGACCAATATCACTATACGTTTGTGATTGTGTCCGGCCAAAAGATCCTCAAGATATAACGCAAGCTACGGTTTAAGAAGACCTGGAGCGATTGAGTCAGGTCTATAATATTCTTAAATATTCACACATTCATACATCAGCACTGATTTCACGTTGGAATTGAAAATGTTTAATTTCAGTCTGTTAGAGAGGTGTTTGGAGTGCCATACAGACCGGAGACAAGCGAAGTCTTCCTTTGCGTTGGAAACCATAAAGATATGTCCAAATCAGATTATTGACAATTAAAGTTAATTGACGTCTCCGCCCGCATTAAAGTACCATTCTGATGGAGGGAGTTGTTCGTACAACATAGGCGTAATTCAATGCGAATGGTACGGCTTCTTATAGAAAAGTTTTTTTTATATATTTTATCGTATGTGTCATGAGATAAACTCTACATCTGAATGTGGTCATTGGATTGTTTATTATCGAACCAATTTCGATCATACTGTACGTTGTACAATGCGTCCGACTCCTAAGTCCTTCGAAGGCGGGCGAGGCGCGTGATTCGAGATTTGATTCCCACAGAGCGAGCCGACTGTCCTAACGTTTTTTTTTTTAAATCATTCCGTCTCACTCGCTCCTGTACCCCAATATCTGTTATTGTTGTGGAGATGACAATAAATTATACTTATTTAAAAAGAATTTTAAGATGTACCAAGATCATGGCTGTAAAAATTAGAAACTAATGGTATTAGTATGAGATTTTCGATAGCTGCCAAGTCATTCGTATTCAGTAAAATATATTTAATGATCTGTACAACGGCCTAGCGGATTGTATTGGAAATATTTTAAAATTTTTAGTATACGGTTGACAGGACTGGTATTTTTGACAACCAAAAAGCTCACAAACCATATAAAACGCAAAAGCAAGCTATAATTTCTCGTCGGTTTTCTGCGAGACAGTGGCAATAACCCGGTCGAGCCGGTTCATTCATGCTGTAAACAGAAGTGTCTACAACGTCGCTGCACACTCTACTTTAGTATTGCAGTAGTTCGAAAGACCGTCCTATGCAATGTTTTGCATGAACTGTTTCATCACAAATGCCGCTTTTATAATATATGAATTTGGAATACTGTATTCATAGTGTGATAATTCTGTATTCTGCTGACTTATATTTTATTTGGCAAGTAACGTTTACTTGAAGATGAAATAGGAGCTAAATATATTTACCAAAAAAATGGCGCTAAATATTCTTCAATGCTGCGGTTTAAGGACGTTGTTGTGTAAATCCACAAATTGATATTTGCTAACATTATAAATATATATCAACTTCCGTCTTGCAATGGTATAAATCTTATAAACATAGCGGAAATGTAAATCATTTCCTGGTTTAAAAATAAATCAAGGAACTTATTTACACTGAGATATTTCTTAGAAATCAGTGTAACTAAAGGTAAATCCACACTTTCAGGATTTGCAACTACAGCAATATAGGGGGTGTGTAAGGAATAGCAATGTACGTTAAAATTGTATCCGCCAGATAAAGTTTATGACAACTATTTTTAAAATTACTCGGTAGATATCGTTCTTTCGGTGTATTATGTCAGAGTGTGATTGCCTCGATGGCGCAGTTGTATTGAGTACAGGGTACAACTATTGTGGGTAAATGTGATATTGGGATTTTCTATCACGAAGTGATCAGCGTCAGTCCGGAGTCTGGAATTGTGTCCGGTATGGCGATAGGCTCGCCCCTTAACACGTCATGATATCATGAACCTAGATGTACTGGTTACATCCCTGCCTACCTCATCAAGGATGCGTATGTGTAACTTTTGTAATTGAACTTTTTTAGTTGGTAAGTAGTATATAAAGGAAAATAGGCGCTAAATTGACAATACATTTATCAGAAAACGGAAGTGTGAATGTATAAGAAAACTGTCGTTTATGTGGTTGTGTCATGCAATTTAACAGCATGAATAGTACGATGCGACCTCGAAAATAGATTTTGCTTTAATATTCTCGCCTTCGTCGCACGAGACACTCTAAAGTAATTACTAGTGCGGTTGATCAATAATTTATTCGTAAATCCACTTACATAATTAGATTACGCGAGTAAAAGTTACAAATATAATTGAGGACCCATAATGACTTAATATCGAAAGTGATTGGTCCAGATATTAAGGTAAGTGTTGGAATGTGGGCACAGGTATTGAATGCGTGACTCGACCACCTGCGAGTGATCCGTGGGAAACAGATATTTCCGATTAATAACGCAATAAAACGACGATTTAAGGAGAAAAATGTTTTTTATCTTTGTAATTTTGGGCAAATACGCTTTTATTTTATTGCAAGTGTAACATAGGAAATGATAACATCTTGAATTCCTACTAACCCCTATCTGTTGTATGTATACTATTTTGAAATTGTATTTGCACTATTTCAAAACGGTTCATTTTAAAACCGATTGTTAGCAAATACGGGTTTGGACGTCAACAATATTTGGCTGGATTTTGGACTTGACATGACGGACGTGAAATTCATAGAATAATAAGTTTTTGAGATTGGCAATATGAACGAAAGCAATAAGGTATTTGACTATGTCTAAGTCTATTTAATATGTAATCGACAATAATAATAGAAAGAAATTGTTTTGCGAAAACAGAATTAAAATTTGGTTAATAATTAGGCCCATTTCATATTTTAAGTATTTGGTACGAGCAATAGTGGGCGCGTAGTATTAAAAAAAATGGGCATTTTTTTCTTTTTTTTTTTCCATAAAAACCTTATTCGGATTATTACAAACAATTTAAAAAAAATGTCATATCGGTCCAGCCGTACTTAAGTGATTCTTTTACCAGCGAACAGCATTACATATTTATTTACATAGGTTATATTGATAAAAATTGCATTAATTGTGTTGCACTATCACACTGCACTATCATAATATCATACACAAGCCGGATTTAATTTAAGTGGGGTATTTTACGATAACGATTTCTCGCCGGGGTGATGGTCATATTATCAACATCATCATCAGCCACAGGACGTCCACTGCTGAACATAGGCCCCCCAAAGATTTCCAGACTCACCCTGTTGAAAGCGGCCTGCATCCAGCGATATAAAAAATAAAATATAAATCATATTATATTATTAGTAAATTATAATTATCGATTTTGATATTACATTGATCTATCATTGCACAGGTATTTCATTTTCAATAACCTAAGGCCAAACGTATTCAATAATATTTGTCACGAACATTATTTACATTTTTCATTGAACATTCAATTACAAAATTGGAGACATTTGGGCTTGTCCAATCCACTTGCCTTCATCAAATGAAATAATGGAACGCATTGTGACCATATTCGTCAACAATGGGCCGTATTCGCATTGACATCTGGTGGTCCTGTCGTTACACTATGCCAATATAACAAAATGATTGTAACACAAAACGTTACGGCCCATATTTGATTGACCTGTCGAAGCATGAGACATTGTTTAGGAATATAAACCTTAATACTGAAGCAAAAGTGTGGTTTTAGTACGTAAAGTGTATTAACATGATGTTTAGTGCCCCTGAATTGCCACTTGTTATAATCATTTGGCAGCTGAGGGGTCATTATTTCTATTTTTTATGTATTTTGCCAGTTGGCAAGTATAATGCAGTTGTTGACATGAATATTCAGCTTATCAGTATAGAGAGTAAATAGTGTTATTGACTTCTTTACCGGGTCATTAAAAAGCTGTTTTAAAAGAGGTGGCACAGCTGTATTGCATACGAGATACGACTGCTGTGCTGAAGTCTCGGGTTCGATCCCCGGGTCGGATAAAGGTTGTATTGTGTTTGTCTATCACGAATTAAGTCTGGAATCGTGCCCGGTATGGCGATAGGCTCGCCTCCTATCATGGGACGGAAATATGGTCGGCGATATGTGGGTACTGTAATAGGCGTACCGTTACACCTTTGTATTCCCCTTCGGGATTACAGATGTGAATGCGTATGAGTGTAGTTTTTATAAATTGGTAAGTTTACGAATTTATTTTTAGGGGTATCTCTGGAACTACAGGATTTGGTTTTGAAAATGCTGTCATTATCATTATCATCACATCACGTTACGAGAAACTTAGAACCGCTACAATTGCGGAGGGACATTGCCTTGCTGAGCGTCTTGTATCGTTTGTATCACGGCGAGTGCTCTGAAGAAGTGTTTGACCTTATCCCATCCTCACCCTTCCTTAACAGAACCACGCGTGCTGGCTTGCGGAGCCACAGCTTCGTGGTCTCCTCCATCTCGGCTCGAACTAAAAAGTTCGCTAAATCTTACTTCTGCCGGACCATTAAGCTGTGGAACAGTTTGCCGGCACACGTGTTCCCTCCTTCCTATAATATGGGGTCCTTTAAACGGAGTGTGAAGAAGCAGTTAGGCAGGCCGGCATGATCGTGCCGACCAACGATAGACACACTGTTTGTCGTTGGTCGACACTATTCCTGGATTGCGCTACACTTACCATCAGGTGTGGCGTAGTCATTTTGCCGAGCCAGGATAAAAAAAAAAATAATATCTGTAAATAAAATCATGATGTCAATTTTAAGTATCTATACTAATAATAAAGCTGTAGAGTTTGATTGTTTGTTTGTTTGTTTGAACGGGCTAATCTCAGGAACTACTGGTTTGAATTGAAAAATTCTATTTGTGTTGGATAGTCCATTTATCGAGGAAGGCTTTAGGCTATATAACATTACGCTGCGACCATTAGAAGCGAAGCATCAGTGAAAAATGTTGCAAAAACGGGGAAAATTGTTCATATTTGAAGGCTTCCGTTGCTAAGCTACCGAAATAATATTATTTGAAGGCTTCCGTTGCTAAGCTACCCTAATCTATACTAATATTATAAAGCTGTAGAGTTTGATTGTTTGTTTGATCACGTGGGCGGAGCCGCGAGCAAAAGCTAGTAATAATATAACTCTGTACATAGTGTGCGTAGCTAATTAGCTAGCTATATGTCAAATGATTCTCCCTAGCTAACCATACCTTTAACGCAGGCGGAGATGAAGGAAACAAAGACGCATAAAATATTACAATTATCATATAAAATAAACAAAAACAAGGGTATAAAGTGCAGTTGCAATTCATTATTTTTTATCATACCTGACGTACAGGTTATGTCCCGCGTTCAAGGTGAAGCATAATGTGAAGTTGTAGTTAAACAATGAGAGCAGGGAATCTACCATATAAGACAGAAATAATTGGCTTTTATCATTATTGTAAGCTGTCAAACAACAGCGTGTGAGCACTGTTGTGTTTCGGTTAGCAGGACATTGAAGACAGTGAAATCACTGGGAATTATGAGATTTAACATCTTACGAGCGTAACAAACGCAGTCTAGTGCCATGCAGTAATTCATAATTCCAAGGTCTGGTTGGTGTTGCTTCTGTTTATGGGCAGTGACGCTTAACATCAGGCGAGCGACATGCTCGTTTCGACTTTAGAATAATAAAAAAATCATACATTATTAAGTTGTTACAATATTACGTTAAAAGTAAAATCAAGCCGAGCAATATAATTCAATACTTCATTGAAATTTTTAATACGGAAAGTAGATAGATAGATAGTAACTCTTTATTGTAGACACACATAATAAAACAGAAAACAATAATTGACAAAATACAGCAAATAAATGAATGTGCCACAAGTGGCGGCCTTATCACTAAAAGCGATGTCTTCCAGGCAACCATTGGATGGAGAGAATTATCAAGAAAAACATTAGACGGAAAGTAGGAGTTATGTATAATTTATTCCTATGAAGACTGCGAATTTTATCTTGGTTCTTTATCTGAGATAAAATTCGTATTATCATGTAGCGATATTGCGTACTGAGGCAGTTGCTGTGCATTGCACGGATTATAATCTGGTATATCATACATAATACAAATAATAACCAAGTAAATATGGTTAACTATTACAGGTTAACACCATATGACTAGGCAGCGGCTTGACTGTGGTCCCTGCCCTCTGGCATTGCCGATGTCCATGAGGAGCGGCGACCGCTTACCATCGGGCCACCTGGCCATTGAGGCAATAAAAAAATACGTGTCTATCTATACTTATAAAATAACATGTCCTGACTGACTGACTGATTCATCATCGCCGAGCGCAAACTATCAAGGCTACAAGCATGAAATTCGGACTGTATATTCATTTTGTTATGGAGGCACCCACTAAGAAAGGATTTTAAAAAATTCCACCCCAGAGGGGTCAAAATAGGGGATGATAATATGTATGAAAGTCCGTCATTTTGAAAGTTACATAAACAAAATTTTGTATTTCGGTTATTGACGTAAAACTAATAAATACGTGTTTCAGGAATTTTGGAAATTTTATTTAATAAAGGATGAAAAGGGTGAAAGTTAATGCGAAAGTGAGTTTGTTTGTTCCGCTTTCACGCCTAAATTACTGAACCGATTTTGATGAATTTATCTACGGATACAGATGGGACCCTGGAGACAGTTAGGTACAGGCTACTTTTATCCCGGAAAATGCTGTTCACGCGGGCGGAGCCGCGAGCAAAAGCTAGTAATAATATAAAATTATCTGACAACAATGAGATACGTTTTCAAAGTTTATTACCCAGATAGATATCCGCAATTTGATTTACTACGAATCTCCATTTTACATTCCGTGAAAGACTCCATATTCAGTAGGCATAATACTTGTTTCAAATACGTTCACAGTTTTCGAATTCGTATAAAACTACTATTGTGGATGTATCAAACTAGTAATACGTACTGTAATCATTGATATACAAAGGGATTTTTTGTATATCAATGACTGTAATAAAGAAAATAATCGCTCGAAAACTAATTTCATATTCGACTAATGTGATATAAAATTAATCATAATGGCAAGTTTAATTTATCATACTACCCACTAGTAGCACTGCTATTAAATGAATGGAGAGAAAACTGTCGAAACTCATATTAGGCCCACAGAATTTAAAAAAATCGCTACGTGAACCAACTTTTTTATTTTTATTACACGCTAAGATTAATATACGTAACTCTCATTTCACGCGTACATACGACACGCACTTGACAGATGTTTAGCGTTAATGTTTTATCACAAGTAGATGTAAATATGCAAAAACATTTTAACACACAAGTAAAAATTTTATTTTGATAAATTCATTATGTAAGTTAAATCAATATAATTTAAAGTTCTATTTTGCATAATCGTACATGGGAAATGTTTCATTTATGATTATTTTATCAATTACATAATTCAACCTACTCGGTAGATCTAATGAATTTAGCAAAATAACATCAATCTCAATTTCACCAGGATGTGGGTACAAATGGTATTGCATATTTGCATCCAAATATGCCTTATCTTGAGTGACCTGCTTGACCACCCCTTTTTAAGGACACTATTTATTTTGTATCACATTTTAAAGAATTCTGGTTTCAGCTACATTTATTCTGTGTGCAATATAATTTTGTAGTCATACAGCGTCCGCTGCGAAGTTATCGCGCGTTGTGCGCACGTTACATTTCATTAATATTTATATGACCACACCAACAATAACACGCTACAGTACTGTCTTCACAGTAGCCAAGTAACAAGCTCTTATTGTTATTAATAGTGTACAATGGCGCCTATCGACGGTGTCGATAACGAGATCAAATCATCTGCGTTAGACCTTATCGGAAACACGCCTATCGTAGCCTTGGACCGACTCTACACTGGACCTGGAAGAATTCTTGCGAAATGCGAGTTCATGAATCCCGGCGCTTCTATCAAATGCCGATCATCTTTATGCATGATCAAAAAGGCGTTAGAGAGTGGCGAACTGAAGCCTGGAGCACCAGTGGTGGAGGTGACATCAGGGAACCAAGGATGCGGACTTGCTGTTGTCTGCGCTGTGCTTGGACATCCTCTAACACTTACCATGTCTAAAGGTAACAGTGCCCAACGAGCTCTACATATGGTGGCTCTTGGTGCAAAGTGTGTTAGGGTGCCGCAAGTCGAGGGAACTTATGGAAACGTAACTCTCGCTGACGTTAAAGCTGTTGAGGAAGTTGGCATGAAAATAATCGAAGAAACCGGTGCATACTATGTCAATCAATTCAATAATGATGCCAATGCCGATTCGCATTATGAGACCACCGGACCTGAAATTTGGAAGCAAACCGGGCAACGAGTGGACGCCTTTGTCGCGACTGTAGGAACAGCTGGAACATTTACCGGTACAGCGCGTTATTTAAAGGAGAAAAACCCCGAAATAAAAACTTTTGTTGTAGAACCCGCTGGTGCAGAGGCCATTAAAGGAGATCCAGTGACGAAACCCCTTCATTTATTACAAGGCTCTGGGTACGGATGTGTTCCGAACCTGTTTAAATTCGAATATATGGATGAAACAATCAGCGTTACAGACGAAGAAGCAGTTGAATATATTAAACTAATGGGATCAAAGGAGGGTTTGTACGTTGGTTACACTAGCGGGGCCAACGTTGCTGCTGCCGTGAAGATATTGAAATCTGGAAAATTACCTAAAGATGCGTGGGTCGTCACCGTTCTTAACGACACTGGATTGAAATACACACCTGTTCCCGAAGAATTACAAAAATAGTATTGTTAAGGTATAGAACGTAGTATTGTATTACTAATACATTCAATATCGTATTTAAACGTGCATTTTGGGTAAGCAATAATTTTAATTCTAACCGATAGAGAACATATTATTGGTTATAAATCCGGGTTTTTAGGGTGTGCAGTCCGCCCCATTTGGCTATTATCTTCCATTCTTGTTCATTCATGTTTGGAGGTTCTTATTTTGAAACCGATAAGTACCACTTTTGTGTTTTATTACTTAAAGCATTTCGTAGAAAACAAATTATCTCTAACTTTAGTTATCAAATGTATATTGTGATCTTATGATAAAAATATTAGCAATATGTCAATATAATACAGAATTTACCGCAGATACGTTTGTAAAAGATTTTCGATTATATTTTTTATTATTAAAAGTTTGCCAACAAAATTAACCTTAACAACTTAAAAGATAACCTTATTCTCTACAAAAGTGCACCTAACGACATTTTCTTGGGTCTTACAGTTTTAAAAACTAATAAAGAAGTCTTTGGCATATTACGATAGCGACCGAAAGGGATCTCTCCACTTCGAAAATAATAAAGTCAAATCAACCCAAAATTCATGGTACAGACAGTCTTATGCTTGTGTTTTTTGTACTGAACTAATACTGCATGAAATATTATGTATTGATTGTGTTTTTATATAATAATTAGTATTAAGAACTATCCTAATCTCAAGACAAGAAACTGTTAATTTAGTTTAGGTTGTGATTTTAGTCAATCAACTGCTGAATCGCATGCGATTCGGATCGTCTGAACAGGCTTTCAATCGAATATATCAACAGAAATCATATGGTTTTTGTTGATTCAAGCCAGTTGATCAACTAATTGTGAACGAATCTAATATAATATTTGTCAATTCTATGCATTTTGATATGCTCTCATTACAAATGTTTAAAGCATTATTAATTTTATTATTATCATTTTTTATCTATTTATTATACTTCATATAGTTATAGGCAATATCGTATTATCTTTAATATAAATTATTAGTGTGATAAACTTAATATCTTTATTGTTAAATTATCTTACATTAAAAATGCTGAAAAAACTTCCTAGTGTTTTTAATCTTGATTAAACTTCTTAATTGAATGAATTTGAAAAAAAGTATTTTTTTTAAAACGAGTGATCACTTGTGATGAGAAGTGGACCACTTATGATGAGAACTCCCGGAAAATATTATGGTCAAAGTGCGGCCAAGCTTCACAGACTACACAGAAATTCGGATTAACGTACATTAAGGATATGGTAGGATTAGAAGGGCATTGTTCATTATGAGCTTTCAATGCCAGACA
Source organism: Amorpha juglandis (assembly GCA_949126905.1). Classification (NCBI taxonomy): domain Eukaryota; kingdom Metazoa; phylum Arthropoda; class Insecta; order Lepidoptera; family Sphingidae; genus Amorpha; species Amorpha juglandis. The sequence goes on from OX421376.1 coordinate 6,460,093, forward strand.
AAACCATAAATTCAGATCTACTGCCAATAGCTGATGAAACTAAAGCAAGAAATTGTGTTGTGTTCCATCTCCTACGTGTCCACCTTATGGTAAGTGATCTCTACCGCCCATGTACGCCCACAACACTAGAAGAATCATAGACGTGTAGCCGAACTCAAAGGAAATATGTAATTAAGGGGTTAGGAAGGAGAGGCGGATTTGGGCCTCCGGATACCTCTCTCAACTTACGAAACGCAAGCTGCTACTTTACGTCGGTTTTCTGTGAGGCAGTGGTAACGACCCGGTCGGGCCGCCCCATTCATGCTGTATACAAAGCTGTCACAGTGTGGCTCTACCACTCAACGACATATGTGGCGGAAATATGCTCGGTGAAGCGTGGATGCAGCACTAGTTGCACCTCTGTTGCCCTTTCGAGGATACAGGCGTGAGCTTATGATTAATTATTATATTCTTTTTTTACTAGCCCTGTATTATATACGTCCCACTAGGCACGGGCCTCCTCTACTGAATGATAGGGATTAGGCCTTAGACGACCACGCTGGCCTAATGTGGGTTGGCAGACTTCAGATACCTTCGAAAATCTTATCGAGCTCTCAGGTATGCAGGTTTCCTCACGATGTTTCCTTCACCGTTAAAGCAAGCGGTAATTAACAATTATTATGATACACGTAACTTGGAAAAGTCAGTGGTGTATGCTCTTGGGGCTGGTTTATAACCTGCGACTTTCGTCTGGACAGTCCATACCACTCCCCGCTGAGCGATCGCTGCTTTCTAAAGTAATAATGTTTAAACAAATTATACACACAATTAAATAATATCATAAAGGACAAAGGTAATTATTTGTTACAAGCTTACAGGGAAAATAATACAGTTAATTATACAAAACAATAATAACATTTATTATAATGTAGGTTACAAACATTAGCATAGTATCAGAGGTCGACAAACGAACAAGTGGGTCACCTTACAGTTCATGGTCCCCACCGGCCATAAACATTAATGCTATGGGAAATGTTGGTCAGAGGACAGTCAGTTTGAAATGTAGCTGAGCCGGTCACGTCTGCTAAACTTGAGAACAAATATTACTGGGTTCTACTGGGTAGACAATGACTTGAATGATCCAAGAGGCGGTCATGAGATAAGCTTTACTTCCATCAAAATAATTGATCTAACTTTAATATATTTTTTATAGCTTAGGCCGGCAAACGAGCAAGTGGGCAATTGATGATAAATGATCTCCACCGCCCATGTACGCCCACCACCAGAAGAATCATGACGACCTTAAAGGAAAGGGATAATTAGAGATTGGGAAGGGGAGGCAATTTGGGCTTTCGGATACGGCACCCTACGAAACGCTGCAGCAAGCCGCTACATTACGTCGGTTTTCTGTGAGACAGTGATAACGACCCGGTCGAGCCAGTCTATTCATGCTGTAGACAAAACTGTCTACAGCGTGGCTCTACCACGCTATAAATATATAACGACGAGGATGTGAGAATATAGACAAGTTTTTGTCTTACAGGGGCTCAGTCATCAACTCATGAATGGCTAACATTTATTTCAGCTGAGCGAGTTTTTCGGAAACTAAATCTGAGTTGTCGGGCATTCCGCCCCAATTAGATTCTTAAGCGAGCGAAGCCACGCGCAAAAAGCTACTGCATAACATATGATGGATAGGTCCATATAGATGGAGCAAGTTTATCCCATAAAACCAGCGAGAATAAAACAGAACTTTCTTACGACTCAACTAAAAAAATAAAAGTCACTTTGAAAAAAGAATCATCATAAGACGCGGCCCCATAAATCACGGTTTTTTTTATTACATCCTCACTTATGTCGTACGAGAAACCTTTTCCATATCCTAAAACGGGTTTTAATTTTTCATAAGCCAAAAATACTCTTATAAATCGCTCTATTTTCTTCTTCCTACCGTTATCCCACTCGCAGTAGAGGAGGCGCAACTTGATTTTTAACTCATTTTACAGAAAGATTTGATTTGTAGCATTTATGACCGGCCGCCTGCCTGGCGTCAACTTCTTTGGAGAGAAAATATACCCAAAGCCGAAATAAATATTTCTAGATCGCAAAAAAGTGTCTCGGTGCAGGAATCGAGCCCTCGCCCTCTCGCTTCAAAGCCGATTACTCTTCAACTGCGCCACGCAGATTGTCCTTGTATGAACCGCTCTATATGCCTAGATGATTAATTACGCATTGACGGTAAGTTACTTTAAGGCTAGCATTGCCTGAGGAAGCTAGAAGGAAAATAATACAAACATTATGTTTTTAATTGAAATGCACAATATGTCACCTTATACAAGGTTCGTAATTACACTTATGGTCTTGACTATTTGGGTACCTAAATAGTTTTATGATTAGGCTGATTATCATTTTATTTTTCATTCTAATTAACTTCCATTCAAAATTATAATAGAGTCGATAAAACATAAAAGGATGGCGCTAAGGCTTAGCGTAGAATAAATCATACTAAAAGGTTTTTTTTGTATATCAATGTACTAAAATCATAAATGTGAAAAGAGGGCCAAGTTCAAGACAAGATATAAACGATGCGACGCAATGTTCGGGGTAATCGCATCGCCGCCAATAAGAAATTTAAACGGGTAGCAAGTTATGTAGCAGTTTCTTCAATTATTGCTATAGAAGTATACATCTTTAAATGATTTAAAATACAAATTGTTATCAATATCAAAGAACACAACAATTTTTATTTTACATTTTAAGAAACATTTCTATTCACTATTTCCATAGTTAAGGTTTATAGAACTGCTATAATATAATATGATTTTAGTACCCCTTTAGATCTTCTAAGTTCTTTTATCAGTGACACGCGACGCCAACGCGACGCGATAAACCCGACGGTCGGTTTATATCGAACTTGACCCCCATTTCATACAAATTTATTTTCTTGGTGGAATAAATATAAGGTAAGTTGTCAAAAAAGTTATTTATGATTTTCAAAAAACCACTATGTTTGTCGGCCACGACTAACTACTTTGGAACATGTAATTTCGCATCATTGGTTTCACAAAAGGCTATTGAAACTATATAATTTAGTAAAAATAAAAAAACACATGTTATTCTGTTGTTTGCTATAATTTAGGAATCGTGGTTAGATTTGTTATTTTTCGTTTGGTATTTTTGGTAAAAGGTGCCAATTTGTGCAGTTTTAACACAGAACCGCTGTAGGACAAGGACAAAATTATGGAGCTGGCGCGCTTTTTTTTGTTCCAATATAAAGGGCTCTACGTTTTCAATCGTAACAGATAGCCGACTGAAATTTTCAGTTTATAAACCAAACAGTTTTGGATGAAATTATAAATAAAAAATGGAAAAAATATTTTTTTTATTTCCTATCCTTAAATGCTCAGTATCAGCCCGGAGTCTGGAACTGTATCTGGTATGGCGATAGGCTCACTCCATATCACATCATGGGACTGAGATAAACTCGACAAAATGTGGATGTACTTGTCACATCTTTACCTACTCCTTCGGGGATTATAGACGTGATTTCATATATGTATATAATAATTATCTGAATGGACAGAGCGGGTCTCATGGCCGGGGGGCTAGTGACGGTTATTTTTATATAACTCACTCGCTTAATTAAATCTAATCATATTATTCATTCATATTTTATACATAAGCTCTCGCCTTTTCACACACTGGGTGACCCTGGGAACGTAAATCGACGGAACGATCCACTATGACGGATTTTTCACCATGTGTATGATGGTCGGTATTTAGTCGGGTACAAATTTGTTTTAGGTCAAAAACAAGCCACCTTCCATCAGCGCTAATATTCAGTACATACAAGATTTAGTTATTAGTTGCGAACGACCGTAGTTTCGGTTTTGGTTTCGGTTTCAGTCAGTTTCAGCCAAAAATACAGCTTCATATAAAATGCACTGTAGCTAGTTAATTAAACGTATTAAATAAAAGTACTGGTTATTATTACGAAGAATTGTGTTGATTAAGTTTTGGGGTGATGAGAGAATTGTGTTGATTAAGAACTAGTGAAATTTGTAATTCCAGTTCTGTGTTGTATTAATTCTCTTTATGGGCAGGCGTGGCACTTACAATCAGGCGAGGGACCTTCTAGTCTCGTCATTCAAGCGAATTAAAAAAAATACAATACTTTATCAGTCAAAAATGATTCATAGTTTGCTCTTCTACTATCCGTAGCACAATTTGAACGTGAATTGGTACTTCCCCGGCGATTATTTGCACGGATCAATTTATTGGTTTGCGCTTATATTTGCGGTCGTGCCTCGAGCATCTTCCTCGAGTTTAACTATTGTTTGAACACATTAGGTAAATAGATTGCGTTAATGTGTCTACATTTAGCTATTGATAGCACTACATATTGGTTTTGTTAATAATTGTATTGAAGGTGCTTTGTAAAATATTGTAGTGTACTTCGTAATAATTTAGCCGTCAAAAATCTGAGGAGTTCCTGAATTTAATGCGTTTGTATAATTCGCCATGTATAACTTTTGTATAGTAATCCAAATATGATAATTCTATTTTCATCACGATTTCAGTGAAACTGCTGAAATATTTTATTTAACAAAAATAATACCGACTCAAAAAGAACTAAACGCTAAAAATTTAATAAACCAAATAAAGTTACACAATAAGTTAAACAAATTTTGATTTAGCTTTGAGTTTTATTAGCCACTTTTATTTTTGTTAATTAAGTAGTTAGAGTATACTAATGTGTAACGCAGCAAGGAATTACAATTGCGATATAATAGTCTCTACATTACTCACTCGTGTAAACTCTGTCTGTGGATTGTGTAATTGTTCTACATTTAATTGTTGAATATCCTGGTAAACCGAGAGTATTTCTTGATTTTTTTTTAAACCTGGCTCGGCAAAATGACTACGCCACACCTGATGGTAAGTGTAGAGCAATCCAGGAATAGTGTCGACCAAAGACAAACAGTGTGTCTATCGTTGGTCGGCACGATCATGCCGGCCTGCCTAACTGCTTCTTCACACTCCGTTTAAAGGACCCAATATTATAGAAAGGAGGGAACACGTGTGCCAGCAAACTATTCCACAGCTTAATGGTCCGGCAGAAGTAAGAATTCGAGAACTTTTTAGTTCGAGCCGAGATGGAGGAGACCATAACACCAATGTCGTCATGTTTTAGAATTAAATTTTAATTTATTTGGCTGGTCGTTTGGCGTAATGGCTTCAATACTCATATTTGATATAATACATTATATCATATTTTATCGTTTACAAACTGATTGCATCAGCTACCAAAGACCCCTTCAGATCATATTTAATATTGATCTATCAAATTTGATAGGCGATATCATTCTAAAATTACAACAATCATTGATAAAGGTATAGAGTTTGTTGTAATAAACCTATAAATTAAACAAATAAAAATCACTAAATTTATTTAATTTACGTTTGGTCCCGTCAAAAAACATTTTGTATTCTGAAATCTTCTAATCAAGTCTAGAAGTAACAGGAATAAATCTGTTGCAGTTATATGGTATTGATCAATTTGGTAAATATTTTAATTTTTGTTATTCTGTTATTTATTTCTTATTCTTACAACTATTATAAATGTGAAAGTTTAGGTGTTTGTGAATTTGGATGTGTGTTATTCAGTCACGCCTTAACGGCTGTACGGTTTTGCATGAAATTTGGCACACAGGTAGACTGTGACCCTGGATTGGTTAATAATTAACTTTGGCACAGAAACGCCTCGTTTATAAATTAGGTTCGTAATGCAAGTTTCTACTGCTTACATTTTTTATCAATATTTACAATCTAAGATGTTGTGTCTGATTATTAATTATAGTTTTAGTACATTAATTTAGTAAGTTCGTGGGTTCTGTATTTGATTGGTCTTAATGGAAATATGTGAACCAAATATATTTCTATAAAAAGATAACTATTTATTGACTTTCTATCATTTTCAATTATATTAACTGTATCGTTCCTTGTACTAAATTAATAAATAAAAATACCTACAACATGGCTCTACCACTTACTATTTTAAGTTTCTGTAATGTTTTGCTATTAAAAAGCCCAAATCCCCTCCCCTTCCCAATCCCTAATTATCCCTTTCCTTTAAGGTCGGCAACGCGCCCATGACTCTTCTGGTGGTGGGCGTACATGGGCGGTGGAAATCACTTACCATCAGGTGACCCACTTGCTCGTTTGCCGGCCTATGCTATAAAAAAATAAAATGCTTTACCTACAGCTACAGTCCGCACATAGGACAGCGGGCCAATTCTGGTAATTAAAAATGTTCAAAATATCATTCCGATCTAGTTTCAGTGCCAAGAAAGTTGCAAGTGGCATTCCGTAAACCATTAAAACTGTAATGCAATCAAAAGTATATTGCAAGTTGACTGAATTGACATCGCAATGTAACTGAAATGATATTGTGAATTAACTGAAATATAGTCAATCATATCGATATTTGTTTATATGCATGGGTAATATTCTATGTAAATATGTAACAATCAAATCACAAAGTCGTAAGGAAACATTATATATTAACAATAAAAATACAATACACTATTACATACACACACATATAACACATTGCAGCTGAATACATGTTTTTTGCACTGTGTGAACATAACCTTTTGGATAATACACTGTCCTTCCTCCTTCAGAGTTGGCTCAAGGCCTAGAATTGGTGATCCGAATTGATTCAGTGAAATCCACAAACAGTTCCAATTGTTTAGTCATTATTTCACTAACACTTTACTAACAGTCCACTAATAATTAACTCACGATATTGTTTCAACTTTCAATAAGTATTTAACGCGCGCAATGGATAATCATAATTAACTTATTATAGAAATTGAAAGATACGTACTTAAATAACATACACAACAAAATTTAATCACGGAACAATAACAACAGACATTCTTTTTTAATAAAAATTTTACGGCTCTCGATTTTAGTACTTTGAGCCTGCAATAACAAAGGTGTAATCACTGGGTGACCCACCACGACAATAAATTAACGCATATGTTTTCACTCAAAATTCACAGAAATCCGAAAAAAAAACGGGTTTTCAATTTAGAGGAAACATGAGAAATTACCTAATCAATTAATAAATTATAAAATCTATTAATAAAATTTTAAATCAATTACTTCGTGCTAGAGTAATAACTTTTCCATCCCATTCAAATCGCCAAAATTACTCACAATGCCAATATATTTTGTCCGCTGGCAACTTTATTATAACATTCGCTTTACATTTTTTATAATTTAGTCTGTGGTGGCTGACATTAGTTTGGAATTGAAATGATATCAAATTGACATCATAATGCTACCGGAATGATATTGGAACTTTAAGCGGAGCAGAATGCCACATTTTATTCAATTCGTAGTCTAATCTCAGTTTGTTTAAAGTTCAGTCTCAGTTAATGTTAAATACGAGAATTGGCCCGCAGATTATTTCCTGCACCTCTACCTCGACAGGTCCGCGCGACGTGAGATAAGACGCATCCACGGAATTGATTTAATCTGTGTCAATATTGACGCGGAGGCGTTATGGGAACCACACAGTGTGCACAGGTGGCCAGTCTTCGACTTCATCTTATACAGGATGCTTATTTTTGTAGAGCATAAAGCCCTATTTAGATGGAGACAGTTTATCACACGACCGAGACAAGAAACATATAATTTCAAATTAAGAATTTTATGAAGGGTCTTTGTGATTGCCTCGTGGCGCAGTGAAGCCGGTTGTGAACCGAGAGGCAGTGGGTTCAATTCCCGTATCGAGACAAATGTTAGTGTCCATAAATATTTGTTTTGGGTCTGGGTGTGTATTCTCCCCAGAGGGGTTGAAATCAGCTAGGCGGTCGGTCGTAAAAACTACAAGCCAAATATTTCTGTAACATGTGTTAAAACAGCATGCAACATTCAAATGCATCTTTATGTTTTTTTTAGTTAAGCTGGTTTAATCTAGATGGTTCTTAGCACGTTTGTGCTGTGCAATCAGTTACGTCGTTTAAACATTACAACTATGTTCCTTATTGATAATCTAAAGCTTTATGCACAGTGATTTTAACCGACTTCAATAAATCGGAGGCTCTTAATTCGTCTTATTTTATATGTTAAGTGATATTTATAAAGTTTACTGCCAGCGTAGGCCCATATAAAATTGATCGTAATCTAATGACGGAGTACAAAGACAAATCGTACAGTCCTCAACTGAAAACACATTCACCAAGAATCGGATGTTAAAGTCGCTTTTCAAAGTCATTAGGGTCCCGCACCCGAACCCCATTACTGTTTATCTGTCCTACATTTATCTTATGAACCATAATCATGCGGGTGTTTCCACAGAATATAATAACTTACCTAACTTACAAACACAAAATGATTTCTTATATTTACGCGAATATTACTCATTAAAATAAAACTAATTTAAACGGTCACCCAGTCCATCCCGTGACCATGAAGGCTGAAAAGTCTTCGAAATGCCGGGATCAAAATTTAAAAAATTGCTATAAAATCCGTTTAAATTAGTTTTATTTCAATTACAAACACATCACAAATACAAGTTTGAAGTTGTCAGACAAAATTGGATCCGCCTGTATATGGCCAGACAGTTAAAAAATGTGAAAAATAAAATAAACATGTAATGTATGTACACGGAATACCTAAATTTAAAGTTTATTGGCCACTCGCAGGAAACATCTGCAAACATTTTGTTAAATGCGCATTTCATGTCCCATCACAGTAAAAACTTCGCATTATGACCATCTTTTTTTAACCTCTAACAAAACGGAGGACAGTTATTTTGACCCCTTTGGCTGTCTATGTTATTTTATAGTATCGTAGCGCTTTCAATGCGATTTATTTGGTTGAGAAATGGTAGAACCACGCTGTAGACATTTTTTTCTAAAGCATGAATGGGCCGGCTCAACCGGGTTATAGCCCTTATCTCAAAGAAAACCGACGTAGCTTATAAGCTAGGAGTTTATGCGATTTGAGAAAAATTCAGAGGCTGAAATTTCGCTCCTCTCCCCTAACCCTTACTCCTCCTTTCCCTTTAAGGGCAACGCGTCCATGATTCATCTGATATTAAAGGTTTTCAAGAGTGGTAGTGATCACTTAACATCACCCATTTAATCGTTTGCTGGTCGATCCTATAAAAATAAAATAACTTTAAGGTTCTTGGCGATGTTCGAAGAAAATCTTTTTAGCGCAACGACATTCAATATTACACAAAGATATTGAATATTATTTAACTATTACATATAATTTTCATTAATACGTGTTTATTTTTAAATAAAGCAAGTGGTCAACTTAGATTTCGTTCTCAGCATATCAAAGTATACCCTTGGGGGTTAGATGAATAGTGGATAATTCGATAGAGGAAAGGCAAAAATGCTAAAGCGTGAACGTAAATAAACTTTACGGTAGAGCAGATTAAATTTGTATTTGTACTATGAAAATTCATAATAATTATATCTATTAGGAGAATAATATGAATCAATAAAATATAAGTTTTACTGAACATTATAGTAGTAGTAGGAAAATGTATATGAATATTTTCGTTGAAAAACAACTTTAAAACGTTCTACCCTAAAGTTCTCGTTTTGGCGCTTTAGCGATTTTGCATTTTGATTGTCGATTATGTTTAAAGCAAGCGTTGGTTATTTAGGCTGAACGGAACGAACGCATAAATTGGAAAGAAATTATTTACTCAAGAAAAAAAATATGTTTAGTACATTGTTTTCAAGTATAATAAAATGTATCTCAGTTACTCTACATACATGCAACTGACAAAAGGTGGTTGTCTTGATCTCATATTAATGTAGTTGATTAAGCTATTTGATAATAAGGTTATATTTATACAAATATGGTATATGTAATGTTAATTAACATTTAAGTAGTACATGTTATATAAGAAGTTTAGCAAAATTTTGACATTAACGCCTTACAATAGCTAAACAAAAGTCTTAAATTTGTGGGTGAATGGTAACTGATTTTCACCAATGAGAACAACAATATCCTTGAGTGCTATAGGCTATTTCTTATTGAGTTGGAATTTTCAGATAGAAAAATACGAGCGAATCCACGAATAAAAGTTAGTTATCTATATTATGAATCTATATTTTTATCTTCGTTAGAGGCATTCGTAAATTATGCTGTGCTATCGAATTAATATAATTAATTACGAACACAGTATATCTATGCTTTAAAATCTCAATGATTTTATACCTCAATAACAATAAACTTCACATTTAATGCGCGAGAGCCATCACAAATGAATTTAAAGCCAATGATTGCAATAACTTCCTTCACAGAAGCAACCTCAGGTCAGAGTATAAAATTCTAGTAGCTAATGTAGTAAACATAACAATTTATTTGTGCGTCGTTAATACTATATATGGTTAATCAAATGAAAATATATGTACAGTAAAAATTAACTTATAGTAGCTACGTTATTAAATGTCGGTCGTTACACAAAATTTACTACAACAGAATTCGAACCTGAAATATAACCCTATAAAATGTACCATACCTCTATATCTAATGGTAAAAGTAGAGTCATAGGAGAAATAATGGACTGTAGGGCAAAGGTTTAATGTTGTTCGAAATAATCGTTCGAATGTTATTCGATATTTATTCATAAACATACCACTTGGATTTTAATCTCGAATTCTCGACACTTTGTATCGAACGATCGTCGGCTTCCCGGTATGAATGTTTACTTGATCGGTAATAATGTTTTTGTTAACAAAATATTGTGGTTTTAATAATGTTTAAAAGTTACATTACTAGGTACATTATTTGTATTGAGAAATAGATCGGCAATCGCGCAATTGTGTCACCTGAGTGTAAGTGATCTCCACCGCCCATATACGCCCATATTACCAGAAAAATCATAGGCGAGTCGCCGACCTTAAAGGTGCGGGATAATGAAGGGATTGGTAAGGGGAAGGCAATTTGGACATCCGGATATCTCACTCACCGTACGAAACACAGTAGCAAGCCGCTATTTTACGTCGCCCTTTTGTGAGACAGTGGTAACTACCCGGTCGAGCCGGTCCATTCATTCCGTAGGCAAAACTATCTTCAGCGTGGTTCTACCACAACAACTACAAAAATAAAATATTATGTTTCCCCACATATTATGTTCCAGTATAATAGCGCCTCCACTAATTAATTATATCTGTTGAGCCGATCATTTTATACGGCGCAAACACAACTGATATCAAACCATAATAATTTTCGAATAACATGACAACCAAACTTGTTAATTAAACTTCTACAGAAGCATTTGGAACAATATAATTATAAATAAATAAATGAATAGATAAATACACCCAACAGTCACACACATAGTCCTGACCCCACAGTAAGATACGAATCTTGTGTCGTGGGGATCAGAAACTACGAGAGCCTTTTGTTCTCACAAGTCCCAGACCCCGAAACAAATATTTGTGGAACACACAAACATTTGTCTCGGTGGGGGGAACGAACCCGCGGCCTCTCGGTTCACAGCCGGCTACTGGCCCGCTGCGCCATGAAGGCTGTCAATTTACAATTAAACAATAATATCGTTTCCTGATTCATTTGTCAGTTAACAAGCCTTTCCATACACTCGCATCAAAGTTACACATTGGTGTAAGCACGTTCAACTTGAGAAAATCGTCATTTTCCGGTCGCCAGGTGGAGTATATTGCTGATTTTCTGCGTGTAATAAGTGCAGCTGCTAGTTTATAGCCCGCCGCGGATTTTACAATAGTTTTTGCATCGTAATTGCGTTTGCGTACTTCCTGAGCTCTTAGTGTAACTGACTAACGCCTTAGAAAATAATGTTTTATCGATACCAGTTTTGTAGGCGTTTGGTTTTTGCTACTATGTTTTTTGCTGCGCGTACTTATTATGGAGCGACTGTTTATATTGGTCATGTTAGTTTTTTTACTACATCGGTGGCGCGGTTGTATTGCGTACACGATACGACCGTTGTAGCTCAGATTTGATTTCCGGGTCGGGTAAAAGTGATATTGGGTTTTTGGACAGGAGAAACGTAGATTTGCAGTTTTTAGGTTGGTAAAAATATTGTCACATAATGAGAAAGCGGTAGCTCAGTCGCAGGTTCGCAACCAGCTCCAAGGGCATATGTGCCTCTAACAATTCTAAGTTACGTGTGTTAACTATCGCTTGTTTTGACTTTACCTGAGAAGTTTTTCATAAGAAATTCGAATGTATGTGAACCCGCATTAGGCTAGAGTGGTGGACTAAATCCTAACCCATCTCATTCAGAAGAGGAGGTCTGTGCCCAATAGTGGTATATGTATAATACGCGGATAGTATTATTATTAAAATAATTTTTTTTCATTTATTCAAGTTCAAAAATAGATACAATGAAAGCTTACTTAAGAAATCAGAGATGAGAAATCACATAGGGTTTATGTATCGCTGCTGTTACTTGCCACTATCACTAACATTCTGTGAACAGAACTAATCATCCCTTTTTGATAGATACTCGACTTTAGGATTACTTTACAATTCTCGGGTTTTGTTAATAGTTTATCATGTACATCATTACTTTGCTCATTTAACAGCATTGATAATATATATTGCCTAGTTCGTTTTCCAAATGTGTTAACATATGGTGGTAGAAAATACCTTGGTAAATAAGTTTTGTATTATCCGACTTTTTGACTAATTATTAAGCAATTAAAAATAAAACCATGAAGAATAAATCGACCTCGGAGACTAATGACTAAACGACATAAATCTTAAAGTGATAAATATATCTGAATAAATTCCAAATTTTTATTTATTACAGTAAAGTCATCGCGTGTTTAATGATAAGTCGGCGCCAAACGTCCAGAAATGGTAAATGTTAGAACACATCAAATTAATCAGTGATTCAAGTGTTTCTAATCCATTCATTCATGGAATATTGGGCTTTAATCAAAGATATGTGATTGTGAAGATGCGGCAGGTGGCTAGCGGACGTTGCAGCGCGTTTCCTATTACACTAGGGCTGGCATGAGAAAATTTTCATTTAAAAACTATTCGATTGTTTCTATTTAACAATATTTTTACGAAACTTCATCGAACAAAAGAAAAATAAATTCATATTTGAAGGATTTTAAATTTAGAATCTTTTGTCGTTGAAGTGTTTAGCGAATGTTTGCACTCGAAGGAGTTAAATATTACGTAGGATATAAATAATTACGATTTTATTATAAAAATAAACTTTCTTAATCATGTGGATGATCATCAACCCTAAGTTAGCCCGCGTTAGAGAGTCCATTCGGTAATTATTAGACGGTGGCAGGTGCAACGCGCTGACATGAAAGTACTTGCTTTATCTATTTACATGGAGATAACTGATGCGCCGCGGCCATAGAATGCATTCCTCTTTGTTTTGTTATAACAAATCTTTGGGATAAGCCTTTCTATTGTGTTGGTTTTAACGTATTTATACATAAATGCCTATGTATATTATAGATGGATAATTTATTGCCTCGTTTATGACATTACATGTTGTGCTTTTGGTAATAAATAACACTACGACCCACGGGAGCGCAGCAGTAATATGTAAGCGGGTGCAATTGCGCGGGATAGCTTGGTAATTATAATACCTTGTGAATAAGAAGCCGGCCAAATACAGATTGAACCGGATTTTTGGATTTGTTTGTTTCCACCTTATTGTCACATTTTCTGTAAATTTTTCAGGGCTGCCTATTATAGTTAAGAAGATAGAGTACTTCTATTAAATGTCAATAAAAGGTAAGTATTCATTACCCATTTCTTAGAATTCGATTATTTCACAGAGACGCCAATAAGATAATTTGTGTACAACAAATGAGCATAAAACATTGCCTCTACTCAGTAACGAAGCATAAAGCATTGATTAGCTCTGAGTATGGAATGGTGGTATTTTTAAGTCATTACTTACGGATATACATATTTAAAGTTAATTAAAATCCCTCAGTGCAGTAAGGAAAATATAATAACATTAAATACTCCATAAAGTTTTTATTGAGAAATTTCTTCAATAAATATAACTCAAATCAAACCTTGACTGAGTAACGAGCCTGATATATGTTTCCTATGTACTGAATGTCATTGTACAATCCAAATTAATGAACGGGCAATGACGGTGCACAATGCACATGTATGCTGTTGCCCTGAACGAAGCCTGAGTAGCGCCTAACACTTTTCTAACGCCACCTGCCACCTGCCACGGCTTTTTAATCTTGTTACTTACCATACCTTATATGTACACGTCTAGAATTACACCATTATACCCTGATGTAGATATAAGCGGTGATAGAAATGTCGGGCCGTTTAAAATCATGGATGTTTTAGATATATCTTGGCAGGTCATAGGTGTATGTATGTATACATTAAATCGCCTCGTTGGTCTAATGGTCATCTACGAAGACTGAGAATCGTGAGAATCTGAGTTCAATTCCCAAGCAAGCAGAATGTGTGTTTGAATTTCGATTCGTCTCCTTAACTGCCCGGGCTTGGTATTTTTGCCGGTATAGCGATAGGTTTATTTCTAATCACACCACGGAAATAAGCTCAGTAATACTTAGAGGCCGCAATAGTTGCACCTACTCTGCTTACCAATTTGGGCATTAAGGCGTCAGCTTATGAACGTATACATTAATTCTTAAACTGTCTTAAATACTTGCATGTAGTATTATTTTCAGGGAAGTGCATTGGGATGTCCACTATTAACTTTTTTTGTTTGAATGACGAAACTAGTAAGGTCGCTCGGTAAGGGTCAAATATTATTGTCTTACTAGTTAAACATTTTTAATTTTCTACTATGGCAGTAGCGAGTTTGACTTGATGGGAAATGATGACCAATGTCAAACTTCTAGAATGTCTGGTGAATCGTATGTGCGCTGCCAACCATTCAGGAAAGCTATAGAGGTCAGGGACTAAACTTGCTGTAACGATTTAATAGACCGTCAGGCGAAACTACTAGTCATCATACATGAGAGCATTACAAAGAAATATAGCCATGTCTGATATATTGTTAGGTCTTCGCGCGGTCATAGTCCTGCGGTTAATAGACGTGATTTGAGCGCTCTAACGCCGCGAGCGCAGTACATACTACATAGAGCTAAGAACATGTTCGTCCTGTCACCTGCCCCCGTAGACCCCCTCCCGCCTCCCCGCGAGCCACCCGCATTCCTCGCAGTGATTACACACACCTGTGCCGTCTAGCTGCCGGATGTATTGCTGTTTACTTTATTCCTTACTTTCAAACCATTGTAAGCTGGGCATGTAAAATTAACACTGTACACAAGACGATTAGCTTCTTAGCATTTTTTTCTTCATTCTACAAGAAAGTGGCGTACAGTATACGCAGACGGAAAGTACAAAATAATCTTTAAGGTTTTAAGGCTAGAAGTGCTACATAGAGTTTGATAAACCATATTTCTACTTATTTTTTTGTTTTATAAATGTATTTTATTCTGCTAATATAAATTTTTATTGGCCTACCTGGGAGTAGAGCCTAGGAGCTCACGGTTTCTTCACCTAGAAAAATGATAATATTTATAGTGTAATATACATTTTTGCTAATATTCGTTAAGATGTAAGGATCGTAGTAGTTGGAAGTCCGTTATCTGTGCCTATCCCTTTGGGAAATAGGCGTGAATCTATGTATGTATTTTCGTTAAGATAAAAATTTGAAAGCCTCGTTAGAAACCTTCCTAGATGTTTTGATAGTGGGTATCTAAGAAGCATTTGTGTAGTACATCTGCCGCTGCGTGCCATGCATAGTTTTCGTATCTTATCACAGATCCTGGCATCCAGGGGGCAAGGCTTAAGTCAATAAAACACTTGCCTTGTACATGCCACAGAATGTGCATAGTTTATCTTTATTTTGTATATTTACGTAAACTTATTGTTGACTGCTCTGCTTAGGTCTCAGGTCGGGTAAAAATGATATTGGGCATTTTTATCACTAAATTCTGTGTTGCAACCTAGAGTCTGGAATTGAGCCCGCTGTGACAATAGACTTGCCACATCACATCATAGGTAAAAAAAAAAAAAAATAAGCTCGGGGAAATGTGGATGCACTGGTTACACCTCTGCCTACCCCATCGGGAAATAAAGGCGTGTATATAAGTCATTGTTGTTTTACCCATATTTGTCAATTAGAGATTTACCAGACATTCCGTTTTATTTTATTTAGAGCTTGTATCACCACCTTTTTATAAATGCTAGTTATAAAATATATATACTGGCACAAACATGTCTAATTCCTATTCAAAAATAGTCGTATTATACTTATTTGGTCAAATCTAATTCGATAATTGTAAACAGGCTGTTAAGGCAGTTTTATTTATATATTTTTTGTTGACTTGATGATGAGACGAGCAGGTCGCTCGCCTGATGGTAAGTTAGTTCGTTCATAGCAGAGACTATTTAAATAACTTGTCTCTGGTTTATAGATAACAAAGTTGTGTGGTGTTGCTTCTGTTTATGGACAGGCGTTACGTTTACCATCAGGCGACCGACCTGTTCGTTTCATCATTCAGGCTAATAAAAAAGTTAATAAATTATTTAACTCATTTAAAAATACATCAAAATGTCTTAGATATGTATGTACATAGGTATTCTACCAGATATTTTATGTATACCTTTGTCCAAAAAAGTCAGCAGTCGACGTATAGGCTGGCAATCCATAATTGTAAACGCTATGAGGCCGGTTTGTAAAAATATTTTCCAGTTAAACTCTTTTTACTAACCAAGTAAATTGTAAGTGAATATGTAATTTAAGTGACATGTAGAATCTATTCGGACTTGCGTAAAGAATACTCATTAAGAAGACTTTAAAAACAAAACCACATTTTTACATCTTTAAAATAACACCTATTTACGAAGTGACTTTAGGGCATATAATTTTAAACTGCACACGCAATGAAGATAGCTTTTTAAACAACAAAAAGACGTAATTTACAAACATCGCGTGCGTAACAAGTGAGGTGGACAATTAATATTTCCAACTCCTCCCTAACCTTCTATCTGATTAATTTCCGGGACAAAGACATTTAGGCATTCTCAGAGACTCGCCGAGCTTCACTGCTCGGTGTCAACAAAAATGCGAGCCACTGTTGATCTCAGTGCACAGGAGTTACAGTGGCGGGTGTGTGGGCGGGATAGTCAAAATCGCGTGCGGAATGGGGATATATTAATCGCATAAAATGGAGTTAAACAGCAGTAACTGGTATCGGTGAAATAATTAGAACTACTGTTGCGCGCGACGCAATTCTATTATACCACAGCTTCGCTGAGCTCAAGCGCCGTGTGCTGAATGTAATTAGCTCCTAATGCACAAAAGAATTATACGGAGTTGTTAATGAATGTTTTAATATTATCTATTTAATTATATTGATGTCATAAGATAGCTAGATAATGTCGATAATCAAACATAACAGATTGCATTAAATGAATTTCTAAAGCCCATGGATTGCAATGAATGTATATGTGAATTATTTGCCGCTGAGTTCAATACGGACGCAGCACGTTTATGTCGTTTGCTTGGCTTGTCGCGTTTATTTTAAATGATGTATAGATAAATTTACCTTGGAAAAAATAATAAGGCTTCAATTTATTTCAAAATGGAATCAAAAATTGGAACTCATTTTTGAGAGAAGCTACGCACAAATGCTTGTTATATGTAACTTATAACTGATAGGCATATTTAAAAAAAAAAATCATTTTTATAGCCACCTGACGAGTTAGTGAGTCACCTGATGATAATTGATTTCCAACGCCCATAAACACCAACAACGCGAGAAGAATCATAGACGTGTTACCGACCTAAAAGGAAAAAGATAATAAAGGGATTAGGAAAGGGAGGTGTTTGGGACTCCAGAAATTTCACTCACTGTACGAAAAGTAACAGCAAGCTGCTACTACACGTCCCTTATCTGTGAGATAGTGGTAACAACCCGGTTAAGCCTATTCATGCTGTAGAGAAATCTGGCTCTACAAACTGCAAACAAGGAAACGACATAACAGAATAACAACTTTTTTTATTGCCTGACAGAGAGAACCAGTCTCTCCGCAACTCCATAGAGATATTATCATCTAGACGACAGTCAACTCAGTGCGTGATTATGGCTTCATTTGAATATTTATCGTTACTGTGTCAAGAATTTTCATGTCACTCTAGTTCGCAAGCAGTAGCAGTATTGCCAACTAATCGGAACCGGCTTGCTTTATGTGGAAATCACGTAACATCATTATTCAAAGACTGAGTTCCTTTATCTATAATAAATCCAGTAATTAAACCGCTTGATATTGTCTTATAGGTTTGGACTAACACAATATATGTATAATTAATTAGGATAAAATAAATATTTTTTGCAAACAGCCTCCGTGGAGCAGCGGGCGAGTTAGCTGCTAGTGAAATGAGAGGCCGCAGGTTCGAGCCCCACACTGAAATAAATGTTTGCATGATCCACAAGTATAATATATTTCAGATATAGCAGTTATGAGACCGAATGACTCTCGTATTTCCTGAAACTCACGACACAAGAATCGTATCTTAGTGAGGGCTAGGACTGAGTGTATGACTGTTGGGTGCAGTACTATATTAAAATTATATGACATTTGAAGTTTACTATTTTATTATTAATAAAAAAAACATTTGCATATATGTATACACAATATCACGCCTGTATCTCATAGGTGTGAGTAGAGACTATGAATTTCCACTTTACGCGGACCTGACATAACACTTTCGATTCATCTACTTTCATGCAACTTTTCATTAAACGAAGGCGGTTAAAATATGTATTTATTTAATAACTCACCAATTTGGCTAACAAATTTCGATTCGGTCGATATCTATCAACTTTTTCATTTCCACTTGCCTTGTATACACATACTATTATGTGTAGAGACTAATGACACATATGTGTCATTCATCGTTTCCATGTGTCCTTTCTAAATTTTCATCGCTTCAGTTTCATCTATTCCTCAATGGTCCATCACCACATTATTCCTTACTCTATAAGACAATGTCACCCCACACATGCCCCTTATCGTTCTCATTTCCACTGCATTAATTTTACTTTCATGCTTCTTTTGCCATAACCGAATTTAAATACCATACATTATACATATATAAAAGCAGGGTATACCCTTCCTAGACGGATTGACGTCAGGCAGGCTGCTGGTCCTGAAAACTACAAACCAAATATACCTGTAACATGTGTTAAAAAGCATAATGCGAGTGAGATAAAGTCAGGTGGAAGAAGAGACATTAATAAGTACTAACATACATCTACGAATAGCCAGTCGTTCTTTCTTGGTGACATGGCTACTGACGGACCTGCCCAGCGCCCCATTCACTCGATCACCTACATATACTTCTCTTTCAATGTCACTATCATGTTGCCCATCACTTTAAAACACATAACTCAGCTATATAAACTCTTTCACCTGTTCCAACGTCGTGTCCTATTACAAAATGATAATACCCATTTCATGTTTTTTATTAGGTATTATATGTCAATAAAATGTATATACAATAGACGTACTAGCGGTTTCTAAAAGAACACCATTCCCCGGCCTGGATTTCTTAGTAATATTTTATTGTTATATTTTCCCACTTATGATTATGTATGGATATACATTAAATTCTGATACAAAAAGTGTATTCAGTAACACGTGGGTTAATAGTACGTATAACGTTGCTTTGAATGACGGACGTATTTTTACATATCAGCATTTCATGCATGTTATCAATCACAGTTGTTTTTACGTAGTGTCTATAAGTACATGTGGTTGTTTTCATAACGCAACCGAATGGAGTGTTGTGCAATATTCAATTTCTAGTAATTTGAGTGCGTTGAAAAATTTTAATAAAATGTCACTGTGTTCATTGGATGCATTAAAATTATGTCTACATTATACCGTTGGGTTGTAAGACAGCCGTGTCAAAGGGCGTGGCGTACGCTGTCGGCCGCCGCGTCGAAATTATAGCCGAGAGATACTGTTGCGGTAATAACACCTGATTAACAGCTAATTTATATTATGGTGCTAACGTATCACATAACTATAATGGATGTACATTAAATATTCTATCGAAAACGACGTAATATTTCAACATGTTGCACGTTACACAATTTACGTTTTTTTCACCACACGTCGTCGGTTGTATGTATCTGTTGGTGAAGGTAAATTTGAAAATTCTTCACTTATAATTCAACATAATTTAATTTTCTAATTTAATTTCAACATGCACATTGAAATTAATAGAGTGTCTCCTGGTTTGACTGAATAGTTTTATGATGAAGAGCGTTATGAAAATTAAATTACTTGGAATATGTTAACACGTATGTTCTTCGATAACATTACGCTTTCCATAAAACTTATTACAATAATTACGTATCCATATAATCATGATAAAAAATCGATTTTAAAAGTTAAAGAATGTTTTTAAGCTTTACCTTATTTGTTTAGGATATTGGATGTTCCTGCAAAAGGCCCAAAGAGTGCTAGATATCTTTGTCATCTTACAAGCCAGGACAAACTCGAATAACCTAATTCCTAAATAATTTCCGAAACCTCCGAATGTGGTGTTTAAGTAACTTAATTTAAATAAGTATTCAAACGTAACATGATTAGAATAATATCAAGATACCATACTTGGTTCCATAATCTCATTGCTTTCTGAAAGCTTCTGGTATATCTCTAGCCCTACAGACAGATTAATATTTCAGTACGATCGTAAAATAAATTAAAATGTTATACGAGGTGCTGGCAGTGTCAATTCCACTGGTGCAGTGTCACGTAATTTGTCCACTGCGCACGCGACGCACCCGCCCACAGAAATATAGACTGTGAGAAGTGATATTCAAAGATACAAGTGATTCTTGTATTAAGCTGGTAAATGATTAAGCTATACATGTAATACTGGAATCAAATTTACAGCTTGCATAACAGGGTTCATTAAATAACATCGGTGGTGTTTCCATCTGACCTCTTAAACCGTAGAAAATAAATACCTCTTTTTGACCGAATTCACGTTCATTTTGATGCTTTGCTATAAATGGGAGTAATAAAGTAACATTTCCAAATCTTCCATGAATTTGCAAGATAAAGACAGCTCAACATTCCCAGTGACTTGCCGAGCTACGCTGCTCGGTTTAAGAAAGGCGTTTCACTGTCGAACCTTGCATACAGGAGTTACAGAAGTGGGTATGTGTGTGCAGGATACAGCACAAGTCTTAAGGCCGTTTGCGAGGTTTTCATGACAATGTCCACATAATAAAGCTACAGTCGTTGTTCAATCACCAAAAAACGTACTCGAAATAGCCAAAATTTTAAAAAGGCACGAGCTTTACACCAAATTAGACACCAATTCATTTCGATTTTTTAATAATTTCCACTACATATTTACTACGTACGTTGCAAGTTCTAGAAACGATGCATCGTTTCCATCGCATCCAAACCATCGCGATGGTTTCTAAACAGAATATCAACTGTTGGTCCCGTACGTGGGTAGTATTTAATGACTTACAGGTGCCGAATCTCATTTGATATACAATCTCGCAGAGGAAATCATATTACACCCACTCAGTGATAGATTTTTAGATAATTAATTTCATTGATAACTTGTAGAATTCAAAATTAGTGTTATTTTATTAGTAATATCATTACTACGTAGTGCCACAGACATAAAGTACTTGGTTGATTATTGTAATCCACATTATCTATGAATCTTACAAAATATGTATGATTTAATTGAAATCTTTCTTGGCATCTCGAATTTTAATAGTATTTTTAAAAACGAATATTTGAAACATGTTGTTACTCAGCACCTCAGCACGACTGCTCATTATGTCAACAAGATTTGTTTTATGATAGTGTCTAGCACTCCATTCCATTGACATTTTGAGCAAGCACTTCCTGTAGCGCATTTTAATATCTAGTATCGATTCATCCCGCTCGTATTATATCCAAGAGAAATATAATGCTCGGATTGCTTCATATTTTATAAAGTAATGTATTCTGTGGTGTGTTACATAAAAATTGATGTCATTTTATTAATCCGCCTCCTAATTTAGTGGTGAGAAGAGATATTTTAACGAGCACAAAGCTATTACTGCTCGCCACGCAATCACACCTCAGGTGTTGAGGCTGCGTTTTATCTTGCGGCGGCACGACACCTGAGTGTCATGTGGCTATTGAAATACGAACCATTCTTAATTAAAAAATATCTCTCAACAAGAAACTCTGCCATGAGATTTACAGGGAATGTTTACAGATATGTCAAGTAAAGGATATATAATGGCGAATGTAAAATGTCCAGGTAACGTATATTTTGAAACATATTTCACGTTGATTAAAACAATAAACTGCAGTCTTACAAAGTTATTAATGTTTTTTTCTTAGCCATTCCTCTTAAAGGATACATTGTAAAGGTTTAACTATAATTCAAAAAATGTAATCACATTTAAAAATATTTTATTTTACATAGTTTATTTTAATTACAAATTTTTAAAACGTCCTACAGTCTTTAATTTTAGATTTGTTTAATGGAGCTTTGGCTCGCGGCTGAATTGTGAAACACACGTCTTATTATTTTTAATTAGTATAATAATATATGTAATATTTGTAGCCAATTTCACATCCGTATTTTGTTCCATAAAAGATTCATACAAAGTTTAACTCCCAAATTCCAAAAATCCATTTTTAGCAACCAGCATATTACACAAAATATCATCTTATCAAATTTCATGATCCTTTATTAGTTTTTGAGATTTTGTGAATCAGTGAGTGGTATTTCGAATGATTCAGCGAGTGAGTGGAATTGAAGTCATGTAGTAACTTGTAATTCAGTAGGTAATATCAACTGTAACGGGTACACTACAATAATACGACAAACTTTATTCCGATAGTCACAAATACGAATTTCAAAATACCGATTTTCATAATTCCGAATGGTTCAAAATTCCGAATTTAACAACTCCGATGTATCATTTCTCCTATTTTTATAATTCCGAAATTTCAATATTCCTAACGCATATAATTATAGGAGAAGGTGGTAATGTGGCCCCCGCAGGTATTATGGCCCCCTTCGATATTTCTAGTTTAGAATCACCGCATCAAGTGAAACATTTTTGTAATGGGGAGCATCAAAGACAATTTCGATTTAATGCACAAAAAAAGTAAGCGAGGGCAGCACATACGTTTGTTATTCGAGCCAGTTTGAACTTGCACTCGCAAAAACTTTGTTATTGTGTTGCATTTAATTGCATAATTCTGGAAATACCGAGTTTACGCATCTGAGATTTGGATATTATGTTCGATTAACGTTTTCCTATTGGATTTTGAAGGTATGTACACAAAATATTTGATGTTATATATTTTTATAGGTTGGTTTGTAGATTCCACAATATTGGTAATTTGGCCCCCTCATATTGGTTGTATATATATGAGTGATATTTATTTTTTTATCCACTTACAGATGCCTATAAACGAAGGCTTATGAGGCCAAAGAGACCAAAGAGACGCAACATCCAACAGTAGCTCCGATAATGAAGAAATAGTAAAAAGCGACTCATCGGGATGTGATAAAAATGTATCTCCATCTGTAGTACCTGAAGACTACGATATGATTTGTATTTTGTGACAATATTTACTCCAGCGACAGACGTGGCGAGGAGTGGATTCAGTGCCAAAGCTGCAACTTATGGGCTCATACTGACTGCGGGGGGCCATATTACCCTCGCTTGATCTCAAGTTGTCAAATTTCCATTTTTTTTTATAAAATATATTTTAGTATTATCTGTTGCATTTTTATTTGTTCCATATTATGTCGTGTATTGGCAAATAAATAACAAAACTAATGATGTTTTCATTATACATGTTTTCCTTTTATTTTTTACATGAGACCTCAAAAACAAAGTGGGGGGCCACATTACCACCTTCTCCTCTACGATTCTCAAAATACCGAGTTTCAATAGATCGAATAACAAAAAGTCCGAATTAATGATAATTCGAAACATCAAAAATACGAATTCCGATTATTAAAATACCTATTAATTAAAATTCCGAAATAAAAACGCCTTGTACAACTGAATAGAAAGACAAATCAACACATAATTTCTTGTCAAAGAGAAATATAATAGTATGAGGAGGTAGAATTAAAAAAACTAATGTCAAATGCGTTTTAAAAATATTTTCTTTCCAATAAAAATATTTTTTTCACTGAACCACCAGTGACCAGTGAAAAAAATATATAACTAAAAATATATTAATTCTAACCTAACCCAAATGATTCACCAACAATAGAGAGGATCTGGCGCTCGGTGGCCGCTGCCGCGGCACGCTCGCTGCGCTCGCTCGCCTTCGCGCTTAATGGTCACAGTTCTAACCTAACCTAACCCAAATGTTTGTAATGATTATAACTGAATCAAAATCCTGACTTTAGCAATTTATTCGGAATATTGAAAATCGGAATGTCGTTTTTCGGACCGAGAACCCATCGAGCATTTGACTCGTAGAACATATAAAATTCGGAAAACGAACAGATCGTATTTACAACTTTCGGTAAAATAATTTTCGTAAATTTGAATAATAGACACAATTCGGACTTTTGAACATCGGAACATCGAAATTCGGAATAAAATATTTCGGAGTATTTGGGTGTTCCCAACTGTAACCCATCAAATAGTCTGGTTTCAATATTGATCTTATTTATATCTAGTTATAATCATAATAGTACGTGAATACAAACATAAAAACTCCATTATACTTGTTACACTTTGTCATTTTTTTTTTTTGGCGGTAGGTGCAAAAAAAGTGCAGACGTGTTTGTAAAATCAGCTGAGATTTTAATTCACAATAATTAGTTATCAAACAAAATTACCTATTTTTGTAACTGATTTTTATTTGGTGTAGTGCATTAAAACAGTACTCACATTATAAACACTGTACATGTAAGTTATCTGGACACCACCTACCAGCACAACACCTGCACATTTTGAATTTTATCATCAACTGTCATCACTTCTTATAATGGCACAATTGGCTGGCATCGAGAACACCCAGTTCAAACTTGAAGAATGCTTCAATCGAAGGATGGCGGAACTAGAAGCGAAGCTGCAGTCCGGATCCAGCGGGCCAGGCAAGGACACAGTTGCACGGGTAGCTGAAGAATTCCGCACCTTCAGAGAGCTTATGTTTGAGATGCTGCGGCTGCTGCGAAACCAAATTGCTGAGTGTTCCCGCGCAATTGATTATATTGAATCAAGACATCGGCGAAAAGCACTCATCTTCCTCGGTGTCGCAGAGTCCAGTCAGGAGGATTGCTCATCGATTGTTCAGAGCGCAATAAACAATATGTTGGGTCTGAAGGACATATCTGCTTCTCACTTCTCATGTCACAGAATTGGAACTGCCAGTCAAGAACATCACCGCCCAATTCTCGTCTGGTTCACTACTGCAGACCATCGTTTGGCAGCATGGAGGGCCAAAAAGAAGCTTAAGGGATCCTCTATATCTGTCAGGGAGTTCCTGACAAAGCCACGACAATTGGTGTTTGCGAAAGCCCGGCAGCACTTCGGAATGCGCGAAGTCTGGACACAGGATGGGATTGTGGTGGTGAAAACCCCGGATGGCAAGCGGAGTAAGTTTGTGTCCTTAGACGAGCTCACTCCCGTAATGGCTAAATTCCCAAAAGGGGCCTCTTCATCGGCTACGTCCAACCTCAAACCGCGCAAGAAGTGAGTGTCGTCGACAGTAACTTTAATAGCTTGTCTGTCAGAATTTATTGTCTCTGTGATGAAGTGAAACTCGCTGATTTGGCTTATCTGCTACCCAGCAACAACTTTTTATTTTTGGTTTTAACATTGTTATTACAATAGTATTAAATAATATGTCACTCAGAATTTACAAAATATGTCAGATGGTGTCAATGTTATTCTGCTTGTCAAATGACAATTGTAACATTTCGTTTTAATTTTTTTTTTTCGTTCGGAAATTTCACTTTTTGTATGGATTGTCTTTGTTTTCATAATATTACTGTTACTGTGTTGACATGTATTTTTATTATTATTATTATTATTTCTGAGCTGTGGTAGCAGTTATTCTTCCTTCTGTCTGTGTTATTCATTTTATTTTACTGTTATGTTTTTTCATTGTGCGCTATGTGCAGGTCGGCTGGCGGGTGGTGCAGGCCGATTATACTGTGGTGTGCGTAGCACCGGAACGCTGTATGCCGGTATATTTAAATATTATTATTTGTTCTAATTATTACATATTTATTATTCTTTTCCTGTTTAGAATATCATACTATATATTTATATAAGTCAATTATCTAAGTATATATTTTATTGTTACCTATACACTGTTATTTATGCTATCCGATTGTTCTTTTCATTCTGCCAATGAAGATGCTGATTCATCCAGTCTCTCCTCAGCGGTTGACGGGCTTGGTGACCTAATGCGTCAAACTTTTAACCATCCAACCATCCACAGTTTTAATGTCTGTCACATTAACGCACAGAGTATACCAAGCCACTACAGTGATTTGTCCGAAGCTTTCTCTGGAGCCGACGTTCATGCCGTCTTGATTTCAGAGAGTTGGCTCAAACCTCATCTTCTTTCAACCTTATACCCTCTGCCCGGCTTCGTTCTTATTAGGAACGACCGTACTGATAGAAGAGGAGGCGGTGTCGCTATTTATCTCCGTAGCGACTTTAAATATACCATCATTGCCTTTTCTTCTGGTCTGGTTTCTGCTTCTGCAGAATATCTCTTTCTTGAGGTTTGGGTCAAGGGAGTGAAATCCGTACTTGGTGTGGTCTACTGTCCCCCCTCCCTTGACTACTTCTCCAGTCTGGAAACAGTTCTGGAATCTTTAGGATCAGAATATGCACATCACATCATTATGGGCGATTTTAATACCGATCTCCTAGCCTCCGAATCCTCCCGCTCCCGTAAACTTCTGTCTATCGTCGAATCTGTCGGACTACATGTTTTACCTCTTCAAGCCACTCACCATAATATTGATGGTCACGACACTTGGCTTGATATTATCCTCACTTCTGCTCCTTCTCTTGTTTCCTGTCATGGCCAATTTCCTGCTCCTGGTTTCTCTCACCACGACCTTATCTACACTTGTTACTCCCTAAAACCTCCCAAACTTCCCTCTAAGGTTATGCGCATTCGTTGTTTTGGTCGGATGGATCTGGACAAGCTTAATAGGGACGCTCGAAATTTAAATTGGAACGATTTATTTAATTCTAAATCGGTGGACGAAAAGGTTGAAATCTTTAACACCAATATTCTATCACTTTTTGATATTCACGCCCCTATTAAGAGAATTAAACTGAAGCGCCCTGCTGCGCCGTGGATGACTCCTGGAGTTCGGATGGCGATGAGACGAAGAGACCGTGCCTTTCGAAAGTACAAAAGGGATCGATCAGAGGAAAATTGGTGCCTCTTTAAAACTGCAAGAAATCGGTGCAATCAGATGGTACGTAATGCTAAACGCCGACATATCCTTAGTAATATCTCTTCATCGTCCCCAGCCAATATCTGGAAGTTCCTTGGGACTCTGGGTATTGGCAAAGATAAAAGCTTGGACTTCCATGGTGCGACGGTTGGTTTGGATGATATTAATCATCATTTCTCCACTGTTCCTTCGACAGATCACCAAGCCAGGCGCCGTACCCTGGATTTTATAGCTGGTCTTCCGAGGCCTCTAGCTGACCCTTTCCAGTTTTCTCCGGTTGCACCGGGTGAGGTCAAAAAGATAATCCTTGCGATTAAATCCAATGCGACTGGCTATGACAACATCAGCCGGCGCATGATAATCGCAATCCTCGAACATCTTCTCCCACCCATTACGCATATTTTAAATTTTTCCCTTAGCAATGGTGTATTCCCGTCTTTATGGCGGAAAGCCATTGTTATTCCTCTTCCCAAAATCCCTAATCCCTCACTCGCCAATCACTTCCGTCCTATATCCATTCTCCCTTTCCTCTCTAAGGTACTGGAGGCTTGTGCGCACAAGCAGTTATCTAGGTTTGTGCACTTAAACAACTTGCTGTGCCCACTTCAGTCTGGCTTCAGGCCTGGCCACAGTACCACTTCCGCGCTCCTCAAAGTGACTGGCGATATTAGAGCGGGCATGGAAGACGGCAAAGTCACTGTACTGGCTTTGGTGGACTTTTCGAATGCGTTCAATACCGTCAGTCACGACATCCTCTTAGCAATCCTCTCCCATCTTTTGTTCTCTTCCGGTGCGCTGGATTGGTTTTCATCCTATCTTCAGGGGCGCCAGCAGTCGGTGCGCCTCAATGACTCTTCATCAAATTGGCGCAACATTGGCTCTGGAGTCCCTCAAGGCGGTATACTTTCCCCGTTGTTATTTTCAATATTCATCAACTTCATAACCGATAAACTTCAATGTGCGTATCATCTGTATGCCGACGACTTGCAGTTATACTCGCAGGCTGGCGTCGATTGTGTGTCTGTTGCCGTAGATAGGGTTAACAAGGACCTGGAGCACGTTAAAAACTGGTCAGACAGTTTCGGGTTGTCCGTGAACCCAGCAAAATGCCAGGCTATAATAATAGCCAGCCCTAGAATGAGTAGTAGACTTGACTTGTCATATATTCCTCCTGTTAAATTTGATGGTACTGCCATTCCATGGAGCTCCTCTGTGAAGGATCTCGGACTACACATCGACGCCACCCTGAGCTGGCGGTCCCAGGTAACCTCTGTTAGTCAGAGTCATCGGCACTCTTCGTTCTCTCTATCGTCTGAAAAACTTCTTACCGCCCAAGATCAAAACTATGCTTGTGCAAACCTTAATATTCCCGGTAATCGACTATGGTGATGTGTGCTATTTTGATCTGAATGCAGACTTACTCAATAAACTCGACCGTCTTCTCAATAACTGCATTCGATTCGTTTTTAATCTCCGCAAGTATGACCACATATCTTCTTACCGAACGCAATTAAAATGGCTTCCCATTCGCCAGCGCCGTTCATTGCGTGCGCTTACTACTCTCTTCTCCTTTCTTAAATCTCCTACCCCTCCTACCTATCTGTCTTCCAATCTAACTTTCCTTTGTGATACACACAATAGGAATCTTCGTTCTTCTAGTAATCTCTTACTTAAGTGTCCTCCTCATAGCTCTGACTTCGTTCACTCCTCCTTCGCTATCCAATCCATTCTCCTTTGGAACGCACTCCCGCTCGAAATCAGGACGTCCACAACACGGCTGGCTTTTAAGATGAGAGTTCGGCAATTATTGCTGGCTGAAGTAGCAGATTCTCCACGGTAGGTATTAGTGTATATGTTATATATTTACCCATATATATTATTTATGTATATGTTATATTTGTAATTTTTATGTATATATGTATATATATATATATATATGTATTCATATGCGTAATTATTTAGTTATATATTTCTTTAGTATATTTACACTTTATTTATTTTATTATGCACCTGCCTCTGTTATGATCTCCACCACCCTAAGGTCGACTAGGAAAAAATGCCTTAGGCATTAAAGTCCGCCTGTACACCTTGTGTACAAAGTTTAATAAATAAATAAATAAATAAATATGTCATGTCGCAGTAGTGGTTATCTTATATTGATATAATGATACGCAAACATCAAAAGTTGTTATCCATTGTAGTGTTATTCATAAGAAAGGAATTAAACGTATATCATTCGATGATTTTGTGCCAGAGATGTGCAAAAAAATTATGATAATTTTGGGGTTGAGGCATGTAAAATAAACACATAAACAAAACACTTTAACCAATGAAGCATTTTGCATTATCTCCACAGAAAAATAATTTGGAAAAAAATATGCTAAAAATGCATAGCATGGTTTCATTTTCTTATTTTTAATTTAATTACAGTGACCGGCATACGACCAAGTCGGTCATCTAATGGTAACTGTCAACCGTATAGAAACAACTATATTACCAAGATAATCATGGTTGCATTGTCCAAAGAAAGAGGGAGTAGGGATTGGAAAAGGTATAGAGAATTTAGCCTTCCGGAAATCGTACTCACCGTAGGAAACGTAATAGCAATTTGCCAATTCACGCCGATATTTTGTTAGACAATGCTACTAGCCTTGTCGAACCACTTAGTAGTGCTTTCAGATCGTATCCAAATAAGGTGATTTTTGCTACTTTGTAAACCAAATTAATTAAATTTCGACTAATATTAGTGCTATTTTAGTTGCTTAATTTTTACACCACAAAGAAAATAAGATATAAGTCGTTAAATTAAGGTGCTGTTACTCTTGGACATTAATAAAATGACTACCATTTGTTACATCGGTGCCACATTCAACATGTTCATAATATTTCTTCTGTTCGACTCATTTGTTTGTACACGTTAGAAATTCCTTAGATTATGGTGGAATTTTGTACCATCGCTTCTTATCTTACATGATAAAAAATACTTGTGAATTTGTGAAATTCAATTTGTGTTCACTTGTGAATTATTTGGAGGTTTAATGGGTGCTTGATCTTTGTTAAATTGGTACTAAAAATACTTATTAATTGCACATTTTAATAGTTCTGTACTCAAAGTGTAGGAATAAAACCTGTCTGTTTTTCTGGACGCCATATTTGTGGATCAGATAAATATTTGTCTTGATGCGGGGATTGAACCCGCGGCCTCATATTTCATAGTCGGCTACTCGCCTACTGTGTGACTGAGGCTGTCAGTAAAAAAAGTTAAAATTTAAAGATGTGGGTACGGATCTTTTGGATTGCATGTTCCTCTTGCACTTGACCAGTTTGTTATGTTGTGACTAGACAATACCATTGTACTTTTTATGTAGTTATTAAAATAATATCAGCCCTCTATTATACTGTCCTACGGCTTGGTCGGCTTACTCTAAAAATGAGTGGGGTCAGGACTTGACATCCACGGTGGCCTAATACGGATTGGTAGACTTCACATACCTCCGAAATTCTTATGGAGAATTCTCAGGTATGCAAGGATTTCTCACAATGTTTCCTTCGCCGTTAAAGCAAGTTAATAATAAATTACACGCGTAATTTAGAAAAGTTAGTGCATGATCTTGGGACTGGTTTGAAACCTTTCGTCTTGGCTGTCTGTACCATTCCCCGCTGAGCTATCGCTTCTATCAAACTAGCGTAAATACTTCCTAAGAATCGAATAATATATATTATGTCTAATCGAATGCCATTATTCGAATAAGTTTCACATTTACGAGTTACGACACTTGTCAGAACTGATTATCCTACTTTGCCTAAGTTAACGATCAAATTAATCTTTTAAGAATTTATATGGCTACAATTCGAAGTATCGTATAGATTTATAAAGACAAATATATGATGGTGTTGTATAAAGACTCTTAGATTTATTACTTTTTTAATAAAGCACGTTTAATTTATTGTACATTATAAACAAAATGAAAATATTTGCATAATTCATATATTATTAAATCACGTTTCGTCAATATATTTTAAATGTCGTTTGTATAAAATATGCCTTAGAAATGTTAGATCTTTATTATAATTTAAAGAGTCAATGGTTTTAGCTGACACAAAAATGGTCACAAATAACAATTCTAAGTACTTATTAATATTATAAGAGTGATGATGATAGGCGCGTTGCCGACTTTAAAAGAAAGGGATTGGGAAGGGGCGGGGGTTTGGGCCTCCGGATATCTCACTTGCCGTACGAAACGCGGCAACAAGCCGCTACTTTACGTCAGTTTTGTGGTAACGATCCGGTCGAGCCGGCCTAATCATGCTGTAGACAATCTGTTAACAAAGGATATAGAAAATATATTTCGGAAAAAAACATTCACGTGCCCAGAGCAAACACCGGTAATTTAAAAAATATATAGAGAAGATATATTTTTTGAGTTGATACAATTTAGTTGACTGGCACCGGGATCGACAACAACTCCGAAAAATCCTCTAACTTTACTAAGTATATTTCATGTAGGTACGGAAACATTGTTAATTATGACGTTTCAGTTTATTTTTTTAATTATAGTTTTTAAGTCGTAGATAATCAAAGGATTTAAGTTTTATTAGTAAATAACAAAACGAACAGGACGCTCGCTTGTTGGTAAACGCTACGCCTGCCTATATACGTTGGCAACACCACACAGAACTTTGAACTACAAAACACTGTATGACACTGAACTGCGCTCGTCATCCCGAGACATAAGCTTTTAAGTCTCATAATTCCCAGTAATTTCACTGGCTTCAATGTCCTTCGAACCGAAACACAACAATTCAGATGCTTGGCGGAAGAAATAGATAAAGCTGTACCTACCCAGACGGGCTCTCATATACAAGAAACCTAACACCCCATAATATATAGATATATACCGTATGTAGCACGTGTTGTATAACTTTCTTCGTTCTATCTTCCCTGGGTCGTCGCTCTGCCAAAAAAATAACAAGATTACACATAGAGATTAAAATAATAAATAAATATGAGCTTGGCAACACAGATGTTTTGGTATTAGCTATGGAATTTTAGCAGGCCGAGGACGCAGTGGGTTTTTACGCCGCGACTGGTTTTCGCAAAAATAACAGCCGGAATCAGTTGCTAAAGGCTTGAGCTTTGACTTAGTGATTCGAGTTCCGTGTTTGGACACAGTGAAAATTAATACAGTACTTAAACTTTTTCGAGTAAAGCTATTTTTAAACGCCCAATAAAGGTACAAGTTGGAAGCGGACGACATGACGCAGCAGCAGACGACGTGTAGTCGCTTCATGTCGTCACGACACGTCGTTACGACCTGTCGCTGCAGTCATGATTTCGAACCCGACTGCAGACGGCAACAGCAGATGGAATCCAATTGGTACCGAGT
Organism: Amorpha juglandis; assembly: GCA_949126905.1. NCBI lineage: Eukaryota > Metazoa > Arthropoda > Insecta > Lepidoptera > Sphingidae > Amorpha > Amorpha juglandis. Next base: position 6,492,967 of record OX421376.1, read on the forward strand.
GTTCCGTGAAACAAGATGCATTTTTTTATATCTTTTATTAGAAGAGGAAGAAGACTATGATGACTTGTTTTTGTTGTACTTGTACAGAAAAAGACGAGAAGCCATACGCCCTATGCTTAAATGCAGAACAAGTGAGGGAACCTATTCAATATTGATTAAAAACCATTTAGAAAGCGATATTAAAGAATTCAGACAGTATTGTCGTTTGAATCTTGAAATTCATTTTGAAAAGAAACTCGCTGGACGTGTCGTCAGCGGCACTACTGATCCGCGGTCGGACGACACTGGCGTCTGCCGCTCGACGACGCGTCGCTAGCTTCGTGTCGCTGACTACGGAGGTAATTTCATAGAAACACATAGAAACCAGTAGTGTCGCTGCGACACGTCGTCTGCTGCTGCGTCATGTCGTCCGCTTCCAACTTGTACCTTAATCCTCACTGTACTCAGATCTGAAAAAAATATTTGTGGATTACCCTCAAATGTTTTCAGTGCATTGATGTCAATCTTATTTTAATCATCGGTAAATATATGAGTGCGCTAGGATTGTGTAGTACACAATAACTTGTATCACTCCTCTTTTTTTCAACAGATTTTCTTCCAACATAGCCAAGAACCATCTCGATCAAACCAGCTTTCAACATTCGTTCATTTCGGTGCTAAGATACCACAAGATACGCACACAGACGGAGAAAATGCTCAAACTTATAACGAGTTAAATTTGACAGAGATGTAATACTGTATGTTTTGTACTAGGTCCTGGTGATCGGGAGCCGGCTGGCCGTAGCTGGAATGCAGCTAGCCTGCATTAATTGTATCGTGATTTATTTACACCAACACTTCTATCTGCTTATTTATAATAAACTCTAAGCGTGTGTTTATTTTGTGTATTGTGAGTGTACATAAAAATTATGGTGAGTTATTTATAGATAAAGGCTGTATGCGAGAGGTCGTACACCACCAACGCTTTGTGTAGTTTGTCTGCCGCCAAGCAGCAGTGTGTAAGCACTGTTATGTTTCGGCTTGAAGTACATTGAAGTGAAATTACTGGGCATTATGAAATTGATGACAGATCTTATGTCTCTAGGCGACGAGCTCAGTGTAATGCCATACGGCGCATGTTGAGTGTGGTGTTGCTTTTGTTTATGGGCAGGCGCTTACCTTCAGGCGAGTGCAAGCTAGTTAAAAAACATAAGGTCCTTTTATTTCAATGGCGGTAAGACCAGGCGCTATAAAAAACATTAATGTATTTCTACATCCTATTAGTTTATATTGCGTATTTACCGGAATTTTCTTTACTTGATTTTATATCTATAATTAATTTATGTAATGTTTTATTACTTTTAATATTTCATAAAACAATGCAAAAATGATGTCTATTTTACAAACGCCTGATTCAAAAAAACGAGCAAAATCCTGCATCGTTGTGCCATTTAAGATAGCCATTAAAGACAATATGAATATAAGTGTCCAGATATACAGATGTATTGCTTGAAGTTACGGGGTGTCTTGGAAGAAGGAGACTAATGAACCGAAGTTATTGTTAACTACGCAAAGTCTACATATAAGATAATAGATTTAAAGTGAGAGTTTTAATAAGTACTACATGCTGTCATGCCTAATTGTTTTTATCCCACACTCTTGTGCTTTTAACTTCTACTTGTGCCTTTCTTTGTCGTATGACTCACAGATTAAATGCATTTTTTGAATGCACTGTAAGTTGTCATTCCAGAATCCATTCAAACTTTAACTGCGCATGCGTCACTGCTCTACTAGAATACAAAGACGCAACTGGAAATATTGAAAGGACAACATCTAATAGAGGGTACACATTGGTGCAATGAATGTGTGTTTTTATAACATAGGCCATAATCATGGATCTACTAATACAACAAAAAATGATGTGACCTGCGAATAGAACTCAATACATCACAGTACTAATGAGTATTGACTACCAACACAGGTTACACACATAAAAGATTTATATCCTGGCACGGCTAAGTGACAAAAGTGCACTCCAAATATAAAGGGCGCACGCCCTTCGACAGTCGCCATTACTTTGCAATATGCAGATTTTATTATAGGGCATACATAAACTCACACCTATATTCCAGAAGGCAGGCAGAGGTGTAACTAGTACACCTATGGTTTGGCAACTTACTTTATAGGATGGAGGATGATGTGGTCGGTCACGCTAGTGGTAGGATATTCATATCCGCCCGGATAGTGACCACCGTACATATGGTGTTAAAACCTGCCAAAGTGACCCACACACCTTGAGTGGATCGCGTTCCAGGATCAGCCAGTGTATATCCGGTTCTCCCGAGGGGCTCGCTACACGACTTGATGGTTGGTTAGGACATATATAGGGCAGTATCCTTGCAGTCCTGTCCCTGCATCGGTCATCCGCCTGTCTGTTCGTAGACCCCTCGATTTGCTTCTTCACTCTCATAAGCCGGCATGATTCTGGTGACCACCGATAAACTCATTGTTCGTCACTGGTCGCTAATTTTTTAGACTGTGGGTACTTCGGTTACTATCAGGTGTAGTGCAGTCACTTTGCAGTGCTCGCATAAAATAAGAACCTATCGTCATAGTACAAGTTTCAATCATGGGTAATTTTTCGAATCGAAAACAATACAAATAATTTCTGTGTTTGCTAGACCTGTTACTTTTCTAGCTGTTACTTTTTGCATTTAGGCCCAAACTACTTCTAGATGGAGAGTTTATCTCATGATACAGACGAGAAAATAACAGAAACTTCTTGTTTACGAATCCGCGTCAGACAGTTTGTAAGAAGAATAGTGATGCGGCCTCGTAAATTACAGGTTATGTTATGTTTTCACGCATTTCGTACAAAAAACTCTCTACACGTAAATAGAGATTTACAAATTTCAAATTCACAAATTTGCAGTAACTGCTATAATGCTCGTCACTAACTTTAGAGCGGTCACAAGAACTCTATAGTTTTAAAAAGTTTGTAAGATCCAAAAATATGCTGCTATTTTATGTTTTTCTTTCTAATGAGACTATTTTCTTCCAATATAAGGCCAAGATAATATCCAAGCTACTCAGCTAAAACACACACTCAAGTATTTTAGTATTTACATTATTATTATTTACTAGCTTTTGATCGGGGCTCCGCTGCCGTGAAAGCCTTTTTCTGGGATTAAATGTAATTTTTAATAGACTCTATATTACTGTAGGTTGATTCTTAGTATAACAGTGAAACTTGGAATCGTATTCCACTATTTATGCGTGACTCGCAATAAACTATTACACTGACAGAGCAGACTCTACTGTTTTATTATACAAGTATACGCAAAAAAATATGTTAGTTCCTATATATTGATGCAGTGCTGTTCTCTTTATCTCCAGTTATACCATAAGCTACATTATCGGGTGATTGTACAATTTAATTCGTCAGATATCTTAATTCATCGCTTGCGCTACAATTCAATAAGTTGCCTTTCTCCAAACATTGTATGGTATCGCGATATCAGTAAAATTGTCGTTTAAACTAAACATATTGGCTTGTCGGTCAACGCGAGCAAATTAATAAATGAATACCATATTCGAGAGCGGTAGCCGACGCGGCGACGGCTAGGCGGTGGCACACCTGCGTGCGAGAATCTCAGCAATTACATTACAAAATCAACTTTATTACTTTACTAGAAGGTTTCATTCAGGTCGTCGTAACAAAATTGTCTCATTACGGATCACGGATGTAACAAACAAACTACACAAAACTGTGTGGCTTCACAGCAAACTCGGCTTTTACGGCCCACGGATGATTATAAAGATGCCGTTGTTGGAGATATGAAGATTTTTTTGTTTGAAGTATGCCTGGTACGTGATGTCCAGTCTAAAGAAAGTTGTATTTCTTCATTATTTATTACGAGATTAGTTGCAGTCTAATTGAATCAGTTTTTGTAGACCTTTGCTTTGGTGACTTTTGAGTTTTTACTTTCTTTGCATTTGAATATTTCACGTTAATCTATACATACTTATAAAATAACATGTCCTGACTGACTGACTGATTCATCATCGCCGAGCGCAAACTATCAAGGCTACAAGCATGAAATTCGAACTGTATATATATTTTGTTATGTAGGCATCCACTAAAAAAGGATTTTAGAAAATTCCACCCCAAAGGTGTCAAAATTGATAATATTTAGTATAAAGTCCGTCATTTTGAAAGTTACATAAACAAAATTTTGTATTTCCGCTATTGACGTAAAACAAATAAATACGTATTTCAGGAATTTTGAAAATGTTATTTAATAAGGGATGGAAAAGGGGGTGAAAGTAAATGCGAAAGTGAGTTTGTTTGTTACGCTTTCACGCCTAAATCACTGAACCGAATTTTTGATGAATTTATCTACAGAGACAGATGGGACCCTGGAGACGGTTACAGGGTACTTTTATCCCGGAAAATGCTGTTCACGCGGGCGGAGCCGCGAGCAAAAGCTAGTTTTTAATAAAATATTATGTGTGTAAAAATTACTGCAAAAGACTTATCAATATTACTGTTGCTTACTCTACCTAAGGTGTACAAATGATGTATCTTTACAAAGCCTTTTCATGTCTGTATGGTTTTATTTAATAAACATATTTTTATTATTTCTTTATTTAATGTAACGAATGAGAAACAGACAAAAAAGATCGTTGTCGTTTTATAATGGATGAAAACCGTGATGTACTGCTATACCCGCTCTAATACAGAGTTTGGCAGTGGTATATTGTTTTTTTAAAGCGGACGGTAAACGATGTAATGCGTCACCCGAAGTTAAGTGATTTCCACCGCTTCTTTCACCTGTATTTATATATACACAATGCTAGAAAAATCATGAATTTGTTGCCGGCCTTCACGGAAGGGAGTGGGAAATGGGGAACAGAGGAGGTTATCCGGATATTTCATTTACCCTACTAAACATAAGCAGAAAATTCACGCCGGTTTTTGCTGAGACAATCGTTCCACCCTAGTCAAGTCAGCTAATTCATGTTGTCCACAAAACTGTCAACAGTGTGGCTCTACCACTTAATATTATCAACTCTTTGATTTGACAGCATAATCCTCCGCCACAAGTGTTGGACACGAATACTTCATCGTCATCGGATCAATCCAGTTACAACCGGTTTTGGCTGATTATTGATAAACAGATATGCATCAATAATAAATAAATACATCCAACAGTTACACATATGTACATATCCTTGACTGCACAGTAAGATACGAGTCTTGTGTCGTGGGTATCAGGAACAACGAGAGACTTTCGGTCTCACAACATCCAGAACCGAAACAAATAAGTATTTGTGAATCACACAAACATTTGTTTCGTTGCCGGGATTGATCCCGGGTTTGAACCCGCGGCCTCTTTTTCACAGCCGGATACTCGTCCGATACGACAATAATGATATTATCAAATCGGTCCTATAGTACTTTAACACCATAATGTTCTTGTCACGCACACGTGCTAAAAAATGCTTTAACTGACCTAGAACTACAATAAATGCCTACTCAACATGTTGTTGAACCAACTAAAAAAAATGTAATTAAGTTTGATTCCTTCTTAAATAGCACATTTTTTAAATGTATGTCACATAAATACCGCTATTATCAAATGATTTATTTATTTAAACTATACTGTCAATCGCTATTCACCGCATAATGTAACAAAGATAAAGAATATCGAATAAAAGCGGTTATTCGCGGCATTTCTAATACTAAGACAAGATACGACATTTTAATTCTTATAATATGTATTTTAATTTGTTAATGTTACAAAAACAAGACGGAAACGAAGAATATTAATATTGGAATTTACCGATAGATGGCGCTGAGCAATATGTATATTTCGGGGGATGTAATTAACTGCTAGCCTTGATATAAAACAGAAATATCCTCTGTTTGATTAAAATTTGTATTATCGATTTCGAGTTTTATTATTGATATAAAATATAAATTTATAATGTTTTATGATAAAAGCAAAACGCGTAGAAATCTTAAATCGCAGTAGCAACATTTATATAGTTCCTAAAATATATACAAAGTGTCATAATATTAAGTGAGGTTTCCGACCAGTCCGACTTTCGGGGATACTTGCAGAGCCATAATGGTTCCCTCACCCCGTGGAAAGTCCCCGGAGACAGGGCAGAAAGTGCGCCACACCTTGACGGTATAAGCCGGGTCAGTGCCGTAGGGGAGGAAACCTGCGCGGCGCTCGCATCCGAGCATTGCTCAGAGCAAAGGTAATGTCGAATGTCAAACCAAATGGGGCTTACTCGGTCTGGAAACCTCTTCCCCTTTTTACCTTTTTTATTCATTAGGTAGAATGATTCCTCTTTTTACCTTTTTTATTCATTAGGTACAATGATTAAGTATCAAATTGTATTGAAACGTCTGTAATGCCTAAAAGGAAGGCATAAATTGTGATTAACATAAAATAATTCATTTGTAGACAAAAACAACACCATGATTAGGAAAATATGCTTAATAATATTCAGAAAAATATTAAACATGAATTTAGTGATATAAAAAATCAATAATCAATTATATTAATACGGTTTTGAGGAAATAAAATTGTTATTTTGTAATTTACATACATACTCACGCCTGTTAACAATAGGGGTAAGGCGGAGACGAAGAATTGCCGCTAATTAATTATAATACAATAAAAATATTTTACAATAGGTTTAGAAAAAATAATAGGATTCATAAAGAAACATAATTGGTCGCGTTCTAAACGTCCACGTATTTTTTTTACTTATATCAATTTGTAATATTTCCCCACACACTGACATTACAAACATTAAGTAATGAAAGGAAAAACTTAAATCTTTAACTTAATAACGTTAAAATCTACATAACAAATTATTTTACACCACAATTTTATGTAAAGCAAATATAAGTACAAAAAATAAACGACACGACAATGCCCCCAGAGAGATTTGAACTCTCGACCCCTGGTTTACAAGACCAGTGCTCTAACCCCTGAGCTATGGAGGCGATGGTTTAATAATCGAAATTATCAATTAGGTTAATATGCCTAATCCATACCGAAATCAAGTTGCTTTGGATTTTTTATATGTTATCGTGGCTTCTTACAATCAAAATACGGTGTATATTTTATCGCATCCTTATGTAAGATTTTACTTGTTATGTCGTCACTGGAAAGGTACTTAAGCGCCATTACGTGAACTTTATAACGAACATTTTAAAGATAAAATATATTGTTACGATAAAAAATCATAATAATTCTATTAAGGAAAAAAATATGATTCAATAAAATTATAAGTTTTACTCAAAATTATCCATTATGTTAATATATGGCAGAGTATGCCCTGGATTAGTACATGGCCTCTTTTTATCCCGGAAAAAGATATAATATACGAAGGTGAAGGTACGACCAAAAGGCATTCAAACAAATTAGAGTATACAGATCATTCCAGGGATCAATTCTACTGACAAATACAAAAACCATGCTATATATCCATCGCATTCAAAATTATAATAGTTACTACTCAATTAATTTATAAAAACAATAACATTGCATATTTCTATTAACACCAGATTAACTAAGTAATTTGTTAAATAATTAAAAACATAATATCTATAATGATTTCCTTTTTTTCTAACATGGCTTTCTTTTATCGCAGCTACAATCTTCTATCTCTACACCAGCTTAGGATGAATGACATAGAGTGCCTCCTGCATTCCTAATACGTAAAAAAGAAAGCAAGAGAAGTAAGTGCGGATTAGTCGTTATAAAAATAGAACCTATGTAATTATATTAAATTATGTAATTACACCTATGTAATTAATAGTAATTCGTAAGTAATCCACGTAATAATTGAAAGTCTTCCATTTATTATTATTAAGGTAAATGAAAAAAAATCTGTATTTTTAAATTTGCATATTTTGTTAATCGATCACGCCTCAACGGCTGAACGGATTAGGGTGAAATTTGGCAAACAAGTAGACCATGACCATGACCATGAATAAGATGCAGCGTCACTGACGCACGCAACGTGATCATCGGAATAACACTGAGATTGTTTTTGTTAATTATTTGATTGGTTGAGATTGGCTCTTATAGTGATTGTGTTTTTTTATGTTGACATACGATGAAGTGGGTCACCTGATGGTAAGTGACCTCTATCGCCCACGTACGCCTACAATACCCGAAGAATCATTGCCGCGTTGCCGACCTTAATGGAAAGGGATAATTAGGGATTGGAAAGGGGACGGTCATTTGGGCCTCCAGATATCTCACTCACCGTACGAAATGCATCAGCAAACCGCTACCTAGTTTAGTTTCCTGTGAGATAGTGGTAACCACCCGGTCGAGCCGGCCATGCTGTAGAGAAAACTATGTTTTTTTATTGAATGACAAGACGAGTAAGGCACTCGCCTGATGGTAAGCGCCACGCCTGCTCATAAACAGAAGCAACACCACACAGAATTTTGAATTACAAAACACTGCAGGGCACTGAATTGCTCTCGTCACCCTGAGACATAAGATGTTAAGTCTCATAATGTCAGTAATTTCACTGGCTTCAATGTCCTTCAAACCGAAACACAACAGTGCTTTAACACTGTTGCTTGGCGGCAGAAATAGACAAAGTGGTGGTAACAACCCAGACGGCTTCTCGCATACGAGGGACCTACCACCTTGTATCTTACCTTACCTATCTTGTAGTACCTTGTGGTTAGTTGTACATACCTTGAAGGATCTACAGTATGGCTCTACCACTCTTTGTAAACCTCACAAAGCATCTGTCACAGCAACCGCTAAGCATCTCATTCTTTGTGTTTATTTCCCTTGGAATTGATATTAAGCGGTTCTTACACAATATAGTTTGAATGGACAGATGTTAGTTTGTTAAACTAAACAGTTAGGCTTCGCCCCGTGGGCGCCATCCTCTAAATTTGAATATTAAAACTCGTTGTGATATTTTTATATATCGTAAAAGTCAACACTATATATGAATTAAATAAATTATGACACGATGATTTAGTTCTTCGATAATCTGAATGTTAACATGCTGATATTTTGTATGCTGTTGTTTGGCAGCTACCGGATTCTAATTTAGGTAAGATATGTGTTATTTACTTTGACATCTTATACGTTCGAGGTATGTTTGTCATTTGATAATTTCATTACGTTCTAAAATATTAATTTTAGGGTTCATATTCCAATGCCTACGCAGTATGTCTGTCCTACTGAGCTGTAAAGACGGCTGAATTTATTACAAAATATGCGTTGTTAAGGCGAATATACTGACAAATATAAATATAATAAAAAATAATTAAGGGGTGGTACGGAACCCTCAGTGCGTAGCACGACTCGCCCTTGGCTAGTATTCCAATAATTTAATAGTCAATAACTGTTAGTCATTTTGGCGATGGGTTCGCCCCATATTACATTATGGGACCGAAATAAGCTCGGCGAAATGTGGGTGTATTGGTTACATCTCTGGCTTATCCCTTCGGCGTTTTCAGGCGTGAGTGCTTACGTATGTATACTAATACTAGTCTAGTATAGATAATAGGTAGAGATAGTATAGATGTGACCAGGGTAGAGCGATCAGGTACGCAGTCAGTTTAAGATTTTTTCAACTTCATAAAATTGAATAGAGAATGAAATAAGGTGATGTTACACTCTACGAAAAAGCTGCTATGTATCTACATGCGACTTTTTAACAACCGTATCAGCCAGTGGATATCCAGTAACCTCACTCCGGCATCATTCTGGCGCCCGTCGACCGACTTAACGGCTCGACGGTCGATAACACATTTGGACTGCACTATACTTACAGGTTATAACAGGTTACAGGTTAATAAATATTGTTAAATAACTATTAAGTTAATAATAATAAATATAAATTAATGCCAGTAAAAAATCCGGTACTATTATCCGCTAACTATAAAAAATAAGGTTATGGATGTAGAAAATATAACTATTTGCATCACTTGTACTCATTTAGTAGTGCGTCGAGATAATCACCATATGTCGGTCCAAATGTGGTAGTCGATGTGAGACGATATCAGTAAGAAAAACTTTGCATGTCCTCACCTAATATGGGATATGAGATTGAGGGTCTCGGTGACCATCTCGTTAGCTACGATCAAAAGTACTAACGAAGGTCTCAAAACAATGGCCATGTATGGGAAGTTTTAATTCGTCTTGGGTGGCAATGATTCTGCATTATTTGGATATTTTCAATACGTACATACTTTATAGACCGATGATTATCCATTTTGAAACATAAATAAATTATAGTAGAATGAAACCCATTGTAAAAGGAAGAGAATACAACAAAATTGATAGGAAAAATAAATTACGGGCGATCTGAGGTCGGGAAGTGGGAAGGGGGGGGCTTTTAAAGGTAAAAAACGGTTTATCTCGATTTCCGGAAAAACTACAAGTCCTATGGAAAAAAATTAAATAGCAAAGTTGTAGGCAATAAAAAGATCTAAAACTTTTGTATACACACTTTCTTCACATAACCTCAAAAGATATGTGAAAAATTCAAATAACCAAAAAAAATATATACATTACCATAGTAATGTATATATTTTTTTACACCATCAGAAAGTAGAGAATTCAATGAACAAGAAACCAACAGACTTTTTTAAAAAAGCTCATATTTTGACGTGAGAATTTTCGTTTGAAAATTAGGCTGCTTTTTCGATATTAAGTCAAAATAAGGTGCAAAAATAAATATTTTAAATCAAAAAAATGACAGTGTATTTAGGATACAAAAAGGTAAGTTTTCACCAAATTTCGTGAAAAAAAATGATTTATTATAATAGATAAAAATAAAAACAAAAAACTTGGTTATTTGAATTTTTCACATATATTTTGAGGTTATGTGAAGAAAGTGTGTATACAAAAGTTGTAGATCTTTTTATTACCTACAACTTTGCGATTTAACTTTTTTCCATAGGACTTGTAGTTTTTCCAGAAATCGAGATAAACCGATTTTTACCCTTAAAAGCCCCCCCCCCTTCCCACTTCCCGACCTCAGATCGCCCGTAATTTGTTTTTCCTATCAATTTTGTTGTATTCTCTTCCTTTTACAATGGGTTTCATTCTACTATAAATTTGTTTCTATTTTTACCATTTTCAACCGGATAATCATCGGCCTATTAGTTGTAGAAACAATTACATTAATTACACAGCTCTACAAAACAAAACTTTTTTTTTGTTGCCCTGGATATGACGGCAAATTTTTACGTTTTCAAGTGCCCAGATTAAGAATATATTCATGAAAGTTCTCAATGTGCTCGTATTTTCATGATTTTTGCAAATCTTATATTTTGAACAATTATCGGCTTGTTAAAAATGAAATTTAATTTTCCAGTCCTGATTAGGCTTCTGCGCAACTTTTTCGCGCATACAAACATCACGTGATCCCCACTCTCAGACCCCTTGCAAATTTCCGAAGCTTAGTATGGAAAAATTGAAAGGTAGAATATTTTATGGTCCTCAAATACGACAATTAATGAAAGACTCAGATTTTATTAAAGTTATGACTGTTTCGGAAAATAAAGCTTGGAAAAGTTTTGTGTTGGTTGTCTAAAATTTCCTAGGTAACCATAAAGCAGCAAATTATGAAGAAATTGTGCAAAATATGCTGACAAACTTTCATACTTTAAATATATTTTCAACATTTTCCTCTTTATTTACTTCGATTTATCCTAATTTCTCAAAACATAACTGACATTATAAATATATCTGTTATTTTGTTTCTGGTTTTTTGATTTTTATAACGTAAAATGAAAATAAAGATTTTAAAAAAATCAGAGCAAATCTTACAAAATCATTGATAGTTTCATGAATTGTGTGCATAAATAGACCCAAAATCATTTTCATATCTAGGGCAACAAAACCACTGTAGACCAGTGTTATACAGTTACATATTTTAACATACATAATCTTTTTTCTTTACATATTAATATCATGTGTTCCTTCTTCTGATATTTGATATAATTGGGGGTTCTACTTAGGTTCATATAACTTGAAAGGGGTGAAAGAAAGCCGTTTGTCTAAATCAGGGATTCCCAAAGGATATATTACGAAAACTGCAAAGTCTTTAAATTGGTAAGTATTTTGTATCGCGAAACACAGCAACGCTTACACACTACTATTGGGTGGCAGAAATAGACACAAAGCGATACCAATAAGCGAAATACACACTTTTAAAAACTGTTGAAACGTTTTAATGCGAAAAATAAAACTGGCCTGTAGTGTAATCATAGAGTGAAAATTTAAATTAAATATCAAGACTTTAGTAACTACATAAATAACATATAGGTACCGTAGATAGTTCTAATAAAGCAGTATCCGTTACGTCACTCATTAAAAGGGTTTTTGTATAGCCATTGCACATAATTTTAATGATCTTTGAACCTTTGATAGTAATTACGCGTGTAATCGCAAATTGCCAATAACATATAAATGTATTGGACTCATCAAAACTTCCTTCTGATCATAGTTTAATAACGAGGTCAATGCTACTTCAGAAGTCGTTTACAATTCGTTTCACACTGATTTTATACTTTTTGGTTTAATTAAAGCAACTGTTTTTATCCGACTATTCAGTTACTCTTGTTTTATTGAAGATAATAACAGATATTTCTCTAGATTGAACCATTGGTTACTTTGGTAGTAATCGTTTTCAATTTTATTGTTTCTCAATTTTCTTTGGTATGTTATTTATTACTCATTAACAATGTTTTGATGTTTCTATACTTCCATCTTTCACCTGCCTTATCTCACTATTAGTGGGGTCAACGCATAATGCTTTTTCACACATGTTACAGTAGATTTGGCTTAGAACACCGAGACTCGAACAAATATTTTTATAAAAATAAAAAACTATATGTAGGTAACTGATAAAAATGTTATTATAACTTCTTATACGTCAACCATATATAATTTAATAATTATTATCTCCTTGACCCTATCCCGTAATATGGATCGGTTTGCTTTTCGATTCTACGCCTTGGCTTATGGCTTTTGCTATTAAAAACAACTGTAAAACTAACTGTATCGGTGGCGTAGTTGTATTGCGTACGCGGTACTACTGCTATGGTGAGGTCTCGGGTTTGATCCCCGCGTTGGGTCAAATTATATTAGGTTTTCTTCTTTCTTAATAGTAGTAGGAGTCTTGAATTGTACCTGGTATGGCGGTAGGCTCGCTAGACTCCAAAGACTGATACAGTCTTACCGTCATTAGATAATCAATGGCTCTGACGTGTTCACGGTATTAAAAAAATCCGCAATCACGCCGTCAACTTTCATCAATACATCAATCGTGTAAGTACATCCAATAAAGCACCTAACGTACCATTTACTGGTCGATCTGGTTCGAAAATTGGCCATCATTACATCGTCCGTTTATGGTCGCCGAGCTCGGAGAGCCGCCGGCACCTACTCTCGTACCGCAAACGTGCGCTACCCAATAATTTACTGGGCATTTATTCTGAATGTCATGCGACTCTTAATTCAGCGTCATATAAGTCGACAGCCTCCGTGGCGCAGTGGGCGAATAGCTGTGAAACGTGAGGCCGCGGGTTTGATGCCGCACCGAGACAAATTTGTCTGACCCACAAATATTTGTTTCGGGTCTGGTATGAGATCGAAATTCTCTCGTAGTTCAAGTTTACGAGAATCGTATCTGAATCTGAGATCAGGGTTATGTGTGTGACTGTTGGGTGTTACTTATAAATAAAAAAAACAAGTAATTACGATCTATAGTATTTGGAGCAATTAAAAAATATCGGTCTTGTCATTAAGGAGTAGTCTTTCAGGTCATGGTACGGAATTTGTTAATTGTCGCACAGAAATATTCCTTTACAGAAAACAAGATTAAGAATCACCTCATTGGTTTAGTGGTAGTGTCCTCAGAGTGACAGAGCGTGACATCCTGGGTTCAAGTTACAGACTGGAGAATCACAATTTGTGGTTAAATTTTCGATATAATAAATCATATGTAAGTTGCTGGGTTTGGAATGTGTGCCCGGTATGGCGATAGGATCGTCCCCTATCACATAATGGGAGAGAAATAAGCTTAGCGAACGGTGAGTGCAGAACCAGGTGCACCTCTGCCTACTGCTGTATCCTAAAGGCGTGAATGTTAAGATTGAGAAAAAATTACAGGCTGCCTCTAATATAAAATCTATTTATTATCTACTCTAAAAATTATATGATCAATGTTACAACGTATAATAGAAAGCGGATAGTTTCTAATTGCAAACGGGATGCACTCATCGAAACTAGTTTTAACAATTCTCAAACACCATGCGTGGAAAGTGCAGTAATATGCAAAAACCCTGTAAGACGGCTTTCATAACACGATAATGTGACAACAAACAAAGGAATTTTTCCAGTCTTTAACTACGATATTTAAAAGTTGTTGAACATAAAAAATCCAATGACATAGAGAAACAATACATACAATGTCAATACAATACAAATACATACAGCTCATGTCTATAACCTCCAATGGGGTAACCAGTGTTGCAACTAGTGTGGAGTGTAGTGTGTGTGTGTCTAGTGTTACACTTACGTTTTACCTATCTTATTTCCGTACCATGATGTAATAGGGAGCGAGCGTTGTTGTTTGTTGTTGTTTGGAAAACTCGAACACAAATAGTGATTGTTCGACTTAAGACTTTCACCTAGAACTTACCTATGTAGACTGCTATTAGATAAATGACGCGAGGTCGAGAAACAAGTTCGTATGATGTCGAAGTGTACCGAAAATCGGCCCCGTTCAGCGCACCGGTAATGCGCTCTCGTTTTTTTCTTACCTGCTTATTTACGCGCAAGTAGTAATTTAATTGGAACCAATGTGGGTGAAACTTACTGGTTGCAAGTAACTGTACTGCTGATAAACAGTTGTGATAACGTTAATGTTTAAATGAATACTACGCACTTATTAACGCACCGAAAATAATTTTATACTTCAGGTAATGGATATTTTAAATTCCTTATGTTATCTTGTCATGTAAGTATTTTTCGTAAATTATCCTATATTTTTTTTATACTTTAATGTTTTTTGAAACAATTTTAATCTAAAGGTCGAATTCAATAAACGTTCTTAATTTTAATCTCGGAATCGATTCCACAAATGAGGTAATAAGAATACACATTTAAAGTCACACTAACAAATAATAGACCGGTGATTTTCCAATTTGAAACATAATTAAATTATAGTAGAATCAAACCCATTGTAAAAGGAAGAGAATACAACAAAATTGATAGGAAAAATAAATTAACGGCGATCTGAGGTCGGGAAGTGGGAAGGGGGGGGCTTTTAAGGGTAAAAAACGGTTTATCTCGATTTCCGGAAAAACTACAAGTCCTATGGAAAAAAGTTAAATCGCAAAGTTGAAGGTAATAAAAAGATCTACAACTTTTGTATACACACTTTCTTCACATAACCTCAAAATATATGTGAAAAATTCAAATAACCAAGTTTTTTGTTTTTATTTTTATCTATTATAATAAATCATTTTTTTTCACGAAATTTGGTGAAAACTTACCTTTTTGTATCCCAAATACACTGTAATTTTTTTGATTTAAAATTTTTATTTTTGCACCTTATTTTGACTTAATATCGAAAAAGCAGCCTAATTTTCAAACGAAAATTCTCACGTCAAAATATGAGCTTTTTTAAAAAAGTTTGTTGGTTTCTTGTTCATTGAATTCTCTACTTTCTGATGGTGTAAAAAAATATATACATTACTATGGTAAATGTGCTCAGAAAATGCAAAGAAACGAACTACTAAATAACAGGTAGTAAGGCCCAGACCCACCTAGCCCCTTCCCCACTTCTTTATGATGGGCTAAAATTTTCCGTAGATCACTCAGGTATATAAGTTATATTAAAATAACAATAAAGAGGCATCTACGCATATAATTTAAAGAAGATTCTACAACTTACTCAAAATATTGTAGATATGTCTTATTAAATATTAACTTATAACTTTACATTTTCTGATCACATTTACCATAGTAATGTATATATTTTTTTACACCATCAGAAAGTAGAGAATTCAATGAACAAGAAGCCAACAGACTTTTTTAAAAAAGCTCATATTTTGACGTGAGAATTTTCGTTTGAAAATTAGGCTGCTTTTTCGATATTAAGTCAAAATAAGGTGCAAAAATAAATATTTTAAATCAAAAAAATTACAGTGTATTTGGGATACAAAAAGGTAAGTTTTCACCAAATTTCGTGAAAAAAAAATGATTTATTATAATAGATAAAAATAAAAACAAAAAACTTGGTTATTTGAATTTTTCACATATATTTTGAGGTTATGTGAAGAAAGTGTGTATACAAAAGTTGTAGATCTTTTTATTACCTTCAACTTTGCGATTTAACTTTTTTCCATAGGACTTGTAGTTTTTCCGGAAATCGAGATAAACCGTTTTTTACCCTTAAAAGCCCCCCCCTTCCCACTTCCCGACCTCAGATCGCCGTTAATTTATTTTTCCTATCAATTTTGTTGTATTCTCTTCCTTTTACAATGGGTTTGATTCTACTATAAATTTGTTTCTATTTTTACTATTTTCAACCGGATAATCACCCGTCTATAACCTTATTTGATTGGTTGATTTCTGGAATCGATGTAGATTTCGGATAGAGGTTGTTTATCAAAATTGATCGTGAAAAAGCTACACCGAAATTTAAAATCATAATGTTTGAACTACGAAAATGTTGCACTGTGATATAATCATGTTGGCTATTAAAAATAATGTTCATGACTAGAACACTTCGTGACTACATTACACACATTACACAAAATGAGATTAAAGATATCACACACTTTACGATACCACTTAGTCCACAAAACTATTTAAATATGTATGATTCTCAGGAACATGTCTTAGGAGTTATAAATTGTACATGATTTCTCGTTCCTCTGCCGTTTTTACCATACTTGTAGGCAGTCTATCCAGTAATAGCTGTGTAAACTGATTCTTTAATCATTGCATAGATTACTGCCATACAGGCTAGTTAGAACTTCCTTATAAACGATTTAATTGACCGGCTGTTTGATTCCACTTTAGATGACAGGAAACATTTGACTTAATGAGGAAACCTCTATTTCCGATATGACTTTATTATGTTTATTTAGATTTAGATTATGTTTATATTATCTCATGCTATTAATCATGTAGTATCGAGACCACCATAACATACATTAATCTATCATGTTAAAATAACAAGCAGTAAAAAAATCACACGAAAATAAGCATTAAAATGCAAACATATTTAAAATTATAAGAATGTTATTTAATAAAACAATAACTTTATCATTAAACCGAACCGTAAAAATTTTACCAATAAATAATTTACTTTTACGTTCAGAATACGCTCTGACCGCTTACAAGTTGAACTTTCGGTCAATCAAGAAGCAGGAAATTGGAACCCTACCAAATAAGCGAGCTGTATATCAATAATTTTGACACAATTGTGTAAGTTATTACTGCCAGTACAATTTACGTGTACAGTAAACGACAGGACTGAAAGGTGGCTTTGATAGCCAATTAAATTAGTCAGCGGTTCATATTAATGACGACAACGAAATCGCGTAAAATATTAGCA
Organism: Amorpha juglandis; assembly: GCA_949126905.1. Classification (NCBI taxonomy): domain Eukaryota; kingdom Metazoa; phylum Arthropoda; class Insecta; order Lepidoptera; family Sphingidae; genus Amorpha; species Amorpha juglandis. The sequence goes on from OX421376.1 coordinate 6,510,595, forward strand.
CGCTCGTCGCAAACTTCTTGGAAATTTTAAATACCCTGCACTCCGAAATCGGTAAATGAATTGTGATATTGATGTGTTAAAATGTGTCACTATTAATATTACAATAACCGATCTTTTCAGCTTTTAAATTATATCTACGCTCCACGAATAAAAATCTCCATAATATTATCAAAAAGCATTCCACGACTTGAATAAACTAGAGTAACTCGTGAATTACTCAACCATTTATTGTTAAACCGTTCTTAATCTAAAACAACCGACCTTAAGGCTTTAATAGATCATCGACAAATAATATAAATACCGCATACATTACAAAACCACAAACACGAGATTTAAGAAAGTAAACAATGTTTGCCAACGGCGCAATCGGTGGGAACTTGGTTTAAATAGACGGAAAATTGCCGCAATTTAAGCTTCGAGATCGATAATATTACGTGACATGGTGCCAATTGTTGTAGCCACGTGGACAATAGTTGCGATATCGCTTGGAAAGCGTTTAGTTTAACACCGCTAATAAATAGTGTAATGAACGGCTCGACCTATCTATTTGGAGCGCCGTAAATCTGTCAAATGTTAAACTGCTGTACAGTTTTCAATTTCAATGAAGATTCTACTTAAGTTTATTATGGTATAAACAGATAAAACATTTTAACAATAAATTAGCTTTTTTCTGTAACTTCATATCGCACAACGACAACGAGAGTGTCACAACAAAAAATAGTGGTTTTTGGGAAATCGTGTTTTACTTTATTTTGAAGTAAAAATGCATTCAAAATTGTCTAATGAAGTGTGACCAGTGTTTTTTCAATATATAATCTCAGACAATTTTGAATGCAATTTCTACATAAAAATAAAGTAACACTACATTTTTTGTGTTGTGACACTCTCGTTGCCGATGTGCTATATATTATAATGGGTTCCACTCATGGAAAAAGATGTTTCAGGAAAATGGTTATGAAGTTCATGTTTTCGTGCATAAAATACGCCTTATCTATAGTTTATATAAAATGCGTTCCACGAACTATACGTGTTTACGAGATAACTTTTAAAGTGGAAGAATTAGTAATATCATTAACAAAGTTGATGGCGTTAAATAATTTGCATTGAAATGGAAATCTCATCAAGTCATTTATATGATTACGTAAATGTGACAAGTGTGTCTTCACATTAATTTAGTAGACGAACTGGTTTATTGATCAATATTTGCTACTCTATTACACTATTCATATAGGTAGTAGATTTCCCGCGTCTTTGCTCCATTCGTATTGCTTTTTATAGGAGAACGCTAGCAAACAAAGAATCGTCAGTAATTACTACCGCTAATGAACGTAAACAAGACCAGAGAAATCGTGGGTAAGTTGCTGAATTTTAAGAAAAAATACGTTTTTTGACGACTGGGTAACTTTAATTCTAAAATATCTTATTCGGCTTTCTATAACAGGAATCTCTTCCAAATATGCTTGATACCTCTGTGATTTTAATTGTTATCGTGCTAACAATTTTAAAAGCAGACTTCCGATTGTCGCGTCACGAGTGACAGTGACACCGTTCCGCGACGGTACTTTGATAGGTACTACACGTCTTGTAAATCAATAGAAGGCTATTCAGTGGCGTCACTGACTTACTGTCAAGCTGAGAATTGTAGTATAGTGTTGACAGATGATGTCATTATTGACACTAACGTCTCTGGAAGCCCAAATCCCCCTCCCCGTCCCAATCCCTTAAATATCCCTTTCCTTTAAGTTCCGCAACGCATCCATGATTCCTTTGTTGTAGATGTTCATATGCGGCAGAGATCACTTACCATCAGACGACCCACTTGCTCGTTTGCCGGCCTGTGCTATAAAAACATCTGACGCTTAATGTGACCATTGGTGGCTTGCTTTCTAGTCTGAATATAAGCCTGCGGTTCATTGTCACATTATAATGACAGGTGTAAAACGCTTCAGTAACCCAACGCTTTATAACATCCTAACATAATTTTTCCTCTTAAATATATAGCATTTGTTCAGGGCTTTGCTCCCGTGAATATCTTTTCCCGAGATAACAAGTAGCCCATATCCTAATTCAGGTCATATCAAAACACATTCAAAACCGTTCAGCCGTAACTGCTTAATAAACATCAAAATTCACAACGATCCGAACATTCACAAGTTTTATATTAGTAGAATATATTCAACATACAAACCAGACAGCACGCATACATTATTATATGCATGTATGGAGTAAGGCGGTCTATCCATCTGACCAGCAGAGCGGCGCGTTGGCCGCGACGTGTGCGCCGCGCCGTGAGGACCGGGTTCGGTTACCGACTGACGCCGTATCCACTTACATTATATTCAAAACGAGGGTAATGTTCAACGTGGTGATTTGCGCGCGATGCGACACGTTCAGCAAAAAATAGCTAATGAAAAACCCATGATCGATAAAAACGCTACATTAGTTAATTATATGATGGCAGCTCAGGGTCTTTATTGTCACCCACAAAGTCCTGACCCCACACTAACTTAGCCTATATCGTGGGTATCAGGAGATAATAGCGACTTGCGGTCCGACAATACCCAGATCAGAAACAAACAGTTGTTTCTGTGCGGGAATCGAAACCACGGTGTTTCGCTTCGCAGCCGTCTACACTGCGCCACTCTCTAGCATACATTTTAATTTAAAATATTTGTTTATTCCCGAAGGAGCCTGAGATTTTAACTATCCTCCATTGGAGAGCCAAACTTCCGTTTTTCATCATATTGCATGTTACTAAGCTATAAGCCTGTTTTAAAGTGTCGGTTTACACTAGAATCACGAAATTTAAGGAGCACGATCTGATTTCCACTTCTTTAATTTTTTACCAACACACGTCTCTTATAATCCCTTATTTGACTTAACATAAAATAGTTGAGAAGAGATCCGTATTCCCTATTCCTAGCTGTTAGTCCATTGAAATGTTACATTTTTTAGGCCTCACCTTGCGTTTCTTAGAGGAGTCAATTTTATTTTTTTGATGTGTAGGGTGGGTAAGTGTAAAGCTAAAATCAAGTTTGTGGGGTCGCCACCCTTGTCCCACGGCCGCCATCTTGAAAATAGGGGTTGAAACGGTTTTTACGATATATCTCTTAAACTATTTATCTGATAAAAAAAATTTGTTAACGTTTTTTGTTGCTAATTAAATTCTCTATAACTTTGGTCCAGTAACTTTTTGTCGTAAAACTATAAATAAAAAAGTTATAAGTGAAAATGTAATAAAGAAAAAAATAAAGATGATAATTCTCTTGACAGCCTAAGATACAAACAATTCGCCAAGGCAGTGACAAAAAGTACTTCCTCCAACACAAGACACAGAACACAGTTCTCCAGAACAATGGAAGCACACTGCGGAACATTTTAGCCCTGCTTTTCGACATCCACACATCGCTCCACAGTTTCCTTTGCATTTACAAAAGATCAATTTAAGAAGCTCAGGGGGTGCTGGAGGTTTAGAGCTCTGCACTGGCATCAATAATTTTCCACATTTTTTCCAGCCCCAGTCTTCAGGATCATTATTATTACCAAGCCACGACTGGACCTGATGGTAGACTCGGAAAGTATGAAAGCGAGCTGTGTCTTGTGTTGGAGGAAGTGAAGATAAATTAAATGTACTTTTTGTCACTGCCTTGGCGAATTGTTTGTATCTTAGGCTGTCAAGAGAATTATCATCTTTATTTTTTTCTTTATTACATTTTCACTTATAACTTTTTTATTTATAGTTTTACGACAAAAAGTTACTGGACCAAAGTTATAGAGAATTTAATTAGCAACAAAAAACGTTAACAAATTTTTTTTATCAGATAAATAGTTTAAGTTTAGTTTAGTTAGTTTAGTTTTAACCGTTTCAACCCCTATTTTCAAGATGGCGGCCGTGGGACAAGGGTGGCGACCCCACAAACTTGATTTTAGCTTTACACTTACCCCCCCTACACATCAAAAAAATAAAATTGACTCCTCTAAGAAACGCAACCCCAAATGTAACTTTTCAATGGACTATGTAAGAACATACAAAACAAGGAAGAAGTAACTTACATACCTTATCTGTTGCGATATTTTATCGCTTCGTACTGGTATCGCAACCGCGTGGGGTTGTACATCGACGTACCGGCCGGCATCTGACGTGTATACCACAGGATTGGTAATTTTATGACATGTTGCAACGTGTCCAGTGTTCGCTGTTTCTTTGTTCCTTGCTGAGGGCAACTTTATAAACATGCAGTATAACAGAAAATTCGAGAACAACAAGACTACCAGATAATCCTAGTATATTATTTAAAATCAGACAGGTTTTTTAACATAGTGTCATTACTATGCAACATGTAGATCTATGAAAGACAATTCGGTGGTAGTACCACTAATGCGCAGCGTCGCTGGCTCTCAAATGGAATTATAGCAGGGTGTCAGCAGACTAGAGCGTCATTGATAGCGTCTGAAAATTGAGATGACTTCGGAGTCTCCCGTAACATAGAGAAAAAAGCAGTATAATTGTATGCCTAATAAATATTAAATAAGCCTTAGTTGAATAAAATAAATTCTATATAGGTACTAATAACTTCATAAGTATATTTTTTCTTAGACGAGGTAAGAAAGAGTTGTGATGTGAGAGAAGATGTAGAGACGAATATTGAGAAAAGAATACTGAGATGGTTTGGGCGTGTAAAGAGATTGGATGAAAAAAGATTGACGAAGTAAGTATACATGGCGAGCGTGAATGGTACAGTTGGTAGGAGAAAGAATCGGCGAACTTTTGTAGATCAAGTCGGAGATATTCTCGAGAAAGGCCAGGTCAAAAGTACCCTAAACCGACATGCATGCCTGAAGAATTTAATGACAGTGAATGAGGCCAATGAGGTGTGTAAGGATCGTAGCAGGTGGAATTCCGTTGTGTCTGCCTACTCCTGTGGGAAACTGGCGTGAGGCTATGTATGTATGTTACATTCAATTACATATTGTGAAATATGTCCTAAGTAATTAAATACTCAAAGATCGTAACAATAGCAATTACTTTCCTAAATTCATTGAGTAGCCACCAGTAATCATTTAAGTTGCCATGCGCACTCATATTGAAATATTCGTTTAAATTCACTGTATTTTTATTAACGCACCTAATTCTTCGTAAAGATAAGTAGAAAGTTAAATTACCACATATCTCTACAAGTAAATTAAAGTTTATTACGAGTTAAGGCCACGATATCGTGACGGCTTAGGCACGGCGCCCTCGGGCTTGGAGCAGCGAGGCTTGAAGCTCCCCGAGGGAACAAACTTGTAATGAAACCCGTAGTGGACTTAATACGAATATAATATTAGAACATCCCGACATTTATTTAAACGAGAAACAAATTTGCTTAATGGGTGTGAACAAAGTAAAATAAAAAATCGCTTACAAAAAATAACACTAAAGTGGAACTTGTGGTCTAGCGTTGAGACCGGTTAACTGAACAAATACCGATTTTGAAAGGACAGCTATAAATTATTGTTATATTTGACTTTTCAGTGTCAACTTTTAAAGACTGATTTTAAGTTGTGTTTAAACTTACTCGGTCTTATTACAAAACGTATTATTTCTGCCGCCAAGCAACAGTGTGTAAGCACTGTTATGTTTGAGTTGGAAGGACATTGAAGCCGGTGAAATTATTGGGCATTATGAGTCTTAACATCTTATGTCTCTGGGTGATAAGCGCAGCTCAGTGCCATGCAGTGCTTTGTAATTCAAAGTTATGTGTGGTGTTGCTTCTGTTTATGGGCAGGCGTGGCGCATACCGTCAAGCGAGCGACTTGCTCGTCGCGTCATTCAAATAAATAAAAAACAAACTAGTATCAAACTAATAATCGATAAGTAACTAACAGATGATAAAGATGCAATCAATGTCCATCTAAAAAACCACGTCCTTATGCTGCAAAGATTGCAAGGAAATCCGCATACCACGAGGCTTCCAGTGGCAATTTTTTCAGGGATTTTCGTCATCTGTTAGGAAGTAACGACAGGAGGCGGGGGCCAAGGACGACAACTGTCGTGTTTGATAAAGCGTGAATGCGGCCAGATGGACCTTGTAATATTGTATGGTAAGAATGTCCTGTGTTTTGAAATCACGACTAATTGTCCCACGTTTGACTTACAACATATAATTAAAAAAGCGTGTGATGTGCGAAAATCCTAAATAATAAACAATAGAACCCCATTGAAGGGTCATCTACCAGGTCCAATTGTGAATCTAAACTATCCCTGGACCCACTCAAACACACAAAAAAATCATCGAAATCAATTCAACCGTTTAGGAGTTTTTAAGAGAGTAACGGACGGCAGTTGATTTTTATATAGAAAAAGAAGAAGATACAAACAGAAAATAGATGATGATTGGTGATGGGATGTTTATTGCCAGACATGGCGCTTTCCATTAAGCGAGTGACGTGCTCGTCTCGTCATTCAGTACCAAGTATAAAGATAAAGTAGCTACAGTGTTTCTATCGCTCTGAATTATTTTACTTTTTAACCCATTTGAAAAAAGGAAGAAAATTCTTAAGTCGGCGAGATATTTTTTGCTTTTTTTTATTCCACACCATGTACATAATAAACATATTTTTTATTTTATTAATTAATTTGTGATTTACGCACACCCCCTTGTTCTACATTAGCACCGGAACCGCGACACTATTTGAAATCGGAATACATTACACGCGTCACTGCGTTTCCGGTCCGGCGCAGGCGCAGGCGTTTCACACACCCCCAACAATGGATCCGTCGTGGGACCGATTTTATGGTAATTTCCCAATACAACCCGGTGACTTTGCGCATTCATTTGAATAAAAGCAATCAGTGTGCACGCGTTTCCGCATTTTATTGTTTATCATGGTTGGAATTGTAATGTCCAAAGGTGAGGCTAAATATGGGAATGGTTTCGTAACATTGTGTAAAAGACACGACTTTCATAGTACACGATCCCGGGGAACATTGACCTTCACCCATCTGTTTACCGGATCAAAATAACATTTTAGGGTATAAAATGTATTGCTGAACACATACCAAATAGGGTTGCCTAAAAAAATATGGTCAAGGATATGATTAATTAAGATTTAAAAAAAAATATTTTTTTTATTATTTCCCTGACTTGCTTACCAAAAAAATTTAACCTTCAATGAGAAGTGTACAATGTATACTATCTGCAAAAAATAGATTGCCTACCTTTTTCTGGCCACTACTACCTGGTTGCCGTGTGCAAACAGGTAACTAAAAAGTGGGAACTGCGCTCATCTAGCTCCTAGCTTTTGCAGGTATACATTGTAGGTTCATTTATTTGGTGAACAAGTCAGTGAAATAATATCTTCTTTTTTTTTTTAAATTCGCAAAACCTATTCTTGACCATATTTTTAGGCAACCCTATTTGTATGCGTTCAGCAACACCTTTTATACCCTAAAATATTATTTTCATCCGGTAAACAGATGGGTGATGGTCAATGTTCCGCGGGATCTTAGAGCATCAGCATTGTAGTATTATTTAGGTCGTACTGCAACATCAAGCTAAATGAGAGGTACCTTTGCTGGCATATATTTATTTTAGTTAAGTAATTAATTATATGAGATATTTTTATATAGATACTGTCATTGAAGTTTATAGTGCCAGCAATAAATGTTTTCTTTCTTTCTTTCTTTACATGATTAACTAAAACACACGATGGTAGGTTAAAGCAAACGAGAGGTCAAAGCATTTCTCGAAGTTAACTGTAGTTATGACCAGCTCGATAACTTTTTCACGCATCGATAAAGATTTTTATCATCAGTGGGCCAGTGGTTTAAATCACTTCACACGCAAACTACGCTGTAACACGCATAGTGATTTTATGCTTGTTTATTTCACGGGGAAATATACTTAAGATATAAATATACTTAAATTTTGCTATTTGCTATCTAGGATGAATATCCATTCATATCCACCCGGATAGCGACCACCGTACATGTGTAAAAACGTGCCATAGTGACTCACAAATCTTGTGGCGATCATGTTCCAGGATCAGCCAGTGTATATCCGGTTCTCCCGAGGGGCTTGCGACATGACTTGATGGTTGGTCGGGGCGGGTATAGGGGTTCATCCGTGTCCATCCTCTGCCTGCATCGGTCATCCGCCTGTCTTGTCGCAGACCCCTCGATTTGCTTCTTCACTCTCCGAAGAGCGTAGAAGCATTTATACAAGCCGGCATGATTTTGGTGACCACCGATAAGCTCATTATTTGTCAGTGGTCGCTAGTTGTTTGGTCTGCACTACGCTTACCATCAGGTGTAGTGCAGTCACTTTGCAATGAATAAAAAAACGATACCTTTGCAGTTCGATAATTGAAAATATTCCTCCTCAATGCTATAGTAAAGAAAATTTCGCGCAGTTTCCCTTCTGTGTACATGCAGTGACTGATCCTCCAGGTTAATATATTTGCATAGAATTAAATTAAAACCAGTACCATCGTAGCAAAACTTTATATACAGTGAACGTATGCATGCAATGTTATTGCAAATACATTGTAGAATGCCTATCATAATAACAGTATAATCAACCTTAAGGCCTGTTTTGAACTACGCGACCGAGACAGGGAGATCGCGACACACGTCGCGAGTCAGACGATAGTGACATCTCTATTTGACAAAGACTTTTTGTCTTCCGTGACAGTCACACAAACTGCCCAACGGAAGACCAGCGCTGGTTGTACTGCCAGCTTATTGCGGTGTTTTCGTCTATTTCATTTTATACGTGCGTGTTTTGTGTTTGTTGCAAATAAATTTAATTTCCTTCTTTCTTACTTTTATTAAATTGTATGGAAACGGCCGCCCATCGCGCTCCTCTCTATGGCTTAACTCAGACGTGTCTATACAATTGGTTACAAATGGTCGTATCACTGTCGTTGAACGTCGCGGTTTCTTGTCTCCGCCGCGCTCCTCGAAACAGACCTTTACACATTTAGTTTTATTGTAAAATTGTTAAAACAAAATCCTGATCCTACAGATATCCACTAAATTACTACGGCCATGTAGCCGGTATTAAGGACCTCGTTAATATGTACTGAGCATATCTATCGGGACCGCTATAATAACCCTGCGGTTGCATTAACGGCACTTTTAATGTACAAACTGGTTCCGATTGTCGTCTTGCGAAGGCGTGAGAATGGCAAGTCGCGGGATATTCTCATGGCCGTGACGTCACGGCTGCACCTGCAACGCATGCTGGACAAAAAGACAATACCAGTGACCAATTGTGGTCTCAAGTTCGTACCAGCCAGTTCAAGGTTGGTGTGTGGGTGCAGCCACAAACATCGCTAGACATTGTTGCGACATTGTTTACGTTTCCTCAACGGTTTGTTATTGTTTTAATGTACGAAACGAGAAATTAGCGTACTAAACGTGTCGCTTTGTTAAAGCATTAAAATTTAAAATGTGTCGGTCTGTTTATCGATCACTACAGAGTGGCGTTTTGTAGCTTCGTTGAATAGGTCGTCAAATCTCATGCAACATTGGCGCATTCGGATTGCAATAATATACAAGTTTGTTAGTAACGCCGCGCTGGTCAGCAGGATAAAATACGAAAATTTCTTATATCCGCCATCAAAATCCAGTTATTTTTCTCCGAAAGTGTTTATTACCTTTTTTATTCATGACTGAATGGATCGGTGAGCGGACAATCGGCGGCATGCGTAAACAAGTATAAAATTAATATTTTTTAATACTGTAAACCAATACGCATAAAAAGTATCATAAGCTCATTCCCGTACCCAAAGTGGTAAGCAGAGATCGTCTACCATATTGTAATAAGTATCTAATAGTAAATATGACATTATTGTAGAACTTATGTTTCTCATCTTATGTACATACAATGCACTTGCACTTACAGTGAGATTTAATTTTGGTAACAATAAATTCTAACCTGAGTTCAGACGCGTGTAATGTATCGAGTAATGCAACATGAATAGTGTGGACTGACATCCCTTTTGGTCATGTTTATAGCCTCATATAAATGACGAGAGTTTACCTAATTGCACATACGAAAATATAACAGAAAACTATGAATCGTATGACGCGGCCTCGTAAATTATGGTTTTCCGATATATTCTTGAATATAATATGTCTTACAAGAAACTCTCTACATAAAAATGGGACTTTAGCGTTAGAATGTTCGTAGCGCTGACAAAACGAAGAACTCATTTTTTTACATTACACATTATACCACCTTGAAGCAGGCTTTACTTACTACGACTAATTCTGTATACTAATTATATTGATACTTCCTACTACTATTATAATTGTGAGATTTTGGAAGTTTGTTAGTCATCACTTCTTAACGACTGAACGATAATTTTACTTACAGGGACCATGACCACAGGCTATCTACTTTTTTTCTCAGAAAAAGACGTTCACGCGGAACCGCGAGTAAATGCTATTAAAAATATGATTGTAAATCGATACTAACGATACAATATTGAAAGAGATCGTAAAAATGTAATATCCTGTTGGTGTTTTCTTCAAATTTAAAAATGGCATAGCTATTTAACTTAGGTACTACTTAGCAACAATTTTATGTTAATACTGCAAAACATGTTACGTGTGAATATAGTTCATAAGAAGTGGAGAAAATAAACTGCAAGCAAACGATGCAGATATAATCATATTATTCCCAGGGTAGTGTAATTTAGTTTTTAAGTGAGCTTCACGCATTGATATCGTCGCAAAAACTTGTCTACCAAGAAATCGAGTAAATAAACAGAATGTATCGGACCGCTTTAATTATGTCGCGATCGACGCAATGGTCTCTGTTCTGTCAAACATTAAAAATAAACATGTTCAGGTTTTTAAAATATTTTTTATGCTTCATATATTTACATAATTATTTATTTTATTGGATTCGTCACACCATCGACACAATATCACAATACACTACAACAGATAATATAATTTATAAGTTACTATGTGAAATGCCTTTACAGATTTATACAACATTTAAATGCACATATATATCAAAATTATAACAAATCAGTCATTCATCAACTTTTGAAATGCTTATGTAATTATTCCAATGCTTTAAGTTATTTAGTATTCTATGTATGTCCTTACGCGATTGTCATATTTTGTGGTTGATCTCAAACACAAACAAATAAAGAAACGGATGAGGTTCTGAATGCGTCTGTATATATATTTTGGACGTCCGCCAACAAGGTGGATAGACGACCTGATAAAGGGCGCAGGAAGTCGCTGGATGCAGGCCGCTTCCAACAGGTCGGTCATGTGGCTGATGGTGATGATGTTGATGATATATTTTTTATGTATATTCACGCATAACTCTGCCAAGTTGGACCAAATTTGATGTTTTTTTTTGTATTCGGTATAGTTAGTTGACTTCGATGATCCCATACCAATTAGGTTGACATCTGATGACAGAGTAAGAGGAAAATCGAGATAATATCAAATGCATCGTAATTCGAATTTAAGTTGTGTTTTAAAGTATTTATTTAACGCGAAAAGTGAAAGAAAAGACAAAAACAATGTGATTACCCAACCTGGAATTTGAACCTGGGTACTTAAGTTTTTTTATTTTAATTAGGCTACCACTAGACAAATTTTATGATACGTATACAAAAAAATACATAAACATGCTCTAACAAAAACAAGTGCCCAAAGACTCGAAACCTCCTACAAGTCTATAACCAACAAGGAAGACGGAAGCTGGACATTAATTAACCGTCATAAACAGTCAATGATTATTTATAATTGTTATTGCCGTAAAATTACCTATCTTGATAAAGTACCATGCTATGTCTCAATAAAACGAGATGCGGTTGTGGGAACCGCGGACAGGTGCGCTCGTTACTCGTCACACGTCGCTACGCGCTCTCAATCCCGCTCGAAGGACATCCAATTTAATTTCATATTTAAAAATCGAAATAAAATATATATGTACTATCGATTTAAATATGTATTATATTTTTATTTATTTATTTTTATGTTTTTTTTATTGATTGAATGACAAGACTAGCAAGGCGCTCGCCTGATAAGCGCCACGCCTGCCCATAAACAGAAGCAACACCACGCAGAACTTTGAATTAGAAAGCACTGCATGGCACTGAACTGGGCTCGTCACCTCGAGACATTAGATGTTAACTCTCATAATGCCCAGTAATTTCACTGGCTTCAATGTACTTCAAAGCGAAACACAACAGTGCTTAAACAGTGTTGCTTGACGACAGAAAGACAAAGCGGTGGTGCCTCTCTCATACGAGGGACTTAACACCTTGTATGTCGCATTTATATTGTTTGTATGGTAAAAGTGGTATTGGGTTTTTTATCACGCTTAGGCCTCCAGATGTTACATCCAGCGTACGAAATGGAACAGCAAGTTATTACGTTATGACGGTTTCTGTGACAGTGGTAACAACCCGGTCGACCGACCTATTCATTTCCGAAACGACAGTACACGACCATTTACAACCGTAAATTGAAAGGAAGTTCTGTCAGAAAAGAACGGGCAGGAAACTCTTGCGTCGCTCTTTTTTACTGGCTATAATGAATTACTTTTATGGTATAATTTATTTAATTTAAATTAGAGCAACAAAACACACGAGCATCGAATATTATTGATTGAGTTAAATTGTAAGGGTACTTAATTACTTTTCCAAGTTAATAAGACGGAAAAAATTTGGTATAGTGAAAGCATTTTTAACCGACTTCAAAAAGGAGGAGGTTGATAATGTGAGGCTTTTGTCTTGTTTTGTATGTACATCATTTTCTCTAATAATTGTGGACTGATTTCGGAGGAAAGAATTCCATTCGATAGAGTTAAGCTGCGGTATAGTCTGATATAAAATTGGTTCAGATCTGATGACGTAAAACTCCATGACATATAACAGCGCACTCATCGCGATTGTATTATTGCATTGGAATTTATATGCCATAGATGTACCCAACATAAAAAAATAAAATAAATTTAAATAAAACTTAGAAGCGACTTAAAAAAGAATACTGAAAGTTGGTGCCGATGCTATTGCCGGTACTGAAATTGCCCAACTCAAAAAAACGTCTAGAAATTAGATTTTTGACTTTTCTGTGTTTTTGTTGTAAGTCGGATTGAAGTTTTATTTCATTAAAAAATAGTGTGCTTGCCACATTGTGACCTAAGGATTTGAGCTATTATAGATTAGTAGATATATCTTATTATGCTTTGCAAAAATTGATGTTGTTTGTAAAAAAAAAATGCGAAGAAAGAAATTTATAAAAGAATGCCAAGCAAAGTCATAAAAACTTTGTCAACATGAGTACTTGTACGCATAAAATTAGATCATAGATCTCAGAAATATCATACATAACACGCAAAAAATACACAGACAATTGCGCCACAAAAAAGCATGTAATCGAACAAAAACATTGATGAATTTCTTACGATGTCTTCTTTGTAATTATTCTAAACCAATCCACTCATTATCTCGTCAGTCAGGCGTTAGTATCCTGAACACACGCAATAAAAAACATTGCGAATGAATAAAACCACGCTCATTGTGTAACTGAGGTGTGGGAACGTCGGACAGGTGCGCGCTTCGCCTCAGGAAATCACTACCAGCTTCTGTGCTGGCCTGCTAATTTATTACCAGGTTTTATGTTGCCAACGCATATATCTAATAAAATATGTCGTACTCGATCACATACATGACCATGTTTTTTCTACTGAGTACCGGCTTATTTGGTTTTGTGATTAGTTTTTTCTAGCTCGATCATATTATGCGTAAATCTGATGGTAAATTCAATCACATATCTTTTCATAGCACGTAAAATGATTACACTTTAAAACCAAACTACTGGTCTTTTCTTTATTTTATTTCATTGAATGACGAGACGAGCAAGGCGCTCGCCTGATGGTAAGCGCCACGTCTGACCTTAAACAGAAGCAACACCACACAGAACTTTGAATTGCAAAGGACTGCTTGGCACTGAGCTGCGCTCGTCACCCCGAGACATATGATGTTAAGTCTCATAATACCCAGAAATTTCACTGTCTGTAAAGTACCCAGTAATTTCAATGGTCTATAAAGTACATTAGTCGGTTTCTGAATTGTATTTATGTAAATGATTCACGAACTACGCAGACTTTATCATCAGTGACATAAGTAACACAAAGCTGATCGGACGGTCACTCGTAATACTATAAAAGTTGTGTACTACTAATTTATGATTATTAAGAATTACGTGGTACAGAATGCCGAGACGAAAACCGCCGGTTCGGAACCCGCTTCAAGAGTATGCACCCCTGACTTTGCTTAGTTATGTTTCAATCGCTTACTTCACCGTTGAAGGAAGCATTGTAAAAAAATAATAGTTAAAAAAAAAACTAAAAAAAAACACGCTTTTATAGAAAATCCAAGTAAAAAACAGAAAATATTTTTTTATAAATTAGAAGAAAAAATGTATTTTATTGTAAAAAAAATCCATTTACGTATGTATGCCTACCTGCATTAAAATATTTTGACCGTGTCCGAAATAAAGGGGTTTTGTATAGACCTGACATCAGAATTGCCAAGTCATCGTTTTCGTCAGGTTTTGTGAAATGTTATTCCCACAAAAAGTAAACAAATGAATGTACCGTTTCACCAGAGAATTTGATTTTCCATCAGCAGGTGCCATGTAACTCGTTATTTTTATGAAGTGATAGAAAATGATGTCATTCGCCAGAGAACCAAAGTCACCGATATTGCTCGCAAAATTAGCAAGCTGAAGTGGAAGTGGGTCGGTTATGTCTGCAGACGGACAGATGATCGGTGGAGCAGACATGGTGGAGTGGAGACCACGCTTAGGCAAACGTAGTGTAGGGCGCCCGGATACACGGTGGACCGACGACTTGAAAAAGATGGCAGGTAGCGGATGGATGCGGGTTGCCCAAGACCGGGATGGTTGGCGCTTACTTGGGGAGGCTTACGTCCAACAGTGGACGGCAATAAGCTGAGATGATAGAAACTTGTGTGTTTGATTTTTATATTATTTTTGTGGTATTGTGGGTCCCTTAATTATCCCTTCTCTTTAAGTTCGGCAACGCTCCTATGATACTTTTAGTATGGTGTGATTTGGAGCCAGCTTATTACCGTACCGGGGACAAATGAAAATAAAGTATTTTTTTGTTAGCGTTGCGATGAGACGAACAGCCTGATTGCGTTACGGCTGTCCATAAACAGAAGCAACACCAATTAGAACTTCTAATTATGAAGTACTAATAATTAATACATATTTTGTAAAGCCTGAGTAACCTCTTGGTACTGATACATACTTTTATTTGCAACAAACAATCTGCTCAAACGAGCCATAAAATATAAAATTACATGTTGATATATAAACATTGAATGTTTTTAAACCATATCCACACTACGAGTGAGTCTGAGAAAAATAGAAAATGACTGAACGAGAAATCGTGGGAAACATCAACAGGTGTATGCAGAAAGTTATAAAACACTTTTTGTTTGGCCTATAAACATATTACGACGTGAAACCGTCAGTCATACGTACGTTCACTGTATGCGTTATATAAGAGTGATTTTTGTAAACACACTTGATTTTATAGTTCGATTTAATTAATTTTGCAACTTGATGGTCAGAATGAGTTGCCAACATTTATAATAAGTAGGTACTCGTAAAAATAGCATAAAAAAGCTTTCGCACCCAAACAAAAGCGACGGAGCGCTATTACTAAGACTACGCTTCTGTCTGTCTGTCTTCAAGTGCGTCTCCACTCTTGTGACATTTCACCGCACCGAAAGCCGTGATACTGATAGTGACCAACACGCTTGAAAAACTCTCAAGTTGTCAAATGTCACGGAGCGATCCAATCTCTGAAACCCCGCAATATATCGCTGTAACATTACATTTAAGAGTTTAAAAGTTTTTTGTAAGTCACGGTAAAATGACACAGTTCATGTTACGAAACCCGTCCAGATTACTGTAAGAAGTACGTGTGATAGCCACGCTTCTTGATGCGGCGAAATGACAAATGTTTTACAAGGTGGTAGGTCCCTCGTTTGCGAGAGGCCTTCTGGGTTGGTACCAACACGTTATCTATTTCTGCCTCCAAGTAACAGTGTGTAAGCACTGTTGTGTTTCGGGTTGAAGGACATTGAAGCCAGTGAAATTACTGATCATTATGAGAGTTAATATCTCATGTCTCGGGGTGACAAGCGCAGTTCTGTGCAAGGCTTTATAATTCTAAGTTTTGTGTGGTGTTGCTTCTGATTATGGGCGGGCGTGGCGCTTACCATAGCGAGCGCTTTGCACGCCTCGTCATTCAATCAAATAAAAAATTCTTGGTGTGGGGATCGAACCTGCGGCTTCTTGTTTCGTAGTCGGCTACTAGCCAACTGCACCACGGAGGATGGAGGCTTTCTTTCGTCGTCCGGTATCTCTCAGTCGCCTTTCATATTAATTAAAGTTTTATCTTATCAACTAATTACTCTGTTTCCTATAGATTTTAAAAGTTAAATGGATATTGGTTTCGAAAGTTTCCAAAAGTGTTTTTATTTTTTAAATGGCTTATGTATGGGCAAATTAGTAGAGTTTATGGCTTAAGAGATTACAGGAAATTTACTTATTTACACATTTTATTAATATGACTTTTTTATTATACAATATTATTTCAGCTGTTTTCAATGGACAAGGAGGATGTATTTGATAAAATGTTTCAACAGCTTCGTTATAAGTATTGTTGAACTTTGTTTATTGTTATATGATATAGTCCAAGATCCCGGGGAACATTGACCTTCACCCATCTGTTTACCAGATCAAAATAACATTTTAGGGTATAAAATGTGTTGCTGAACACATACCAATAGGGTTGCCTAAAAAAATATGGTCAAGGATATGATTAATTAACATTTAAAAAAAAAACTTATTATTTCCTTAAAAAAATTTAAGCTTCAATGAACTTTTACAATGTATACTTTCTGCAAAAAATAGGTTGCCTACTTTTTTCTGGCCACTACTACCTGGTTGCCGTGTGCAAACAGGTAACTAAAAAGTGGTAATAGCGCTCATCTAGCTCCTAGCTTTTGCAGGTAGTATACATTGTAGGTTTTCATTGAAGGTTCATTTATTTGGTGAGCAAGTCAGTGAAATAATATCTTCCTTTTTTTTTTTTTTAAATTCGCAAAACCTATCTTTGACCATATTTTTTAGGCAACCCTATTTGTATGTGTTCAGCAACACCTTTTATACCCTAAAATATTGTTTGCATCCGGCAAACAGATGGGTGAAGGTCAATGTTCCGCGGGATCTTAGACCAATAGAGAAATTTGTATTTTGACATAAATAACAAATACGACAAATTGTATGAAAACTTGACATCAGTATGTTTAGCGACTAAATACGATTACGGATCATCGTGCAAGTCAGCCTAATTGTAAAATCAATTAAATTTGATTCAAAAACTAATTATTTCCTCACACACATTGTAATGACACCACATTCTTTATTACGCAGGATATTTTTTCTCGGAACGAGAATCAATCCCACATGATAAAATTACGTATGCGCACGAAAGGAGCCCGTGCAAAAACTAGTACTTGTAACAACATGAGCCAAGTAATGAGTGAGATTACTGAGGATATGCTGAGTGAATCACCGTGGGAAGGTGTGCAGGTGACGGCCACGGCGACGGCGCCTACACACCTTAGTTTCATATTCATCCTGTCGTTAGACGGTGACCATGGTTTTACCATCCATCCGACTATCCTAAAAGTTGTATGTGTGTGAATTCGAGTGTTTCAATGTTTGATAATCAATCACGTCTTAACGGCTGAACGGATTTGGATGAAATTGGCACACAGGTAGGCCGTGACCTAGAATGTCCTACTTTTATAAATGAACATTCAGGTGGTTGGTTTCAGCCTCGATAAAAGTCAGTAATACTTTAAATAGCAATATATAAAAAATGATAATTCATTAAAATAGTTTAACTCAGGCAAGTCGCGTTTCAGGGTAAGGCATTGTTAATGACGGTCGTCATTATATTTTGACTGTACTGTTCTTAAACACCAGTAGTCATTTTGTCGTGCCAGGATAAAAAAAAAAAGGGAAACACACAAATTAGCTAATTTCGATATTACATAAAGAATATATAATATGAGAAAGGAAATGAAACAGAAAAAAGGATATTTTAGACATTTCTAGATCACAAAAAACACATACTCAAACCCTTTATAAAGGTCGATTGGTCCATAGAACCAGCAAGCCTTATTATAAGTATTTTTCCGCACAAAATGATAAATATGGTCACCGTCGTCATGCATCATACGAGAGAGTATGCAACTCATCTGGTCTGGCTACAATTAACGCGCTTTTTTTATGTCAGTGATCCGGTCGTGTGCAACGATTAATCATAAACAAGTATCCATTCTCACGTAAATCTTATTAAAAAAATGTTTGATATGTTTTCATAGTAGCTATTTCAATTGAATTGCTTTATTGCTCTAGGAGAAGCGGTGAGGTCCAGGATTCGATATTTTGTGTGTATGCAAATGATACGAGTATGGTTTGCCATCGTATCATGGAACTGCAAATAGCTCCACTAATGGCACTAGTTGCAACTCTGCCTGTCCACCCGTTCGGGGATACAGGCATGAGCTTTATTATGATTATTAAATTAGAATTTGTTATTTAAAAATACTAACTAATAAAGGATTAAGGCCTAACCGCTCTTCATTCAGTAGAGGGGGCCCGTGCCTAGCAGTGGGACGTCTATAATATAGAGCTAGTATTTTTATTATTATTTAAAAATACCAAGTCATACATAATCGTAACAAGCAAAAACATCAGCGAAGAGTGGTACGAACTGCCGAGACGGAAATTGCAGGTTCGAAACGAGCTCCAAGAGTATGAACCTTATTAATTTTTACCTATTTTTTTTTATATTAACTACCTACGTGTATCTTCTTCCACTTGCCCTTAAGGCCAAACCTCTCTGATTTGCAAAGAAGGCCCGTGTCCAGCAATGGGGCAGTATATTACAGGACTAATAACACTAATATCTATACTAAATGCTTCAATATTAATATAACTACATATAATTAATTTTAAAAATAATTACAATTTTAACAACCATTTCGTCACAAAATCTTAGAAAATCCTTAAAGCATCAAGCAAGCAAGCCGCTACTTTACGTCAAATTTCTGATAGTGGTAACGACCCGGTTGAGCCGGCCCATTCATGCTGTAGACAGAACTGTCTACAGCGTGGCTCTACCACCTCCTTTTTTGAAATTGGTTAAACACATTTTAAAGTTTTCATTCTTGGAGTGATACCGAAATAAATGCGCCCCGGGTGCCATGCATGCTAGCTACGCCAATATACCGGAGTTATGAAGTCATTCATTAGTGTGAAGTAACTATCTTTGTGTATAAATAATGTCCACAAGTAAATATGAAATTAAAATAATGTAGTTTGATCGTAAAGGTAATTTGAAGGTTATTCCATTCTAAATATTTATACTAATTGTTTTAAAAATAAACGATTTATTTACCGTCCTCTCGTTATACATATAAAAATATAATGTGTATTGTTTCAATAAAAAATATACAATGGTTTGTGCTGTTTCTCTTGATCCGGTAATTTGAGGTCACACCATCTAGCTGCATTATTTATTCTCTAAATTTTGGTGGACTTCTACTGTCAAAATTACTTGCCACAGCAAACTGTTATAAAAAATAGGTACCATAAACAGACCGTGACTCTAGTACGTGGTGTAAAGAAAAAATAAAATGCAAAAAGCCAACATCACGCGGTGTTCCCAGGCGGTCACCCATCCAAGTACTGACCGCGCCCGACGTTGCTTGACTTCGGTGATCGGACGAGAACCGGTGTTTTCAACGTGGTATGGACGTTGGCGATTGCTAAATCAAACTTACTGTCCAGTATCATACACATTACGTAAAGCTATGATTAAAAACTACAAGGTTTTATAATTTTTATTGATTAATTTACTTAAGAAAAAATAACCTCACCATCTCATTAGGTCGAAATTCGCAGCTTCAAATAATGAAAGGAAAGAAAAATAATTCCCTTGTTGTTGGAACAGTAACAAAGGTCATTTAATGAAGCTGTTCACTGTAATTTACACAATGAGAGAAAAACTATGAATAATAACACTATCATAATTTTCAAGGTTTTGCAACTTGATTGATGATGATACAGACTGGATAATGCGATTGCTCCGACATTATTATTTTGTGATGTGTTTTTAATCACTCAAATTGAATAGTTCATGTTGAATAACTTATTTGTACCTACTAACTTAATAAAAAAAAGTTGAAAATAAACGAATAAGTCGGACAAATATTTGAAAGTCATTAATATTGACACTATATCTTAATGAATAATTACGCATATTGTAAAGATAAGTGGGAGCAGCGTTGCTCATCAGTTGAAATCGTTATTTAATGAGTTTAAATTACAGATATTTATTAATGGGACAAACATATTTGAAAATAAATAAATGATTATTAATTTATTAATTAGTAATGTGATACTGAAATGAATAATGATAATGAAATGGCTGATGATAATGATGATGATGATGATACTGAAATGTATTTATTTTGTTTCCTATCTCTAATTTTCGAAAACAAAATACATAATTCACAATTTACTGCAAAAACGACCCCAATTAACGTTAGTAGAGAATCACGAAGCCGTTCATTAGGCACGTGTTTAGACACCATGAATCCTGTGATTCATTTTTTCCAACTCTCGCCGGTCATTCACCAAAAGGCATCAGGGCGTGTCCAAGAATTATGAATAAAAGGTGCGTCGAGGAATCACGGTGTGTACACACCCTAAAGGTGGAAACAATTCCAAGGATAATCACTGTAAGGAACCTTCGAGAGGATCTTTGGTGTGTGGTCACCCTCGCAGGAAGTCCATTTTACTGATTGCTCCAACTTGAGTGAGATTTAACGACTTTAAATCATCTTTAACCGGTAAAAACGCCTTAAGTTTTATGTAGCAGTTTATTGCTACAATTTGTTTTATGATTTACAATGTTGGCAGTTGGACAGAATTTTGAAGTGAAACATTACAAAGTTTTTCAAGGCGTAATCAACACTTTACTTAACATTGTTGCGTTTCCACTCAGAATTCCTATATAATTATATAACCATGTCGCGACCTATACATATTGTACTAGTAGGTATATCAGAGGCCATCTGGATACATATTTAGTACATATCAAAGACCTATTTTGTATCACCGTTTTGAATACTTGCTTGCTGTGTGTTAACACTGTTGTGTTCCAGTTTGAAGGCCATCGAAGATAGTAAAATTACTGAACATTGTGGGACTTAACATTGTATATCTGTTAAAAAACCACTGATGCGCTTTGTGACTGTCAAACGTATTAAAACAAAACAAAAGATAACGACAATTTGTCTAAGAACCGAAAACTCTCCCACGTATAAGGCGCAACAGGTGTGCTTATAAACTCATATATTTGAAAAGCAAAAACCGTAGACCGTAGAAAGGAACTGTGGTCGGCGAGCACAAGACGTTTTATTAAACGAAGTAGTTAGCAAAAACCATAAGGCACCCTTTATAAGGTCAGTCACGGTGGAAGACACTGATTGCGATATGTCTTGGTTGTTTGTTGCTGCTCCGATGAACATGAGGGTATCTACACAGCGGAACAATGCAACGGTCACACCTGACACATTAGTCTTCAAGGGAAAGAATTACGTTACCCTTGTTTGAAAATTTAAATGAATAATAATTTGGCCTTTAAAATACCGAATAAATACATTTTGCTGCAGGAAACTTGATCCACTATTTAACTATGAATCTAATACCTAGGTTATCTATTGCATTAAGTGAGGTAATTTATCGTATTTAGACTTTGTATGATCGAAAGCAGTAAGGCCGACTTACATAACAATCTCTTATTGTATTCAGCCACTAAACATGTTTACTAATGGCTAAGTTTTTCGTACGATTTGACGTTTCGTAAACACGTTTACTGGTTAAGTATGATTTAAGGTTCGTCGTACAAGTCGGCCTTGGTTCGTGTTACTTCTTAGTATGTCTACCGGCCTAAGCTACCAAAGATATCATTATGTTAGACAATCCATGAAGCCCATAGGCGTAAATATACCTTTAGAACCGTGGTCTGTGATTATAAAACTTATATCGCTGAATTCTTTGTGAGAAGTAATTGTCTATTGTATAGGTTTTATACAAGTTAATGGTGGGCAAGTGTTGGAACTAATTGAGAATGTATAAAATAACACGGGTCAACACAAAATTTTACCTTGACTTTAAAGCATATTATTTCGATATTTTAGGTCTTAATTAGACGAAAAAAATATATATGACATGAAAAAGTTTGCTTTTGTATTGAGGAGGCCGATTTAAAGATATCTTTCAAAATCTGTGGCTTTAATTTTTTATTGAAGATGAAACGTTTCAAATAAATATTTTTATTATTATTTATTAAGTTTTATTATCAAAATAACTTATAATAACTGAAAAATAATTTAAAAGTGCACGCTTTTACTTTTTCTTTTATGTTCATAAGTACTTTTTCTCACTAAACCCCAAATATATTCTCCCATCATCTTTTCATTGTATTGGCCTTGATAACGTTGTTCAAAGCTCATAATGTCCTCATGAAAACGTTCTCCTTGCTCTTCTGAATACGCTCTCATGTTGTTTTTAAATGTATCTAAATGATAATGCAGCATATTTACTTTTAATGACATCCTACAGAGCATGGCCTTAATATTTTTTAGCATATCGTCAACTCCGTAGTTTTTAGCTTTGTTATTTCCTAAAAATCCAGAAACGACTGCTTTAAAACTACTCGCTTTTTGAGTACGATTCAGCAACCTTAGAAATAAAACAAATCGCCTTTTGAGTACGATTCAGCAACGTTGGAAATAAAACAAATCGGTTTTTGAGTACGATTCAGCAACGTTGGAAAATTTTCATCGGCGAAAATCTGTCTAATTTGCGTACCATCAAAAACCCCAGCTTTAACTTTTGCTTCTGACTTGTAATCTATCTCATACTCTCGCAGGCTAAATCCTATTTTTGAATATGTATGTCTTTGTCGTGACGCATTTTCGTTTCATCGAGTTTCAAAGCATAACGTTTCTAAAGAAGTTTCACTTCAATAAAAAATTATATATCTATATCATATTTGATTCACTGCTTAATTAAAAATTGCTTACCTTCCAAACATCTTTTACAATAACTACAAGCAACATGTGGAGCCCATGGCTTGTCTTGATGCCGAACAAGACGGTCAAAATATGCTTTGTAGGCTTCACAGAGAACGTCAGATGTCTTTAGTTCGTATTTTACATCGCAAACATTAATAGATTGATCATATATATAAAAAAATGCATCAGCATCATATTTACACTTTCGCGACGCTATTTTTAGACTTGTACAAAACACCTAATCGTTGTTTATCACTCGAGTGCCATCTAGCGGCACTTTTTGAACGTAAAAACCACACTCTGATCGCGCAGTAGTTCTAAATGTATTAAAATTTATGAAAAAATAAAAAATGAGTATTATTACTACAACTATCATAAAAGCAAACTTTATTCCAAAAAAAGGTATTTTCTTTTCAGTTTTGTGCATAATTAACCGAAAAATCATAAAATAAACTTTAGGACAAAGAACGAAATTTTTTTTGTAGACCCGTGATCTGTCAAAATTGAAAATATACATTTCTGTCGTCAAGCAGCAGTGTGTAAGCACTGTTGTGTTTCTGTTTAAAGGACGATGAAGCACTGAAATTACTAGGCATTACGATATGTAATGCCTAGGGGTAAACAGCGCAGTTCAGTGCCATGAAGTATTTAGTACTTCAAAGTTCTATGTAGTGTTTATGTTTATGTTTATGTGCAGACATTATGCTTGCCATCAGGCAAGCGAACTGCTCGTTTCGTCATTCAGGCTATAAAAGTCCGTAAATCGACCAATGTGGGTTTGACGATAGCGTCACTCATATCGGCAAAAATATTGACACAGTTGTATAAAACAATATTGGACGTCCACCTACAAGGTGGGCAGACGACCTAATAAAGGTCGCAGGATGTCGCTGGATGTAGGCCGCTTCCAACAGGTCGGTCTGGAAATTTTTGGGGGAGGCCTATGTTCAGCAGTGGACGTCTTGTGGCTGATGATGATGATGATGATGATGTATAAAACAAAGTCAGTAACAGTGATTATCTCTACTTTTAACGGTACAAATGAAATATCAAACAGATAGTTCCCACGATCTTGTTCTGAATAATCTTCTGTACGGAAGGATATCCGTCGCATCGGCCGGCAGCCGCGCAGGACGTTGACTTCCACGCTCCATTTGCATCGCCGCTCCATCGTGTAATATTTCCCTTGTTTACGAATTTCGAATGTTAGAGATTTCGCTTTTTATTAGCGTTTAGACGATCGCCTGCTGTGAAAGTATCGAATGATGGCCTGTTTTGAGATACGTGCCGAGAGAAGAGACCTCGATATTCGGCGACAGCGACTCGTGCGCATCGAGTGTAATTATATACATATAATATACAATCGTATGGATGCGTTTTAAGCTACATAAGCGAAAGAGTTAGGCAGACATCGATACACATTTTGAAGTAGAATGCAATTTCAACTACATTGACGTACCGAACATGGATTTCTCTTACCTAGCTATAGCTACCGTTCAGCGTAAAAACCGAAATCACTACTCAATTTTGTAACATCTGTTACAATATACCACAACAGTGAAGCGATAAAAATCTTAAAATAGATACTTTAAATATGTAGGTACTTTAAAACACGTAAGTCTGGTATGACCACATAAAAGTAAATCGGACTAGTGTATAAACATGAATCGGTTCCGATTCGTACGCGTATTGTTTTTCCACATCCATTAAACAGTTTGATCAAACATCTGACAGGGTAAATGTGTTTTCATTGTAAACAAATAGCTTGCCGGTATATCGCGATTAGTAGGGACAGTACACGAGGTAGATACTAGGCCACACGTTCTGTAATACAATATTGAACGGATTGATCTTGATCAATATTCAGTACATTAGCCCTTGTGAGGTTCGCTATACACATATAAAGAATTAAATGTTGTTACCTCTATACATATAGAAATATGGTAATGTTTTGTGCTGTTTCTCTGGATCTGTTAATTTGAGGTCATACCATCTATGTGCATTATTTATTCTCTGAATTTTGATGGTCTTCTACTGTCAATAGTTACTTGCCACAGGAAACTGTTATAAAAAATAGGTACCACAAACAGACCGTGACTCTAGTACGTGGTCTAAAGAAAAAACAAAATGCAAAAAGCCAACATCACGCGGTGTTCCCAGGCGGTCACCCATCCAAGTACTGACCGCGCCCGACGTTGCTTGACTTCGGTGATCGGACGAGAACCGGTGTTTTCAACGTGGTATGGACGTTGGCGATTGTTGAACCAAACTTACTGTTTAGTATCACACACATTACGTAACTATGGTCAGAAGCGACAAGAATTTTATTTTTATTAATTAACTAGCGGTCCCTCGCGGTTTCACCTGCATGTTACTGCCCAGCTCCTATATGTCATAGCGTGATGTGCATATAAATCTTCCTCATGAATCACTCTATCTATTGCTGAAAACTGCATTCAAATCCGTTGAATAGTTTAAAAGATCTAAGCGAACAGACAGCGGAAGCTACTTCATTTTATATTATGTAAAGATGTAGGGACTTAAAATAGCGCTTAGGAATAGTCAGTATAGAATAAAAGAAAATAAGTATCACATCAAATTATGTGTACAAACTGACAGCGAAGTGAGAGGCCGTGGATTCGATTCCCGCACCGAGACAATTGTTTGTGTGATCCACGAATATTTTTTGCTGGTCTGGGATTTGTGGGAGCGCAAGTCCCTCGTAGTTCCTGATATCCACGATAAAGGATTAACCTAGTATGGGATCAGGACTATATGTGTGACTGTTATATGTATTTATTTATACTGTCACAGAAAACTGACGTGCAGAGGCAACAAAATCCCCTTACTCAATCTTAAAGGTCTGTAACGAATCCATACTTCTACGGATACTGTATGGGTACTTATCGGCAGTGGATATTTTTTACCATCAGATTAAAAAAAGGTGACCTAATAGCTCTTTTGCCAGCCTTCTGTTTAAAAAATATTAACTTTTAATATTAATATTACTTTAAAATGTGCAATTAAAACATTATCTACCTAATATTTATCAATGTTCAATACCAAATCCAGATATGCGTGAGGTTTATTTAATACTAGCTTTTGCTCGCGGCTCCTCCCGCGTGATTGGCTTTTTCCGGGATAAAAAGTAGCCTATGTCCTATTCTGATGTATAAGCTATATTATTGTAAAGTTTCATTAAAATCCATCCAGTAGTTTTCACGTGAAAGAGTAACAAACATACATCCATACTTATAAACTTTCGCGTTTATAATATTAGTAGGAAGGAAGTACTTGTAATAAAATTGTGTATTGTGTACACATATCCAACTATTGCGTATGTATTTTTACGACGCAGTACTATTTGATGTTTTATTGTAGCCACAGTAAAGCAGTGGAAATTAAACCGTGAACTGTGCTGGCTGGCTCACCCGTGAAAATCTGTTTCAAGTTCCTCGTTTTACCGTACATGTATTGTAACAAAATACAGAAGGCATCGCGTGTGGCCAGAGTTTTATTTCGATTGTAGAGAAAAACATCGAATCACATTTAATTACTAGCCAGTTACATCTAGTACCATTTTTTGCTCGCGTCTTCACAATTTTTAGATCGAAATTTAAATATGCTGATCTGTGTGTTGAAAACTATCAAAGTAAAAAAAAAATACCAGGAAAAAAATATTTTAAATTTTTTAAGCTAATTTTCTAAGCCATTTTATATCTTCAGCAACAGAGTATCTTTATAACTGTAGCAATAAGTTTAATATTGTGTATAAGACGATGATCTATATCTGTTTTAAATGCAATTGGATATATGGTAAGTAAACGGTGTATGCCGTCAATAATAAAACAAATTAATGAAGTCTCTCTATTGGTAATTATGTTTATAAAATTGTTATGCGTCCTTATTTCTTAGCCTGCATTAGACAACTACATATACTCAGTCGTCTTATTCGTAGTTTCAATGCTTTCCAGGTTAATTATTGGTCTATTAATACAAGAATTTATACTACAGGATGTCACGACTTGATAATTATTACATTGCTACAACCGCAACCGAATGAATGATACTTCAATGTAAATTCACAGTAGACGTCCATGTGACATGTACAGACCACGGAGCAGTCGTCGTGCAATTTGAGCAAATGACGTCCAATTATGTAAAAGCGTCTACTCGCGTCAATTAGATGTGGCGCTCACCTCACACCTGGCCAGAGCGATGCGCACGATCACGAAATACCATCGTAAATCCCGCCGTGCACCATACTGAAATATTACTTGATCAATCTCGTTCTATAGCCTTATTGCAAAACGAATTATGGTTTCGACTCTTGATAGTGAGATTATGTTCAAAATTAAGATTTCCGGGATAGCAGACTGTCACTTTTACCAATACAAAACTCAACTTGATGCTTATTTTTCTATTTATGTTATGCCATACCTCTGACAAATGTAAATCGATTTACAGTCGATTTCAGTAGGAATACGATCTTAGTTTGATTCTCTAGATTAAACACACAAATAAGCCAACGAGATTAAAGATTGGTGACTACGCATACAAGTTACTTAGTTTGA
Source organism: Amorpha juglandis (assembly GCA_949126905.1). Classification (NCBI taxonomy): domain Eukaryota; kingdom Metazoa; phylum Arthropoda; class Insecta; order Lepidoptera; family Sphingidae; genus Amorpha; species Amorpha juglandis. The sequence goes on from OX421376.1 coordinate 6,538,392, forward strand.
TTTCCGGGATTGATCTGAAGAATCAACTGAGTTAGTTTATTAAATTACTGCCATTGGGTGAATATTTTTTCGTTCGACTAGTTTCACTCTAAGGGTTGCTCAATCAGGAGTACCAATTAAAAATTTGAAAGACTTTAACGATTGCATCAAATGCATTTGAAATCTGTTTTTAAATGTTAAATAACCATAACTTATTTATTGGTTGAAGTGTTAAAAACCCGAATAAGATAAATTACTTTATGTGGTATTTATTTTTTGCTAGTATAATGTATGTTAGATGCGTTGACTGATCCCGAAACATGATTCACAAAAGCAATTTACTGTGACTGATTGTTCATCGTGTACATACTATATTCTCTCCGTACATATTATATTCCTTGACGGAACAATTACACTTACTAGCGTTACAAAGATCATACTTTACATCCTAACTCTACACATATTAATACACAGCGGTATATAGTTAATTGCGGTAATACCTCTTTGTGCGACATCTTGCCGGAAGCAATGATTACTGACCGTTAATGAGGAAGCAGTTACTGGACCCGCTCATCCCGTGTGGGACTTCGTTCATTCCACTCGTGTCGCCCCCGCGCCGGCCTTACACACCGTGTATGTACAATTAACCATTTTATAAGTATGTACATGTACCTTTAGGTAAGGATTAGGAAGGGTATTTGAGCCTCAGATAATATCATCATATGAAACGCAACACCGAGTTGCCACTTCGAATCGTTTCTCAGTGACACAATGGTAATAACTCGGTGAAGGTCGTCCATTACTGCTGTAGATAATTATCTATAGCGTGGCTCTTCCACTTATATTTTTACCTTTTTTACATCTAGCCCGGCAAAGTGTCTGCACTACACCTGCAAACACCGACAAACAAGGACTCTATCGATGGTCACCAGAATCATGCCGTTCTTTAGAAATGCTTGCGACAAGACAGGTTGACCAAAGCGGGCACAGGTATATAAGGAGGTACCCCTACACTCGCCGCAATCAACCATCAAGTCGTGTCGCGAGCACCTCGGGAAACCGCATAAACACTGGCTGATCTTGAAGTGCGATCGACACAAGATGTGTGGGTCGTTATGGTAGGTTTTAACACCATGTGTTAGTATATAAATATCTTACCAAGAGCAACCTCTTCGGATTTAGTTTTTTTTACTGTAATCCTCTTGAGAATTACATCTAATTCTGATTACATAATCCAGCGTATGTCATCTGCTATGATCTTTCGTAATAGATGTGATATAGAAAGCAATACATATTTGAACGCAAAATCTCCTTAAGTTTTATGTAGATGGCACGTCCAATGAAACAACATAAAATGTAGCGTTCTTATTAAACTGTCGGTAGAAATATTTTTAAATCTATTTATGAGACAAATGCCTTACATAAGCCTCTCAACACTTAAGCATATTATGTTAATATTTATATTACATATGGATATTAGTGTTAAGGAGATTGTCTAAATTTTAATACTCATAAATTTAAGCTAAGGATTAGCGGTAAGTTACAGTCAAACCCATTAAAATATTTCACAGATTCATGACTCTTTAAGAAAAAAGACTTTATATGTATCAAGAAATTCTTATTAGATACTCAAAATTACAAGTATGTATGTATTTACAAGGTGGTAGGTCCCACGTATAAAAGACGCCGTCTGGGTTGATATCACCTGGCTTTGTCTATTTCTGCTTCCTAGCAACAGTGTGTAAGCACTATTGTGTTTCGGTTTGAAGGGCATTGAAGCCAGTGAAATTACTGGGCACTATGAGACATAAGATGTTAAGATGCACTGAAGTGCCATTTAGTGCTTTATAATTCAAAGTTCTGTGTGGTGTTGTTTCTGTTTATGGGCAGGCGTGGGGCTTACCATCGTGCGAGCGACTTGCTTGTCTCGTCATTCAGTTAAATAAAAAAAATGTAGGTCAAATAGTTTTTGTGTTTTGAGGAAAGTAGCACGAAATGGTTTGGTTAATATTACATATTACATGCCATACCGCGCCCCGCGGCCACACCGTTGTGTAGCCATTTTCTTTTCCGAACTGACTGATGCACTGCCGAGTAAATAAAAACATTAATCATTATACTATTTGGACTGCACTGTACCTGTTTATCATCAGATGCAGTGTAGTTAATTTGCCGTTAAAGGAGAAAAAAGAGAAGAAATATGGTTTTTGAATTACAGAATAGGTACCTATGCGTCATAGATTGCAACACAGACCATACACGAAATAAATTGCGAATTGTAATATTTATGTATTTTTGAAATAGTTAAAGGTAGAAGTTTCTGCTTACAATATAAAATAAGGTACAGATAGAAAGTCTCGAAGCATAACAAGAATGAGTTAGATAACAATGTGGGTTTTTTGAACAGGAATTTCAACAGGCCCTGTGGCGCAACGGATAACGCGTCTGACTACGGATCAGAAGATTCCAGGTTCGAATCCTGGCAGGGTCGCTAAAACACTTTTAGTTTTTTTAGCCCTTACCTTGTTCTAAGAGACGATTCCGATTATCATCATGCTACATAATATAGCCCACAAAATGTATCCTCACAGATGTACATCTACTCGTACATACTCCCATAGTTGAACGTTTGACGATTAAGAAATTATCATAAAGTGTTATCATTTGATTGTTTGGGTCCCTCTTCCTACTTTTTGATTCATTATTAATTATTCACTTTAATACTCACCGGAAGTCAAAATCCCGCATTCCCCTTACCTATTCCTTTCCTTCAAATTTCACAACGCATCCATGGTTCTTATTTTGAACGTTTATGGTATAGATCACTTACCATCAGGTGACGCACACGCTCGGTTCCTGGCCTCTGCTGTAAAAAAATGCAACGGTCAACCATGGTCTACCGGGTACCGTGTGCCCGCTGACCCATTGCAATGGGAACTCCTTGACCTTATTTAAAGACACCTGTCTAAGACGCAATGTGGGGAATCTTAATCATGGGAATCGTTTTATTAGATTAGGGAATAATGTATTCAACGGTGCCAAAAGTATGGCGGTAACAGAAGTTCCTTTGTGTTCCCTTAGTTTTTAATGTAATTATTATTTAGACGTCTGTTACGCTGCGGGAGATTAGTCTTACAAATGCGAATTCTCAAGTTGCAATGGAAATAAATTATTATTAGTAATTTCAGGGTTATTATAGAATCAAAATCTCTCGTAAAATCCAGGTCCGTTTACTCTTGCAAAAATAATTATTATAAATCACAATATTCCATGATTATTACAAGTATTCAAAATTAAATTAATATTGAAAATTAATTTATTATTATGCCACCCAAATAAATATAGAAAAGTCGAGCGGCCAACTGGTATATAAAAATATAGTTTTGGTGAGTAAGGAAAACTGTTTCGATATTTTGCATACATAATCTTTTTAGAATACCAGCGAACTATTACCGAGTTTATGTCTTGCCTTTATCAGTCTGTCTGTCTGTCTGCCCTTTCTTCAGAGGGCACTATCTATTAAACCCTATTCGGTAGTCGGATGAAATTTTCGGACAGTATTATTTGTTTATATATGTTATGGCGGATCGATATAAAATAATAAATATAACAAAAAGTAAAAAATTGGGATGCGCACGGACTAAGGAACCCTGGGTGCGCAAGTGCGCTAAGCACTTGACTTACTTTATTTCTGTATTATTTAACCGAGCATTAATAATTTCAATGACGATTCAATCATTTTTAAAAAATATCATAAGATGTTATTTTAATTTATGTTAAAAAACGTTTTTCATATTCGTATTAGAATCGTATAGTACTTACTGTACATCTCATCTTCATCATATACACATCTTCTAACTACAATGTACGTGTTCATAAATCGACACCTCTATTACTTTAACAAACTTGGGTATACATGTGGTATCGATTCCGATCACTAATCTCCCCAATTACGCAACATCCAAATAAACAACCCTTTATTCCGGTGTTATCCCGCCAAAATGCGCGCCAAATGCCAAACATTTGTCAATGGAGTGACCAACAATGGGGCATTCAGCGGGCACCTGTAAAGGGTTTCCCCACACGTGGCAACATATGGAGTTCTTTCACCTGGTAAATCTCACCCCTGAGCCCTGAGCCTCGAGGGTTGTGCCACACATGTCAGGCGGCTGCTACTGACAGATGCTAAAATACGTTGACTGCTGACTGTTCCTCCATTGATTTCATTGTTGTGTCGATGACATTATGAGAGTACAATGTTTTATTGTCGCTGTCGTTGACTCGTACGTATTTTGGCGAAGATCTTTAATCGAAGTCAAATGTGTCGCGTTATCAACGCGATATTTTGTACAATTTTTTAATTTCCATGCAATGCTCCTGTAAATCCATTTCAATTCATCCGGACATTGCTAAAACTTATTAATAATTTAGCATATTTGTTAACATCAACATTTTATCTGTAAATATGTAACAAGCTTTATTTAAAAAACCATTTCCTCAAGTTCCTAAACCTTCCTTACTTTAAAACTTTTTTATTACTAGCAGAAAATAAAGCACTAAACTAGAATTTTAATGTATTTTAATGAAATATCACGATTTTAATTCATATTTTAATTTGAAAAATAGTACCACTAATAGTTTCAAGGAAACTAAGTAATAAATCTATATTCATAAAGAACTTCTAATATAACATAACATCCCAGTACAGTAGACATAGAAGACATCATATTTTTATGGTTAAGGTTTAGTATTTTTCTGAAAACCTAATTCATATAAACACAAAAATAAAAGCAATTAGTGGTACCATTACGACCACACGGCAGGAAAGTTATGTTTATTCTAAACATGCCTATATTTTTATAACAAATATAAATCCTAATTGTAACATAAAAATTAATTATAAATCCTACTTAGAAGAACATTTACAACTAAATCAGCTAACAGATTTGTGTCCTAATGCAGTCGACCTCCCAACTGTTGTAGAACGACCGTGACATCTGCCTCAACACACGGCGTCATTGCATTGTTATTGCTCATTCATTATGTTATGTCAGTTGTGTTAAAAATTTTTGTTGTAACATGACATCATTGTCTATTGTAGTTATGCTTAGTAGTAGCAAATAAATACAAAATTGAAAATGATTACAATTGATTGAACAAATATGAAAAAGTATTTTAATATTTCCGTTTAAAAACCAATTTTAAAATGGTACATTTTGTAAATAAACATTTCCAATAACAACACTGAAATATGACAATCACGTCATTTGCTTGTCTAATAAGGAACGTCGGCTTATCAAAACAACTTTTGCAAAATATGTCTAATTGTACGAATTAATTTCTAGGTTTGAAACCCGATAGATAATAATATCCATATCTGTTCACAGAGTCGGTACAGTGACAACCAGGCTAGATACTTTGTTTTAATACTTTACAAGAGTGCGAATGTATATTGCAACGTCTAAGATGGCGATAAACAATTTTAATGTTAAAACTAATTGAAAAATGTATAATATCATTTTTACCTTTTTTTATCCGAGCACGGCAAATTGACTTCACTACACCTGATGGTCAGGGCAGTGCAATCCAAAGAAAACTAGCCACCACCAACAAACAATGAGTTTATCGTTGGTGACCAGAATTATGCCGGCCTGTATAAATACTTCTTCACTCTCCGGAGAGCAAGCAAATCGAGGGGCTTGCGACAGGACAGGCGGATGACCAATCCAGCCACATACAAGGATGTACCCCTATACCCGCTCCAACCATCACCTTCACCCCAACCATAAAGTCATATCGCCAGCCCCTTGGGAAAACCGGACATACCCTGACTGATCTGGAACATAGGCAGGCCTACGGCAGGTATTAACACCAAATGTACCGTGGTCTCTATCCGGGCGGATATGAATATCCTACTACCAGCAATATTTATCCACCTATAGCCATAAATATTATAAATTACAGTCTGATACGTGACAAATGTCTCGATTGAACGCATTCGCCTCGCTTCTTGTCCAACCATTCTTGTATATTTACGCCATTGTGTGATATCTAACTCCGATGAGGATACTCATATTACTATTATAATCACATTAAGTTGTCAGAGTATCTCCGACACCGTAGCTGATGATTCGACGTGTTGACGAGTATTTACTAACATCATCACCACTTCACTGACTTTTTCATACCATAATTTTTGCAAGCTGTATAATTCGGTGGTATGACCGAGATATGAGAGTATACGACAAACCGTCTGGGTTGGTACGACAACTTTTTTCTGTCGCTAATAGTGTGTACGCACTGTGGTGTTTCGGTTTGAAGGACATTAAAGCCAGTGAAATTACTGGGTATTATGAGACTTAACATCTTGTGAGTCGAGGTTATGAAGATAGTCCAGTTCCATACTGTGCTTTGTAAATCAAAGTTCTGTGTGGTGTTCATTCTGTCAATGGGCAGGCGTGATGCTTACCATCAGGTGTCCGACCCGCTCGTTTCATCATTAAAGGTAATAAAAACACTATTATAGCAAACATCAATCTACACTAATATTATAAAGAGGAATGATTTGTATTTTTCATCAGACCCGACGGCATGATGCTCGCGGCTGGTGATTGACTTTCAAAAGACTGACATCAAAAGTCTACCTTAAACTCATTAACATCAGCAACAACAACTAAATTAAAAACACATTTTCATCGACCTTTGCTTATTTTTAATTAACCTGTAACGTCCAACACATATCAGGACGGTGAGACATCAGCCTGCATTTACATTGCGTCTTTAGACCGTTTTAGGTTGGACCAATTTATTTTCGGCCTACGGGGTCAATAAAGTTAAGCATAGGTTGGTGAAATCGAGCAAAACTTTGGTGAAAACTTTGTTTTGCTCGTCTACATAACAATAATAAAACTACAATTAGTTATGTTAATATATTTTTTAGATACCATTGGATTTAAAACCTCGCTTGTTGTGGTTCCACCGATGTCTGCAATTCTCTTTGAATCTCCTGTCTTATGTATCTGTTGCACAGTTTCTTGATCTGCCTCAAAATACACATTGCGATTGCAAATAATATTACTATTAACGCAATCAATATAATTAAATCGGAAATTGTAACTTCCTCCATTACTTCATTGTAAGCGTGTCCACCCATACTGGCTCACTTGAAACTACATCATTTGTATTTTTTGATTACTTAGAATATTAAATAAGGCAACGTGATACCGTTAAATCAGCATTTTATGTAAAAAATTTCAAAGCGTAGCTCTAACACTTACACAAAATATTCCTATATTAGTATAAACAAAAAAAGCTGAACGGACGATTACGTCAGCAGAATTAATTTCTGCAGCATACGCTGTACGCAATTTTGGTTTAATTTTGCACATTTCAACTGTCATTTCACAAGTTTATGAGTCGACAATACAATACAATTAGGTTCATGAATCAAAACATTTTATCGCGACAACTGTAGGTATTCATTCTGTCGGTGTCTTAGGGTCAGATTGCGCGGCGCCGTCGCGTCGCTTACAGAAGGCGCATGTGCATACGCATCTAGAAAATTGACACGAATGTTTACAACCGCGATTTTATTGCACTGATTAGAATATCAACTATGCTAATTAGTAAATTTATTATCAGACGGCATTTTGTTTAATAATCGACTTCGAAAACACGAAGGAGGATTCGACGAGTATTAAAAAATTTTATGTTGCTCGATATTACTTACAAATACTTACTGATTATTATTTTTGTAGTCGATAGGGTTTATCTCGATGATCAAATAATTAACATCTGATGCGGGGCAAAAATTGAAAACTTAAACGAACAATATATATTTGGACTCCGTTTTTTCTATTCAATATTGAGAGTGGTAGAGCCTCGCTGTAGACAGTCTTGTCTACAGCATGAATGGGCTGGCTCGACCGGGTCGTTACCACTGTCTCACAGAAAACCAACGTAAAGTAGCGGCTTGCTGCTGCGTTTCGTACGGTGAGTGAGATATCCGGAAGCCCAAATTCCTCTCCCCTTCCCAATCCCTAATTATCCCTTTCCTTTAAGGTCGACAACGCGCCCATGATTCTTGTGGTTGTGGGCGTACATGGGCGGTGGAGTTCACTGACCATCAGGTGACACTTGCTCGTTTGCCGGCCTATGCCATAAAAAAAATACCTTTATATGACCCCTTAATTGCACGTTCCCGTTCAAATATGTTCCAATGTTCGGCCTACAATTTTATTATTCTATCAAAGAATTATTACTAGAATAATAAGATAAAAAACAGATTTAAAATGTAAATAGTCTACATTATTACCTATTCAGTTTTATTTTAATATTAAATAGTTAATATTATCATCCGCGAAATTCAAGGTGTCACCTGCTTATCTCTTGAAAAGGAATTCTCAAATGTGAATGCTTAATATCGACGCATTAAGCAGACAGTCATCCATTTTCAATGTTAATATGCAAATTAAGCGAAATATAAAACAAAAAATTGCAAATTATGCAATAGCAACGTACGTCGTGCCATGACACAAATTATAACGATTGTAACTTTTGAACGCGGCTCCGTCTGCTTAAATGAATTTGTAGCATTCCTTGAATCACAATAAAAGATTTTTAGATATCACTCAGGTATAATGTAGCTTCTTATTTGGAAAGATAATTATAAAAATCTGATCAATAGTTTCAGAGATTACCCCTACAACCGAATAAACATAAACTTAAGTTCATTTGAACATTACTTATTTTTATACCTCAGTGAATAACATTTTAATATGCACAAAGATTTTGATGATGCTATTTAAATTCCAACTACAGCGAAGATACTCGAAGGTTTCATCGGCCAAATACGTACTAGATTTTAAGGCGTTAGTTAAATGTACCGAAAACAATCGTTATAATATGCCTTTGATAGTGAATGGAAGTTTAATTGGTGTTGGTGATGAGGAGCCAGCTGCCCAGTGTCCATTGATGGCGGCCGCAGCTGTGCGACCTGCGATAACCCGCGAGGCGCCAGCGCGGTCGCGTCCGCGTCTGCGCTCGCACCGCTATCCATTCATCTACGGTTATTGCGACGTTTCATTGTGTCCTAGTAGCTCATCTAATAGAGCTTTGTTAGCTACGGATATCTTCCAAATATTTTAACTCCTGGAAGTCAGACTTCAGTCTTGAATCCATACTAAGATTATCTATCCTTGAGCGTAAGGCGTGATTTTTTACGATAAATCAAACTGTAGAGATGCCAAATGGCCCAAATACCCTCCCCTTCGCAATCCTTTAATGATTCCTTCCCTTTGAGCTCAGCAACGCGCATATGATTCTTCTAGTGCTGTAGGCGTGCATAGGCGGTGGAGATCACGTACCATCTGGTAACTCACTTGCTGGTTTACCGGTCTATGCTACAAAAAAAATGTGAGATTTATAATTATATTTTAGCCACCTCTTAAAAGAATCTAGCTCCGTAAAGGACTTCAGTGGATTCAGAGCAAGCCGATGGGTCCAATTATTAATGATACAGAAACTATTCATAATAAAATTGCCGTCATTAGATCTTAACTAATAACGTAACTAATTCTAAGACATGTCAAAAGCGAGCCAAATCGAGCATATTATCTCCTCGCATCGCGACAACATTGTTATAAGGACAGCTCACAGCCCACAGAGCATATCAACTGTTTATGTTGCTCCGCGATTAGTCTCAATTGTTAAGTATCACGCGTTTTAATGACTGATGGTTATGCAATAAGACCTCAATAAAGATAGTGTTACTATCAGCTCAGAAGTGAATATTGTGTGACAGTACAAATATCAACTGTAAGAACATATGCACAAAATAATTCTACATAATGCAAGGCTATTGGAAACTATTCTACAAATATTGTTAACTTAAAACAATTAAGTTAAGTCATCTATATCAGCTCCATAAAATTCCCAATAATAGATCATTTTGTGAAGAAAATATCTCCGAAGCATTATTATACCATGATCCAATTTAAACATTTTTGAAATTTCAAACACAAGGGGGTACGTACATACGAAGGTATGCACATTTTAATTAAAAACCTTGATTAAGAATTGCCGATTGAATCGGCTAGCAAGCGCAGCGATTTCAAACAAACGACTTCATCGGTTATAGAATTCTGCAACACAACACCTATGGATACTTGGAACCCAACAAAGGCCTTTGTTTCTTCGGTATTTGGACTCGCGTTTTCGCTTATAATATTTTTTTCTCTTATTGCATTCCCGTAGTGCTGACCCGACGGTCATTTTAGACTTAAACTGGTTTGCCTTCTTAATTTGAACCCACTTTTTAGCTTGAGTTTTATGTCTCCCAGATTATTATGCAAAAGTTAATGAGCTCAGAACAATTATTGTAAACAATAACAGTGTAAGTCAATGTGACGAAATGTCACTGCATCAAATATTTCAACGTCTTCATTCTTCTTTTTAACCAACTTCATTCCAGATTTCAACTAGTTTAAAAATATAGTATTTTCGTTAAAAACGTACCATAAACATACTTTTTTCGATCATTGGGTAACTTTGAAGTTATTAAGTTAAAAGTGTGCAATTATTGGTACATTTAACATCAAATCCTTCATAAAAGAGAAATCGGTTTCAACTTTAAGACCACTTTATATACTTACAAATCTACAAAGATACAGTATATTACAAAGAATAATAAAACAGTCCTGTCAAGTGGATCAAGAGAGCGGTTTAACCGCATATCAAGGCGGCCTCGATCAAAACAAATTGTTTACTGGAATGGCTGCACGTGTTTCTACAGATGCTATTTATTGTAACTTGTTTTATACGGTACATGACTTAAGGCCAGTGACAACCCAAAAGACTGTACTAATTTTGTATTTTATATTTTTATGAAGTAAGGCGATATTCTTACTTTATTGCGATACTAAATGTTTCGAACAATATTTTATAATGAAACTAGCTGCCCCTCGCGGTTTCACCTGCATGTTACTATCCATGGGTCACAGCGCGATATATATGTAAACATTCCTCATAAATCACTCTATCTATTGCTGAAAACTGCAAAATCCGTTGAATAGTTTAAAAGATCTAACCGAACAGACAGCGGAAGCGACTTCATTTTATACTATGTAAAGATAACAGACGCATAATGTAATATAAATCAAATAACTAAAATTAGCTCCACATTTAGCGTGCCTGATGATAGGTCTGCAAAAATGGAAAAATCCATTTATCAATTCATTTAAAATAATGGAATTTAAATTAAAAATTAGCTAATACCACCTGAGCTGGTACTAATATGATTCGATGATATCGAAACTAATATTATTTGCATTAAACTAGCACCGGCCTTGCAAGGCTCATAAAAGAATTAACTTCTTAAATGTGAATTATGTTTTTACATTATGTATTTCAAAAAGTATTTCATAAAATAAAGCTTAGAATGTTATATTAAGTGCATAATATATTGGGTATTTATTTAAGCAACTTCACTATGTCCGCAGGTTCCTAATTTCATTATTAAAGTTATTTGTTAAGAAAGAAAATTGGAACGAAGGACAGTAGAGCCCAATATAATGCTAGATAATATGTAAAATCAAAAAGGATATATGTAACATAGAAATGTATATACTAAATAGGACATAGCAACATCAGAATGCGATAAAATAATTATACATTCATATTGAATAAATAAATATCGTTTAATATTCTACACAAGATACGAACGGCCTTGCCAAGTAACTGTTTTATGGCAAATTCGGAATAACCCGGCGCAATTATGTAAATAAATCGACGTTTTAAATATGTCTTGATCGCACAGCTGTTATAATTTGTTTATTGAGAACCAATTCTTGTCTAATACCTGTTCTAACACCTCCTTAATTTGATGTAAATGGGAAGAAAATTGATAATAATTTAATATTGGGTTATAAAAAAGCTATCAAAAGGTTGGGTTTGTTTTCAAAAGAAAGAAGTGTGTGCTAATAGGACTTTCTAGTCTGGATCAAAAATATTGAGCAATTTTGTTTAAAACTTCCTTTTAGTCAGAGGTCTTTGGTAATATTTATTGACACAAATAAGTTTAAGCTGTTTTGTGTGTAATGCCATTCATGCGTATTATTCTTGAGACAATCAGTAGAATATTCTTTATTGTACACCAAGTAAAGTAGCTTTAAAGTGAGGATAATACAGCAAGGGTGACCTTAACGTAACCGGCGATTTCTTCCAGACAATCTTACTTACAAACATTAACATAGATGTCATGATTTGCATATATCTATATAGCTATATAAAAACCCTTTACAATTTACATACACGTGTCATCTTGGAAAATAATCATATACATAAACACGATGTAGCACACCTATTGCGAGTCAATTTGCTTTCGTTTACTGAATCATATTTTTAAGCCCTCGCAAGAAAGAATGATGTGGCATCGGAGAGCCTAAACGAAAGGATTTGAATGCAGTTTTTGTTTGATGCCTGGTTTGATTTTTAGCTATATTTGAAGAAAATCTGTTTAGTTATTTTAAGATATAAGATATTATTTAGCAAATATAGCATTTGTTATATTCAATGCGATTCAAGAATTCAAGATACGATGTTGCATCAAACACGTGCACAAATTAATCGATACATAATCTAAATTAAACAATAAATTAGTATTAATATGGTAGTGCTTACACTGCTGGAAAAACCTAATTGATACTATAAAAAATAGGTGTTAACAATCTGGGTGTGGAGGTGGGAGCGCCACGAGCGATGCAGGATAACATCACACACAAATGTCACATTAATAATGTTGATCAGTGACATAATGTATTCATGAGCTATTATTATTATAGACGTGTTCAATGATCGTTCCGTTACTATATCTGGTGATAATGTTGCACCATATTTTATGGACTTAAAGCCCATTGACTTCATATAACTTTTATTTGCATTTTTTTTTTATTAGATTTAATGACGTGAAGAGCGAGGCGCTGGCCTGATGGTAAGCGCCACGCCTGCCCATGAACAGAAGCAACACCACACAGAAATTTAAATTACAAAGCACTGTATGCACTGAACTGCGCTCGACACCCCGAGGCATAGGATGTTAAGTCTCATAATGCCCAGTAATTTCACTGGCTTCAATGTCATATATGTCTTCAGTTATTTGGATTTGCCTGACTTCTTTTTATTATTACTCTGGATTTATTGGGTAATATGTCCCTTGTATGCGAATTTATGGATATTATGAGACTTAACATCTCATATCACGGGATAACGAGCAACGGCCAGTGTCATAGAGTGTTTTGAAGTTCAAAGTTGTGTGGTGCCTATTGCTTCCGTTTATGGGCAGGCGTGACGCTTACCATCAGGCGAGCAAAGTGCTCGTCTCGTCATGCAAACTAATAAAAATTAGTTTCCATCAGGATCCTTTTCCCTAGTATAGTAGACATAAACACATAGCCTAACAATTCCACACACATACGTACATATTTAATTAAAAAATTGTGCGTACTGATAATTAATTCATTAGCTTTACTTATATTTCTTATGTCTGCCACTTCCCTTTGTTCTTCTCGTTCGCAGCAATTTCTAGGAAACTTCTTTTCTCGATTATTATCTGGTAGCTTCTTTTTAAGGTTCAGTATACAAAGTGTAACAACAGCAGCATATTATTAAACCTACGCCGTCTGTCAGTCTGTACTAATTTTAAGGACATCTATCTTCTGAATCGTAATAGATAGCTAGTTGAAATTTTCACAGAATATGTGTTATTGTGGTGAATACCTTAACAAATATTAAAAACAACAAAAAATAATATGTGTATACTGAATGCACACATTATATGCGCACTCTTGGTGCGCGAGTCTGGCTCTCACTTGCCCAGATTTTTAAACAGTTACGGTAAGTATAGGTTTGCTGTAAATTGTTTAATTCCAAACACTAAGGACCAGTTTCATGATCCTAGAATGTAGATGTTCTATTGAAACGGAACTCACCTAATGAATAATGCAAATGATCCTAATGAGGTCACATTTTTTCTTCCTTCTCGCGCTGGCCTTGCACCTGGCAGCTGGCGCTATCTCGGTCAACCGCTCACGTCACTACCCGGAACTCGAATCTAACTACACAACTACACACACTTGAGATTTAGCAGTTGTTCATTTTATTGAAGCCTTTGTTAGGAAGAGAAGCAGCGTTAGTGAGGTTTTTGATGCCGTTAGTAGAGGCTTTTTGGGTGATCTTTATAGTTTACATATACATATGCACTCACGCTTGTAATCCCCGAAGGGGTAGGCAGACGTGTAACCAGTACACCCACATTACGCCGAGCGTATTAGCGTCCTATGATGTGATAGGGGGCGAGTCGCCATACCGGGCACAATTTCAGACTCCGGACTGATACTAAATATTTAGTGATAGAAACAGCTGATATCACTTAACACAACCCGGGGATCAAACCCAAGACCTCAGCACAGCAGTCGTACCACGTACGCAATACAACTGCGCCACCGAAGCAGTCTTTTAATTTGCATGCAATGTATGATGTATTTAATATTTACCCATAGTTCTTTCGAAACATAACTTCTATATAAATATATTTTGAAGCAGTTTGAGTTATACTGTAAATCATTGTTTAAAGGATAACATCTTGTCAGATTTCAAATATTGTACATATTGTGAATTCTATTGAAATTGGTGGTTATTTCAGAAATCATACTTTACTGAATTGTTCAGCTAGAAATATATTTGATAAAAATCTATAGTTAGATTTACAACTTCGACGTCTGCCTTTCAGTTACTACCAGACCACCTACATATAGTACCAGAAACAAGAGCCAATGCATACCATAGAGTTATCTTTCATTGGATGGCCATAAACAACAAGATATGTAGATCTAATTTTATTTATGTATTTTCTCACGAAAGGGATTTATCGTTTTATTTCAAAACGCGACGTATAAAGATGTCTTGAAATACAATACGTTTGTGTAGCGATTCGAATGGCGATTGCGTGTTCGTAATAATTTATGTCATCAATTTGTAAATTCTTTACATATAATCATCATAATGCAACAGTTACTATAAGGAATTCTGATAGAAACGAAGTAAACAACTAATCTCATTATAATAATGAATATTTTACGTATTATTAAACAAAATTCTTAATAATATATTGCAATAAAACACTGGTGAAACAGGACAAATAAATATCTAATATAACGGTAATCGCCTCATTAACTAATATCTTTGGGCCTAGTACAAATCATTAGGCCCAAAGATACGCGTAGTGGTTATTGATTTTAACCCAAGACAAAAAAGAGGGATTTTATAAGTTAGACCCTTTTGTCTGCTGTGGTTGTGTGTGTCTGTCTATAGCATCGTAACACGGATGGACCGATTTAAATGCGCTTTTTTTAAATGTTATTTCATGATGTGGCCCCACTGCGCTTATTGTAGTAATTAAAGCCTTTACTATGATCCTAGAAAATAATTTCCACAATTTTGCTGTTTCTATGGCAACTAGAAAGTTAAAACAATACCTGAATTTTATGATGCCAACAACCTTGCAATATAGAAAAACACTTACTGCAGTACAATTGGCTTGTTTATACAAAATTTATGCACATGTAGTTTTACATAGCAATAAATGATTTTATGGTGCAGACCTTAGGAATATATAAATAGAATCCTGCATAATATTTACTGAGTATATTCACAGTATAATTTAACATAAGATCACGCCTGTATCTCCGGAGGGGTCGCAGAGGTGCAACTAGTGCACCTACACCTCGCTCATTTCTGACCCATGAAGAATATAAGGGGCGAGCTTATCATCTTACTGGGCTCAAGTTCAATTCCGGGCAACTCGTGAGTGTCTCTAAAAACTCAAATACAAATAGTGATTGTTCGACCTGGGATTCGAACCCACGACTGCACGGTTTCTCAGCCTTAATACGCTGACACTAGACCAATGGGGCGATTCTATTGACATCAACAGTACTTCGAGAAAAATTTCGCGCTACGACAATCTTAGTTCATTATCTAAGAATATGCATCCAATGACCGAACATATGCGCGTGGCAACGGCACCAAGAGAAAAATATATACATAAATAAATAAATACACCAATCACACATCTTGTATCGTGGATATCAGGAACTACAAAAGATTTTCGGTCTCACAACACCCAGACCCAAAACAATTAATATTTGTGAATCACACAAACATTTGCCCCGGTGCGGGGATCGAACCCGCGGCCTCTCGTTTCACAGCCGCTCGCTACGCTACGGAGACTGTCTAAGCTACAATAATATTAAATAAGCACATAATTTTAATTTATTGTGTTTCGGTATTTCTGCCGCCCGGGGATCGCACCCGTGACCTCAGCACAACAGTCGTCCCGAGTACGCATTACAACTGCGCTATCGAGGCTAAACGTTATAAAAATATCAATAAACCATCCTCGTAATAAATATGTCCCAGTTCCCAATGCTGGGCAATAGTGAGAGAGGTTAGATCTGAGTTCACCACGCTGTCCTAATCCGGATTGGTACACTTCACAGTTCACATACCTTCGATATTTTTATGGATAATTTTTAAGCACAATTTATGACACGTTTTGAGGCATAGGCACGACCGAGAAAAGAATTTAACATCTGTCCTTCACGAGGGCGCGTCATGTAATAATATAATAAAAAAAAGAAGTGACAGTTTTCTGTAATACTCTCGCCTTTGTCGTACGAGAAAGTCTTTCCATCTTACTGGGGTTTAGGTACATACCCAAAGCCCCCATTAAAACTTTATCGAAAAACGTAAAATGAGTGATAAATAACAATGAATAGCCACTTAACTTCGAAAAGTAAGTAGAAAAGTGTTTTTTCACTTTGATTCATTCAGCTGGATTCAATCAATCTCCATGCAGTGATGTCTTGAGTGGTCGGCAATGCTAGCATTGTTGCATGTTCTTGGGTGGCGGTGATCACTTACCAATTACCACAGGTCACCCACTCTTTCATTTTCTAACGAAAAAGTAGCTTATGGGCTACATGTTTTAAGGTGCCAAAGTCAAGGTCAAGTTAAAAATAAAACACAAATAGAAATCATAAATCAACATATTTTTAGAAGAAAAGAACAAGAAGAGCGCTATACATACTTTTTTTTCTATAAGTTACAGTTTTAGGAATTGACTGGTACTCCCACGTCAATGACGTAAAACCTGACGAAAAAAATATGTTAAAACCAACACTTAAATGACGCAAGTCGCGTAAAAAATAGTGTATAAATAGGTGTAAAGTATGATAGTCTGGAATTTCTTGTCGTATAACACTTTTTATCGAAAATTTAAATTCCTTTTTACATAAACCAACCAAAAAAACATCTGAAAAACTTTTGCGTACTCTAATATGAACACAAAAACAACATCTGGATTCGGAATAATATAAAATCGTAGCAAAAACAAAATCACGTTTACAAATGATTTTTTTTATTATAATGAAATCAAAACACCAAATCATATTTTCTTGCAAAGAATTTAAATAAAAGGTACGAATACATCTAGTTATATGGTATTTTTATGCCTGAAAAATTACTGGTAATAGGAAATCAATCAATATTGGTATCTATATTCTGAATATATGATAGACTGTGTAATATAGGGGCCCGATTAGAAAAGATTTTTGGATATTTATAAATAATGAGACACGTGTTTACACTTTCGTAAAATTCCACTCGAAAGGGGGGGGGGGGGGGGACTTTGTACGGAACTATTTATTTTACAGAGCGGAATACATAAATAAAAACCGCACGCACAATTTCGCGAGTAACAGCTATCATACAAAACCATTTTTGTCTCATACTGGTGTATACAATAATGTCTTATATACATACAGGTCTGGTGACCAGATCACCATAACCCAGTCTTATTTGAACATTCACGCTTAAAATTATAGGAGAATGATTAGGACATAAAAAAAGGTTTCCGTGTAACCAAGACTACTACTTGGGTGAAGCCGCGGGCGAAAACTAGTGGTCTAAAGTTGTCATGGTTTTTAATGTTATCCTAATTCGCCATCATAGTCATTTATGTAATGTACTTTGTACTTTAATTGATCAAAAACTAAAAAGACGCCAATAGACTAATATAAAGTCTATTTCACTAAATCCTACATATGACAATCCATGCATATTTGACCTATATCATTAAATATGTAAGTGTGAATGTAACAAAAATGCTTGTGAAAAATCCCACGCAATTACGAATAAGTACTTACGAAACTAAAGTTCGTTAATCTTAAGTGACTTCGCCACTTTTTGGAATCGTCAACAATTTGTTTGACATGTGTCAAGGATTATAGGGTCGTAAAACAAAATATTTATGTTCAAATAACTATATTGAATTTTAAACGTCATGCAGTTGACAACGCCGTGTGAGATCTGAGAAAAGTATTCACCTGCTAACTAATGCCCGTTAATTAATTAAATTAAACATATGAGGGAATCATTAATTAAATTCCATTGTGTATAATAAGACAGTTAACATAAAAATAATTACGATATCATCGTTAACAAATTATACTTATACTATAACATATCAAAATATAATTAAATTAGAATTTAAAATACTTTTCTTAAAATTCCTGAATAGATTGAATTGATTTTGAACAGAACATTATAAATCGGTCGATTCTAAATTTTAATATATAATTCTATTCTGATTCTGATAACATGTTTAATACAATCACAGCTTTGTAGTATAATTTTGGCGCAAAAAAAAACCACTTGAAACGACAATCCTTCACACATTTAACGCGTGACTTTTATAGACACTTACAACTAAACATAAAGTTAAAAAATCAAAATTAGTAACACGTTTTTAGAGTCAATTTAAACGAGCCCGAACGTCGCGAAACAAATCCCACAACAAAGAGCTAAACAACGAACGACCATAAAGTTTTTATAAGTACAAATATGAATGCGGCCGCAAACAATCGTTCAGCCGTGTCCTAGTCTCAGAGTGAGAGGAAACCTCGTAATTAGAACTCGGCTGTAAAATAACCATCAAACTTACTCGAGAGGAGTGTGTCGCTGTTAAATCATTGCCAAGTTGTTTATGCGTTTCATGAAATTCAACCTATCCGTATTACTTACGTGATAGGATCTAAAACCGTAACCAAACAAACATTTGATTGTGATTGCAAGATGGTAAAAAATGGACCGCTCCATAAATTACGTTGTGTATGACAGAGTGCGTTGTTGCAAGTTTTTACGATCGGAAACATCGGTCATATGATTAACTTACTACATTATTTCAGTTCAGGTATTTTATGACTACAAATTACTAACCACTTTTTATATTTTAATCTTATGAAAGCGAGTTTCCGCGCCTTCACCATTACTTAGATAAATTATTCTTCAGGAGTAACACTGACTAATGTTTACGTTTATACGTAATAACTTTAATTTAAAACGAGCATATGCATATCGAAGTTTAAATTTACTGTTTAATAATTTCGAAATATATTATAGGACACAAACAATATGAGTATCGAAATGTGGACAGAGACAAAATATGAACATTAATAATAAATTCCCATTACACTGAGCAGGTAATTTAGTATCGGTGCGACTACTGGATTTCAATATTGGAAATGTGTAATACTAAGATTGATATTGGTATAACAATAAATCGGATAAACAAGACAGCTGGCCGGCAGCTGGGCGGACACGTGCGATGGTCACGACGGAACCTCACGAACCTGAGATATCACGACTGCTTGACATCAGCAACGCTAATGAACACTTTTTAGGGTTCTGTACCCAGAGAACTCCAACATATCCTATAACAGAGCATCCTGTAACCTTTTGTCTCTGTTCCTGTCGCTTTACGTCTGTCTGTATGTGACATCCTTAAAAGGATTCATCTTTTTAACCAAGTTTCAGAGAATGTGTGTTATAATACCCGATATACTAACAATTAATAAAAATAACAAAAGATAAACATTTAAGTGTGTGGGTGCAAAACCCTCGGTGCGCAAGTACAACTCCTACTTGACTGGGTTTTTACCACTAGTAAATCATTTTACCACCTTATACAACCTTTTATTGCATACATCATTCTTTCGCGCTCGTTTTTCGTATTACATAACCTTTTTATCGGATTTTAATGTTGACAATGTCACGATGTGTTTAAATTATTACATCCTATTAACGCGGTGAAACAGCAATTAAGAGACTCGTCGTTTTAAAAAAACAAAAATAATTATGCAGATATATTAAGGAGATTGGTGATAAAACGCTTAAAGAGCAGAAAATGGACAAAAATGTGGTGGAAATTTACAATATTTTGCAGACAGTTCGGAGGTTAATATATCCGCTATAGCAATAACTACCTATTTCTTAATTTAATTTGCTTTGCTAGGAGAGGACAAGGTTTGCAAAGCTGATTATGAATTTTACATATTAATTTGTAATCCTCACAGGTGCGTCACGGTGTTTTCAAGCGGTAGTTGGATTTGCATATTGAAACTTTGCATAGAGGGTTCATTCGGTTCGATTTTAGGTGATCTACTGCTTAATCGCATACGATTAGAAACGTCTGAGCAGATTTCAATCGAGTTGACCAACAACAAATGCGTGTCTTGAAAAGCACAGTATAGTTAAATCAACTATTTTTTGCACATAGCAATTATTTTTGCATGAGGTTATATTTTGATTAAATTTACATTTTTGCAAATTTTCGTCTATTCTAAAGTATGGATATGTGATATTAATATAGGCATGTTATGTTAGTTTATGTAACTATTTAATTCTGGAACTCTGCTCAGGTGCCAATGGCCAAAAAAATATTCGTTTAATCGAATGATAATTGATACTAAATACACAAGTTACTTCAAATATCTTGAAGTGTATACCCAAGGGGCTAATTTCGAACACGCGGCTTCCGTTTCGGCAGTGCACAATTAGCGAGTTAAGCAAACCTTTGCACGGTCAGTCTAGCGATGGGTGACCGCTTAGTGGTATTTTAGCTGAGCTTCGAAGCAGCGATAGCTCAGTGATGAGTGGTATGGACTGTCGAGACGAAAGTCTGAGGCCACATAATAATATAAAGTCGGTCCCAGCTGTTATCAACTGACAGCAGTCGCTAAGCCAAGTCGGAGGCTTTCGGTTGGCTTGAAACTTTGACACTAGGTTAGCCTCTAACTATTCGATAAAGAATAGAGAATACGTACAATTCCTTATCACTGTTAATACATATGTATGTGTAATGTAAAATTAAGATTATACTCTTGTCAGATCAACCAACATCGATGGCGAATTTTACCACAACCCAGATGTAGTCGCGCTTTAAGAGGAGGCTCCCTAAATTGTACGTTAGTTTCGATGACCATACTGCGTCAATTATATATCCAAGGAATATAAAACTTTAATATATGATTTTTCAGTCCTATTTCTTTCCGTTAATAAGACAGTTACACAATTGTGTTATTTTCCCTCGATACATTTTTATTCCGAAAACGATGTATTTTTGGTAGAATTTTTGCTGTTTCTAATAAATGGCTTGAGTTATATGTCTAAAATAAATATTCACAGTTAGTAAATATTGTTTATTATCCACTGCTAAGATATAAATTACCTAGATCAATTAAAACTCATAATATAAATTATAATAGATTTGCGACTTACGTCATTTACTTCTGTGCATTGATAAACGTCCGACGATGTGCGCAATATTCAACCTTATGTCATTTCTCATAGTGTGTTGAGTAGTGCACGGTAACTAATAATTAAAGCTATTTATCGTTAGTACAGCGCCGTGCTTCAAGGAAAGACTACGTGTTTTATGCCGCGCGAACGCTCTGCCCGAGTGTTGAATCAGTTTATTATATTTGACAAACTATGCGAAACAGACAATAAATAATTTGTGCAAAAAAGAAAGAAAGTGAATCGTTTCAAAAACTTTGCAATCATTATGAGAGAAGCAAAAGCGTAAGTATTTTGTTAGAATGTTATTTGTACATTTTGAAATTAAAAGTATTATTATATATAATATAACATATTTTAATAATATTATTTCTAAAATAGAATTTAACTATTTACATTATTACATACAAAATAATGCCTCGGTCGCGTAGTTATATTTCGTACGCGGTATTGCTATGCTGAGGTCTCGGGTTCGATCCCCGGGTCGGGTCAAATGATATTGGGTTTTTCTATCATGAAATGCTCAGTATCGGTCCGGAGTTTGATCCCGAATTGTGCCCGGTATGGCGATAGGATCGCCCGCTGTCACATCATGGGATGGAAATACACTTTGCGAAATGTGGGTGCACTAGTTACATCTCTGCCTATCCCTTCGGGGATTACAGTCGTGAGTATGTATAAACAATCATTATAATGACTTATATACCCTATCTTTTTTTAGAAAAAGAAATAAAGAAAATCGAATGATGGTTATCCGGAACAAAGAGTCAGTGGAGTCGCCTCGGCAATTATTTGATTTAGTTTCTACTTTTGTGATGCATGAAGAGTGAGTTACTCTAACATTATATTATACTATACTAATAATAAGATTATAAGCAAGTATGCATCTAATCGTCATGTATAATTACTAACTTGATATTGTAAGTAATATTTACTTTATCTTCTTCTTCACTAGGTGGTCGGTCCCTCGTATGCGAGAGACCAACTAGGTTGGTACCACCGCTTCGTTTATTTGTCCTACCATGTAGCAGTGTGTAAGTACTGTTGTGTTTCGGTTTGAAGCTAGTGACATTACTGGGCATTATGAGACTGCAAAATTTGTGTCTCGGAGTAAATATCGCAATCCAATATCACGCAGTGCGTTGTAATCTAAAGTTCTGTGTAATATTGTCTGTTTATGGTCAGATGTGGCGCTTACCATCAGGCTAGCAAAACGTTATTCATGCTAATAAAACAAACTATTACATATATTATTGGCATTATTATATGATAATGGGTAATAACTACTAACTATGTATGTAATTATTTACATTAAATCTAATCTATGTTCTTTTTATTATCATGGAGAAACAAAATGACGATTATTTTGCTATGTAAAGAACCATGCTGTAGACACTTTTGTGATTTATCTACAATCTGAATAAGCCGGCTCGACTGTTATTCATACTTAAGTGATCTCCACTCATTGATGATTTATTTACATAATTACCTAAATCATTGTTACATTATTATTTAATCTATTTACATAAATCACCAATGAGTGGAGATCACTTACCATCAGCTTACCTACTTTTTGTCCTAGCACGGCAAAATGACTGCGCTATACCTGATGGTAAGCGCAGTGTAGACCAAAAACTCCAGCGACCATCGATAAACAACGAGATTATCGGTGGTCACCAGAATCATGCCGGCTTAAAATAATGCTTCTTCACACTCTGGAAGAGGAAAGAGGCAAATCGAAGAGCCTGCGACAGGATAGGCGGATGGCTGATGAAGGCACAGGGATACAAGGATGTATCCCTATACCCGTTTCAACCAACCATCGAGTCATGTCGCAAACTCCTCGGGAGAACCAATTATACACTGGCTGATCCTGGAATGCGATCCACACAAGGTGTGTGGGATCATTATGACGGGTTCTTACACCGTGTGTATGGTTGTCGCTATCCGAGCGGTTAGGAATATCCTACCAATAGCCAATTCCTCAATTGATTACATAAATGGGTAAGGATGAAAATGATGATGATCCTGAGCTCTAACTTCTAGTGATGTTAAAAAATATGATTTGATTATATGATGATGATTGTTGATGATGTTTTTGCAGACTAAACTTGATAAACCTTGAATCTAGCGAGAACACTGAAAACATAACAGCTATTCATCGTGCATATATTTCGCCACCATCAACTCTCGGGGACAAACCTCCCATACGATGTCAAAGAGAACATTTCTCATAATATTTGTTCCATGAAAGCAAATATGACAATATATAGCCCTTACTTGATGCAACTGACATTGTATGGAACGTACTGTTATGTTGTTTAATTTACGATATTTTTTTTTATATAACAAAATGTATATTATTATGATGTCTTTCAGATTGATGTTGATCATGAAAAAATCCTTACGAGGTACAAAATATAAGGTGAAGATGTAAGATTTTGTTGTTTTATTTCGACCTTAAACCATTCTATAGACACATGAGTATCATCCTAATAAATAAATACACAGTATTTATTCCTTCTTTTTTGCACTTTTCGTTATTTCCTTTTGAATACACGTTCTAATGGGTAGACGTATCATCGACGTACAGTCATTTTTTGAAAAACAAAAGAAAATTAAACTATAGTCTATTTTAAAGAAAATTCATTTATTTTTTGTTTTATATACACATGGTCTGGGTTCCCTGGGCCATTTTTCCACTTGATTACTATCAAGCTAATTTTCCGTGAGTAGCTTCGTTTCGATGAGACGCCCAATAATTCCCTATGCGAAAATTCTCTATTGTGATAGCTAACAGAGGTAGCAAGGATAGAATATTTCGATTTGATGATACATAAAAATTTATAATTTTATTTGTAGGACAATATGACTGTTAAATTATATAAATATTAACTAAGTAAAAACAAAAAAATCAGCTGGTTAGTAATCATACCTATTGGAAGGAGGGGCTTCCAATAGGTATCGCAAACGAGGTCATAAAAAATTATTACTAACCAGCTGATTTTTTTGTTTTTACTTAGTTCATATTTATATAATTTAACAGTCATATTGTCCTACAAATAAAATAAAAAAAATTTGAGTATCATCAAATCGAAATATTCTATCCTTGCTACCTCTGTTAGCTACCACAATAGAGAATTTTCGCATAGGGAATTGTTGGGCGTCTCATCGAAACGAAGCTACTCACGGAAAATTAGCTTGATAGTAATCAAGTGGATCAGCTGGCCCAGGGAACCCGGACCATGTGTATATAAAACAAAAAATAAATGAATTTTCTTTAAAATAGCACCAACACATTTGTTCAAACGAAAATATATTTCATTTAAATTTTGAAGAAGAAAAAAAGAAAAAACACTCAAAAGGCGCAAATAACATTAATTTCTTTCATGAAACTACTAGAGTATGTTTTTGTAACCAGTCTACATTTAGCGGCATTATGCGTGAACATATAATAAACAAATATATTGTACTTTTTTTTTTATAGCATAGGCCGGCAAACGATCAAGTGTGTCACCTAATGGTAAGTGATCTCCACCGCCCAAGTACGCCCACCACCAGAAGAATGAATCATGGGCGCGTTGCCGACCTGAAAGGTAAGGGATAATTAGGGATAGGGAAGGGGAGGGGATTTGGGCTTCCGAATATCTCACTCACCGTACGAAACGCAGCAGCAAGCCCCTACTTTACGTCGGTTTTCTGTGAGACAGTGGTAACGACCCGGTCGAGCCAGCCCATTCATGCTGTAGACAAAACTGTCTTCAGCGTGGCTCTACCACTCAAAATGAAATGTAAATGTATGTTCGCAATTCGTCTGTATATATATATACCTCCTCTGTTTTTCCATTGGTTAAAAAATGTGAAAAAAGCATCAAAGATTCTAAGTTTGGAAATATGCATACAAACTGCGATAATCCTGTTCATATTTCTATTCAGTGGGTTTTCGTGTACAATACACGCACAAACATACAGACAAGATAATTAAAAATATATATTTCTGTAATCGAATATGTTTATCATTACTTTTTAAACATATCAAATGTACAGACACAGCTCTGATACAATTTTGTTATATTATATCAACAAAACATTTGTCTTTCAAAACAAAATATATTATTAAAAAAATATTTATGTACAGAAGTCTCCGTGTATTTATGCCCACTACTATAACGTCAAGCGACGCGCGAAACGACGCGTTGCGTACAAGTGCAGAGGGTAGCGGGGTGGATGGGCGGAGCTAACGCACGAAATATTTTAGGCAGCATGCTCTTAACGCATCAATAATTCCATTATATGATATTGAATAGCTTGCATTGAAAGCAGATGTTTACAGTGGCGGGAGTGCCGACGCGCCTGCGCTTGCGTCTGTCTCTGGTATAGCACGTGGCCCGACACCACCCTAACAGTAACCAGAGCCATTATTTATAATCTGTGTCCTGTCATGTAATGACGCTGTACAGTGATGATCGACTATTTATGTTTCGGCGACACTGGCTAAACGCATAATTTAAATTGTACCTACGATTTAGGATCTTTCGTACCTTGGTCAGTAACACAAGATTAAAACAAATGTATTAATTAGGAGTCTGATAATTAGGGAATTATTGCCATGCATTCGTATTTGTAAAGTAAACTAAAATTGCTGATACGTCTAACTTTGACAGTAGTTGCGTATTTGTATGTAGTTATGAAATTATAATGTATAGAGCAATTGTTATGCTTGCGATTAGCTTAAAACCTTAAATGCACTTAAATAACATAATATAACTCTTGAAGAGTTTAAACCTGTGGTTTTAATGGTTGCTTTCACTTTGCTTAGCAATATTAATTACAATATGCATTGCAATGACTGAAGTTACTTTAAAACATGTCTCGCATAAAATCTGCTATTTTTATTCGAGCTTGCGGCAAACAAGTCAGGTACTTGGGAAGCAGTGGGAAAGTACTAGTTTTTCTAAGATGTTTTTAACATTTTCGTTAAAGGTTGTATGAAACATTTTGTATGAACATTATGAATATTATGAAACATTTTGTATGAAAAACAAACGGGCAAGAGTGAATCCTGTCGCAATTTCACGTTATACAGATGTGATCATGTGAGTACCAACCTCTTCTTCTTCGACCTGCCACTACCGAGTGGGATAGGCGGAACATGCTTTTTAACACACTTTACATAGAGATTTGTCTTATAGTTTTTATGACCGGCCGCCTGCCTGACGTCAACGCCTTTTGAGGAATCAATGTGAGCATCAACCTAATTTAAATAAATTCTTAAAACATAAACAGTTTTTTTCCTAGGTCAATGTGTTTTAATCGCTTGAAATCGATCCAGGTGCTTCAATAACTTATTTTCCCGCATACAAAAGCCACATGTTCAATGTCCTAATAAAAACATAGGTGAAATTTAAATGTTCCTACTATTACTTGCTAATTCAAAGCGGTCCAGAATGTTTTGATGTCATTCACTTGTTTTCCATACGTTAGTGGCCTCCCTATACAATACCTTATATACCTATACGTGAACAGCTGCGTACTGAATGATCAAGCAGCCTCGCGAGGCTGCCTCAGACGTTTACCGCGCAACGTTGGCTGCGTGAGGCTCCCTCGGTCCGAAAACAGCACGAGGCCTTCGTACTGAGGAATCTTTGAGCATCGCCAAAAACCGACAACACTCGTCTCTGAAGAGGCAGCGAACGCGTTTGCCTCGGGCGAGGCACATCCTGACCAACCGAGCATTTGCCTCACAAGACGGTTTCGCGGGGCTGCTCACTCGGACACAAACTTCAGCAAGTTAAAAAATAATATATTTTTTTATTCAGTGATCCACATTATTTAGTTCTGATATAAGTATTATTGCTTATCATTAACCTTTGTACTATGAAGATTATTTTGCACCAAACTTTGTTCCGGAAATGTTATCTTTATTCGCATTCTTAGATTAGATTGCGCATGTTTATCATCGGAATTTACAAAATATAGAAAGTTTCATGAATTTAATATCTGCATAGTATATAGTATTTATATGTGAAAAACTCATATTTTAAGCCGATCGGCTGCACCTAGCTTTAGAATATCCAAACATGGTCTAATTGATCTTACCTTCAGATCTGACTTATTTGATAAAAATATGTATGTTGTGTGGAAGTTGTGGCCTTCTAGTCCTAGTCGAATATAACAACTGGCGTGACTGCAACGAATAAAAAATATCATATATGTCCGTGGATCCGATCAGGCCAAACTGATCCAGATATATCTGATCCAATTGAAGAATGCGACTGTCAAAAAATCAAACACGAACAAGCTAAAATATAAAGGCAAACTATCTTATTCCAAAGAATTAACTCAATCGAGGAACCTACCTAGCTTGAGTAGAAATGATATATGTCTGAAAATAAACATCCACGCAATATAGTCTCGACAATCTTGAAAAGACCTATTTCTAAATTCATTTCCCGACGAAAGCCATACTTTAACACTTCGAGCAACGCTGTAGCGTGTCGGTGAATACAAAGAGATGTCAATCTCCTCTTACCCGCTACGTCTCTATTCACGGCGTGACGCGCGTGTTTTATCTACATTCGGACCTCGTTACTACAAAACGTGACGTAGATGGCGAGATTGCGGGCTGAATGACGCAATTTCTCTTTTGACATTCAATAAAGCTATTTCTATTGAAGGACAATTATGGAACGTGTCGCGAATGTACTTAAGCTTATAATTAAACGTTAATTAACATTCAAAGGTGTAATCGACTCACGGTTTATAATGGCTAATTAAATCCCTTTTGTCTATTAATAAATCAACTATGATAGTTTAATGTGTAAATATTACAATAGATCGCGTCATCTGTATATTGGCAGCGACACAGGCTGGAAACCAATGAGTTTCTGCTAAATACCAGGTCGGTTAATAAAATATTGTGTGACAATGACACGTCAGCCATCATACTTAGCATCATACATACATAACACTATTGTGTTTCGGTTTGAAGGATTTTGAAGCCAGTGAAATGACTGGGCATTATGAGACTTAACATCTTATGCCTCGGGGTAACGAGCGCAGTTCAGTGCCATGCAGTGCTTTGTACTTCAAAGTTCTGTGTGGTGTTGCTTCTGTTTATGAGCAGGTGTGGCGCTTACCATCAGGCGAGCGCCTTGCTCATCTCGTCACTCAATCAGATTTTAAAAAAAATCTTATGCGCACAGTCATTGACTCTATAAAAACAATTCACTCACACATAACAAGATGTGCAAAAATTAACCGATTATCTATACCAAAACTTCAAAACCGGCATTAGTATCGTTTTAAGTCGATAAATAAAAAGCAAAATATGATTACTCTAGCTATGCCCGCGAACTTCGTTTCGCCATCAAAAAGCTTTCATACAAACTTCCATCCCCTATTTTGGCCCTTTAGGGGTTGAATATTTAAGAAAAAAATACCCTATGTTTAACCCTGGGTCATCAACTATATTTGTGCCAAAATTCATTGATATCGGTTCAGCGGTTTTGATTTTGCATACAAACTTTCATCCCCCTTTTAAACCCTTCAGGGGTTGAATTTTGAAAAACATAGTAGCCTATGTCTTATTCTGATGTATAAGCTATATTATTGTAAAGTTTCATTAAAATCTATTCAGTAGTTTTTACGTGAAAGAGTAACAAACATACATTCATCCATCCATACTTGCAAACTTTCGCGTTTATAATATTAGTAGGATTTGAATAATGAGTGAATCAAAGCAGCAAGAGTGTCGTTAGTAAATCGACAGCTAGCCACATGTCATGCATGTTTAGCACGTGGCGAGACGGGAGCGCTGTCGCCGCGCCGTGCCGCTCCGCTCCGGGCTCAATGCCGTCCTTGTGCCACTATCGAACATTTGACTCCCACATGCGCTAATACTAAACTTATCAATGAAATTAGGCTACTTGAGTGAACGATCTAGTGCCGTCAAGTGATTGGCGCAGCAATATAGGGCCTACGTTCGTACAGAGATATCGAAGCCGGCGCCAGAAGTATTTGTTTACTGACAATCCGTATTGAGGAAGGGATACTTTACATGTGATTTCAAACATGAGATTGATCTTCTCGTAGGTAAGCGCTTAAGGTCTTTTTTTAGATACGCGACCAAGATAGGGAGACCATGACGCGTGTTGCGAGTTACAAGTTTACAAAGTGGTAGGTCCTTCGTATGCGAGATGCCGTGTTGGTTGGTACCACCGCTTTGTCCATTTCTGCCACCAACCAACAGTGTGTAAGTAATTTTGTGTTTCGGTTTGAAGAACATTGAAACCAGTGAAATTACTAGGCGTTATGAGACTTAACATCCTATGTCTCGGGGTGACGAGCGCAGTTCAGTGCCATGCAGTGCTTTGTAATTCAAAGTTCTGTGTGGTGTGGCTTCTGTTTATGGGCATGCGTGGCGCTTACCATCAGGCGAGCGCCTTGCTCGTCTCGTCATTCAATCAAATAAACAAAATAAAATAAAAGAGTCATGCGATAACGACAAGACAAAAAGGCGCCAATTTCTACTATACTCAACAATACTTCGTGTCTCTGGGTTATAATTTATATCAATTAAATTGAGAATGTAATAATATAGTTTGTTGTGGACGTGTTAATTTAATGTTTCCCGTCTGTCAAGGTATTACCGCATTGTCTATTTGCCAATACCAGTGTGTAAGCACACTAATTGTGTTACTGTTTGAACAACGTTTAAGCAAGTGAAATTATGACATGACCTAGCATCTTATATGTTGAGGGGAATAGTGTAGTACAGTCCTTTATAATCCTTTGTATTTTACTAGGCAGTAGGTCCGTCGTATACAATATACCGATACACGGTACACCGCTACCGATATGCGATACACCGCTTGTCTAATTCTGTCGCCAAACAGCATTGTGTAAGCATGACTTTGTTCCGGTTTGAAGGAAACTAAAGCCAGTGGAACTACTAGGCATTATAAGAGACATATCATCATATGTGTCGGAGTGACGGGCGCAGTCCACGCCGTGCAGTGCTTCGTAATTCAAAGTTCTGTGTGATGTTACTTCTGTTTATACTCGTAGGCAGAACGGCACATCTGGTCATAGAAGCTAAGAAATAAAAACCGAAGTTCTGTGTGTTGTACACTTACCATCACGTGAACGTTCTCCGTCATTCCGAAACTGAACCGACGACAGAAAGTCTCTCGTAGTTCCTGATACCCACGACACAAGACTCGTATCTTACTGTGGGGTCAGGACTATGTATGTGACTGTTGGGTGTATTTATTATTATTTATTAATTCAGGCTAATAAAAAAAAATGGGAATAAGTTTATTCCAGTCTACACATTATGTAATAATGACTAAATCAATGCGTAGTTCATGCTATCTTAAGTCGATAACCACATGTGGGGTGTGGGTAGCACGTGGACATGAGTGTCGCTGCAGTCACTAGACGCCTACCAATGTGAGCCAATGTCTCAATGCGTTGCTTTGTAGCTGTCGCGAACATTTGACGCGCACATGCGCCAATATTGGACTTCTTAATGAAAAAGACTAATAATGATATGATCAATTTAAAAATAATATTGTGAATTTCAAACGTTTCGTTGAGTTATGATAACAATTTCGGTGGCGTGCAGACCGCAGACAGCAGCGATAGTGTCGCCCAGTCGCATCGGCAGTATCATTCTGTATGTATTGCGGCAGGCGATATGGTCGCCATTCCACTGAAATACATACAAACTAAAACTACAACAACTCCAATACAGGGCAACTCATGTGGGATTTGTCGCATCAAAATTTCGAAACATAAATTGTATCTAATTGTCCGAATTTCAACCCTTCTTCTTTCTTCTCTTCAGTGGGATCCATTTTTAACTATTGTTTAGACTTTTAAAGTTCTTCTAATGACTTATAGGTTGTAGTTTCCATTTTCGCTACAATCAAGCGCTGCAGTACAGCAACACTATCGCTGGTGTCTGCGAACGGCCGCTACGCTCGAGCTTCATACCTTTAGTCTAGAAGCAGCGTACTTGAAATCCGGTGAGAATCTGGATTATCTATAGATATACCTCCTCCTAGGCCGAAGGAATAAAGTGTCGATTTAAAAAAGCACATGAGTTAGACGAGATTTGAATTACTGCGCGACATGGTGGTAGGTTGATCCCCACGTAAATAAAATCAACTAACAGTGAGTACACTAGTTCTACCCCTACTTATATATCCTGGGATATCTTATGCTACGTTTAAAAAAAAGGTTTCGTAATCTATTGACAAATGCTACGACATGTATATTGTCGTGACATAATCAACCCATGATGCTATATTGCTGGGCTTAGGTTTTCCCCTTGCATTACGAGTCGAGAGGAGGGAAAGTCGCAAAGTTGATAATTTTGTCAGATCGCGTTGGACTATTAAAATTCTAATAGCATATCTTGGTAGAAGCAGCAATAACTCAGCGTGGAGTAGTACGGACTATTGAGATGAAAGTCGCAGGTTCAAAACCAGCCACAAAAGCAAGCACCTTAGACTTTTCTAAAGTATGTGTGTATTAATCGCATGATAAGGAAACCTGCATACCTGTGAATTTCTCAATTGAATTTCGAAGGTATGTGAAGTCTGCCGACCCGCAATAGGCCAGCGTGGTGGACTAAGGACCAACCACCCTCATTTAGTAACTGTAGAGGAAGCCTGTACCCAGCAGTGTGACGTGTATAATACAGGACTAGTATTATTATCATTATAACTTGATATCTACTATCAAGACTACATTGAGAATAAAGCAGTTCACGATACCCGTCAAAACATCGTAAACAAATGGCAGGGAAATATGTAAATAAGTGTAACCACCGAAAGCATATTACTATATTACCGAAAATAAAATATAATATAATTCCTATTAATACATACAGCTAGATAATTTTAGAATATGGGTGACGAAGATTGTAGAGCCTCATATGCAAACGGGACGCGTCCGCGACAATCGCAGACGTCCGCCGGATGTTTCATGCATAATACGATTATTTTTAGCATGAATATTGCTTAGTTATATTCATTACCAAACAAATCACATACCTGGCAGTATGCAGGAAGCTTTAGTAATAAAGCATTTTAATCACGGGGGTTATCGGTGTAGTCTCTGAAGACAGTGTTTTATCATTTGTGCGGATAGGGATATAAAATGTATTATTTAGCGATTTTACTAATGGGATTTTAATACTTTGCTGATGGTAGGATCCGCCCGTATACCGACCATCGTGCACATGGTGTTAAAGCCTGCTATAGTGAGTCACATACCTTGTATGGATCATGTTCCAGGATCAGCCAGTGTTTAACCGGTTCTCCCCAGGGCTTGCGACATGACTTAATGGTTAATTGGAACGGTTATACGGCGGGGTACATTCCCCTGCGCCTGCATCGGTTATCCACCTGTCATATCACGGGCTCCACGATTTGCTTCTTCTCTCTTTGGAATGAGAAGAAGCAATTATACAGGGCGGCATGACTCTGATGACCCCCGATAACCTTGTTTCTCAGTGGTCGCTGGTTTGTTTGGACGTACTGTGCTTACCATCAGGCGTAATACGGTCATTTTGCCGTGCTCGGAAAACAAGGTTATATTTGCCTTTATTCATAACGTATTTTCAAGATTACTAAAGGAGTATTCCTTTAAATATAAGAGGCAAATTTCTGACTAACAACATCACCATTTGAAATTTTGGGAGTATTTTGCTTTATTTTGTAGGCATCGTGTAAGTACCGAGATTTAACAACGAAGGAGAGAAAGGTGTCAAAGTTTCTTTAAGTAATTATACTTTACTGGTTAAATTGACTTAAAACTTGGCATTAAGAAGACTATAACGTAGGCGGAGCCGCGAGAAAAACATAATACCTAACCTAATTACGTACGAATGTCTTTACATAACTAAAAATGTATATCAACATTTTGACATAGACATTATACACATCACAAATAGATTAACGTTTTAATTTATTACAAGACATGTGACATTTTACTCACGTTTGCTTGTCCCTTATCTGTCTAATCAAAAATAACAAGTAAAAGAATAAAATCGTTTATTGACCATGTAGGCAGTTAAAATAGCGCTTATATCAAGTCAGTACAAAACAAAGAAATGTAGGTATCAGTAACCATAGTATCAAATTATCTAATACTTAACATTCATAGCGTCATCAACAATTCGCTAGACAATTATACTAAATCAGTTCATAAAATATGTTTATTATGGAACAAGGCCAATATTGCTATGAATTTTAAGGGGAGTCGATA
The DNA here is from genome assembly GCA_949126905.1 of Amorpha juglandis. Lineage (NCBI taxonomy): Eukaryota > Metazoa > Arthropoda > Insecta > Lepidoptera > Sphingidae > Amorpha > Amorpha juglandis. The sequence goes on from OX421376.1 coordinate 6,572,340, forward strand.
TGGACCATATAAATAAAAGGGCACGTGTTTTGAAACTACCATCGGATCCAAAACAAACCCAGTCTGAGAAGACATAGAACTGTCTGAGAAGAACAAAAGTAATATAACGATCTTCATTGGAAAAATAAATTAATGAGGCAACAGTTATATAAAGTGTTCAATGTGGTTGTTTTTAACATTTTCTCTTGTCATTCGTTCGGATTGATACTTCCCGGGTGTGTTGTCACACAAATGACGTACAACAGCGGCGACGTATTTAGGTGAAGCTTAAAAATATGATTGAATTATTTATGGGATACGGCCAAAAAAATGTCAGCCGTTTCTCAATATTAACCGAATAATTTATACGGTGAAAATGTTCGGTTAACTGAATGAAATATAATAAACTGCTCTGGCAATGAACATAAAATGAAATATTGTTTTGAGAAATAAACAGATTTACAAATTCTTTAACATTTGTTGTAAATATTTAATGGTAATTTAGAAACTAATATGTTTGTTTAATCGAGTGCTAATTAGTGAAGAAAGTTACTCAATATTTTCTTTACAATAAGACACAAACTTAAATATAGTGACGACCAAATACAATGAACATGAATATTTCTGGAAGTCTAAACTTTGAAGGGGCCGCACACTGCCACCATCTGCAAGGCAGATTCATTCCATTGCCCAAAATCCAGCGTCCATGCGTGAGAACTAAAGAAACATTTGTGAAACACTATCCACATTTACGATAACTGGTGGAAGCACATGGAATGTCCGCCATTATCTATTTCCAATTGTTTTCCAAATTAGCATTTGTAAAGTCAAATGCGTTTATTGCTCATCATTTGGCTTTCAGATGCGGAAAATGTTTTGCCTCAGATTTTTTTACAACGAAATTCGTGTAACGGTTATGTTTAACGTAACAGAAGTGATTGTTAATGTTGAGTGTAATTTGTAGTTACAGCTAATATATACAAACATTCACTTTATCCAAGTCTGCTGATTTTCTCGTTACTGATTTCCCTAAAACTACTGATTTTCTAAATAAATGTACAGATTTATTACCAGGTTTAATTTGCTCATAGAACTGCTAAAAACCTACTGTAAATGTAAAGTGTATACTTACACAAGAGCTTTATTTCAAACAATAAGGAAAACACAAAAGTTATTTATGTATTATCATAAATTAAAATATAAACCCCGATAAAATTCGTTTTATAAAATTTTATTTCAAAGTATTATTAATACCTAACAATTAATTTATAGATACTTGGTGTATATTACATTTTTCAATACTCCATACTTCATTAGTGTTTTGCTTGCTCATCCAGTTTTGTTTTAGTCATGAGATCCTTAAAAGTATTTAAATCATTTAGAACCAGTTATATTTTAAATCTGCCACCATTTCAGAAGGCTGCTTCACTACTCAATTAGAGCAACTCAATTAATGTCAATGAGGAACATTATAACGTGAAATAATGGTTATTGTGGATGACCTCGTGAGTACCGAAATAAATCAAGCCTATGAAATTAAGGTTAATAGTAATAAAAATAAAAATCAAGTAATGGTAATCTAAGCAGACCAGTCCACAAAAGCAATTCCCTTCACAAATATGACACAAGTAATAATCAGTGCTGTATTATACACATACGTCCAATTGCTGGGCACCGGTGAAGGCTCGTATACGTCGAGGAGTCTACGAATGAGAGGATTTAGGCCTTAGTCCACTGCACTGGTCTAATGCGGTTTTGTAGACTTTACATACCTTCGAAATTGCACTTGAGGTACTCCCTGCTAAGCTAATGCTGCTAATAAACAAATGTAAATTCCCATGCGTTGGTTGCTGTCTAGACAACTGCCCTAGCATATCTCGCGGATTTTTTTGTACTTCGATTCTCGACTATTAGTTTAATATTCTATGAAGTAATTAGATTTAACACCTAACGGTTGCATATTTCCGTCGTGATACCTGGTATGCGCGTACAAATCTACGCGACACGCACGTGCACGCAGCTGTGACAGTGAGCCACACTGCTGACTGCACGTGTGGGACGGGCCACAATGTTCCTCAATATATGCGCTTTATACAATGAAACCTTATTGTGCGTGGCAAAAACTAAGTCTTTTATACGGAATTCTTAATGTTGTTATTAGTAAGTCAATGGATAGGCTCTTCGGAGCATTTTTTCTTGTATTGATGTGATTTTTTAGAATTTCTAATTTGTCATTTATTAATTATCTTGATATTTTTTAAGTTTTTTTATTTAATTACTATTTTTTTTTTCTAACCTAAGCCCTCTCTGTGCCCAACAATAGGATAATATATAAATAAATACACCCAATAGTCGTGACCCCACAATAAGATACGAGTCTTGTGTCGTAGGTATCAGGAACTACGAGAGACTTTCGGTTCGATATTAATTGTGGATAACACAAACATTTGTCTCGATGCGGGGTTCGAACCCGCGGCCTCTCGCTTCAGAGTCAGTTAATCACCCGCTGCGCCACGGCTGTCAACTAAGCCTATCAACTATATGGCACAGAGCTGCTAATAATAACGATAAAAATAACTTGACTAACCGGCTAGCAGCACTGATTGATGGTATCAAGTGTGAAGTACTGAATCAACACACTCCTGTACAAATTGCTGTGTGGTATCGCTGCTGTGCGGCGAATCTCTCATTATGCAGATAGTGTTATCGCGAGCACATCTGTCGACATGGCATACGGTTATTACTCGCTTGTGTAGTATGTATGGATTTGGCCTTTTTTTTTGCGATTTGACGTTATGCTGTTAGCCTGAGTCGGTTTTCTACAGCTTCACCGGACTTTCGGGCGAGCACTTTAGGCGCTCTCAACCCTTACAGTGGATTTGGCTGTGTTTATGTGTCTTTGTAAGTGGTACATGCTTCACACAGTTTTGACTGTTCACGGCAGTTCAGTGCCATGCAGTGCTTTGTAATTCAAAGTTCTGTGTGGTGTTGCTTCTGTTTATGGGCAGGCGTGACGCTTACCATCAAGCGAGCGCCTTGCTTGTCTCGTCATTTAATCAAATAAAAAAAGACTACAGTGTGAATGGACCGGCTCGACCAGGTTTTTACTATTGTCTCACAAGAATCTGACGTAAAGTAACAGCTAGCTGTTGCGTGCTGTACTGTGAGTGAAGTATCCGAACGCCTAAATCCAGCCTCCCTTTCCTAATACCTTAATTACTTCCTTTCTTTAAGGCCAGCAACGCGTCCATGAGTCTTCTGGGATTGATACCTGATATGTTCATAGACGGTGGAAGTGACCCACCTGCTCGTTTGCCGACCTCATCTATAAAAAAGATGTTATTTCCCCTTTACGTCAGCATCGAAGACTCGGTTACTTAGAGAGGTAGCTTAAAATACCCTTAGAGCATGCTGTAAGTCAATTGATATCACCAACTCTCTCACCCAATTTTAATTTATCTATAGCACTACGTTGATCAATTTTAAAATTGGTATTAATAGAATAAGTTTTAACAAACCTTAAGACCGCCTTCCAAATATAACACTGAAAAATCAAAAATTACAATTTCAGGTCTCTTTGGAGTCGTTGCCTGTGACGCTGCCGGTCAACTGAAATTGCATCGAAATAAGAACTAAAACCGCCGAAACTCTTGGGTTTCCCGGTTCTTCGTGATCCACGAAGACTCTAGATGCCCCAGAGTCTAAATTAATGAGAGTGTATATAACTAGTTACATTTGCGACATCATTCTATATAGTCAGGGTCAGTTCACCCCGTGACCACGAAGGCTGAAAAGCTTTTGAAACGTCGAGACCAAAATTAAAATAAAAAGCCGCGATAAAATCCGTTTAGTTTTATTTCAATGCGTAACATTCGCGTAAACGTAAGAAATCATTATCATTCCATACAATCCACGTGTAAAATGAGTGGAGGTCAATCAACCCTACTTTTACGATGTGTTATTTTGATATGATGCATACTGATGATTCAGTTACCATTTAAGGGGTAATAAGTATAACAATAAATGAGTTAAAATATAGATAGAAAGTTTTGAGTGGTAGAGCCACGCTGTAGACAGTTTTGTCTACAGCAAGAATGGGCCGGTTCGACTGGGTTTTTACCTCTGTCTCACAGAAAACCAACGTAAAGTAGCGGTTTTTGAACTTTGAGCTCTTCTTAAGATTAAGGTACCAGACCTATCATTATACGTAGTCTAATCTAATCAGGGCAATAGGACACGTGAATTCTTTATTATTCCTCACCTCCATTAGTGCTCGTGTACTAAAACTAATCAAAACAACACGTAATGTACCGACTTATCGACTTAATTCATTTACCACATGCTTTAAAGATAAGATACGGTGTAGTTATCTTTTATATCTTCGACAACAATGCGCAGGTAATTAGGGACACCTGCATGCACTAACTTGAGCACATCTGCACTCTACACACACAATGACTAATTACTAATTACAAAGTACTAAAAGATATGAATCGTATTATTAAAATAATTATCTCTACGCACTAATTTATTTTTGTGCACACAGCTGAGTTAGATTATTTGTTTTTAAGTAGTTGAGTTATTAATCACATAGGAATGTTAAGTTTGTAGATTGCTAAAATGCAGTACTATTAATATATAGCTAACCGGCTTTTCCTCGCGGCTCCGCCGGCGTGATCTGCTTTTTCCGGGATAAAAAGTACCCTATGCTCATCAGGGATAATGTAGGATTCTAAAGGTGAAAGAATTTTTCAAATCGGTCCAGTAGTTTTTAAATTTATTCGTTAGATACGAAAATACAAATCTTTCTTCTTTATAATATTAGTGTAGATAAAGTGTCTTTTTTTCTGCAATAGGTATTTTTTTCAATATTTCTTTTATATATGTACTTCTACAATAACATGATGTAAAAGTATTTAAAATTCCTGCCTTTTTCCGGGAACTCTTTCTCAGTCCCGGCGCCTTTCGCATCAATGTCAGGATATAAAGTAGCCTATGTCCTATTCGTAGTTATGGTCTACGTGTATGCCGAATTTCATCTAAATCAGTCGAGCCGTTAAAGCGTGACTGATTAACACACATCCAGATTCACAAACTCACATACATTAAAATAATCATATTTATAATAGTAAGGCACTACGCCTTGTTAATAGTAAGGTAGTAAGACTAGTAGAATTGAATCCGCATTTAACATTTTTAGCTCTTTGCTGAGTACATATCTTTATGTTCACGATTGCATCTTTTTAAGCACGTTCTCTAAATTTGTTGCAACATTTATGCTATCTGTCTATTATCATTGTAAAAACAAACATACACATTAACAAGGTTTTCTTAGAACTTAACCTTATTTTAACTTTCCTAACCTTGTATTATAGAACATCAATTCGCATATATATACAAACACTTATATATGATACATAATATATATTTGTTTCTGTCTCGCTTATCCGTCTTTTTACTAAGTCGTTTCCACCTCGCCCAATTTTGACCAGTCCCTGTTGTGAAACTATTGACTTTATCTATACTAATATAATAAAGCTGTAGAGTTTGATTGTTTGTTTGTTTGTTTGAACGCGCTAATCTCAGGAACTACTGGTTCGAATTGAAAAATTCTTTTTGTGTTGGATAGTCCATTTATCGAGGAAGGCTTTAGGCTATATAACATTACGCTGCGACCATTAGGAGCGAAGCATTAGTGAAAAATGTTGCAAAAACGGGGAAAATTATTCATATTTGAAGGCTTCCGTTGCTAAGCTACCCAAATAATATTATTTGAAGGCTTCCGTTGCTAAGCTACCCAAATCTATACTAATATTATAAACCTGTAGAGTTTGATTGTTTGTTTGTTTGTTTGATCACGTGGGCGGAGCCGCGAGCAAAAGCTAGTTTATTATAAAACTCTTTTAAATTGGCTCTCATGTCTTCCTCAAAGCAACATTTTTGGGCCATCCGCATATTAAAACTTGCTAATCTATACTAATATTATAAAGCTGTAGAGTTTGATTGTTTGTTTGTTTGTTTGTTTGTTTGAACGCGCTAATGTCAGGAACTACTGGTTCGAATTAAAAAAATCTTTTTGTGTTGGATAGTCCATTTATCGAGGAAGGCTTTAGGCTATATAACATTACGCTCCGACCATTAGAAGCGAAGCATCAGTGAAAAGTGTTGCAGAAACGGGGAAAATTATTCATATTTGAAGGCTTCCGTTGCTAAGCTACCCAAATAATATTATTTGAAAGCTTCCGTTGCTAAGCTACCCAAATCTATACTAATATTATAAAGCTGTAGAGTTTGATTGTTTGTTTGTTTGTTTGATCACGCAGGCGGAGCCGCGAGCAAAAGCTAGTTATACTATAAATATATTTATTACCTGTGGCGTGGTAATAAAAATGACATCAAGTGACAATAATATTTTAAGTAAAAAAAGATAAGGTTCTTTTTGCGTATAAAATCATTGTTTGAAATAGTAAGGCCATATTTAAATGAAGAGAGTGTCTCGCACAGAAAACTGTAGTTTACGATATTGTGTCATAAGATTTTTAATTTCAAATGCATGACGCGACCCTGCGAATGACAATTGTCTGTTAAACTCTCGTCTTGGTCACAGAATAATATCTCATCATGTAAATGGGGCTCAACTGTCCGAGATTGCAGTCATTCTGGAACTAGTAGTATTAAGTGATACATTCCCGCGCCCTGCTCAGCTGATATGCAATGTGCTGAACAGATTTGCGAGCGATACCCTCTGCTTCCTTACACGTGCAAAGCTCAGCAGTTGCAGCCCACATGTCGAAGATAACGACTGTTTTATGAAATGTTTTACAACTAGCGCACACGGCTTTCTAAAGAAAGGTGATCGCCAAATGTGGTGAACATTTCCGCCATACAGCGCCGCGCCCGACTAGTAAACTGAGCTAATAAAATTATGTTATTGTTTCCTAGTTGTGAACAATGGTAACAAACGATATACATCTGCACTGTAATTAAGGGTTAGGTAAGTACTTGCTCTCTTAAGCCGCGAGAGCACAGCTGCATTCTTTCTTTGTCAATTTAACCGATTGAATGATACAGATGGCTTCGGCAACAATATTATTTGCTGTAATATTAAAATAATGCGCCGTATATGAAACTGTACAAATTAACAAACAAAAATCAAATGGCGGCGCATTTGAACGACGAGACGTTAGTCTAGCTGGAAGTGGAAATGACTGCCGAGACGGAGTTTGTCGAATTAACTCTAGTTCCAGAGCACACATCGCTTCAACAATAGAATTTACCTGACAGGACTCCATAAAGATTTTAAAGGTGTGAAGTGTCACAGTTTACATTAGACTAAATACACATTAGACAAAGACATTAAATTAGACAAAGATGCATTCATCCTGACAGATCCCAAAAAATCAATCACGTCATAATTTTGATAAATTAACAAAATAGACATGTAAAAAATCTTTCGGTATGAAAGCACGGTCATTATACGAATTAATATAAAGTGATATCAAATGATCTTACAGAAATAATAACAAAAGAGCTGGTCAAAAACTAAAAATAACAAAAAAAGCGTAGACTGTACATCGAAGTCCTAGACCCGGGCCATATAACAAATCACGCAATAACTAGTCTCGCCACGGGATTGTTAGTAGCAAATTGTTGGATGATTGGCACTTATCAATTGTTCATTGTCTCGTTACCCCACATAGATTAATGCCAATTATTTTTTCTGCCGTCAAGGTGACATGTAATTTGGTAAATAACAAATTAGCTTCATTAATTTTATCGTTGACTAACTTTTGGCAGTTGACATCTATGCGATTATATGTACTAAAAATAGTCTAGAATATTTCGTCTCTCTCTTTTAACTCTCTACTCTTAGATGAATAATAATTAAAAAATCTTCGTTATCGTATCATCATCATCATCATCATCAGCCACAAGACGTCCACTGCTGAACATAGGCCACCCCCAAAGATTTCCAGACCGACCTGTTGGAAGCGGCCTGCATCCAGCGACATCGTATATCGTTATCGTATACTGTGTGATAATGTAAAAATTTTAGAAATATAATTGGTATTTAAACCATTCAACACAAGAAAGAGAATGAAACAACACTTACCTAGCATATTTAAAGGGAATGTGTAATATAAATAGCGTTTCTTTTAACCAGACTCTGAAGACATATTCCAGTGACATTTTAAAAATAAGACGTAGATAAATGACATTTTCTTTTCACGCATGATGACTCGTAGAAGAGCGGTCATCTCCCTAACTGAACGTTACACGACCAACAAAAGTTTACAAAGTCTTACACTAATCCGGTTTGCAGACTTGTAGCGTTATATTAAATTATGCAAGTAATAAAATCTCATTCTGTGTTCGCAACAAAGCTGTCCTCCTCGAGAACGCAATTTCTCAAAACATTGTCGGATCATTTTTCATTGCATCAATCAGGAGGTAACTTATCTGGACTCTCGGACGGTCCTATTGCCACTTAGGGTTAACACATCATTGAAATATGTATTTTTCAGTGTAAAATTGGTTTCATTATAAATATTTAAATGCAACTGTAATAGAATAACAGGAGGAATGTTTTCAGTTGAGTGTTATCTTGTATTGGCCAAAAATCTCGAGTCTTGTGTGCTAAAAGGAGATCACACCATCGTTGCCCGTTATATTCCAATGGCTGCAATTATAAAGCTAAATAAAAAACCGTAAAGTATATGTTTTTTTATTTATAAATCTAAACATAATAATATGTAGATGTTGTTATTACATTACATACATTTTTATTAGTCATTATTTTTAAGTACTAAATATATTTGCTGTTTGTACATCCTTGATTACATTCGCAGGGTTGTCTCATCAAGTATCAAATAGAGTGTGAGCTAATGAATATTTTTATTGACGCGTCCGACAACTCTACACGGGATCTTCATAATGGACTGCGACACTTCTTACACGGTACAAAAGGATGTTTAAAAACTACTTTATTACTGAGCAATAAGTTTCAAACTCGAAAAACAAAATAAATCAAGCAATGTTACTTTAATTTGTGATTTAACGTTAAAGAAAAAGGTTGCAATCGCCTTCTACAGATGTGGATGTAAATCAAGACCAATGCCATCAAAATATACGACATCGCGGAGATCCGCGGGTGATAAGTTCTTTTCTTGTCCGTTTCTTATGCAAATATTGATACAATGTTGGCGTCATTAATCAGTCGGGGCCGGGGACCCGACAATGAGTCCTGAATGCGCCCTGATGTAATTTCCCGACACTCTGGACACGTATCAATCAAGCGTAATTTATAACCTTACTCTTTGTTTGAAATACATATTCAGCTCAAAGTAGATATTGAGTATTCTACGGGCATCTTATATGCACGCTCATTGTTTCGTTTTTAACGGCCAAATGGCAACAAAAACTAATATGAATTCCGATACAGTGACCATCAAACGTGCCGACACCGATGAATTATAATGTATTCCAAGCAATGCTAATGAATGTTAATAACTTTTTAGATAAATAGCAACATTTATAAAATTGAGAGACTATAAATCACCGTTCTATACTTTATTGGTGTCTTTTATTTGGAAATAGCTGATGTAATTTTTAAATAAACAGCTCAAAATAGTACTTTTCAAAGCGGATGGTAGTGTCAAGGTTTAAAATAAAATGCAATTTTTTGGCGAAGCTTCATTTGTAGTAGTTCTTTGCCACTGTAAATATTGATTTAACAGAATAACACTCAAGGAAACAAGTCACAATATTGACAAAAAGTTACTGAAAAAAATATTTTAAGAACGCATGTGCGTCGCAGATTTCGTAACAGTTAACATTTGTACGACAGCTCCTTTGATTTCAACACAAGTACATTTTAAATATACGCTAGTTTACTCAACTCTAACTTTTGAAGTTATGAAAACTTTACAAAAGACGTGGAATAAAGAAGCATTAAAAGTCAAAGAACATGTTTAGTTACATTCCTTTTTATATAGAATTGTTTGAGTCAGCTTTATTTTAGTTTAATAGAGAAGAAAGAATTTATTCAGTACGTTAGACGGAGAAAACTGCTATTACATTAAAAGAACACCTTTACAACGTTCAAGCCGCGCGCTGTGTTCTGGGCGGGCCGCCCTCACATGCACGCCAAATGCTGTGGTATAGGAAATCAGTATGTTAACCGATAAAAAATTAAAACCAATTTAGTTATTTGGTACGACAGTTTATGGTTGTATTCATCATCGAATATTTTGTAAATGAACTATGATTATCTAATATTGTTCTTTTTTTAATAATGACTAAACTGGATCATACACCAAAATAACTTACGTACTTACAATACTTAAAATTAGAATTGTATCAGTCTGTATGGCCTTCCAGAAGTGAATATAATATGGTCACTATAATCTAAATAATTTATTCTTGATATTGTGTAAGTGTAATAAATAAATAGCTGTTGTCAACGTTGTTATTGGTAAATTGCCGATAATGTAATCGTATAGCATGTAATTTTTGCAATGCATCGGATTACAATGAAGGCAGAAACACAATCGCGGTAGAAGCATTTTATCAGCTCTGGTAATCTATAAGTTCACATCAAACACTGGCGACCACGATTCTTAGCGCGAGACATGTTTATTCTATTAGAATATTATTTCTGTTGTATCATCAAATAATAGAATTGGTTATGTCACACCACGATTATATTATTTACATAAATTTTATATAATACTGTTGTGATGGGTGTAGCTTATGGCTTCATTAAGTAAATCAGATAGATCTTACTTGAATTAAAGAAATTCTAAAATTGTATTCGCGAAGCAACTACTATGCAAAATAAAAAGTCAAATTACTTTGTATACCGCATGCCCATTAACAACTGAAATTCGACCACGAAATTTATCAGCCAATATCCTCTATATTATTATTATGTTATAAAAATATATCATACTGTTCATTACCAATACCGTCCATAAAGCCGCACGTGGCGCGCTCGATATAGCCGACAAAACAATTGGCGTACACACGGGCGCGGACACCGGGCGAGCAACGAACAACGATGCTTTGTCATGTGAAGCTCGACGCATATGCCGCGCATCTGAAACGCCACGACTTTATGTGTTTGTTAAGATGCTTTTATGTGCCTGAGTTTGTTGATGAGCGGATAGAAATATGGCTTGAAACTCTGAGTATATTTTTTATAGTAGAAGCTGGCAAACGAGTGGGTTTTGATTGTAAGTGAACTCCGCCACTCATCAACACCTATCATGCTTTCGTATCAGACAGTGGTAATAACCCGGTCGAATCGGCATATTCGACCTGTACACAAAACTGTCTACAGTATGACTCTACCACTTAAACGACTTATCAACTTTCAAGATTCATTTTTCTATCCATTTCCGGTTCTTTCTTCTCCTTGTTCTTCATTTTCCGCCAATTTCTGTCACCTTCAGCTACAACCACACATTTTGATCCTGTGCTATTCACGTCCATTTCGATGATTCCAGTCTAATTTATTGCTGTTCGAGTTTTTTAAACATTTGAGTACTTGCGGTATGAAATCTATATTATATGCGACAGAGCTACTCTGCAGTCATTTTTGTCTACGGCATAAGTTAATCAGCTCAGTCGGAGTACTACTACCGCTATACTATCTCACAGGACTCAGTCCAGAAGAAACATGATAGCTGTTAAGTTTGATGCGATCACTGAAATTGCTGAAGGTCAAACGCTGTTCAAGCGTCAGGAAGATACACAGATTAGATGAAGCGAAGAGCAAGGAAGAGGAAATTTATAGTTTATATTCTGCTTATTTAGCATCCTTACTATGAGAAGTCGCTCAGGAATTGTTGGCGTCTATTATACAGCATAAATACGGTTCTTATTGCACACTCCACTTCCCTTGGGGTCGCGCAATGATAATCTTAAATTCTACATCTAGATGCCGTTCACTCATCACTAGAATAACCGTATTAGTAGTACTACGCCTATATAAAGAGCAATAAAAAGAGTTGGTTTATTAGGGCGTTTGCATACAGACGCGGCAGCTGTAAGCCCGGGTGTATACCGCAGCTGCGATTTGCGTCGCGGTGTGAAAAACGCCGCGCCACGTTTCACATACGGCCTCGCGACGATTATTTTATAGGGGTGTATAACGGACACCTTGCTAAAATCACGGACTATGTATGAGGTCAATAAATACTAATAGTACCTACCAATGCTGATTATTCGATAATGAACAATTATTTTCCGTGGCTGATTTTCTTCAAGGTGTTCTCTTCGAGAATATTCTTGCAATGCAGTTTACTTTAGGATGATGGTGTCAAAACTGCCACAAAAAGTAAACATATGAAAGCATTATTAATAGAAATGATGCTGGATTAGGATCAAGATATGTTCTAAAAATTTACATTTAATTTTTTGTTTGATGTGCTACTCGATAAACTCTGCACCAATCTGCATCCGCCCTTGCTACGAGACCCATATGACCTCAATCGCCTCCTACGACAATCAGGGGCGGGTTACAAAGGCTGTTCTCAAACAGAAGTTGTGATCACAAGACTAATTAGACTTATCTTAATATTTAATATTTATTTAAACGGGTCTTCGTTGACTCGGTTAACCCGTGCCCACGGCCGATGTAACTCGGCTTAACGTCGGGAAAGAAAGAAGTCAATAGGTAATATACCTTCAAATACTACACGATTAAGACCCGTCTAAATAAATATTATAATATGTATACAAATCGCGAAAGTCTAAAATAATTTAAATGTTTTGTTCTTCGTAAATTGCAGTTCGATCCTTCGCTATATCGATGAAAATAAATTCAAATGATCCTGTTTATATAACAAATAATAATTATCAACAATGTTATTTTTCTCAAATTAGTCATTTTGGCCATTAATACCATTGTTATATTTATTGTTTCATTGTTATTATTGTATTCATTGCGAAATAATTAAGGGATAATTAAGGGCTTGGAAAAGGGAAGGGGATTTGGGCATCCAGATATCTCACTCACCAGACGAAACGCAGCAGCAAGCCGCTACTTACACCATCCTTTTTTGAAGGATCGAGCTGCAATTTTCAAAAAAAAAAAAACTAGTGCTTACATTCCACCTTAACCGTTACGAATTGCCTTTCAACACCACATCCATTTGTTTTCATAGGGCAAATGTTAAAGAAAGAACAAGACATTCCGACAATAGAAAACAAACTTTCAATACCCAAGCTGCCGGTATGCAGACTCAGAAGAAACACAATGCAACCAATAGAGGCGTCAACAACCACAATTGTTATCGCATCATCTGCAATTAGGGTCACGAATAATTGACGCTGAAAGTTTTAAAAAAACGTTCATAACCCTCATAAGTGAATCAAGATATCGTGCACCGATACACCTGGCTTTCACCCCGTATTCGGCCTATTTACGTACTCAATACTACTTAACTCAATAGTACTTTGCACGGTTCACTGCTTGAGTAGGGTGCGTTTGAGTTCGATTTTTTATTGCGAATTTTACATTGTTTCCTGAATTGAGGTATCGATAGTGATCTGCGATTTAAAATCTATCGATATCTGATTTCGCAATAAATATTTTTAAAGTTTTGTAAGAATGCGGGTAGAATAACAAACTACAAATATTTTCAATTATACGAGTATATTATATGTACATACTTACATACTGCCGCACTCAAAGGCGTCAATTGATTTTAATTGTCAATCTGAGCAACGGCTTTCTTAAGGATTACCTACATTATTTCTCAGAGGTAATAAATAAGATAATCCCGAATGTAAATAATATATTATTCTATGAAATAACTAGATAATTGAAAATAAAAATAATTAAGTGCGGCAAATATTTTGTTGTTTAGAGCCAGACAGACAGTTAAGGCTCCAGCATGCATGGGCCGACCTCGACCGGGTCGATACCACTGTCTCACAGAAAACCGTATTAGCAGAGAAGTGTAAGAGATTGCCCTGAGCGATAAGTGCGCCAATTGTACTACTATTTATTGTATTAATATTTCTCATATAATTGTACTCCCACCTTTCCTTCTTTCTGACACTATCCCGGCTTAATACCAGGGCCCGCTTTCCCATCGTGATCTGACTGTTTTTGGTATTAACTGGTGCTACCAGCCGTCTGACTCCCACAACCCGCAACTGGAACCAAGTTCCCCATTGTCTCGTCCGTTAATCAGCAAAGTGTACCACGTGCAGGTGAGGTTGACTTTGGGCATCAAATGTTGGTGGCCCACATAAACTCCCATGTTGAGTACAAACCCACGAGACGAAATACACATGAGCGGTGATCAGTTACGATCAGGTATCCACTTGTTGTCTTGCAGCCTCGGCTATATAAAAACACCGAACTAAATTTTATCGCGTAACGTTAAGGCCCTACATTGAAACAAATGGGACATTTCTATCTCGTGTATATAATTGTGTACGTGGAATAGAGATTTAATATTTTGGTATACGTTTCTTGACTTTCTGCTCTAGGATTGTTCAAAAGGAATACACGATTCAATGAAATTTTCTCGATAGAAAAAAATCGCAAAGTTGTATCTATTTTTTTACGTTTTTGGCTGCCGAAGCGTAACCCTCATGAATAAGACAATTAAATTTACTTTAAAACATGGAGAATTATCGTATGAAAGTTTGGTCAAAGCAGTTTTAGATTTAATAATGAGTTTTATTAGAAAACAAGAAAAATCGTTTTGGCACATACGTTGTTTTATTCTGAAAGTACACTCAATATAGCCATCTCTTATTTTGCATTTCAAAAGTAATTGCGTCACTTTCATTCCCTCAATAGATCAGTCGGCAGGAGCGCCTTATCGTGGACGGACCTATGCCGTTTTTTTGCAGATCGGATTTTCGTGATTTCATGCATTAATATGATTTTATTTACCCTCAAAGTCAATTTACATTTAATAATGCAAATAGTTATAGGATGTACGCATATATTATATTATTTTCACTTGTTAGATCTCATAATATCTTCAACCAAGCTATCTTCAATCAATAGACTCATTTAACATAAATGAGTATCCATAGATGATGAGCGTAATGTCATAGTGTAAGTACATAATAAATATTTTTTCGTCCTAATATGCGTATATTTCTGTACCCTCTGTGAAAAGTGATACAAGTCTGAAAACCGAATTTTGAGAAAAAACTATTTAATGATATGATGCTATTTTAAAAATTCGCCAACATTTTTTTACTCTATTCTATTCTCAGGATGTTTTAACTTTGATGGATTGGGATTACTTGCTATTAACATACATGTACTATGATTTTTGTTTATAGTAACAATAATAATATGAGATAATAAAAAGAAACTAAATTTATATCATTAGCCATATGTTATAGTAGTTAATATGTGTATAATGATAAATGCATGTGTTAAATGGCACAAGTTTTTTTAAAACTTCTATCTGATAGGGTTGGAATTAAAAAAGTTAAAATAATTAAAATGCTGGAAGTAAGTCTGTTTAGAAAATATTAAGATTTGATGCATATTATGTATTTTGGATGAGTTAAAAAAATCTAACTTGTATCAATTAACACCCATTAATTCACTCAGTGTTAATGGATTCATATTTAGTTATATTACATAAAATAGAAATATTTCCAGGTTTAAAGTAATATAAGTTTTAGTCAGGGATCCCGGGTCCATTTTTGCACTTGATTACTATCAAGCTAATTTTCCGTGAGTAGCTTCGTTTCAATGAGACGCCCAACAATTTCCTGTGCGAAAATTCTTGATTGTGGTAGCTAACGGAGGTATCAAGGATAAAATATGTCGATTTGATGATTCTAAAAAATATGTGTATTTGCATATTTAAAAAAAATAATTTTCATCAGATTCATCTGATAAATCTTCATTATCTACGCTTCTAACAAAGCTGTCATCTTCATCTATTTCATTTTCCTCATTCGTCATATCTGACTTTGTAATAACATGAAAAAATTAAGTAAACTATATAATAATGAATACATGGTTAATTTTAAAACACCAGCAACCTCGCAGGACCAGATAGCTGACCCCATACGGAACAACTTTTGTTTTACGAGTTTGGATATAACTCAATATATTTAAAAAAAAATGATTTTACAAGTTTTTGTTGTGTTGTGTTTTTCTTCGTAGACTGCGGCGCGGCGCGGCTTGCGCGCACGACATCAAATGTTGCTACAATTCTTGTTTTGTTGGTGGCAAACTAATTTTCATTTTTGAAGTGATAACTTCTTATGGGAGGGTGAACCGATGCGTTCCGTAACACCAGCGGTCCATCGATCAACGGAAGGTTCGAGAATATTCGAGAACATTCCATGAGACGTCACGCGGGCCAGTTGACCAGCCAGCGTTAGCCGATCTCCCTGGACCTTTGAGAATTTTCGAAGTCTAAGGTGGTGTCACACGGTGACCAGTCTGCTTTGACCGGACTGTGACTGGACTTTGACCGGACTTTGACAGAACTATGACAGGACTTTGAACGGAATTCGACCCGACTTTAACTGGAGTTGACCGGACTTTGACCGGACTGTGACAGGACTATGACTGGAATGTGACCGGACTTTGCCTGGACTTTGACAAGACTGACAGGACATTGACAGGACTCTGACAGGACTTTGACCAGAATTTGACCGGACTGTGACCGGACTTCAACTGGTTTTGACCAGACTGTGGCAGGACTTTGATCGGACTGTGACCGGACTTAACTGGATTTGACCGGACTTTGACCGGACTATGACCGGACTTTGACCGGACTTTGAAAAGACTTTGACCGGACTTTGACACAACTTTGACCGGACTTTGACAAGACATTGACAGGACTCTGACCGGACTTTGACACGACTTTGACCGGACTTCGACCGGTCTTTGACCGCACTTTGACAGGATTTTATCAGGATTTTGACTGGACTTTGACAGGACTTTGACCGGACTTTGACCGGACTTTGACCGGACTTTGACCGGACTTTGACCGGACTTTGACAAGACTATGAGCGAACTGTGACCGGACTTTGAACAGTATTGTGACCGGTCTGTGACCGGACTTAGAGTGGACTTTGACAGGACTTTGACCGAACTTTAACAGGACTTTGACCGGAATGTGACCGGATTGTGACCGGACTTTGACTGGACTTTGACTGGGCTTTGACCGGACTTTGACCGGACTTTGACAGGACTTTGACCGAACATTGACAGACCTATGACCGGACTTTGACAGGACTTTGACCGGACTGCAATCCAATGAAGTGATAACTTATTATGGGAGGGTAAACCGCTTTGTAACAACGCGTTACGGACCCACTCTGTCTGGCTTGCCTTTCTCTCACGCATACGGCAGCAGTAAGCAGGCTTCTCCTCTCTAAATTCAACCCACATTAGTTTAAGTTATCACTTCTGTCGTGCGTCCCGAGACGCACACTTTTTTTTATTTATTCCCTTATTCAAATCTATAAATCCTGGAACGGTCCTTGATCAAACCATACATTTTGTAGGAAAAATATTTTTTCAAATAATTTAGATAATTATCTTGAAATATAACAAAAAAACCAGTTAGTATTAATTTTTTGAGTATCATCAAATAGACATATATTTATCCTTGCTACCTCTGTTACCACAATAAGTACCACAATCGAGAATTTTCGCACAGGAAATTGTTATGCGTCTCATCAAAACGAAGCTACTCACGGAAGATTAGCTTGATAGTAATCAAGTGCAAAAATGGACCCGGATACCTGACTATTTCATTTTCATTTCAAATGTATGAAAATGACAAAATTTTGTCTGTCATTCTATTATCCTTCAAAACCGACGAAGTGTGTGTTTTACTTACACATGACAAACTTAGGATTCCATAGTAAAGAATAAAATCTAAACAAAAGTGGAAAGTATTATGCTGGTGGTAGGATATCCATATCCGCCCGGATAGCCACCACCGTACACGCAGTGTTAAAACCTGCCATAGCGACTCACACCTTGTGTGGATCGCGTTCCAGGATCAGCCAGTGTATATCCATTTCTACCGAGGGGCTTGCGACACGAGTTGATAGTTGTTTGGGGTGCGTATAAGGGTCCAACATTATATCCCTGTGCCTGCATTGGTCATCCACCTGTCCTGTCGCTGGGTCCTCGATTTGATTGTTCGCTCTTCAGAGTATGAAGAAGCATTACCACCGATAAACTTATTGTTTGTCGATGGTCGCTGGTTTTTTGGACTGGACTGCGCTTTCCATCAGATGTAGTGTAGTCACTTTGCCGTGATCGGATAAAAAAAATATATCTTATGAACACATTTTGTTCGATTAATATTACACTTTTTATACCTTTGAAAGCGATTATCTCACCATGTATTAACAAAAAAATTAATAGACGGTGATTGATTTTTGAACATCTATCCGAAACGTGAGGGATACACGCTTCTATCACGATTTTTTAAATGTTAGTGATCCAGTTGCATAATTTCTCTGGAAGCCCAAAGGAAGGTAGCTTTAAAGAAGTGCTTTGTGCCATACCCGATAAAAGGTCTTCGCTATGCCCTAATTGGCTGCAAGCGCCTCCCCCTTGGTCTCAGTTGCTTCTGTCCATCTATATGGCAGGTAAATTAGAAGATTACCAGCGAGCAACTCCGGCGAAAGACGTACTGGCGGTCGCTAATCAATCGGTACTCCTCTAGGTACAGCAGGAGCTGACAGTTGATAATTCCATTATCGTAGAGAACAAGGAGGCGATGGTTATAAGCTTGTAATTGGACGGATCTTAGCGGTTGCCTTTTTTAGGATCGGGTGCACTAAACCGGCCTTCCAGGATTTCGGGACTACCCCTAATGCATAGGAGTGCCGGAAAAGCCACGTTAAAACCGGTGCCAACTCAGGAGCACATGTCTGTAACACAATCGGAGGGATGCCATCGGGCCCACTTGACTTGTGAGTAAACGGTGAATCTGTAGTAGGGATCTGGGAATCTAGGGAGGCTTGAAAATGGCGGATAGAAATGTGGTGGAAACCAAATTTATGGCCTACGGGAGTACGTGTCCATAACGTGCCAGGTAAACTCCAGTAATGTCGCTTAAGGTAATATTTTTACGTTTTAGAGAATCACAAAAGTACGTGGGTCACAAACACCCATGCTAAATCGTACCAAAGGTACGATGTGTTGGTATACTAGAGGAAGCTATTGACAGAGTCAATTGTCTTTATAAAAAGGATATTTAAGATACGGTGAAGTGGAAACATTCGTAAGTACTAGTCTAAGATAAACCCAGGCAGGACTGCTGGTGTCACTGGTGAGAGGGTAACCGATACATTTGGGTATCGATTGAATAGCGAAAACCGTACACATGGCGAAAAACTCACCATAGTGGTCTAATCAGACATGTCACACTTCAGGACTAGCCACTGTATATCCAGTAACTTCGGGCCCACATAATGCCGATGAGTAACAAAGTTAATCTTGTTGGTCGCAAATATATTTGAACTGGACTGTACTTAATTCCAAGCCACTTTACTGTGTCAAGATAAAAAAAACTTCAATATCACCATTTTGCTTTGCTTTAATTGTATTATTGCGAACAAATCTGACGTAAATAATTGTAAGTGTGTCTTATCTTACAAATTGTGATATAACAAATTAAACATATTTGCTTTAAAATAAGGCCTCAGTTCAATTTAATATTCCTAAAGTAATATCAGCATACACAATTTTTTTATCAAAATTGTCCAAAGGTGGTCCTTATATCATTGCGAACGAATTTTATTTTCCGTTTTATATCAGATACAGGAATACCGACTAGACCGAAAAAAATAAGCTTTTAGACTTATATCACTTTGCACAGAGTGTACAGCTTTGTAATACGAGTCGATTTGCCCGACGACAAACGAGCGCGGCTCGTCGCCCGAGCGCGGGCGATGCCTTCGGAGCTCCCCGCGAGCGGCTGCAAGCCCCGCCCACCAAACTACGGATTATTTTCGCTGTAGCCTCTTAACCCAACCGTGGAGTTATCTTATCATCTCAATTTCGTTCCGGCTCCCCGCGTTTGATATCTCTTTACGTATCATAATCCAATGTCCATTCATCAGCGACAACGAATGAGCAAAGCGAATCCGGTTAATGGACCTATAGTTCCTTTATCAGAGCCGAGTTAAGTGCCCTCACAATACAGGCTGCTCCCACGCGATGTCACAACACCCTAAACAAAGCCAACCATTTATACTTGCACCGCCGCACCTCTTGAAACTCTCCCAAATTTAAGCAACAGCTTGCATAATCAGGGGTCGAGATAAAATTGTTCATACTTGGTGACGTCACGCGCACGGGGTGATTCAATCCGCTTTGATCCCCAGCATACATTACAGTAACGATTGTGGGAAAAATAACACAGTTTTTGTTATAAATCTGTGGGAGTTCCGTTTTGACATCGCAATCACGGGCGCTTTGTTTAAATACGCACGGTCTGTGTGAGAAAATATGGAACTTTTGTACTATTGTATGGTGTTATCAAAACACATTTTATTTATGTTTACAAGTAGAACTGTGCTTTATATAGTCTTTTCTATGGCATGAACCAGGTCATCTGGTTGTTGCCACTATTTCTCACAAATCCGACATGAAAGAGCAGTTTGCTATTGCGTTTCATACAGTGAGTGAGATATCCGGAGGACCAATACCCGCTCTTTCCCAATTCCTTAATTATCCCTTTCCTTTAAGGTTGCTAACACGTCCATGGTTCTTCTGGTGTTGTGGGCGTTAATGGGCGCTGGAGATCGCTTACCATCAAATGACCGACTTGTTCATTTGCTGACTTCTACTGAAGAAATGTTTGTATAATTTGCATGTATCATTAAAATCAGTGTTATTTCCATGTAATGCTCATCAAAACGATTCTGTGTTTTAGGAAAATACTATGTTCAGTGGTTGACTAACACCTAAGGCTATTAATGATTACGGAAATAATGTTCTGGAATTTTTAAATATACATTATACAATACAATACAAAACTCTTTATTGAAAACTATTTACAATACAAGTACCTAAAACTAAAAAGCTGGTGCTACACCTATGGAAGACAATGGGTGGTCTTATTGCTAGAAGCAATCTCTTTCAACCGTAGACATACATAGATACTAAATATAATACATACTAAACAATACACACATAGGGACTATACATTCTGAAAAGTTCAACTAAACCGCTTGTATACCCGATGTTGTCTTTTAATCAGCAAAAGTATTAAATTGTAATATGAACTCCCTTCGGCGACATTAATGTAAAACTGTCACGTGACCGCCACGCGACCTCCCCCTCCCTCCAACCCCCGCACGTTCATTACTTGGATTGCTAGGTATTTGTTCACTAGACGCGCACGTGAGCGGTCGTCTGCATTATTAAATGCCTTTTACGCTTATTGCGAATTAAAATCCCCCATATTAATGTAACGATATTAATCCTCATGGGGTGATACGCTTGTATCGTATAATGAACGGCTATTACAAAATGAGCAGTCTAAAGCCTAGACAATATCAAATGTTATAAAGACGTAATGAATGAGTTAGGAAATGTTATAGAAACATGCTATCAAGTATGGATACCATACTAATATTAATAAATTCCAACAATATGACCAAACATTTCCAGAGGCTCTCAATTGGACGTTAGGTCAAAAGGCAGATTCATAAGACGGTGTTATTAGACATGGCATCCATTGTGCGGAGGTTCCTCACTATGGGTTCCTAACTACCATAGGTTTCGGTCCTAGGCCCCGCCATTGGATGGTGTTGTTTCTTAATTTTTTTTTTTAAATGTACATTTTTATATAAAGAGTACTGCACACATATATATGCAACAGTCACACACATAGTCCTCAGAGACTTTCGGTCTCACAACACCCAGACACTAAACAAATACTTGTGGATCATACAAGCATTTATGCCAGTGCAAGACAGCCGGCCTAAGCCCGCTATGCCAAGGAAGCTGTCTCAATATTTGGAACTCTATCAAAACTACTGTCTATTGATTATAAAAGTTCTATTGATATAAAAACGTTACTAGAGTAATTACTGGTTTACTATAATGGGATTCCACCTACCCTTATCCCACTCGTAGTGGGGTCGTCGGTGCAACATGCTTTTTTTAACACATGCTACAGAAAGATTACGCCTGTAGTTTTTACGGCCGGCTGCCTATCTAACATCCACCCCTCTCAAAAGAAACACCTAGACCCGAAACAAATATTGGCGGATTGGTACTTTGCTTCGGCGCGGGAAACGAACCCGCAGTCTCTCGCACTTCACAGACGGCTACTCACCCACTGTTCCACGTAGGCTGCCTTGGAATGGGATTCTTAATCGTTAGGCAAATTAAAAGTGTCCATAATGTAATAATTCAAAACATAGTTATACTTTCTATTCCTATTCGCCCTTTGAACTCTACATAAAGAAGCACCTGCCCAAAATTAAATTGGCCATGTCGACTCGCTTACTTAAGTTTCCCATGGGCACTTGAATTAAAAACCAAATCATATATATAATCAAGTAATAATCTACCTAATAAACACAATCAAGATATTTAATAAACTTTAAAAATTAATAACGCAATTTAAAAATAAATTATACCTCCTTGTTATCTGAAATCACGAACTAAAAAGATGCGCGTGCAGGCTTCGCTCGACTTGATTCATAATTATCCGACCTGTGACCCACGCACCGGTTCCCACGACACGAGTTCACACGAGAACACCTCGCTTCCCATCGGAACTTGAGGTTTTCCATCCGCCCAGCCCACGCCCGTGGTTAACTTTATATACCGTACAAAATTATCGGCCATCTGATTTACTTTAGACCAACGGCGTGGGAACATTGGTCTAACTTTGGGCCAACATTTGAACTAAAGATATCTTACAGTGATCATGATAATATCCCGTGTTTATTAATAGCTAACAACTTGGATTAGTTGGTTTAATACTCTAAGCACAGAGCACATTCTGCGCCATCGTGTATGACGTTCATTTCCAAACTACAGTCTTGGGTATAAGAACATATTATAATATTCAAGTCTACTTACACTATCCAACCAACTGATGGTCTATGATCCTTAATAATGCACAGGTGAAAATATTGTATGATTCATAACTAAGTTTTACATTACTGTCACACGAACAAAAAGCAATTTAGCCCTTTGGCGTGACTTCGTTAGCTATTTACCTCCAAGCTATGTATATTTCTAATGCGAACACATTGAATATTAAAAATAAAGTCGTTGGGCACGTGGCGCCACGTGGCGGGAGAGCCTGTAATGAGCCCGCACCTGCACGCCACGAATTATAGGATTTCTCGCGCCCTCCCGTGGGACCGGAGGGAACATCAAAACCGAACTGTTTGTTCTGTCAATAACCGTACGCCCAGAGCAATAAGTGCAAGCCAATATCGGGGTTATGTCCGGCGGCTAGGATATTGTGTTACTAACATGTCTGGGAAAATACATTGCTTTTTAAAAATTACTCTGAATCTTTAACAAAAATATGTATAACTAATCATTATGTTAGATAAACGAAATTTGGATTATATTTTTAAATTTTGAGTTTTCACACTACCAGGCCGTGAAGTAATGGTCAACATTACCGACCATTCAATATCTTCGTTTTCGAACTCCAATGAACTTATCAAGGTATTCTTTCTTACAAAGATAAATACTATTGTGAAGCATTCAAGCACATTGCCGTGTAATCGAACTAATACGGGCACAACTAGATCAATCAGGGTGTATCACGCAATGGGAGCGGCACGCGCGCGGCACTCCCACGGCACGCGCAGGGGTGACACCCCGCCGCCCGCACACCCGCACACCCGCCACTCACCCGCCACTCACCCGCGTCTAATGTAAAGACATTAATGAGAATACTACTGAACAATGGTATATAATCCTGAACATTATCGACATGCTGTGAACGCCCCGCTCCAATAATGTGTAACATATCCTGCCAGTATCATTTACAGCTCTATCAGTTGTAACTTTAATTTCGTCTCATTAGTGTAGTGGTAGCGTATTTAGGATGGGGAACCGGTGAGGTGTTGGTTTCGAAACCTAGATTAGGCAATCATTATTTGTGTTTGGGTTTCCGATTCAAAGTCAGACTTGAGCTGCCCGGGATCAACAACGTCATCGACAGTGTAACAGTGTAGAGATAACTTACCATCTGGTGACTCGCTTGCTCTGTTGCCCCTACTAACATAAAAAAGTGTACACAAAAAGTGTAAAAAAGTGAACCGAAACATCCTGTGTGCTATCTCATCGCGGTCTAATAGTTCAAAGGAACAAATAAGTAGATGTAGTCACCATCGCTAACACCTAACATACTAAAGGTATTAAGCTTTCAGAAAACATTTTAGGGTTGAAGGCAATCGGTTTACAAAAACATTATTTGCCCATCATTGTAACAACCATGGGGACTGACACCATATAAGCCGTCACGCTGGTCGTAAAAAGTTTATTTTTAAGCAAGCAAAAGAGTAAGCGAGCCACCTTAATATAAATTACCTCCAACATTCAGGAACACCAATAAACCATAAGAATTACGAATGCATTGCCCGCTTTAATAAAATCGAATAGGGAATAGGAAGTTGGGGAGGTATTTGAGCCACTGAAACTTTTACTGTACGATACACAAAAGTGAACCACTTCACATGAGTTTTCTGTGAGACCATGCTACCACCCCGGTCGAGCCGGCTCAGATTATAATAATAGGAACTCATAATATCAGCCCTGTGTTATACTATCACATGGGTAGGCATGGGCCTCCACTACTTATAAGAGGGGTTAGGACTTATTCCACCACGCCGGCCTAATACGGGTTGGTAGACTTATACAGAATACTTTCCTGCAATGGCATCAAGTTACCATCAGGTGATGCGCTTGCTCGGTTGGCCTCTTTCATAAAAAATGTACTAGCCACGTATCAAGATAAGAGCAGAAAAA
Source organism: Amorpha juglandis (assembly GCA_949126905.1). NCBI lineage: Eukaryota > Metazoa > Arthropoda > Insecta > Lepidoptera > Sphingidae > Amorpha > Amorpha juglandis. The sequence goes on from OX421376.1 coordinate 6,597,304, forward strand.
TCATATTCTAATCTATTATCTTGTAGACAGGAAACCAAGTCGTGGTCCGAAGAACAAACAATAAAACTTGTTATATCTCTTTTAACTAATTTCACACTTCAAAATTTCTAAAGTCCGAAGATAAGATTTATTATTATGAGTAATTTTTTTCGCTTCGACTAATACAAAAACGTTACTTGTCGTCTCTTGTTTAAGGTGTTACGTGGGAGATTTTCTTATGCATTTTAGAATTCCGTAAATAAATATGACAATAAAGTAATACATTCAAAGTATGTTGTAAGTTATTCTATAAGTACAACATAAGAAGGTAGCGGTAGCGGTAGGTTTTACCACTTTGAGTTTTTAAACAGATATTTCAGGACTATATTATATTCTAACTTTATAATAGGCCTTTCTACCTAGACGTTTGTATCTCACCCGGTTCTGAAAAGCCACCGTAGTGAGGCTATGGGCTGCTATGTCTCCGTCCTGTGCTTTCCTCAAATCGTGAGCAGACTACTCTTGGAATTTATTTACCATATCCCTGATATGCTACTTAGCCTAAAAACAGAAATATGGAAGTTCAGTTGTTTGTGACATTGGATATTTGGGAGTTTAGATGTTTGATAGTCAATCACGATTTGACGGCCAAACAGATTTCCATAAAATTTTGCACACAAGAAGGCCGTGAATTAGATTAGCACATAGCCTAATTTTATTCCTGGAAAATAAATTTACTCGGGTGGAGCTGCTAGCTAAAGATTCCATGGTTGATATTATGGTGTTAAAATATACTACCAAGCATAGTAGAGTTAATAATAATAAGTATGATATCTCCGACGAATAACACCTTATATATACACTCGCCACTACGGAGAGGGCTAGTTAGAGAACTTTGACAGTGGTCAACCTACAAGTTATCAATATATCAAAAACCGAGTATTATTATTGTAGGAACAGTAGGAACGGTATGAAAGTAAATGTAGGAACTGTAGTATACGGAACACCACAGATACCAATAAAATGACTTTGTTCAAAATATGTATAAATACGAACTAAACATTTTACCTTCAACTAAAATTAGGATTTCGATAAAGACATTGTAGTAATAAAGTACAAAAAATAAAAGTAAAGTTCAAGTGTACTCTCATGACATATCTGAGTAATCTTTGATTATTATATATTTATATGGCATTTAATTATTATTAGATAAAACATCGGATTATCAGACAATTATCAAAGTTTAGTTCAATATTGTCAATTTAGATAATTATGCTAATGATAATGTCCCAAAATATGAAGATATGTTTTACACGTGTTAAGGTCTAAGATCCCGGGTAACATAGACCTTCACCCGTCTGTTTACCGGATGAAAAATATATCTTAGGGAATAAAATGTATTGTTGAACACATACCAATAGGGTTGCCTAAAAAAATATGGCCAAGGATATGATTAATTAACCTCATCATCATCATCATCACCAGCCACAAGACGTCCACTGCTGAACATAGGCCTCTCCCAAAGATTTCCAGACCGACCTGTTGGAAGCGGCCTGCATCCAGCGACTTCCTGCGATCTTTATCTTTATCTTTTTTTTTTTTTTTTTTTTCCACCTACAAGGTGGACAGACGACCTGATTAATTAACATTTAAATATAATATGTATCTATGATATGCCACTCGCCAAATATCTTTGTCCAATATTCATTTGATCAAATTGGTTGATTTGATATTATTGAGAAAATATAAAAAGCTCCTATCAATGATTGAATACAATAAAAAACAAGGAAACTGGACATAGATATTGGATAATTGAGAACATATACCCATTATTAAGGCATTAAACGTACAGAACCCACACGCATTCCTTGCATACGTTTTTATGTCTATACCTGTGGAAGTGTCCACAATAAAACAATGTTCTGTCAATTGCTTCGCAGGTGTTTTGATGCAAAAACCGTCGGACAATGGTCCGGTACGTGGGCGCACAATGCGTCCTCACAATGTTGCTGTAAATTTAAATTTCTCAGGTAGCCGTGAAGACACGTTTTGACATAATTGTACAGATACATTGCTCTTTTACTTGTTTTTAACTGAGAAAATAGTTTAGTCACGTCCGCAATGTGTTTGGATTTTACCTGTGTAGATAAAAATGATAACTGATACTGAACTGTGTTTACAAGTGTATATTTACAATGTGTGAGTGTGAAGTATGTGGAAAAAGATGTTTTTCGTTTTGAAGGACATTGAATGACTATGACAAATTACCAATTACTTAGGTGACGAGTGCAATCTAATGCCATTAAGTGTTTTCTTTTGTCTGGTGTTGTTTCTGTTTGTGGGCAGGCGTAGTGCTTATGAGACCTAGCCGTTTCGTGACTCAGACCTATCTAAAAACGAAAATCTTATTATAAACAATAATAATAAATCACATTGAGAGGTAATAGGTCAGTTATCTAACAATTTGATATAATATTACCGCTGCTGTATTCGGTAAAGTTATAAAACATTATGTCAATTATAAAAGCGACAATTCCTATCGCTATGGAGGAAAACTCACCGGCCAGCGAACGCACCGTCATGATTCAACAATACACATCATTCAAAATACCACATCCATAAACAGAATTATAAAATAACTACCTATATCCACAACATTATGCATGAGGATAAAATAACATACTTATAAAATAATATTACCATACCAATAACATAATATTACTGCGTATAACAAACAATTGAGGTCGTTTTTGCAAGTTTTTATATAACATAGACCGGCAAACTAGCAAGTGGGTCACCTGATAGTAAGTGATCTCCACCGCCCATGTGCGCCTACAATACTAGAATAATCATAGCCACTTTGCCGACCTTAAAGGAAAGGAATAATTAAGGGATTGGGAAAGAAAAAGACTCTTGAGCCTTTGGAAGTCTCACTCACCGTACGAAACACAGGACCAAGCCGCTACTCTACGTCAGTTTTCTGTGAGACAGTGGTAACTACCAGGTCAGCGTACAGCGTAGTACTACCACTCCAAATGTTTTGCTATTTATGTGTATCTATAAAAGTTAATATGACACAAACACGACATTGGTGACATTTAATATTCAATAACTTTGAGAGAAAGAAAATCCTGATGATGATCACTCTCTCACTCACCCACAAGGCTGAGTCACATCGTCACGGCCGGGATTCCATCATTACTCATAAGGCATTATGCGGTCCAATTTATCGGAACCCATTATAACATTAAACGTCCGTCCAAAGTTGATATTCACTACCTGAGTTCTTTACTCCCTGCCAAGGTGACTCGAGACTTTTTGCCGTCCTTTTTTATACACACTTTGTTATTATTCGGACCTCTGCATTGCCGCAAAGAGGTTTTGTATACGTCTATATGTTTAATGTTTATGCATAAGTAATTTAAAAATAAACTCAGCCATTGTGAGTTGCGTGGCTTCGAATTAAGTCAATAAATCTTAATTATAATGTTGTTTTCCGGTTTACATATTACACGTATGTACATTACTACGCTTTAAATTATGTGCCTCGGGATTCGTTGCCTATTTTTGATTTACTGTTACAACAATAGACAAAGTAGACTTGGAAGAATATTTGAACTCGTATGAATATTCAATAATATGTAATATTTCATATTCATACTATTCGTAATAAATAAGTTAGCACATAATTAAACTTATTACTATATACATATACGACTTAGACTCTACGTACAAATTATAGACTAGTTATAATTAGTTTATTGCTCGCTTGACTACATACAAGTAAAAAAAAATCCTAACAGATCTCACACGTAATCTCATTCACAGAAATTGTACTTTTGTGTTTATGTGAAAACTTACATTACTGAATATTACATAGAATTAAAGATTATTCATTAACCAACATAATTTACTATATGTATTCATTAAAGATACTAATTAAAAACTGTCACAGCAATGAGTAAAATATGTTATATTTTTTTTATGTTCAGTTGGACATCGTCATTTCATTTGTTATAGCATGTCACTTTATGCCGAATGAAGTTGTATCAAACAAAAAGTTTTTCATAGAGCCACAGGGCCGCAGCCTCCATCCAGGCCGTGTCGCCGCGCCGCCGTGAGAGCGCGACAAGTGGATGCCTTCACGTACGGCCATTGTTCGACACCCTTGCCTACCTCCCCCGTCCCCCGGCACTACCGCCACACCCTTACACCTGCAACGACCCTCAAATCGCTACCTTTCATACCTGACTAAATATGTCCTAACACATCCATGCAAAAAAGTGCAATTTAAATCATACTTTAAGATATTAAAGAATAAAAATTGCAGAATGTGTTGTATTTACAAATTAATTGCATTAACTTCACAATCACGCGTTGTGAAAATCAAACAGTAACCACAATACCATGTGTATAAACAATATAATTGATGAATCCAGAAATAAACCAGAGTAGAGACAGGACAAAGTGCATGTCACGAGCGCAACGGCCTTACTCAGGGCCGCCCAGAGAGCCGCGCAGGCAGACGCGGCGCCTACCGTCCGCCGCCATGGGAAAAATCAGGCTTCGCCGCCCCCGCCCCGCGCGCCCATTGGACCGCCCAGCCCCGCCCCGCGCCCCACCAGCGCTCATAAATACTACACCGGCGCGCGCATCTCCTCATTCCTCGGTCGCCATCCGCACAACAAGCACGTGTCGTGCCCGCGTATCGTTCTACCCAGTGTTCGTGTTAAGTGACTCTCACAATGAAAGCGATAACGGCAGTTTGCGCGACCGGCGCCTCGGTGCCGGCGATCGCCAGCGGTCGGGTGCACAGGCACCGCGAAGGCGAGAACGCCGAGATTCAGATGTACCTCTCCAAGCTGCAGGATTTGGTGCCATTTATGCCGAAGAACAGGAAGATCTCCAAGTTGGAGGTGATCCAGCACGTGATTGACTACATCTGCGACTTGCAGTCGGCGTTGGAAAACCACCCGGCTGTGGGACAGTTCGATGCAGAAGGCGCGCTGGCATCGCCGCCGTGCGCTGCGTCTCCCCAGCCGCGCCCGCAGCGCCGGCCGCTGGGACCTCGCGCCGCGCCCAACACCATCCTGCGCAGATCTCCTTCCACTCAGGAACACAGAAATCAAACGGTAATAATCATATTTGACAATTCCGGATCTTATATTCTCTACGTTGACTAAATTGAATACGTGACGAATAAAATATCCACATCCCGCCAATGAGGTTTGCAAAATAATAGAACTTTTTTTAAATATTAACTGGTATAGATTGACTAGCTACGTTATGTATTTTCTTCTATAACTCATAGAATTCACTTGTATAGTATTGGCGGTATTAAAAACTTACTTATTACGTAGAGCATATGAGATATTTTTAATTTGTTTATTTATCTGTAATATATAACGCAAAAGTGGTAACACAAGTAATCTACACTTATTTACCTATATAGTACCTAAAGTGGCAGCGTCCGTCACACGTTAAATGAGTACCGACCGTTTCTCTACCGCTCGTACTACTTAACAAAGACAGATAGTATTGCATAAAAAGTAAATGAAATCGGCCGTGTCGGTGTTTTTGTGGCGCTAGCGCACACCTGCGCGTTTCGCAAGCGCGGGAAGGTAAAAGCAGAGATGCTGGGTTTCACAACATCACGTGACACACGCATCGCACTCTAAACATTGAGTTTACCTAATATATATTGCAACATCCACGTTGATACATCACAACTTTACCTCGATATCGCGACTCAATGTATACATAGCTTTATGAAAGTCATCGCAATAGAAGGCCTAATTAAATCACTTGATATCACGTAATGTCAATCTAGATGGTAGAGTAGCCAGCAGCATTAGTGTTAGTTGCTGCTCACGCATGCGTGACTGCTGTTTTGAATTTCAGCCTTGAAGCGCTGCGGCCACCTGCGCCGGCGCCGCGTAAACGACCGTGTACTGACACACAATCTGAATATTCAACACATATTTATATTGCCTTATTTAACAGTCCGACAGACACCTGCGCGTGATTGTCGACTGTATGGCCGTGTCATCGTTTTCTTAAAACATCTCTGCGATGTGTCAGGTTATTGTTTTAATGGGACAATCTAAAAACGCAATGGCAACAGAGCTCGAGCAGTCGAGATTGTTGATGTCTGCGGCAGCGGCGTCGGCGGTGGCAGGTGCATTTTGTAGGATTTATTCGTGCGAGCTGTTCGTACGGACTGGGCCGCAGCCCGCAGGCGCATTGCGCGCTCGTTAATACTTGGTCGCCACTCGCGGCACGTAAATTTTAATCACTGCCAGTTGTTGGAACCGAGGGAAATGATCTAAACAAGCGTGATTTAAGAGACGCAACGTGCTGCGCTTTATTTACGATATGTGTGCTTTGTCATTATTCCAACAGTAAAACATTTCCCTAACTATAAGGGCCTAAATTACATATTCATAACAAACAGCATTCATCTATCATCGGTTCATATAATAAATTTATCCAAATCACGAAAAAAACAGAGCCATTCTAATATTTAAAAACTAAAAACCTCTTCATATAAGTAATTTACATCTAATTCCGTCCGTAGAGATCGCATCAAAACAACTCTACTTTATAGCAATAAAATCGTAGCTTAGATTATAAATTAATATTATAAAAATATAACAAACTAACGAATGTTTAATTAGCCCCAGGCGCCGGCTGTATTGCGATTTCCACTGATATTTACTAATATACCGCCTATATTGGAATGTTGACTAATCGGGCCGCATTCTTGAATACAAATGCGGAATATTCGTTCGCACAAGGACATTAGACGTTGTCGGACCTTCATGTTAGAGAGATTTGATCGAGTGAAAAAAGGCTTGGAGCGATCGTGTCAGAATTCGTGGTACATGCGCTTCGTGAGGCGGCATTTCACGATATCTCGCAGGGCATCGGCGCCGGCCGCCGTGTGCTACAAACCCCGGTCACGAGCATACGGCACGCTGGTATCTCGAGGTAATTGTTACCGCAGCTGGCCGCCCGCGGCACTCGGGGCCGTGTGACCGAGCCTCGAACCGAGCCTCACGTCTCGTTCTCATCATTACACTCGGATTTCTTCGCAGCAATAATTTAACACGTTCACTGCGTTACGGGAAGTATTTGGTTGTAATTGAGCTCTGCTCTGTGCGGCAGCTAGTTATCCTAGTTTTCCACTCCGTGCGGAGGTGATTTTTTCAAGTATTCGTACAAGCAAAAATGGCCTTTCCATGTCTCTGTGGAGGGTTGAGGTCAGGACTACGTACGGGAAAATAGACGTCGTATCGCATATCTGGCAATCTTGATACGGGAAGTATGTGACTTGTACAGCACTGGAAGTAAGTTTTAATCTAGCGCCGCCGCAGTGAACGTGTTAACGAACATTTGTTAAATTATTGAACGACAGCCTCCGTGGCGCAGCGGGCGAGTAGCCGGCTGTGAAGCGAGAGGCCGCAGGTTCAATACCCGCACCGAAACAAATGTTTGTGTGATCCATGAATGTTTGTTTCGGGGTCTGGGTGTTGTGAGACCAAAAGTCTCTCGTAGTTCCGGATACCCACGACACAAGACAGTAAGATACGTGTGACTGTTGGGTGTATTTATTTATTTATTTCCTTGTCTCAACCGCCTGCGCATTGCGAATCGTTTATCTTTTAGCTCAAACTGCAGTAATCTTTTAAGTGCTGTAATAAGTACTGTAACTATACAATCCACTGCGACACCCCTCGTTTACCGCACTAATGTTAATAAAAGGGTTATTAAAACCGCGAACATTTGTCTCTGTAGTATTTCATGATATGTCAACTATTTATCGTCCCCTTAGTTCACAGCCAGCATAGAAGATAATGTTATTACTGTATGTCAATATCACTTAGTCAACCAATTACAAACCCGCATCGTGCCTTCGATAATAATTTAGGGACCCTTAGTAACATAACAATAGTCTTTGGAATGAAACAAATACCTTGGGGTTAATAATGATCTTATCCTCTTTAACTTGGAGTATTAAACTTGTATAGTCGGGGCGGCGCGACGCACTGCAGCGAGGCCTGCGCCTACGCAGCGCGCTCGTCTGACAAGCGACACTAACGAGCCGCCAGGTGTTCGCGCCCACGCTCTTCGCTCCTCTGAATATCTTTGTCTCCGCGCACCTCGCACATAAATCGCACACGTGAAAGTTTTACGAGCACCTTTACGCTTCTCCGAAGCGATAAACCGCTAGCTGGACGGCGAGCGGCGCGGCGCTGCGGCGGTGAGCAGACAATGCACCGCCGCCACTCCGCCGCCGCGAAACGTCTCACGGTAAACCTCTGCACACGTGCAACGATTTCGCCGATAGGTTGGATTCCATCGGCGACGTATCGATCGAGGGCATTGTGCTGGTAACGGTCGCTCGCAGCTGCGTGAGAACACACGTGACGGCGCGGCGCCGGTGGCCGCGCGCACCTAAATAAATGCTACGAACGTACCTATTCATTATGCGACCGACAATGCTCATCTCATAAAGAGATTTCACGTGTACGCTGTCGCAAAGTCCTGATCCGTTCGGGACATGTGTGCTCTCCCTCCTGTATGTATCCGTAAATAGGGTGTGGCCACGTGCGGCCGCTCGACGCTCAGCTGCGCCGCCTGTGCCGCCTGCGCCGCGGATGTGCCGGCCGCGGACGGGAAGCGGTAATCTAACACTCGCCGATACTCAGAAAGTAACACAGAAACTGCTGCTGAAGTTTACGCGACGATCACGCAACGGCACATGTCGTCGCCTTCCATGTGTTACTTTATCACAAAACCAGATCCGTGCTTGTTGCGCTCAATTTAGGGTAGCTGAATAACCAGCCCATTGTTCGGTCGCTAATGAATTAAAACAGTATCGCGGCAGAGCGCATATGCGGTGACAGATGGCCGGACGCGGGCGGGATGTGCATGTGCCACCCGATATACTATTTGTCGCAATCACTAATAACAGCGAAGTGAAAAGGGATATGGGCTGTCGGGCGCGATAAACAAAACAATTTGTAATTGACTCCGCACACTGGTTCAGTAGACCTGGTAGTCTTTGACTTATCATTTCAAAAAGCATGGCAATCATATCGTTGTAATTAGGGAAACATGTGCGCGCGCATCTGTGCAATGATTGGTAGCTACACCCTCCACAAATGGCTATAATGGTGCGCCTCCTGTTCTCGCGATAAATAAAACCATTTAGGTATAAATCGAAATTAATATTTATTGGAATTCTAACATGACACTTATATTTTCTTTTCATTTGTTACAGACGCCAGAAAAGCAGAACCAGCCGGACAGGCCGACGTCATGTTAAGTGATGTGTTTGGTTGATAAAGACAATGAATTAATGGTAATACAAATATACCTCGAAGAAAGGCGCGTGCAAGCGTTACTGGGAGGCTAGAGGAGCTCGGGGGAGGGCCAGGGGCCAGGGCGTCTCCGGCACACGTCCAGTGAAGATCATCGCCGCGATGATATCCTATATAATGAGATCTCGTTACGATCAATAAAGTTCTATTATAGTTAGTGTTTTGTGGCATTACACATGAAGACTAGAGCATTGCAATGCAATCGACCGCGACTCGCTACAGCGACGCGGCTGTTTTGTTATGTTTTGTGTAAAAAGCTTTATTAGTTAGTCTGATGTATGTACATTTTTCATGTTTGTAAATAAGTATGTTGAGTGGCTCGCGGAACATTCTGCAATATTTAAATATTTTATTCTTGTAACACAAATAAACACATTGTAAAATATTTGGGAACACACTACGTACAAACATTGTAGTACTTCAAATTATGTTGTAGATGTTTATTATAAAACGATGCTTCCATTTATATCAAAGATGTGAATCAATTCTAAGTTGGTTTACGTAAATAATTTTATTATTTAAAAAGTTATAATTTCATGAGTGTGATTTTGCATGGCGATTACGTTGGCATTAGTTTAAGAATATTATATTATTTGTAAGTGTCGAGCGCAAACCGACTTATTATTTAATTATGATTTGCGTTTGACACGACTATTTGTAAATAGTGTAAGTAATTGAAAGATATAAAAAAGTAATATTGGAAAAAAAAATATATCGAATGGAAAACTATTATGATTTTATTTTGAACATAAGGTGAAAATGCTTTAATTATCTTATTAAACATAATTATTACTTATGGTGTATTATAATTTTAAATAGACTGTTATAGTTTTAGTTGACGAGGTATGCTGATGGTACGGTCATACAAACGTTTTGTTATATTAAAGCGGGCGTTGTTAGTTACTTGTTGCTAACTTCACCACATAAAGTTTCAAACACCCGTCACGTCACAAATTGTATCATTATTCTGATTGCATTTCACACTATTAACATTTCCTTTTTATTTAGTTGTAATACAATTTTGCACTGATTGTACGTTAAGTAGGTACCATTAAAACAAACAAAACAGATAATAAAAACCTTTGTAATGACATCACAACTTTTATTTATCCTGCATCATGTTGGTAATAATAAATAACACTAGTACAAAGCAACCTATACCTTGGCCATGTAACCTTGGTCATTAAACCAAACAAAATGAAAATGAGAAAATAATTAATTGAATCAAAAACAAACAATAGCCGACACAAACCAAAATATTGTTCTGTTATTACAATTTCTTTACTAGACATGCCTGTATCGAGGAAATCTAAATCCGAGACATTTTATAAATTCACAACATTAAAAAGTAACATTATCAAAACTTTGTAGTTAATTAGATAAAGAAGTAATTTTACAGAAGAACCCTGTCGGTACTAATCACGGTGAACGTACACTCAGTACTAATATATGAACAACTAGCTTTTGCTCGCGGCTCCGCCCGCGTTATTTTCATACAAACTTTCATCCCCTATTTTATCCCCTTGGGGGTATAGAATTTATCAAAATCCTTTCTTAGCGGATGCTTACGTCATAACATCTACCTTCATACCAAATTTCAGCACGATCCCTCCAGTGGTTTGGGCTGTGCGTTGATAGATCACTATATCAGTCAGTGTGAGTTTTATATATTTAGATTGCCTACGAAGCTATTGATCACGGTAATAGATAATATTACCGTGGTTATATAATATTAAATAAACATTATGGGCGTTATTACAACACCTATTCTGCTTTTATTAGCCAGATTGTATGGGTTACCATAGTAACTAGTTGCTAGAAAGCTAGTTTAAAGTTTAAACATTTCATTAATTTGTAAAATTTAAGATTCATATCTTAATTTAACTAATCTTCATAGATGGCAAATAAGTCATTAATATTTTCTTATAAAAGTCAAAAATCAACACAGATCCGTGAAGATCACGCGATTGCATCACAACCAATTATCGCAACTACAATATTTGATCAGCTGCGCGTATACTGAAATATTTCACACATGCTTCAAGGAAAAGTAAACCTTTTTGCCTGTATCACAAGTTACAGAATTCCTTAGACGCATTTATGTATAGTTAACAAAGGATATTACGCCTTAACACATTGAAATAAAGTCGATATGAGATGTACAGGAAATAATAATTGGTATATTGTGAGCGTTTGTTCGCCAAACATTAACTTCATGCCGTCATAGCCTCAAACAATACGACTAATTACCGACGTTAGGTGAACGAGAAAAAAGGGATCGGTAAAAAGTAAAGTAGCAAACAAAAAATCCACGCGACCCTGCCAGGATTCGAACCTGGAATCTTCTGATCCGTAGTCAGACGCGTTATCCGTTGCGCCACAGGGCCAGATGTCAATAGTATTGAAATTAGAAGTATGGTCCTAAATTAAAATAAATATATATATATATATATATATATATATATATATATATATATATATATATATATATATATATATATATATAATATATATGTTTGTACTGAAACTATTTAAATATATAAAAAATAGAAACGAAGCGACTAAGCTCAAAATTGGATATAATACAGAATAGCCAATCCAGTAATAGTGTTTTTATGCAATTGGACGACTCAACCGGTATGTTACCACTGTTCCACAAAAAGCCGACGTAAAAGAGTAGCTTGCTGTTCGTAGATAGACAGCTGTAGATATCCGAAGGCCAAATTCCCTCCGCCTTCACAATCTTTTAATCATCTCTTCTTTAATGTCTACAACGCGTCCATATTTCTTGAGGTATTGTGGATGTTCATAGACGGATGTTCATTTACCATCAGCTGACCCACTTGCTCTTTTGCTGGCCTCTGCTATAAACAAATGTTAGAGGCCTTTATTCAGCACTGGTTGGAAACAGGCTGAACTAAAAATATATGTTCAATCGTCAGTCATCATTGAAAGCACCTGCAAAGAATAAAAAAAAAAAATGTATATATAAAATGATCACACATAGTCAATCATCCGTAACCAGAATTGAAGTCAATAGATAACTGTTTATGGATAAATGTGGTCTTAATTCTTATTTTTTTTGTACACTAATGACCTGTTTCATAATGATCAAGTAAATGTTGGGGCTTCGCCAGGTCCACTTCCTTTGGGGCTTCTTCTCGAAAAACGAATTCATCAGAAAAAGCCCCTGGGCCTCGAGGAAATGTACTAGCATTTGCCCCCTTTGATTTCTGGACCCATAGCCGAACGGTCCCATTCGTGATTCACCGTATCCTTGTACTCCCACTTTGGCATTGAAGTCACCCATGACAACGCTGTAGGAAGTTGGGGTACGAGACATAGCTTTCACTACATCTTCGTACATGGTCTCGACTTCATCGTCAGGATGTGCAGACGTCGGAATATTTCTACTAATAACAATTAACAGTGCCCTTTATATGTACTTACAATTAGTTGGTTGGTACTAATACTCATCCGGAACTCAAACCACCTGAAGAGCCATTCAATCGAATTGATCAAGAAAAACTATTCAGCTTTCGTTGATCAACCTAAATTGAATCGTGTGAACCCGCTATTACATTATGTGAACTTCTATAGATCTGAATCTTCTTAGTAATAAAACCACGTTAATACAAACGTGTAGCGTTTTAAAAATGTAGAGTTTCAAGTATGAGATATATTTAATTCTACCTCCAACAATTATGACGTCAGTACTAAATAAGTGTTCGCATATAAATTTTATCTGGGAACGGATGGAAACAAGACTTGGTCGATAGTACTGACAGTTATATTGTTGTTAACTTTCAGTGTCAATTTATCAAAGTTACTACTGTTGTTTCGCATCATTAATTAACCTTGTAATTTCTCATGTATATTCTAGTATTGTAAATAAAGACATCCAACAGTCAAACACATAGCTCAGACCTAAATCCTACAATGTGGAAAAAATATATACATATGCACTCACGCCTGTAATCCGCGAAGGGGTAGGCAGACGTGTATCCAGTACACCCACATTTTGCCGAACGTATTTTTTTTTTGTACCCGCCCCAACCAACCATCAAGTCATGTCGCAAGCCCCTCGGGAGAACCGGATAAACACTGGCTGACCCTGGAACGCGACCCACACAAGGTGGGTCACTATGGCAGGTTTTAACACCAGTGTACGGTGGTCGCTATCCGGTCGGATACGAATATCCTTCCACCAGCTCCCATATCTGCTCTATGATGTGGATAGGGGGCGAACCTATCACCATACCCGGCGCAATTCTAGACTCCGAGCTGATACTGAGCATTTGATATTGGGTTTTTCTATCACGATCTGGTCTTGGGTTTTTCTATCACGAAATGCTCAATATCAGCTCTGAGTCTGGAATTGTCCCTGGTATGACACATTATTAAAATTATTACGTCCCAATATTGTAAAATACCATCACAGTATCAACTGAATGCTTGGATGCTGGAAGCTTGTTTTGTACTACTAACTTATGGATCCATCATGAAAAAACAAAAAGAAGGTAGACCTTGAAGTAGTTAAACTTTTTTCCGACGAAACATCCTTCTCTTAGGAAACCTACAAGGAAAATAATTGAATTAAACGTGTATTCGTTTCAACATTTCAAATGTAAATTTAAACACTAATCGTTATCAGTTATTTCAGTGCCGTGATGAATCGTGACACGCTCACTAGTCCTAGAAATATGTATGCCATTCGCTTTACTGATAAGAAAATGCATTTTACACTGAATTCTAAAAATATTTCATAAAAACCTACATAGCCATATAAAATAGCTTAAGTCGTATTTGTACAACCACATGCAACATATACATAGCAGGCGGTCCAAGTATGACAACCATTCAAATAGTGCAACCACGGTTCATAGAGTTCATAGAGTTCATTCTGTTACATTTACTGCCCGAGCTGGGATTAGAACCCAAGACCTCCGCAGTTTTTCAGCTTACGTACGCTGCCGTAAGACCAATGAGGTGATTCTCTCGAAGAGACATAGGCGGAGTCCTATGTTTTTCTTAAGCCCCATTCACACGAAGTGTTTCTCGTACGACATAAGTTATCACTCATCACACATGTTATCACATGACAGAAAATTCTGGTTCACGAGACCACATCATACTATTTTTGCTATCAACCTACCTACATATATGACCTTGTATACGACAGGTTTATCACGTCTATCATGTCATAAACTATACGTCAAATGAGCCATTATCCTCTCTTCTTCGCTTCTTATCCAAGTTAATGCGCACATTGCGTATTTGCGATGGTCTAGTAAAATAAATCAATAAAAATCAGAAACCATCGAAGATAAAAAAGAGAATATAATCAATAAATTGCAACTTATTTATTTAAATAAACGTCGTCGTGTTAAAACCTATCCGGAAATACAACGTGTTAATGAACATCGTATATCAAGTCCACACCGTATCAGTATCTAGATCCTAGCGGTGCAGACAGGTGGGTCTAGCAGGTGTTTGCACTTGCTCGCTTAGTAGGTACAAGTACTGATAACGCCACTGATAACATATTATCACCAAGAACGCGCCTTCGTATTACGTACCTACCACGACGACACATACCGCAGATATATTATCGGTATCTACCTATTTGGGGAAATCGGTACGTTTGAACTGGTATTGTAATGCTGCTGGGAGGCAAGATATGAGAACTGTTGCATGTGATGGTGTTATAGACCGAATTAGGCCTCATTTATAGGGAGAGATTTTATCGCATGTTAGAGGAGAGACTCTAACAGAAATCTGTCATTTATGAGGACGCATTATAATTTAAAAAAAGAATCGTATAACACGGCCTGGTTAGGGACAGTTTTCTTATAAATTCTCGCCTATGTTGTACGAAAAAGTCTGTTCATCTAAATGGGCCTTTAGAAAAAAATATAAGGTGTTCTGCCATCAAGCAAAATAAGGAATCAAATCTCAAGTGTCCTACATATATTTGTTCTACAAAACTCACCACAATGTGCAAAACATTAAAGCACTTATCGGACACCTGTGGGTAATTTACCCACATTCGTCACAATGTAAGGAAATTATCAGAATAAAACGTCTATACCTACATATTAAAAATGCTAACAGATTTTTCGTCTGCCTGTCGGTTTGTGCACGCTAATTTGAGGTAATTAGCGTGCATGAATTATAAATAAAAACCAGATGCAAATTGGTACAAGGAATTCTTGCAACAATTTGCATGTGATTTTATTTATTAATTAAATAATGTATTGAGATTACCTTGGTTTTAAGATTAACAATAAAAGATATGTCAGATTAAAAATAATATAGTACCCATAGCTATATACCAAATGATTCTACCTTGTCAATCGGCACATCAACGTAGGCGAGACTGCGGGCAAAAGCTAGTAGTTAAAATAGACAAGACTAAATTCAAAGTCTATCGCACCACTTTGCAGTCCTTTTCCAATATATTGATCAAAATAAAATGTTTAACGATAATGCAACTACATAAGCCCGTAGAGATGTTTACAGTTACAAAACTTAAATAATAATTAAGAAATAGTCAAATCATTCGTCGATAAAAAGCCCATTGTTATCGATTCTATAGACTAAACATTACCATCGGGTGCAGACTGCAGTGTAGTCTCTCACATATCAAGGTTACAAAAAAGACAAGCAATCCTCTATTGTGTTAATGAAATTACTCATTATGTGATTCTCAAAAGATGAACTGTATAATAAGACTTGCCTGACGATTTACTGCTAGTAGTACTAAGCAAGTATTATTAAAGTAACACACAGAAGGCATACAGCCAGCCAGGGAACAGCAATCACACGGCGAGAGTTCTTCGTACGCGATACTTAGGCAAGATATAATAACAGAAAACTGTGATAGCCGCATAATACCAAACTTAAACCAAACTATTCTGTAATTAAAAGATCTCCGTGGTATTGCTCCTCTTTACGGGCTGGTGTGGCATTTCTAGCAGGCAAGTGACTCGTCCCGCTATAGAAAACTAAAAAATGCTACCTCTTCTGTAACTGCCCTTCATAGGAAATACATTTTTGACATTCGTAATTTATTCTTAAGGATTTGTAGTTTTGCACAAAATACTATAGAATCAAATAATCACACTTCTACAATATAATGTACCATTATTTTATATCATAAATATTTTTAATCATGAATCATGGTCGTAAAAATGAGCATTACATTGTTGGCGACATCCTCTGTAATCCTAGATACGCCCAAGTCGATATTTTAGTGCACAAATCACGAGCCGCGAAATATTGCAACATGTAGTGTAACTAGGCAACTCGGTTACACTAACCATAACAATAAGCCGTTGTTAGCGAACACACGCGCTCACACACTACATACGCAATCTTTGGCCAAACAATAATCCACAATATGACCAGCGTACTCTCAGACGCCGCATCGGTTACACAACCTTTGTGATTTACCACTGCACAATGTGAAATAGTGAGAACGAAAAAGGGCAAAAACGTGATTTCAATAAATGATACTGATTTAAACTGTTTTGATTGGAACATACTCGTTACGCTGTTTGCGTTAAATGTCAGATTTCCATTATGAGTAGGTAAAGTTTATTAAAGGTGGACAGACGACCTGATAAAGGTAACAGGAAGTCGCTGGATGCAGGCCGCTTCGAACAGGTTGATCTGAAAATCTTTGGGGGAGGCCTATGTTCAGGAGTGGACGTCCTGTGGCTGATGATGATGATGATGAAAGTTTATCCAATTAATCCGATTGAAATAAATTTAATTTGTGTATTAATGTTTTCATTTTGAAAAAATCTGTCATTTCTAACATTAAGTTTAAAATAATAGTACCTACCTAATACTATACATTATTGCAACGCTATAAACAAGACATTTGATACCGACGTATTCCTTTCATTTCCTGTCGCAACGAACTAGAAACTGTAAACGAAATTACGCAACATTTCCAAAATACCAATATCAGGCTAATTCTATACCAATTCGGATATTTTTCTGCCAACTCAAGGTTTAAACTCCAAAGTTCATAATCAACATGACCTCGCACCATTCCGCAAATCACTCCACGACATCGTGATATGTGTACTGTGTACTTAGAACCGGCCATAATGCTCGTACAGATATAATCAAACATTATCATTACATAAATACAGGTGTTTGCGCTCAGTTTGTACCGAAAGCACTGAAATGGAATGATTAAGGACATTTTAATTAGCCAATTATCGAAATGACGTTTGACGTTGATCCTACTGGTGACATGTTGAGGCAGATCTAGGTTGCCTTTGTGGAATTCCATCTCCCGTCTACTTCAAACTAAAGAAGTAAATTCAGTCTAGAACTTATATGTATATTCTTGTACTACTACGTTATATTCAAGACCCGAAGCACGCATTTGTCTCGGTGCGGGAATCGAACACGTGGTCTCTGGCTTCACAGCAGGCTACTCGCCCACTACGCCACGCAGGTTGTAATATTTTGTATAGAACTTCGTTGAGGCTACACATTAATGCTGTTGTATGTCATGAGTCATAACTAATATTTTATTAATTATAAAATGTAATCATGGCATAATTCTAAAATGTATCATCGATAAACGAAAATATAAGCCAGATCATTCGAAGGCGTTATAAAGAGGATTTTCTGTTCTGGAAAATTAACCACCGATAAAGTAATTTTTAAAGTACGCGACCGAGACAGGTTATAGCGACACGTCCTCTTTGTGTGGATTGCATAGAAACGTCGCTCCTGTCTCTGTCGCCTCAAAACGTAGCTATAGATAGCTAGCATCTTTAAAAGTTGTATGATAGAGATCGCTATTAGCGATAAGACCGTCTATTGTGACATAACGTAATACATTTCTATTATTTTTTGTAACTGTAATATTTTGCGTAGTGCGCAATAAAATTTTATCTCAATATTTATCTATCTTTAGAATCACTACGGCAATTCGACATACATATCTACTTCAACTTTTTAAAACATCAATCCTCATATTTGAAAGCACCTTTATGAAAAAGTGAAATATACATGAACGATATTCACAAACAAAAATAATATTCCTAACAATTGGAGTCCTCTTGAATGTAGATACGCGAGGGCACGGCAAGCTCGTTAACCTTTCACGGCACAACTCGACATTTATTATTTATGCCATAATTGAACTATACTGGCGAACTCTATTCAAAACAGAAACGAATTTCCATTAACGATTGTACCTAACCAAAAAAATACAGGTGCGCTCTCCCGGTACGTTAACCTTAGATAAAATTTATAAATATCTACATACATTATAATGGTAATAAGATGGAATAAATGGAATACCATATTTGTATAAAATATCCTTTCCGATCAACAAAATTTCCAAGTATTAAATAAAAGTCACATGTTCCTGGTAAAGGAAATCTTGAGGCATACTTATACAATTTATTTATCATACTTCTTTTAATATTGATACACAAACTAATACAAACATACGTTTTCCAATAATATAAATTACCACATAATGAAAAGACTGCCTCGGTGGCGCATTACTTGTATTATGTTTGGTCTCGGGTTTGATTCCCGGGTCGGGTAAAAGTGATATTGGGTTTTATTATCACGAAATGCTCAGTATGAGCCCTGGAATTTGTGCCTGGTATGGCGATAGGCTTATGGCTTGTATCTCGTGGTGATAAACGCAGACCAGTGTCATGCAGTGCAAAGTTCTGTGTGATGATGTATCTGTTTATGGCCAAGCGTGATGTTTACCATCAGGTGAGCGACCTACTTGGGTTCGTCATTTACTTTAGTAAAAAAAGTTTTCATTCACTTACATAATTTTAACATGGGTTCCGTTAAATCTATACTTAGCTTTATTATATAGAAAAAATACATATATTTTTACATTCAAGATTTATTATTTTCATATGAACTTATTTTTTGAATGTTCATAAGGTATTTGAACTTCGTAAAAGAACAAAACAAATTTTCTTGACAAATAATTTCAATATTGCTAGTTTCGATAAATAAAATATAAAGTTTAATACAATAACACCAGTTGGGTTGAGTGAAACTGACGGCAGAACCTTTAAATATTCAAGAGGTGTAAAGGGCAACACGACGTGTATTTCCCTTGGGTACGTCTGTGCTTACCCCTCATATGTTTACGTTGGATTTCCATCATAAGACTGTTCGTAAAATTGCGTATCCAAAGTTATAAAGCTATACTATCTAGGTACAAAAAGGTTTGTTATAAAAACATTATCTGGAGAGGATAAATAGTTCGGCCGATAACAGTGATATTTAATGGACCGTCCATTTATTTGTATTTTGTTGCATGTTATTCATATACGGAGTTTTTCTATACTGATTTGTCACTCAATAAATACGTTTTACAGTGGTTAAAGTTTTAAAACCTTACTTTAAAATTAATAAAATACGTTTTAAAAAAAAATATTTGCGCAAACAGTGTTTCCGGTGAAGACGTATAAAATATATATGCAAAAATAATGGGAAAGTACCATCGCCCGGTTGGTATTTTCGCAATGACATGTTCGTAAAAATAATTCCCATTACGAAATCAATGTCAACTGCAAAAGCAATTATACGATTAAAATGTTCTTCGCTCATTTACAAATATTGTTTTGTTAATTAATTGGTTATCTATACATGTGTATACAAATGAATGTTTCTTTGTATATTTATCCTCTTGTCTGCGTTTCTAAATCATTCATCCAATTGTGACGAAATTTAGCCAAAACCTTTTTTCTCTACGTGCTATCGCAATACACGCCGGATACAACTGGTTTAAAATATTTCGCCTAGAACATATTTCATATAAGTAAAACAAATTTCCTTATCTTCGATCTCACTTCGTAGGTAGTAAACTGTAAATTCAAATCTGAGGAAGAAATAAATAAAAAAATCAATAAACATTAACGCATTCAGAAAAACGCGCATAAATATTTATGTATACGTAGTGATCGAAACAAACACAAAAAATATCATTAAAATTCAGACCGAATACTTTGAATTAAAGCTAATGTTCTTTTTTATAACTTAGAAATATCCCGATCTACTATCAAACGTTATGAAATAAAATAAAAATATGTGTGCTCTAATTTTATAAGAAGCTGCTTACAATTTACAAATAATCCGTGAATTATTGTAATATCCCAATCCTGTAATCAAAGGAAAGGGTCCTTTAAAGTCGGCAACTCGTCCATGACTCTTTGGCTGACAACTACGCCATAAGAATACAGCATAGTACAAGATATGTACTGACTCGGTCGCATTTAACAAGTAGGTACTTGTTGAAAGTCAATGTCAAAAAGATAAACTTTATCACCACAAACAGGTTAGTACAAATTTAAATACCTTCAAGGGAGCTTTCCAAATAGTATGTTTTGATGTAGTATATAGAGACGAATAGTATGTAGAGACAAGATATAGCGACATAAAATCACAGCGACACTTTGTATGCTATTGTATAGGTACGTTTTGAGGCATGCTTCCATGCAATTTCATAAAAAGCGAATGTGTCGCTATCGTCTGACTCGAGTCACGCGTCGCGGGTCCCCCTGATTGGGTCGCGTAGTCAAAACGTACCTTAACAGCTAATACATTTAGCGGCACAGGAAATAACGCCCCAGTCACCTCGTGCTTTGTGTATGAACTGGCAATGCATACCTCACATTAAGGTTTATTTTTAGTTTACCCATAACATAATAATTGTACATTCCATGCAACTTGTCACTGTTCCCGGCTGAATACTGAACAGCTATGACGTTACCATGACTGAATATGATAATAAATAAGATTATGAATTACCTATAGCTTTTCTTAAACCCCGACAATAGTGGAGTCTATATACCCATGTCTATATTTGACCCATGTCTGTATATGGGTATATATATGTGTCGACACATACTCAGATACCTTTAGATGTCGAGATGTCTGTGGCATTGTAGTACCTTAACGAGTAGACATATTTAAATGCGATTTTGATTGTGATGAAACGAAGTACCTACGACAAAAAACACGGTATTCACCTATCAGTCCTATCAACGAGGTTCTTCTTTCATTAAACAACAAACAAACCTTGATAGGACAGAAACATATTGAGAAAACCCACTTTAATAAACTATGACACGACGATAAGGATATGTGGTATAGCTACAGATGTACATTTTATACCGACGGGCCATTATAATCATACTAGCTTTTGCTCGCGGCTCCACCCGCGTGATCTGCTTTTTCCGGGATAAAAAGTAGCCTATCTCCTATTCTGATGTATAAGCTATATTATTGTAAAGTTTCATTAAAATCCATCCAGTAGTTTTTACGTGAAAGAGTAACAAACATACATCCATACTTACAAACTTTCGCGTTTATAATATTAGTAGGATTACAAATAGCAACTAACAACTACATATTTAAAACATAAGCGCAAGTGATTTGTATTCAAAGCGGAGAGTGCGCCGACGCTAACATAAGCACCAAGAGTGTATGTAGTTATTTACTGTCACCTACGAAGTGACGACTGCGCAGTACGCTTGCAGTTACATATCAATGTCAAACAGGTAATATGCATGAATGTGACTCCTGCATAATACAGTAGAACACGAGTTACATTATGTACATTGATCATATTGTTATTCTGGCCACTGATTATTCTTATGTTGCAGTTAAACAACGCGTGGTGACGCGAGTTGAGCCATGACCTTAGAGCTTGATTCTCTACAAAAGTTGTTTTGAGGCAATAAAAGGACCAGCGAAAACTAGATATGGTATGGTCAGCGTTATAACATACTTCTATAACTTCAAATTAGTAGAATTTTATAATAAAGAAAAGAAAGAATTTTACAAGCTGGTAGGTACCTCGTACGCGAGAGGCAGTTTGGGTTTTGTCTATTTCTGCCGCAAAGCAACAGTGTGTAACCCAGTGAAATTACTGGTCATTATTAGACTTAACATCTTATGTCTCGGAATGACGAGCGCGGTTCAATGCCATGCAGTGCTTTGTAATTCAAAGTTCTGTGTGTTGCTTCTGTTTACGGGCAGGCGTGGCGCTAACCATCAGGCGAGCACTTTGCTCGTCTCGTCATTCAATCAAATAAAAAAAAAGAAAGAGTTTGTTGAAAAATCAATCATATTTATCTTTAGCTTGAAGTTCTTATTTGCCTGGGAAGCAGAGACGACTAAAGAGAAAAGTATATTTCTATCATCACGTCATTGTTCGGACATACTTCACACCTCATTAGTATAAACGAACACATGAAACTAAACTTCACCATTCCATACACCATGCTTATTCAGCGGGTGTAACTGAGGGACCATACATCGGATTTGCCGCTCCGGTGGCTTGCACCGGATTGCGATAATGTACTCCATTGTTTACGTCACGGTATGTACTACAACTACTGTTTAGCTCTTTGATTTTTAATCATAATACACCTAACAATCACATTATGTAAACTATACATACACTATTATGATTACATTTATGCGTTTGGGCAATATTTTTTATGGCGGAAATACGGACGTGTGATTATGGCTTAATGCAGACGTGATACATTAGAATATATACTTACTTTTCTCTTATATGACTAACCAGTAGGGTGGGCCAAAAAAAAACTCCAGGTAAAGTTTGAGCTCATAATATTAATATTAAGAGCTCAAACTTTACTAGAATACGCTATACGGACAGCCTCCGTGGCGCAGCGGGCGAGTAGCCGGCTGTGAAGCGAGGGGCCGCGGGTTCGATCCCCTCACCGAGACAAATGTTTGTGTGATCCACATTGATTTGTTTCGGGGTCTGGGTGTTGTGAGACCGAAAGTCTCTCGTAGTTCCTGATACCCACGACACAAGACTCGTATCTTACTGTGGGGTAGGACTATGTATGTGACTGTTGGATGTATTTATTTATTTAAAAAAAAAACATTTTTGTCATCTCGGATGATATTTTCATGGTAACTATTGAGGAAAAAAATAGTTTTTTTTGGCCCACCCTACTAACCAGGCATTCATTCGATGTCAAATTATCGATGGTCAAGTATACTCATTGCACCTTTGTTTATCTTCCGAACTGATTAGGATTTCAGAATAAGCATTTTTATTTGTATTCAAACAAACCCTGACAGCTTCGGTAGCGCACTTGTATTTCGCACGCTGTACGACGGCTATGCTGAGGTCTCGGTTCGGTTCTCGGATCGGGTAAAAGTGATATTGAATATTTCCTCAGTATCCGCCCGGAGTCGGGAATTGTGCCCGATATGGCGATAGACTCGCCCTCTATCACATCATGGGTTGGAGATACGCTAGGCGAAATGAAGATGTACTGATTACAGCTCTGCTTACCCCTTCAAGGATTACAGGAATGCGTACGTATTAAATAAACATGAAATGGACATTAGTACCCATGTCTCTACCATAAATAATATGAAAAATCGAGATGTATGACTTAAAAGTCCATTGTTTAGAAATACGTAAAGTCACCGGCAATTATACCTACGTCTAAAGCCACTTGGTTCTATAGGAACTAATAAATACTTGTAGCATATTTAATCCTTTTAGATAAAAGGTTAATATTTTTGTTAATACTTGGTATAAAAGTCACAACAAACAAGTAGGTGGGTAAGGCCGTAGTTTTTTCCACTTTTGTAACATAAAGTAAAAAAATAAAAGTAACATAAAAGCAACATAATTTATAATACACGTACGAACATAACGAAAGATTAAGATTAAGGTACTTTTCCCAAAAATTAAACATAAGTTGTGCTACTGTGACGTAAAAGTTTATGCTACAGGTAACATAAAAGTATCATAAAAGTAACATAAAAGTATCATAAAAGCGAAATATTTTCGATGTAATTAGCTTATAATTTCAAAACTAAAAAGATTTGCGACATTATAGATGTTTTCTCGATAAATATAAGCTATGTCGCCTAAAAAAATAATACAATGAACATAAACAAGTGTCTACTTACCTTAAAAATATCACAAAACTGTTTCTGAATTTCACTGACGAAACTGCTTGTGCACTGTTTGAAACAATCCATAGGCCACAATATGGCGACTTCTTTTTCTTTTTTTTATTGTTCTGCTTAGGATTGCCCGTCTAATTTTACATATTCTTCGAATACTATTCAAAGACTTAATTTACTTACCAATATTGGTAACATAAAATAGTAACATAAAAGTGTAAAAATTGATGTCCTGTTTTAAAACTGGAATAAAAAATAAATAAACGCTCTTTTAAAATAACGAAATATTGGATTTAAGTGCTCAAACCTTGTGATTTTACATAAACTAAAAATTATATGGCTTACTTAACAAAATATTCGTAATTTTGTCAATTTACTATCTGATGAAATTTATGTTCATTTTATTTTTGTATGAAAACGTAAATCCTTAATATCGTTAAAATTAAATTATATAAAAACTGTTATAGTTACAGTTAATTCGTAAAAGTTGTTTTTACCCTAAAAACTAATCTACAGGATAAAATTATCAAAGCTGGTAAAAAGTGTTAATTGTTTATGATATTAATATGAACGTGACTGGTAATGAAAAAGTGGAAAAATCTACGGCCTTACCCAGGTAACAAAGTTAAAGATTACCCCCTAATTTCCTTTTAAAACTTGTGAGGTAAACTTCCTTCGTTGGCTTATGGTAAGACTGTTTACGCACACAGTTCGGAACATCATCTCGGATGCAGATCGAATACAGTGAGTAAACGCTTTAACACCCAATGGTACATCAAAGCGCGAAAACGCTCATAACATTCCAAGTTTGAAATTTTAACAGGAGAGGCGGTTGGCAGTGCGGTGATTAATTCTTCTACTATTTTCCAAGCGCGTGCGCATCTCATAATCATAAAACCGCACTTGTGCGCGGACCGGGGATTTCTCGCGCCATTTATTCAGTTTTACTGCCCGGCTGCACAGCTGAATAAATACCTACTTACTTCTGTATAATGAATCCACAAATAACTCTCGTTACGCCTATTGTGATTGCATTGTATGTGTGTTAAGGCGAAACTACGTTAAAACTAAAGTTCACAGAATATAAATAAACAGATTATAATCTATTAAATTATTATTTACCGTAGTTTAGAATGATTATATAATCTATGTATATTTAAGAATATCAATTTTGTTTAAATAGTTTAGAATTCGGATTTTATAAGACTTTATATATCAAGAACAAAACATCTAAAATCATCATATTTCTGTCTAACCCTTATTAGAAAATTATCTGATGTATATTGCATATACTATATACTGAACCAGATTTACAATTTCGACTCAGCTTACAAGAGCAGTCGTGGCCGAGCGGTTAAGGCGTCTGACTAGAAATCAGATTCCCTCTGGGAGCGTAGGTTCGAATCCTACCGACTGCGAGTGGTACCATTAGCACAATTTTTTTCAGGTCACAGACAAGATGGATAACATTAACTTTTTAGATTAACTTTCAAATGTCCATTAACCTTTTTGTAGGCTACATTAGCTATTTGATTACAGAATATACTGCCCTCGACTGTGCGTATGAATTTAAAACTCGACCTCGGACTTTTACACGTTTTTATTAATATTATTTTTATGGAAGAGGTACAACCGGGCAAGTCGGGCCCCTGACAGTAAGTGACCTCCGCCGCCTATGGCACCTATAATACGAGAGGAATCGTCGCGTCGCGTCGGTGCGTCGCGGCTTTGAACGAAAGCGTTTTCTTGAAGGTTCGTAAGTCGTAACTAGTCAGAAGAATTAAAAGATTCCACAAGGTGGGCAAGATTGAGATACTAGTTAAAATTATCAGGGCGGCTCTCATATTCCTTCTTTTCCAAAGTAGTGTTTACGGTTCTAATTGAAAGCGTATAGCTACTATTATAAGCTTAGCAACTAACAATAGGCTCTTAGAACACTTCTTACACATAGTGAAAAACTCGCCATATTAACTGGTTCAGGAGAGTCGCGTTGCAGCGTCAGTCAGTCTATATCCAGTAACATCAGCCCGACATAATTCCGCCGAACTTCGAAGGACACAGTGTCCTTTGGCGGTCGACATTATACTTAAATTGCATTGCATTTAATATTAGGTAATAAAACGGATTTTATCGCCGTTTTTTATAAATTTTGATCCCGACGTTTCGAAAGTTTTCAGCCTTCGTGTTCAGTCATACAGTCCACCCCGTGACTACGTGATAAAATCCGTTTAAATTAGTTTTATTTCAATGATAAAAACTTATTATTAGAACAAAAAAATATTAAAGCGTAGAGACATCGATCGCTAGATAGTAAAGAGTCTCATTATGGACATTGCACGTGCGTTGCCGACGGCGCTACAGGCTTTTACCGAAGCGAACTAGGGTTGCGACACGACAGATCTCGACCCTGGTAAAAGCGCAAATTTACTGATTACATCTCAGACACGAAATGATTGCAATCAGACTTAACAAATATGTAATAATTAAGAATGTGCAGTTAACGAAATAGTGCAGTCATTTTAGCTTAAATTAGGTAAGAATCTCGGAATACGAGATACCCGGCTGTAAGTCTGTAAATAGTTGTATATTGACACCCTAAAAGTTGTCTCAAAACCTACATATGGTAGGATGTGCGCAACTATTAAATTTCAAGGTCAAAGGTCACAAAAATAGCTTTTTTTGTAAATATCTCATTTCCTATGGGTTTTTTGCTATTTGTATCCATTATCAATATTGTAGAATACAAAATTCTCTACAAATTTTGTTTAAAACTTTTTTCATACGGTGAACCGTTTTCGAGATAGAGGGCGGAGAGCGCGCGGTCACAGGATCACTTCAGGTGAAACGGTGCCTCCGGTCGAAAACGCGCCATATATAGTTGATGAACTATCGATAAATCAATGATTATAAATATTTGTCAATTTTTATTAACTATTATGTTATACTAGCTTTTGCTCGCGGCTCCGCCCGCGTGAACAGCATTTTCCGGGATAAAAGTAGCCTGTAACCGTCTGCAGGGCTCCATCTGTCTCTGTAGATAAATTCATCAAAATCGGTTCAGTGATTTAGGCGTGAAAGCGTAACAAACAAACTCAGTTTCGCATTTACTTTCACGCCCTTTTTCATCCCTTATTAAATAAAATTTCGAAAATTCCTGAAACACGCATTTATTTATTTTACGTCAATAACCGAAATACAAAATTTCGTTCATGTAACTTTCAAAATGACGGACTTGTGTTCGCGCGCTCTCCGCCCTCTACCTCGAAAACGGTTCACCGTATGAAAAAAAGTTTTAAACAAAACTTGTAGAGAATTTTGTATTCTACAATATTGATAATGGATACAAATAGCAAAAAACCCATAGGAAATGAGATATTTACAAAAAAAGCTATTTTTGTGACCTTTGACCTTGAAATTTAATAGTTGCGCACATCCTACCATATGTAGGTTTTGAGACAACTTTTAGGGTGTCAATATACAACTATTTACAGACTTACAGCCGGGTATCTCGGATTCCGAGGTGAACTTCCTAAAATGACTGGTGTAAAATAGCGTCCGCGTATTACACAAATGAAAACCCCTTGAATACATTGATTGTACCGAAAATGTTCTTGAGATACAATATGATGTCTGTGTTTTGATAATTTTAAACTCCAGTTAGCTTAAATTCGATTTAGTTAGTACATACAAATGACCCTGAAGGGCTTACATAATAAAATGAACTGATTATAGATTATAAAACCTAAACGACGTGTCATTACAATTTCAATTCGTTACGTAACTGCATTCCTGTAGCACGTGTCGTATCGATTAACTGATCGAACTTTATCAGATCTTAAAAACTATTTGTTGACCATTTAAAATTCAAATCCAATTTGACCAAAAATAACAGTCCTTTGATAGAAACACAATTTGGTGTGGAAATGAAACAGTAAACCACATTAGGCTCGGCCAACTGGCACCCCTGCGCAAAATAACTTTTCGCCATGGGATTACGAGTCCGTACCAGGGATTTAAGGTTTCATTACTCTGTCGGAGCAGTCGCCCTTGCCTTTCTTGCCCTTACTATCGCTTGTCACTTATATCTCGAAGAATCTATAAAACATTTCTTAAAAATTATAATATTTTATTTTAGGGTTTTCTGTAACTAGAATCCACTAGCTCTAAATGGTAGAGCCACGCTGTAGACAGTTTTGTCTATAGCATGAATGGGCCGGCTCGATTGTTTGTTGTTACCAATGTCTTACAGAAAATCGACGTAAAGTGACAACTTGCTGTTGAGTTTGTACGGTGAGTGAGATATCCCAGGCACAAATCCCCCTTCCTTTCCCAACTTCTTAAGTACCCCTTTCTTTTAAAGCTGGCAACGCATCCATATTTCGGGTATTGTTCATGGGCGGTGGAGATCACCATCAAGTGAATCAGTTTGCCTGTTTTGGCGAACTCTATTATATAAAAAACAGTCACTAACCTTATACAATTTTAATTCACGGAGTAATCTATTATGTCTGTAACCATGCCAACTTTGTATTTAAATTTATATAAGGTTATGTCTGATTAAAGATCAAAATATTTATATATTCATATGGATATAATACTTTGAATGGCATGAAAATGCAAATGTCTTCAGTGTTTGTGTCTAAAAATGAACTCGATAACCTTAAGATTCGAAATAGGGATAAGCGGCGAGCGTTGATCGAACCTTCAACTTCTGCTCACTCGATAGCAACACTTTTTGAATATCAACTATGCATAATGTGTACATAAGTATAGTCCACATATAAATAACGACGTATACATATAAAGATATTGTCAGTAAGTCCTTCGATCGGACAAATACAATGTAGATACAAGATTTCATCGTGTTTTTGACGTTTGCTCAAACCTTGTACTTACGTCCTTTTGCCAGTTGGCGAAGGTCTCCTTCCACCTTCTAGATTTTTCTCTCTTTCTTTCTATCTCTCTCTGGTTATTCTATCCTCTAATGCATTTTTCGACATTATGGAAAGGCATATAATAAACTTAAATTACTTTTGTAACTAATCAGTGATTTGTTGTAGTTTCCTCATTTTATTTGACACTTCACATTGACCCGGTGATGAGGCGAATAATTATTTAATATTCTTATATTTTGACACGTATTATAATATTGAAATAGATTATTAAAATATGTTGACAGTAGACTTATCTAACTGATTTATAGATCTACTTTTACTTTATGCAAAAATCTAAAATTTACATTTAATTTGATGATTCTGCTAAAAGATTTAAAAAGTATTATTACCGATGGTAGCGGTCAACTTCTCCCTATAGAAATCTAAAGCTATGGAGTCGAACTTCAGAGCTAGGGAGCGAAGTGAGCCGAGACCTCTAATGTACAAATATTGCGGGCGAAATGAATATATTCGACCCGCAACCCCTACGCAAGGAGGGGGCCCGAAAGTGCTACAAGTGCATATTTTGATTAAGTCAGACGATAATATGGATTTATGAATATGCATTGAATAAAGACATACACTGTTAATGATCAAACACTTTTTTATTGGACGAAAATTATAAGACCTATATGTAATTTTTTTTGTATAAAAACTTATCAAAAACGGCATCACTTGGACAATTGTAAAATTGGACTGCACTATACTTACGATAAGGTCCATTGTAAGCAATAATAAGCCCAAGGCAAAATATATTCGAGTATTAAATAGCCCACAAACAGCCAGAAATAAGTAGGTATAACACTTTTTGGAGTAATTTATTTAAAAATTATAGCAACAACCATGTCGACCCTGTATTATATACTGTTCAACACGGTTTTTTTATTAGCCTGAGTGACGAAACAAGCAAGTCGCTTGCCTAATGGTAACCAATAAGTAAAATGATAAGTAACGCTACGCCAGTAAATTACTAGAAGCCAAACCACGCATAATTTTGAATTACAAAGCACTGCATGGCACTGGACTGCGTTCGTCACGCCGAGACATAAGTTGTTAAGTCTCATAATGCCCAGTAATTTCACTGGCTTCTATGTCCTTCAAACCGAAACACAACAGTGCTTACACACTGTTGCTTGGCGGCAGAAATAGACAAAGCGGTGTCACCAGACGGCCTCTCGCATACGAGAACCTACCACTTTGTATAGATCGATAACACTAATTGAGCTTTCTCTGATAAGTCCTTTACAGATATACTAGCATAGATCATACACAATAAGTAGGGGCGACCTATGCCCGGGAGTAGGACGTATATACAAGACTGGTATAAGTAGTTACAAATGTTAAACATACTAAAATCAACACGGAACATTAGGTATAAGCCATTGCCAAAACATTGTTAGACAAAGTAACCAGTTGGCTCCATCCGAACCAATTCGATTCTACCATGTCCCAAGTGTCCTGATAATACTCCATATGGCATGCCACACTGCGTAATATATAAACAACCATTTAACACGGAGCTTCGAAAAATCAGAAACATTTGTCAACCGCATATTATCTACTGACTCGGAAGGTTCAAGTTATACTGGTATTTTATTCATGGCATCGAGGGCGGGAACTGATGCAACGACATATGCATGCATTAAGGATGATGAGACAAACGCACGTTATTCCAATCTCTTAATTTGTGCAACTGGCTATGTGTTAGTACAAACATGTTCTAATTAGATTCCATAATGGCAGCAAAAACTGTAATTTTATATGGGGAAATGTAATGACTATTCTTCTTCCAACAGGTCGGTCTGGAAATCTTTGGGAGAGGCCTATGTTCAGCAGTGGACGTCTTGTGGCTGATGATGATGATGATGATGATGATGATTCTTCTCGAGACTAACAAATACCTTGCAACACTTAAAAAGAAGAAGAAAGAAAATATATTTATTTGTATAGCTGATAACGCGGTTAAGAGACTCACTACATTTATACAACATAAATAAACATTAAAAAATTACAATTGCGTGCCGCAGCTATAACAGGTAGGTGACCACTCAGCGTACTGCTATATCATGGTGCTTACCATACCACAGCGCTGCTTTCCAGTGGTCACTTTCATATGGTTAACGTATTCCAAATTTAACATTATAGTTTTGAAACTAATTAACAATGAAACGAATTACAGACTCTTACTTTATTTCTAGCCGCCTATCTTTTTTCAACAATCTCTTTCTATACTTTGGTTAGTGGCAAGACTTGCAATGCAAAGTCTTTTTAAATAGATATAGAAAAATACAAACCCCAAAGTCACACGCCCAAAGTACACGCCCCAAAGTCCAAACGTTAGTTACTTTATGATTTAAAGGTACAGGTGAATATGAAATTACCGGTATATCTTTCGGATGATGACTGCACTATCAGGAAAATAATATACGAGACATTTTATTACAGTACCACACTTTCATATGCATTAACTAATCTAAAAAATACTCAGCAATTAGTCGCGTCCATATCTGAAATGGAACATAAAACGCGTAGAAAATTGTATGTATTCAATGTAATCTTGCATTACACCACACTGTTTTGAATAAAAAACACATACACGTTCACTCAGCACCTTTGACCTGTTTAGTATTCATATATGCGTTTCATGCTCGCATAGCAATTCCCCTTATAAATGTCCGTGTTTACGTTATAATTATGCATTCAATCTGACGGTGTTTACTGAGTAGTGACATATCGCATGACGGCCTCAAGTTCTAAGAATACCGACCTTCTGGCGCCAGTCAAGTGACACCTCAACACATTCTCACCGGCGATTTATTTTGTTACCAACAGCATTATATAATTATTCTGATATAAACTCGAACAAAAAGTCGTGTTTCCTATTGCGTCATTGTAAACAGGTAATTATCATGTGTATACCTATCGTGTTTTATAAACTAAGTATTTGTATGATGTGTACTTTATTTATAAAAAGAATATTTTTATATAGCAGAGGCCTGCAAACGAGCAAGTGGGTCACCTGATGGTACGTGTTCCGTGCCCATGAACATCCACAATACTATGGGAATCATGAATACATTGCCGACCTTAAGGGAAAGAGGACTTAAGGGATTGAGAAAATGAGGGGATTTGGGCCTCCGGATATCTCACTCACCGAACAAAACGCATCGGTAAGCTATCTACGTCAATTCCTGTGAGGAAATGGTAACAGCCCCGTCGGCCCATTCATGCTGTAGATAAACCTATCAATAGCGTGGCTCTACCACTTAGTAAAGTTCCGTGCTTATCCTTTCTATAGATAGTGCTTATTCACGTCCTCCGAGTAAATTCTGCTTACGATATATAACACATTCAAATATAAAACCCACATCTGAAATATATAACGAAATAAAGAATTCTACTAGAAACTTTAAAGATAGCCGTATTACATATACGTTAATTGCTGATTGTATTTTACTCGAATATTGCGAAATGGTTACAGCGTGGCTCTATCACATGTAATAGAGTCATGCTACTAAGCATGCAAAAAAAATACCTCTGTGGTTTTTCGATCATGATTTTCATAAATGATGTCACCATGTAAAGAAATCTTCATGTCTGCTAAACCAAACTTTTACCCAAATCAAAGCTGTAAATATGGAATTCCTTACGATGAACATCGAAATTAAAAAAACCTACACATGCCCGAACGTGTCGGGCAATGGTAATTCATAGTCGAAATATGAATGAATATCGTTCCATTGTTGGCCAGTTTGGCTCTCCTGAATGGAAGGTACACTGTTTGCTGTTCCCACGAGCGGCCCACGCATTTAGCACCTCCACGTTTCCCGACTCAATACGTAGGTAACCTTGTATGTACAATTTACACGTCCTATCAACTTCGTTGGCCTGTGTCATTCATGATTTTAAACGTAGAACATTATGATATATGAAATGTCTTCCTGCTTTCTGTAAAAAATAAAAGTGTAAAGGAAAATGTTTGAGGTAAAGAAATATCATATCTTACCCACTCTCCAGTAGATTTACTGCTTTGACGTAATCAGTTCCAATAATATTTCCTCTATCATATGTAGACTTGTACACACATCAAAATTATAAAAATTCGTACGAACATGCGAAGCCGGATAGAATATATTCTCCCGTTCGAAGCCCATGTTTTTATCTAGTCACGGCAAGGTGACCCGACTGAACCATGTGTATAGTGGTCCTTATCGAGTCGGGTACAAAAATTATTCCACTAGCAAATACCACACCATCCTGTAATATGAGTCCAAAAATTTATAATACATTACAGAAAGGTATAGCCATATTTAAGGGTTCCTACACACAACTGCTAGTGATTGACAAACGTTCGGGTGTTT
The DNA here is from genome assembly GCA_949126905.1 of Amorpha juglandis. NCBI lineage: Eukaryota > Metazoa > Arthropoda > Insecta > Lepidoptera > Sphingidae > Amorpha > Amorpha juglandis. Next base: position 6,630,940 of record OX421376.1, read on the forward strand.
ATCATTTAGTGTCGTCTAATGTTGCAATTCGAATATCGTTATGTTACTCATTCAGTAAAAATAAGATGATTTATGCCTTACATTGCAATCGCATTTGGTACCTCAAGCTGTGAAATAATTACACCGTATACAGTACATTTGACTTAATTAAAATTTGATCACACTATTCATTAACAGTTTGTAGGTCTCTAATGTTTTGCCTGTTAAAAGTAAGTACATATAGCACATAGACTTTGGAAGTCTTCAAATTGTCGAAAATAAATAAAGGTAACAATTCCTATTAAATGTAAAGAAAAGTCATTGAAAATATTAAACGCACGTGTTTTGCTCGCGGCTTTGACCGCACGAGTCTTTGAGTTACTGAAAACTCACTATTATCATAATGAAAAACAACTAAGAATTATATAGCATTCCTGTTCACGATTTTTTTACCCACTACCAATAAAGTTACAAATACATCGTGATAATATCAGTGTTAAAAATAACATAGAGCCAGCGAAGAAACATAATAAAAAATAAATCCCTAACAAAACATATTCTCCATAGTTCAGCTGTAGAGAACAAAAGAAAACCACTTTCGCATTTATAATAAACAGTTATTATGTTTAACCACAAGTGTTGAGTAGATATAGACGTCATCGAGTAGGCATCGAATTCACGAAGTTTGTTTATTTGAACGGAAACGAAGACCGTTCAGCGGTGATGTATGGCATTTTGTCACACCATGCGCCCGTACCCGTGATATTAAACATTTCATCATGCATACAAACGATACTTATACTTTATGGATTTTAATATTTTATAATAACAATAACTTATGTTTTTAAATCGGAGAACGGCATAGAACATATTTATGACTCTACTCGCAGATTGTAACTATAAAATTGGTTTTGCGGTGCTAAATGTTTTCACTCCACTCCGCTTCACTCCACTCCACTCCACTCCACTCCACTCCACTCCACTCCACTCCACTCCACTCCACTCCACTCCACTCCACTCCACTCCACTCCACTCCACTCCACTCCACTCCACTCCACTCCACTCCACTCCACTCCACTCCACTCCACTCCACTCCACTCCACTCCACTCCACTCCACTCCACTCCACTCCACTCCACTCCACTCCACTCCACTCCACTCCACTCCACTCCACTCCACTCCACTCCACTCCACTCCACTCCATTCCGCTCCGCTCCACTCCACTCCACTCCACTCCACTCCACTCCGCTCCACTCCGCTCCGCTCCGCTCCACTCCACTCCACTCCACTCCACTCAACTCCGCTCCACTCCACTCCACTCCACTCCATTTTATGTAACTCTAGCCGTCGAAAACATGATAATGATTAGCTGATGAATGTATTTTGCAGGTGGACTTGTTTTGATTAAAGTTCTTAGAACTAAATCAAAACATGTTGACAATAAATGACTGAGTTTAGCGGGTGTTCTTGTTTTGATCATAATTCCTAGAACTGAACACCCATTGTAAACAGATGAAGGGTATAAATAAGGATAATGGTTAGATTAATTCAGTCTCAAATAAATCTTCATCGTGAAGAGTTGTACTCTACACATTTTTATTTAAAAACACACATCACAACAAGATAATACCTTCAATATTGAAACCTAGGTATCTATTAAACGTTGCCGTATTTATAAAAATTACGGACTTACATTAATCATTCAATATAATAATATACTACAATAACAAACAAAATTATTTTTTTCTGTTCACAAGTCATATTCGTAATCTGTGTCAGTTATCTGGGTTGCGTACATCAAATATTTGCATATATCACATCTTCACCTACTTTTCAAGACAAGAAGTTTACTTTCGAAACCTAATGCGAAATTCTTATTACAAGCGAGTTTGACCATTAAATATTATATCCCTAAATTAGACGGCACTCTGCGACGAAAGTATAGTAAAGCGATTTAAGATAAGTTGTAGGTTAGTTAAAAAAGACGTGATAACCTACGCACTTATTCTACTGTTATCTCTGCTGTACCAGCTAGTTTTTTTTTACTAGCCCTGTATTATATGTACATGTCCCACTGTTGGGCACGGGCCTCCGCTACTGAATGAGAGGGGTTAGTCCACCACGCTGGCCTAATGCGGGTTGGCAGACTTCACATACCTGCGAAAAATCTTATCGATTTCTCAGGTATGCAAGTTTCCTCACGATGTTTCCTTCACCGTTAAAGCAAGTGATAATTAACAATAAACATACACGTGACTTAGAAAAGTCAGAGGTGTATGCTCTTTCATCTCGACAGTCCGTACCAATCTCCGCTGAGCTATCGCTGCTTCTTTACCAGCTAGTGCATACTCATATTTCTTTAATCATATTATATTAAAAACTATAATTATTCTAAATAGAGCATCATAAAACGACATTTTATGAGGGAAGCGGCAGCGTAGGTTCGCGAGAGGCGACCGCGACACTATTGCGACAGAACTCGATGATGTTTTGATGGCCGCGACCCGCACACCTTGCCGCGCTAATTTATGCGCATAATAGTCTACATGAAATGTTTTATAGTATGAAAAATAGACCGGCAACTTCATTAATCGAGATGACACGATATATCGTAAACAGCCACGTGAACGTGAAATCGTGTTAAATTATATTAATTTTACTTCGCTTTGATGTTATAAATATATACTCTTTAATAACATGTGAATTCCAGGCAATAGCAATATTTACTAAAAATACTACAGCTACTGACTGTTGTAGTTACTAAAAAAGAAGTAATTAGTATGCGTTACTGATATAATTATGGAAATTAAATAGATTTTAATATCCAACTTAAAAAAACCGCTCAAGTGCAAGACGAATTCGCGTTGAAATAGCGCCTTGTCCCTTAGTTTGCAGACAAGATTTCCTATAAAATATGAGTGAAGTCACTTCAGTACATCCAATTGAAAAAAAATCAAGATTTTGATCAAGAATCGGAATTTGTTTCATGTTATTTTTATTTGCATATCTTACATACAAAATAAGTCTCTATGGCCTTGTTTGTTTAGTAATAAAAAGTTCAACTGCCCATTTATCATTAGCAGCCTTTCTCGTAACGTGCTTTATCTTTAATGTTTTTGGTACTTAAAATGTTCACTTATTAAACATTTATTCACATAAGCTTATTACGTAAGCGAACGTACTAACGTAATTTATTTTGCAAGTAACTTACTGTTAACTGGTTAAACAGTTCGTCCTACGGACCTGAAACGTGTACAAAGGCACTCAACATCCTATGGAGCGAGTAATGCTTGGAATTCCTCTGGTTGATAGAATGACGTCATCCGTCAGAGAACCAGTCTTCGATATTGGTTGCAAAATTAGTACGTTGAAGTGGAAGAGGGCCGATCATGTCTGCAGAAGGGCGGATGGTCGGTAGAGCAGACAGGTGTTGGAGTGGAGACCGCGCTTAGGCAGACGTAGTGTATGGTGCCCGGCTACACGGTGAACCGACGACTTGAAAAAGATAGCGGAGAGCGGATGAATGCAGGCTGCCCAAAACCTGGATGGTTGGCGCTCACTTGGGGAGGATTATATATCATAATTACCCTTATACCGACTTTATCACATATCAACCACGCATCACCCGTGCAAATAGCATCGGCTGAGAGCAGGCGGACGGTCTCTCATCAAGCCTCTGACTCTATATGCTTCTTGAGCTCTATACATGCCCAATCAGTAATTTTATCATTGTACATGTATTTAAAATTATTTCTTCACATTACAAAACTAATAAGTAATACATAAATGGGCACATGAATAAATTGACCATCAATATTTTATGTAAGTGATAGTACAGTGGCGCCACGTGCGGCCGTAGCGCGCACTAACGAGAGCACGCGGCGTGCACACGACCTTAATGTACTTTTGTTCGCATTAATTAGTAAAATGTTCACGTGTTCGCCAACTAATGAACTCCTTTGTAACGTGGGAGGGGAGCGCTTTACTCGTTGTAATGACTGCCACATTTATTTTGCACTACATATTTCGTCATACATATAAAATTGTATTGCAGTCATAGATTAAACATACAGTACATTTAAATGTTAATTTATGCAAAGCTTATAAATAGTTATGTATGTGGATAAATATATTTCATATATTTATATAATTTCAACAACCTCAGTAACTGGCCCTGTGGCGCAACGGATAACGCGTCTGACTACGGATCAGAAGATTCCAGGTTCGAATCCTGGCAGGGTCGCACAATTGCTTTTTTTTTACTTTTTTTTTCTTTACTGTCTATATTCCGCTACATTGGATATTATCCAAGCACAATTTCTTCATAGAATTATTTTATTTCTTCTCAATTTTATTTTCTCGCAATAACTAATTCTATTAGAACTTTTAAAAATTATGAACGTCTCGACAGCCAGCTATCAGTATTCTCTGAGTGGTGTCATCTATTTATCAGCAAATAGAACTTGACACATAAACACTCACAAACGCTTTATTTTTTACACCATTTCGCGTTACAGTCGTCGTCTAACACTTAATACTTTAAAATAAGATGAATTATTATGCCAATTGAAAAAGTTACGACATCGCGCAAAAAGCGCTTTAGAGCGATAAAAGTCAGGTCTAGGTGTGATGATAAGTTTACGACAACATTCCTTATCACAAAACTGTGATGTGTCAAAATATATTTAACATTCACAACAGGCTCAGATCTCATTCACCCAAAGCACTAAAATTGCTTTATGACGCAATAAACATCAGCGGCGGCGAAATTTAAAATTATTAAAGTCATTTCAAGGGTGGTGTTAACAGATTCAATAATTTAAAAACACTTGAAAGAGAGCGGTCTGTCTGCGTACAGAAATTGTAACATCTCGTATTTATATTAACAACAATGAAAACATCATTCACTTAACGTGAAAATGTAAAATCATTGTCATGTGGCATAATAATATAGATTGCAAAAAAGCTATCCCATTTATGGACGTGGAGAAAACAAAGGAGATTTAAATAAAAACGTTTAGGGCCTATTTCACGATACATATCTATATTTTTTCTGCCAGTTATCACAATAAACGCCCAAGTTAGATAGTATCAATTTAACATACGGTACCTCGTTTACAGTGTAATATTTTATTAAGGAGTTAAGTTTTTCATATGTGCTTGAATGACGAGACGAGCAGGTCGCTCGCATGATGGTTAACGCCTGCTTATATACGGAAACAACATCACACACTTTGAATTACAAAGCGCTACATGGCACTGGACTACGCTCGTCACCCCAAAACAAAAGATATTAAGTCTCATAATGCCCAGAAACTTCAATGGCTTCAATTTCCACCAAACCTAAACAAAACAATGCTTACACGTTGCTGCTTGGTGGCAGAAATAGACATAGCAATGGTATCAACCCGGACGGCCTCTCGTATTCGCGGGCCCTACCACCTTGTAAATATCTGTTAATCCTTTAAATAATGTAGGTATACTTGGAAAAAAAACTCTTAAAGTGTGTTCACACGGTTCAATATTAGTTAATCAATTGAGTCAACAAGAATTATATGGATTTTGTTGATCAATTTGATTGAAACTCTGTTAAGACGATTAAAATCGCAAGCAGTTTAGCAGTTGATCAACTAAAATCAAACCATTGTGAACCCGCTATTAGTGTTCAGAGATCTCTATTTAAACAGTCAGTCAAGTTTATTACACCAACATACATATATACACATGTAACTTTCAATAATATACATAACTACTGCTTTTATTTCTAAGAGATTGTTAAGAGTCCATCACTACAACGACACGAATGTATGCGTTATCAAAACATAGCTATTTTAGTGTTGCCTTATCAATAGGGGTCAAGAGCGCTCCTTCCGCCAGATAACACGCGCGATAAAACCAAAATATATCCAGCATCCCAATATTTGTTACTGGCAACAAAAAATAAAGTATCGCTGATACGGTCGAGAGCATTTGTGTCAAAGTTTTTGTTTGTTGTATTGATAAGATAGTTATTGGTTATTCACGAAGCCATCGGTTTTAGTTCGAGGATTTTTTGTTAGCTGTTTGCTCGTGATGCATTCCATTTTTAAATATTTTCCGAGCTCTTAGGCCGTCGATGTATCTAGGGCAAACATCCTGCCCGCAGGCAAATATTGAAACATCTCGTCAGTTGTCAATTTGTCACAAACCAACGGAGGTGGCGGACACGTGCTAAATATCCACGGTCATCTCTTTATACAGAACTAAATGTTAAACACTGCAAACCCGTGAAGTCTATAAACCTGAATAAATAACATCAATCTAGTTTGTCATAGTATAGGTATCCATTGAAATTAGTAAAAAAAGCGTTTTATTTATGTATAAACAAATAAGCAAGACGACCACGTAGGTCACTTGATGGTAAGTAATCTCCTCCGCCCATGTACGCCCACAATACCAGACGAATCACGGGCGCGTTGCCAACGTTAAGGATAATAATTGTGCGATTGCGAAGGGCGACGGATTTGAGCTTCGGATCGGATCTCACCATACGAAACGCAGCAGCAAACCGCTACTTCACGTCAGTCTTCTGTGAGACAGTAGTAACGACTCAGTCAAGCCAGCCCATTCATGCTGTAGACAATTTGTCTTTCTAGTTATGGAACTGACATTAAATTGCACGCAGCCTCTCCTCTCTCTTGATACTGTTGACCATACTACGCTTAGTCTTGGAAATAAGTTTAAAGCAGAAATTACTGTCCAAATTCATAATCTGAATTCTAGCACTATGCCATGCATAATCATAAAGAATCTATGTGTGTGGTCAGTTCCGGACTTTCTGAATTCAAATTATGATTTCAAACAAGACATTCCGTCTTTATAAAGACAGTCTTAAATGACGTCATTTCATTAATGACATTTTTTTTTATCTATACCCAGCTCACTCTGCATTCGTGATTATGAAATCTAAGTACATTGAAACTACAAAGTATGACGCTTCTAGGGCGTTCACTCTGCGTTTAATCTGCAATAATGATGTTTATGTACCGTATAAGCCAGTGAACAAGTGGTTAAGTGACGACCGACCCCGCGAGTGCCATTCAACTCGCGCCGCACCGATGTGCGAATCATTCGATTAGCATTTATCGTTTACACCCGATTATGTACGTGACGAAATGTGAACTGATAAAAACACTCGGGAAAATGCGTAAGATATCAAATTTTTTACGCATTTGCATACTGTATCGGTTTCCAAATGCAAAGCAATTCGGCGGTTCTTTTTATTCATAAATATGTCCAGTTTACGCATTTTACCTATAATTTTAACTTTCCTTAGCCAAAGCCATTACGTTAACGGTTTTTACCTATTAAGTCAATGTTATAATATACCTAGGATTTGAACTTATGTTTTATTACCCGTCGCGGTTTTGAACTTATACTGATAAAAATTGTTTTAAGTGGTAGAGCTACGCTGTAGACAGTTTTGTCTGCAGCATGAATGGGCTGGCTCGACCGAGTCGTTACCACTGTCTCACAGAAAACCGACGTAAAACAGCGGCTTGCTGCTGCGTTTCGTACGGTGAGTGAGATAACCGGCAGCCCAAATCCCCTCCCCTTCCCAATCCCTAATTATCCCTTTCCTTTAAGGTCGGCAACGCGCTCATGACTCTTCTGGTGGTGGGCGTATATGGGCGGTGGAGATCACTTACCATCAGGTGACCCAGTTGTTCGTTTGCCGGCCTATGCTATATAAATAAAAAAAGTGAGCGTCCCGGGACGCTCGACAGAAGTGATAACTTAAACTAATGTGACTTAAAGTGAGAGCGGAGGAGCCTGCCTACTGCTACCGTATGCGTGAGAGAAAGGGAAGCCAGACAGAGTAGCGCCGTAAAGCGTTACGTTACGGCGCCACTCTATCTGGCTTCCCTTAACGCGTTACGTTACAAAGTCGTGTCAAAGTCGTTTCAAAGTCGTGTCAAAGTCGTGTCCAAGTCGTGTCCAAGTCGTGTCAAAGTCGTGTCAAAGTCGTGTCAAAGTCGTGTCAAAGTCGTGTCAAAGTTGTGGCGAAGTCGTGTCAAAGTCGTGTCAAAGCCGTGTCAAATCCGTGCTAAAGTCGTGTCAAAGTCGTGTCAAAGTCGTGTCGAAGACGTGTTGAAGTCGTGTCGAATTCGTGTCGCAGTCGTGTCAAAGTCGCGTCAAAGTCGCGTCAAAGTCGCGTCAAAGTCGCGTCAAAGTCGTGTCAAAGTCGTGTCAAAGTCGTGTCAAAGTCGTGTCAAAGCCGTGTCAAAGCCGTGTAAAAGCCGTGTCTTAGTCGTGTCATAGTCGTGTCAAAGTCGTGTCAAAGTCGTGTCAAAGTCGTGTCAAAGTCGTGTCAAAGCCGTGTCAAAGTCGTGTCAAAGCCGTTTCAAAGTCGTGTAAAAGTCGTGTCAAAGTCGTGTCCAAGTCGTGTCAAAGTCGTGTCAAAGTCGTGTCAAAGTCGTGTCAAAGTCGTGTCAAAGTCGTGTCAAAGTCGTGTCAAAGTCGTGTCAAAGTCGTGTCAAAGTCGTGTCAAAGTCGTGTCAAAGTCGTGTCAAAGTCGTGTCAAAGTTGTGGCGAAGTCGTGTCAAAGTCGTGTCAAAGCCGTGTCAAAGCCGTGCTAAAGTCGTGTCATAGTCGTGTCAAAGTCGTGTCAAAGTCGTGTCAAAGTCGTGTCAAAGCCGTGTCAATGCCGTGTCAAAGTCGTGCCAAAGTAGTGCCAAAGTCGTGTCAAAGTCGTGTCGAAGACGTGTTGAAGTCGTGTCGAATTCGTGTCGAATTCGTGTCGCAGTCGTGTCAAAGTCGCGTCAAAGTCGCGTCAAAGTCGTGTCAAAGTCGTGTCCAAGTCGTGTCAAAGCCGTGTCAAAGCCGTGTAAAAGCCGTGTCTTAGTCGTGTCATAGTCGTGTCAAAGTCGTGTCAAAGTCGTGTCAAAGTCGTGTCAAAGCCGTGTCAAAGTCGTGTCAAAGCCGTGTCAAAGTCGTGTCCAAGTCCGGTCGAAGTCTTGTGAAAGTCCGGTCCAAGCCGACTGGTCACTGTGTGGCGCCACCCGGGACTTCGAAATTATCGATGTTCCAGGGAGGTCGGCTAACGCTGGCTGGTCGATGGACCGCTCGCGTTACGGAACGTTTCGGTTCACCCTCCCATAAGAAGTTATCACTTCAAAAAAATAGCTACTAAAACACCTGAAGAACATAGAATAAAACACACAGACACACCAAGGGGTCAGATGGACAAACTTGTGGATATTAAAAAGAACAAATGTAAAGACATTAAATTGAGAATGTCCTCTTGTTAGCATCGGCTATTATCATCTGTTTTAGTCGTGCAATATGTAAGTACATGGTCATAGTCAATATAAGGTTGTCCTATATCAATATGCAGGACACTCCATATAACATGCAAACCTGATTCAAACACATTAGGTTATACTAAAACGTAAGTTGTGCATAACAATATAAATAAACAATATATGGAAACCACAGTCCATATACAATTATGATATGTTCATAACAAGAAATCGTCTATTAAGTGCATTCGCTTTCATCACTCGACGAGCGTAGCGATATTATTCATTGCACTCGAGTCGTGATTCGCTCCGCCTCGCGTCGAGACGCCAAGGGGACTTTACTAGGGGACGAAGATATATTGCAATCAGCTTCGTAAGCCGTTTTTTCCTCTCATTTGTTACTAAGCAATTCTTTTTTATCTTAGTTGAATAACATTACTTTTGTATAGTAGAAATACATCAAGACTGCCTTGGTGGCACAGTTGTATTGCGCACGCATCGGGTTCGATCCCGGGTCGGGTAAAAGTGATATTTGGGTTTGTCTATGATGAAATGCTCAGTATTGGCCCGGAGTCTGGAATTGTGCCCGGTATGGCGATAGGCTCGCCCCCTATCACATCATGGGATGGAGATACGCTCGGAGATATGTGGGTTGGTGTTGGTGGTGTTGGTTACACTTCTGCCCACTCCTTCGGGGATTACAGGCGTAAATGCGTATGTATGACATCAAAATAACAAGAGTCTTCTAATAGTAAGTGATCTCTACCACCCATGAAAACCCACAATATCAAAGAATAATTTGTGCGTTGCCGGTCTTCAGGGGAATAAATGGGGATTAGAAAGTTGCGGTATTTTGGGCCTCCGAATATCACACTACCTCATGTGGGTATTGAAATCAACTGTTCATTAATTAAATGCTCAGAAACTAAAACAATATAACAATTAATTATCTCTCAACAATACTATTAGTTCTTTTATTTGAGTAACATAACGCTAGGCTATAAAAGGCTAGTGTTTAACCCCTACACGGCATTATTAATGAGTATGAGTCCTTTTATCATGTAAACATAACTCCCATGTGTTGTGGCACGTGGCGCGGACACGCTAGCCGATATCGGGGCGCATGCCGACTGCCGACCCGGGCCGCCGCGCCACGGCTTAGGGTGGCTTTTACTAAAATGCACATGAAGGTTTATGTATTGTTTTCTCATGCTTTATTTTATTACATAAGTGTTTTTTTTTTACTTTATCTTTATGGGAGAACTGACAATTATCACAGGATATGTCTTAGTTAACCAGAACTTACTTACTTACTTTTCTTCAACGTATTACTAAGAAAGCTTGCTGGTGGTAAGACATTCATATCCGGCCGGATAGCGACCACCGTACACATGGTGTTAAAACCTGCCATAGTGATCCACACGCCTTGTGTGGATCGCGTTCCAGGATCAGCCAGTGTATATCCGGTTCTCCCGAGGGGCTTGGGACATGACTTGATGGTTGATTGGGGTGGGTATAAAGGTAAGTAGGTACATCCTTGTATCACTGTGACTGCATCGGTCATCCGCATTTTTTGGATTGCACGACGCTTACCATCCTGTGTAGTGCACTCACTTTGCCGAGCTGATAGGTCCGATCTCTCATACAGTTTATCAACGGTCCAAATTCCAAACATACATTGTTATCTAGGGTTAGTGAATTGTTATAACTTTTCTGGGCTATTTAACCTTTAGTTATGATCCTGTCTGGCGACTCATTCAAGAAGAACTAATTTACCTGACACAAAACGACGCGTTGACGTACAATGTGGTCATATAAATTCACAATGCACGAGTACACATCCTTGTTAATTCACATAGCAAACCTCAACATAACATTTTCTGTAACGAGATATTTATATAGTACTGGAAAGGAAAATTATTAATTCAAATTTAAATGAAAAAATATGTGATAATTTAATCTAACTTATTTTAAATTCCCCTTGATACGTAATATATTAAAACGGTGTTCAGTATGTCGACATACAATATACATTCATTAATTAATATGAATATGCAATGAATGTTCGGCCATCCGATTCGATTCACACAAAACATATTAAGTAAATAATATAATGTTGTAAAAGGTCGATATTAGGTGATCATCATCACAATATGTGCGTGTTTTGGAAATAAGCGAAGAATCAATCAAATTTAATAGTAATCCCAACTTAATATTATAAATGCGGTAGTGGATGTGTTTGCTTTTTTTGTTCACACCTAAATCGTTAAACCGATTTCGATGAATTTCGGCAAAGAGATAGATGGGACCCTGGAGACGGTTATAGGATACGTTATATCCCAGGAATTTTTACCCAGAAAAACGCTGTTTACGCGAGCAAAAGCTAGCAACTACATAATTAAACTTTTGCTTAGTATGACGCATACTGATTACAAAGTTAAGTACATAAATGATAAATGTCTTATGATAACAAAAACTTTCCCAACGTTCAGGCGGAAACTCGCGCCATTTCCGGCGGCGCACGTGGACACATTTCCGGCGTACGACCGAAAACTGATGGCGGCTCGAATGTATGGGAAAGTGGATATTGATTTTTCTTTTCTGAGCACGAAATCTACTTATCTACAATAATATTATAAAGAGGAAAGATTTGTATTTTTGTATGTAACGATTAAACTTAAAAACGACTGAACCGATTTCAAAAAATCAGAAAGCTACAGTATCAAGGCTACTTTTTATCACGGAAAAAGCAGATCACGCGAGTGGAGCCGCGAGGAAAATCTAGTTACAGATAAAATTCAGAATGGTTATATGGTAGAAGTACTAACACACGTCTGTATCCTTGAAAGGGTAGACAGGGGTGCAACAAGTACAGCACGGTCCGCTGAGTTTATTTCCGTCCTATAATGTGATAGGTGGCGAGCCTATTGCCATATCGGAAAAAAAAATCAATCGCGGACGAATCATGTGTCTTTCTTAAAACCCAAACACTAATTGTGATGGACCGACGTGGAATGTGAACCATGGACCTCAAGGATGCTCAGCAAAAGTATGCTGCCATTTCCACTAAGATAATGAGAAGGCAACATGCTGGAACTTATTTTATTTTACATACGCAATCACGCTTGTAATCCACTGAGGGGTAGACAGAGTTGTAACCAATACATCCACATTTCGCCGAGCCTATTTCCATGCTATGTTGTGGTAGAGGGCGAGCCTATCGCCATACCGAGCACATTTCCAAACTCCGGGATGGAACTAAGCATTTAGTGATAAAAACTCCAATATCACTTTTACCTGACCCGGGGGTCGATCCCGAGGTCTCAGGACAGCAGTCTTACCGCGTACGTATTTCAACTGCACTACCGAGGCATTAATTTTATTTTATAGTTGTTATTAACTTACTAATTAATCACATTTTTTTAATGTATTTAAGAAAGTATTGCGGTAGAGATAAAATTTGACTGAATCAAAATCATGTTTGACATCTTAATGATCCAATAAATGATTTGATTTGAACAAGAAAACACTAGTATTTTTTTTAGCTTTGACTGAAATATATAAATCTTATTAAATAGTTTGAATCTATTCAAAGTACATACCTTTTAGTAATTTCTATTATACATTCTATTATAATAAGTAAAGTCAAACCGAGTGAATCAAGAACAAGCCCATACAAAGCCGGTGTTAAAGCCAGCCGTGATGTAATAGGTGACCATAGGACGTGAATTTGTAAGAGTTCTTAGTACAATGTCCATGCAAATATGCGATGGTGAGGTCAGCAGGCATATTGTTCGAGACGTGGCTTCTCCGAATGATCTACGTTTTATACACTTGGTTTTTTTCCTCACTTTTTTCATGTTTTAACGTCTCTTCACCATTTTGGTGTACCAGGTACAGTACCTTTCTGAAATAACTGTTTGCTTTTTTAAAATTAAAACTGCCCTATGTTATTCCACTGAGCTCAAACTATAAGGACGAGTTCTTAAGAATTACTTCAGCAATTTAGTGGTGAAAAAGGATGTGAAACTTACGCAATTATATCTTTTGTACAAATTTAAAGACGGTTCAAACTGAAAAAAGTTCAGTATATGAAAACCCGTAACCCTTCACCGCTTTAATATTTGAAATGGTACGGTAATATTTAAAATGTTGTTTAATACAAGGTCGTAGGTCCCTCGAGAGGCCGTCTGAGTTGCTACCACCGCTTTGTCTATTTCTGGCGCCAAGCAAAAGTGGGTAAGCACTGTTGTGTTTCGGTTTCAAGGACATTGAAGCCAGTGAAATTACTGGGCATTATGAGACTTAACATCTTATGTCTCAGGGTGACGAGCCCAGTTCAGTGCCATGCAGTGTTTTGTAATTCAAAGTTCTGTGCGGTGTTGCTTCTGTGCATGGGCAGGCGTGGGGCTTACTATCAGGCGAGCGCCTTGCTCGTCTCGTCATTCAATCAAATAACAAAAAATGGAATTTTAATGTCCTGTGCACTATCAGTTTTAGATCTATATTATTTATATATTTATTTCGTGTAAGGCTGCGTGCACACCCGACCCTTATTTAGCGGTGCTGTTGCGAGTAACATTTCACGTTCTCCGTAATGTGAAGTCAATGGCGCTTGCGATGGACCGGGCGGGGTAGGGACATCCCACGGGATTGATTGTAGGGTTGATACGAAGGGGTTACGGGTAGTAACAACTTACCTAGAACTCCAAAAATTTAATGTAGATACCTTTTATTAAAATTTCATTTTAAAATTATATTTACAGTTTGCCCTATATTGTACACGTCCTACTGCTGGGCACGGGCCTCCTCTACTGAATTAAAGGGGATAGGCCTTAATCCACAACGCTGGCCTAATGCGGGTTAGCAGACTTCACATACCTTCGAAATTGTTATGATTTCTCAGGTATGCAGGTTTCCTCACGATTTCTCCTTTATCGTTAAAGCAAGCAATAATTAATATACACGTAACTTAGAAATTTCAGAATTGCATGTTCTTGGAGCTGGTTTCGAACCTGCGGCTTTCTTCACTCCCCACACTAAAAAAAAAGATGATTGACGTGAAGCAGCAGATTCGGTACCTTAACAGTCAGTAGTCACTGTCAGATGACTCACTGTAACATATAAGATGTTCTCGAGGTGACGACCGCAGTCCTATATCATGCAGCACTTTGTAATTCAAAGTTCTGTGTGTTGCTTCTGATTATGGGTAGGCGTGGTGCTCTAAATTAGGCGAGTGACCTACTCGTTTCGTCATTCAGGCTAATAAAAAAACTTTAAGACTTTTATAGATTTTGTAATACCAATACCTCCTCATTTAACCAATGCAGAAAAAAATATTAATTATTATAACAAATGCTTACAAAACCTGTACTATACAAGTGACAGTCGAGGTTTTGATCTTCCTATTCTTATCTGGATCCCATGATTAGTACCTCTTTCTTGCTTATTGATACTCAATCCTATGGAAATTCCAAAATTGCACCATAAAAGTAGTCATTTCACAATGTAATTCAAAAATACGTCTTCAAACATCGAGTTTCCTACACCTGATATCACTATCTCTATAGATAATCTTACAAGTGGACACAATTTAAGATAAAGATATCATTTTTTTCTCAGAACAAGCCCCATGGCATTTTTATCAGTATGTCTATGAAAAATCCGACATTTTTATCAATATCATCTTTGTAATTCAAGTATTGTGATATCTTATCTGATTGAGTTACTATATAAATATTAAATATATATAGTTTCTGTAAGACTTTCTGTTTTTTCTGTCCAATATATAAATAGTAATAAAAAATCAAATAAGTCCTTATTTCTATCATAAGTTTCCCAGACTTAGAAACTGCAAGAAACATTATAGCGGGTTCACACGATTCGATTTTTGTTGATCGACTGCTAAATCGTATGCGCATGCATAGAACAGACTTTCAGTAGAATTAATCAATGTAAACCATGTAATTGTTTTGTTGATTCAAGTCAATTAACAAAATTATTGTACCAAAACACCCGGACCATAAGCAAACATTTATACTCAAGTAATACATTTGTCCGAATATGTGAGGTCATCAAATTTTAATGTTGGCTATGTATGCCTTACACCGTTTTCCACTTGAGCACAGTTCGCAATACAACGTGATCGCAATGCATAAAATATTTCCCTCCTTTTCCCTTCACTTTATCCATCTTCGCTCCTCACTTGGTGAATATTTAGTTGTTGGCCAAAAAAATGTAAGTACCGACTATGGTAAATAAATAAACGTGGTCAACGGCGCATAAAACTTATGAGGATAAATCCGTCTACAAATCACTCCAATGCAAGCGAAAAACCTGTTATTATTATTTTAATTCTCATTCGCATTTCCGACGCAACCAGCTATACCAACCAGCGTTCATCACTGAATACTTGTAAAAGTCATTAAGGTACATTTTATGGTATGCGACCGATACTAGCAGACCGCGTGATGCGTGCCCTACGTATATACGTACTACTCTGTTATGTGTCGGCAGTATTTCCAATTTAGTACATGAGTTGCATTTCGAAGTCAGCCAGTATACATGTCAGGCCGACATGATCCTAGGGAACATCGAGCGATGCAATGTCTGCCGGCGGTCGCTATTATATTTGGACTACAGTCACTACTTCTTACATTCTTGAATGTAAGTATGTAATGTTGGTCTTGGCCAATGTAGTCACTTTGTCATATCAAAATAGTGAAAAACATTGATCGATCGTCATTCGTCATCTTTCATTGATTGGCGTTGATAAATCTCTACAGGTCGGTTTTGACGTCATCACATGGCCTGCCTTGATATAATTTAATCAAATTGTTGAAAACATACTTGTTTGTGATCACTTCTGTTGTTTTCATCTCAACTTGGAGTACTTGTTATGACAGATGAATGAAACGGAATCGTGATTCTGTAGCAATGAATCGACACATATGATTAGCAACTGTATAGAACAGAAATTACAATTTCTTGTGACTTTAATACTCGTAATTAAATATTTTTTTAACTTCGTCGTTTATGTCATAAATTATAAAACATGTTTAGCATAAATAACGGCTAACAATATAGCACAATGAGATCATGGTATATGTTTTCATATCGATATTATCATCATCATCATCATCATCAGCCAAAAGACGTCCACTGCTGAACATAGGCCTCTTCCAAAGATTTCCAGACCGACCTGTTGGAAGCGGCCTGCATCCAGCGACTTCCTGCGATCTTTATCAGGTCGTCTGTCCACCTTGTAGGTGGACGTCCAACGCTGCGCTTGCCAGTACGTGGCCTCCATTCCAGAACCTTTCTGTCCCATCGGATATCGGTTCTGCGAGCTATGTGGCCTGCCCACTGCCACTTGATATTATGCTAAATTATATTATCATATGTTATTCTGTATTTTTATTTAATTGCATCTATTGTTAATTTTCACTACCTTTTACGGTGAATGAAAATATCATGAAACCTGTATACCTGAGAAGTTCTGTATAGGAATTCCGAAAGTATTATGTATTCACATTAGAACACCGTGGTGGACTAAGGCCGAACCCCTCTCATTCGTAAAGAAGCCCGGGTCCAGCAGTGGAACGTTTATAATACAAGGCTAGTATTTTTTATTATTATAATTTATAAAATTAAATCAACGAACAAGGTAATTATTAGGTAAAAATAACGCTACTCCAAATTATACGAAAAAAGACGTGGTCCTGTCTTGGTAAACATCAATATTTTCAATTAAACAAATTAATGTAATTTGTACAAATGATGTGTATACGGGCGAGCCCATACAAGTCGGCCAGCTGTCCGCCCGCCCGCCGCGACCGAACTAATTTAATAAAAAGGTGTCACTTAAATGCCCTACCTATAACGAATGGTGTATTAACATAGACAAGTCATTGTCGTTATATGGAAAAACTATATTTATATTTTTCCTCTTTATCGTATTATACTATATAGTGAATTTACGTGTATATTTTAAGGATTTTGCCGGAAATTAATAACTCAACAAATGGTACTTTTAGTAGCAAAGTTACCTATTAAAACTTTTATAAATAACCTACTTACCACTAACTTTTACAAAGTTTTATACACTACTTAGTTATATTATATTACTACTAACTTTTATGAACAGCCTCTGTGGCGCAGCGTGCGAGTAGCCGGTTGTGAAGCGAGAGGCCGCGAGTTCGGTCTCCGCACCGAGACAAACGTTTGTGAGATCAACAAATATATGTTAGGTGTATCTATTTATTTATTTCATATTTTACAAAAAACTAGGTGACTTTATTATTATTATTAACAAACACCGTACCAAATTTTAAACTATATAAATTGAGTCGGAAAAGATGGAGCTAAAATTACCAGAAGAGCACTCTAAAAGCGACCTGTCCATTTTATGACATTTCGTCACGTTACGGATGATATTATGTTGTACTGAAAGCACGTCCCCGTCCCCACCTACACTGCCCCTTGCGACGTGCACGTGCGCCATTATTACAGAAATCGATTTACCAACAGACTTTCTCTAGTTTCTTCTACGTGATGCAGACAAGGTTTATTGAACGTAACTTTGTTACACAGATTGTAGACAGTAATTCGATACTGAGTTAAATTTATGCAAGTGGCGCAGCGGGCGAGTAGGCTGAGAAGCGAAAAGCCACGGTTTCGATTCCCGCACGCAGACAAATGTTTGTGTGATCCACAAATATTTGTGGCGACCTCGGTGTTTTTCCTTCTCAAAGGGGTTGACGTCAGACTGGCGGCCGATCGTAAAAACTACAAGCCAATCGTACTGTAACGTGTTAAAATCATGTTGCGCCGACCCCACTGCGAGTGGGATAAGTGTGATGGGAAAAAATAACGATTTTTTTAATGTCTTGTAGCTCCTAGGCTATCCATTTTTCCGAGTTTCCGAAGATTTACGTCAGTTTCTGGGATATCCGTGTACGTACAATAAGTGATTTCCAATATAGTTTCGAATGAATTCAGGTCTATTTTATTTCAACTTTACGAGATCTCTTTATAGGTAAAGCTTCATTGCTCTCACATAAACTATCTAAAACAGTGTTCCGCTTCGACAATAGATTACAAATATTTGCTTATAGAACATAGAAGGGTCGTGATTAAGTTACGTGCCATGCATCCGCCAATTTGTATCGCAGCCGCCCCACGACAAACGACACCCATCAATGAAATTGCATTACTACACGTAATTAAATAGTCCTTGTCCTATAACATAAATCCGGCTTACTACATAACAGATGTGTTGAAAAAATAACATAATTATTAATTATATTATTCCTCTGTAACTCATATTAAATAGTCAATGACTCAAAATTAAATAGTCTTGTAATTTAGCATTTTTATGTAGGTATGACACACAATTGGGTGCAATAATAATAGTAACAAATTTATTTCATTTTGTAACATATCCTGACTGACTGACTGATTCATCATCGCCGAGCGCAAACTATCAAGGCTACAAGCATGAAATTCGGACTGTACATTCATTTTGTTATGTAGGCACCCACTAAGAAAGGACTTTAGAAAATTCCACCCCAAAGGGGTCAAAATAGGGGATGATAATATGTATGAAAGTCCGTCATTTTGAAAGTTACATAAACAAAATTTTGTATTTCGGTTATTGACATAAAACAAATAAATACGTGTTTCAGGAATTTTGGAAATTTTAGTTAATAAGAGATGTAATGGGGGGGTGAAAGTTAATGCGAAAGTGAGTTTGTTTGTTACGCTTTCACGCCTAAATCACTGAACCGATTTTGATGAATTTATCTACAGGGATAAATGGGACCCTGGAGACGGTTACAGGCTACTTTTATCCCGGAAAATGCTGTTCACACGGGCGGAGCCGCGAGCAAAAGCTAGTTTTGAATAAAGCAAGATATTAATATAAATCAGTTGGTACAATGTCTGTTCATATACAGAATATCCGTAGTTATGTATTGGTCAGCAGTATTGGTTGGCGCAAAACATTAGATGATATGATGATAGTAGAGCCACGTTGTAGGCGACTTTGTCTACAGCATGAATGGGTCGGCTCGACCGGATTGATACCACTTCCACACAGTCTAAAGTAGCGACTTGCTGCTGCCAGACAGCAGGAGCTCACTTGACGCAGATTTCTGTGTAAATATTATTTTATATTATGTATTATATTTACATTACATTTTCTCAACGACAAATCATCTATGAATCACTTACTATGCGTATAACAAACAGTACATAAAATACTAACAAGAAGAAAGCAATCACCATAAGGTTAACTATGTAACGGTATACAGTGTATACACGCAGTACGCTCAGTTATTAATAAATATTAATATGGAACATCAAATCATTATTTCTTCATCGGCTCAACTAAAAGCTTCTCTCATCACGGGCGCCGACTTACACTTCATACTGTAAACAATAACACTGAAAACTTTTTAACACATCATATAGCGAGTACATCGAGTAAATTCTCTTTATAACATTACTTTAGAAGCGAATAATTCTACGTGCTGTGAAAATATACAAGGGACGTGGGCGCGCCGCGTGGCGCAAGTGAAAACTTGCTTTATTTGCTTTTAGAATTAGGGACATGTGTGCACGAGCAACCAGATATAGATTATGTATACTGGAAGAAAATATATTGACGCCACTTTGGTTACTTGCAGGGTTGACTCTCTTAGCATTTGTTGCTAGATAGTGAATAAATTATTTTTTAGCTTTTTCTGATGATACGCACTACAAAAATGCGTAATTTCAGAATGAAAGATAAAGAAAAAGCTAGTTATACAAAAAAATCCATATGAAAGACTGTTACTTATAATATTCGTATAGTTTATTTACAAATACCTCATTTAATTTATCTAACGACATATAAAAAAAAATAGTATACGCTTGTACTTTACAACCAATTACAGTGCCGGAGTAATAAACAGTTGGTCAGCTTTCATCTGTCAGTCAGTTGTACCATACGGCTATACAAACATGAAGGCGGGCGGGCGGCGCCAAGACGCCCGCCGAGATTATGATCGTTTGTGGAACGTGATTAATGGCCAACTAGCGCCTATGCGTGCGCGCACCGACACCGCTCCAATGCTGTCCGAACCGAAACTCGATTCTGACGCAACAAAAATGTGCCAAATGTTGGCAGCATAAGGCAGAGTACTGGTACTCGCCTAGAAAAATACTGCAATAAATTATAATAAAAGGCTTTAGTAGGTAGTGATTTATGATTAGAGTATATTACCAACATTTTAATTATACGCTTCGTCCTCGTTTATCTTGAATAACACATAGAGATATTATGAATATAATATAGAGCAGGTACAACTACATAGATAAAGTAGGTACTTGTTAAGACAAGACCAAGCCAATGCACTTGATAATTTACGCTATCCTAAAATCTACCGGAATGAAGATTTCGCGGGACCTAGATGTGAAGCGGCAGCTCGGCAGCAGCGTTTTTAATGGTTTTTATTTGTTACTTCAACGATTTGTTTAAAACGTTGTAAAAGTACGTCGCGTTTTTTTATTCTATCACAAGGCTTATTTTGGGTAAGGAGTCAATTTATTGGAAATTGCGTCAAAGATTAGTAAAATCATTTTTTTTGATAAGTTAAGTGCACTTAACAAATTCTGTTTCAACGTATACTTCCTTAATTAAACTTTCATATAGTTTTTGTACAACGGTTAGGTCACCAGGTTTCTAAGAACTGTTTCGTAACCCCGTAGCAATTTTACGATTTTTGTGTGATATGGACAAAATTTTAATTTTTATAGCATAAATCGGCAATCAGGAAATGGGCCACCTGAGTCTACGTGATCTTCACCACCCATTAACATCCATAATATCCGAAGAATCATGGACGCATTGCCGACCTTAATGGAAAGGGATAAATAAGTGATTGGGAAAAGGATCCACCGACATGGGCCTCCGGATATTTCACTCACCGTACGAACAGGAATAGCAAGCTGCTACTTCACATCAATTATCTGTGTGACAGCGGTAATAACCCGGTCGAGCTGGCACATTCATACTGTAGTCAGTTTTGTCTACAGCGTATCTACCAGCTCTAACTCTGCGTATTTGTACTAAATCACATGAAACTAATTCAATCATGTAACAACCTTTATTACCTATATATCTACATGACAATTGTGACAGACAATATGTGTTGGTCAATTCTTACTTTTATTATTCATCAGAATCGAAATAATCCGTCGTTTATGATACGTGAACATAGCGAAACCTCATTGGGTTAGAAAGTAAAATTGGCAACAGGTGCATGGCGTATCCAAATTACAATGATTTAAGTTCACTCTGAATATCCTTTAATAAATTGTCAACTACTTTGTTGCGTGTTTATAGTTCTGTAAACAAACGTTTACCCTTTACTCAATGTCAAATAAAAGCGTACATGCGTACAATACGTGATACATGTCATGTATCAAACATATATGACGTAGCTTTATGCACTTTCAAATGCATAATGTGTTATTTTTCAACAATAAAATATCCTTTGCAAAGCGTTAAAGGCTAGCTGGGCCCATCAAAATATTCAGATAATGTGGATCACAATTTTTTACTTTTTCTTCTTGACTTCTTTTTTGATTTTATGGCCATTTTCAATAAATGATATTAGTTTGATTCTTCTGAATCACATTATGCCGTAGCGTCACTTTTAGCGTATGGCAACATACTCCAATACCTGGGTTTCTGTTTAACGAAAAGAATCATCTAATAATCTAAGTGCCTCGATAATCTTATTGTACCAGTATGGCAGATTTGCACACGTGTCTTGCGACCTACATATTTTGATAAGTGTTAATAGTTAGTTAGTTAAGTTCGTCGAGGTAAAAATCATATTCTATACTATATATTATTCTATAATATATATTCTAATTACTAGTAAATCTTTAAAAACAATAATACTTTTGCTTTTTAAAATAAATGCATCGTCAATGATTGACAATACATTTCACCAGAGAAGTAACTGTAATCGAACAAAAAATTAAATTAACCTCGAGAGTTCGTGACGAATTGTTAAATGTGTTGCTTCCAATATCTAGGTGTGATTCATTTGTAATTGCTTCTGGTAGAGCAACAAAATGAGTCGAACGTGTGTTCACTCGTAGTTGAAGTGTATAAATCACGCGAATTGCGCATGCGCACGCGCGACGTCATGCGTCGGCGTCCGCGTCGGCGTCTATGACATAATATGTAACTGATCGACTGCGACACGTCCAAGTGACTCACTTGTTGAGATATTTAGTGCTTAACATGAGGTAAGTTAGCATTACATTATAATACCTGTTCCGTAGATTATGAAATGACAAATTAAATTTCACGTGCTCTACAATCGATGGACGAAGAAACATAAACAAGTTACATAGTGTTATGGAAGATACAATTAAATACGTTACTAGTTTAATAAACCAGAAACACCCAATAAAATAAATGCATCATAAGACAACATTGATGCTACATTAAGCTTTATACTGAACCGCAACTAAAAAGCTTATATTGTTCCTATGAATCACTTCATTGGGCTAGTAGTAGTTACCCAAGGATCTATCGCCTTATTGATCTATTATCAACGTACTTAGGCTGAGAAAAGGACAGATTCTGGAATAAAATCCAAGATCGAATAATCACAATTTGTGTTTGAGATTTCCATTCGAAAAGAAAATACACACTACTACACACTACACTACAGGATTAAAATTTGTGCCACATGTGACGATAAACTCGCCTCCATCATATCATGGGACGGAAATAAGCTCGGCAAACTTTGGGTAAACTAATTACAACTCTGCCTACCTCTTCGAAGATACAGACACAAGCTAATGATTGTACGAGTTTATAATCGACAATTATATATAATGCTTATTGGAGTGCAGAATCAATAAACATCTTCAAGTTTCCATAGCAGCTCATAATTCACCACGTCGAAAGTCAGGTTCAATCGGATTAGCACAAATTGATAGGTGCCTTTATTTATAAACATTGACTATTAACTCGATGTACTACAAAGCCGTGCAATTTCCATGACTAATATTGGACAGCGGTACACTGACAGTCACTTTCAATTACCACTCCACATAAATACTGATTTATATTTAATCACTGTTCATTAGTGGGTATCTTAATGCTGCGCAGTAATAAGGTTCAAAACTGCTTAGTGCTTATTAGAGATGTGCTTTTACACTGTGGTAGACGGCTATGGTCATATCGTGAGCGAGTGTTTTGATTACAAACATAATTGAACATTACTAATTCGTTTTAGTAATTGCAACTCACAACTTAGCGTTACTAAAACAGAGTTAACTACGGTTGGCAAAACTATCGCACTACCACAAACCTATCATTTTTATTAACAGTCTGTTATAAGTTTAAGCCTTCCCAAGAGGATGTCAATGATTGTGAAAGTGGAGTTGTCACGCATAAGTACTGCCAGTCTCTAAAAAACGATTATTTTCCCTCCAGTAGATATGGATTTTTTTTTTTCATAGAACATTGAAAATTGTTCGCGCTCCAGAGGATGTGGAGATGGACGTCAATCATGAATAAACCGGAGACCATTTTTGAATCATGGAGATTATGCTTTTACTTAACTATCGTTCATGGTGTTAAAAGCAAAAAGAATAGAATCAACTACTTTAAAATTTCAGAAGCTAGATGTCAATGAAAACCGCATAGTGCCACTTATTTTCAATGGTAGAGGCACGCTTGATCCAACTAGAGATCAGTAAACAAAAAAATTTAAATAGAACGACCAGTGAGCACTTATATTGTTTAATCGTTTTATTTTATATCATTTACACATGCACTTGCTCAACATGTTGGCGCGTGTTTAGCACATAATTTTCTAATTTATCGCTTGTCGGGTGCGGTGTGAACGATGCTGTACGCACAACTGGAGCGCAGCTGGCGAGACGAGCAGACAACAGTTGTCGACGGCGTTTGTCTTAAATGCGTACACGACCACGATACCAGATTAATCATCAGAATTTTTTCCTTGAAGTTGAATATACTGGTCGTCAAACCACCTGCTAATTTTCAGAAAAACATGTTAAAGACAAAACTATAAATAATGGTGTTGAAAAGCTTTTCATGCCTAATTGCTTCTCATCAGAGTACAAGCAAGTGGTAATTTGTACAGGGTGGACTGAACTCAAATACGCCATAGCTATAAACTTTTGTTTTTTATCGCGGCACGGAAAAGTGACTGCACTTCACCTGATGGTAAGCACACAATGAGTTTATCGGTGGTTACTAGATGATTCTAGTATATTCTGCTGGCCTGTATAAATGTTTCTTCACACTCCGAAAAAGGGAGAAGCAAATCGATGGGCCTGCGACAGGACAAGCGGATGACCGATGCAGGCACATGGATACAAGGATGTACCCCTATAACCGACCTATTTGAGTGGTAGAGCCACGCTGTAGACAGTTTTGTCCACAGCATGAATGGGGCTGGCTCGCCCGGGTCATTACCACTGTCTCACAGAAAACCGACGTAAAGTAGCGGCTTGCTGCTGCGTTTCGTACGGTGAGTGAGATATCCGGAAGCCCAAATCCCCTCCCCTTCCCTATCCCTAATTATCCCTTTCCTTTATGGTCGGCAACGCCCATGATTCTTCTGGTGGTGGGCGTACATGGGCGGTGGAGATCACTTACCATCAGGTGACCCACTTGCTCGTTTGCCGGCCTATGCCATAAAAAAAAAACCGACCTAACCAACAATCAAGTCCTAGCTGATCTTGGAACGCGATCCACACAAGGTGTGTGGGTGACTATAGCAGGTTTTAACACCATGTGTACGGTGGTCACTATCCAGGCGGATATAAATATCCTACCACGAGCATAACTTATAATAATGATAATCCATATTCACCCACACTTATAGAATAATCTAGGTAGGATTTAGTGGTTTAGTCTTTTTTTATAATATCCTATCATGACAAAGTGACTACACTGGACCTGATGTTACGTAAAGTGCTGTTCAAATATAATATCGACTGTCAAGAAACATTACATCCGTCAACGGTTGGTAGAATTATGCCGGCCTGAAGTTAGCTGCTGACCCTAGAACTTGAATTGGCTGAACGAGCCACTTTGGTGGATTTTATTCACCATGTCTAGGGTGGTTGCTATCGAGCCAGGTACAAAAAATATCAAGTATAGCTAGCTACTTAATTCCGGTGGTTCTTATACATATTACCCCTTAAATTAGCTCAAATCGTGGAATAAAAATTTATTTGTGTTATAAAAGCAATAATTTTACGGAATCACTCTTGACAGTTCTTGATTATATGACAAATAAACATAATAAAAATTATTACATCAAAACAACTTACAAAAACATGAATGAGAATATTGGCCATGGAATGACAAAATACGGTTTTGATGTTACAATAATTATAAACACAAAAATAAATAGCACTAGACAAGCGTAAATAAAATTGATGTGACCGAATGACATATATCTACCAAGTCCATGTATAAATCAAGATTCCATTTAGCAACATTTTCTTTATCAACAAAATCATTAACATTAGATAATTTACGAGCACCGTAACAGTTGAAACTATATGTTTTTGTTGAATTTTATTGTTTCAAGCCACATCACAAGTTGGCATCCATTCTCTACAGTAATCTCTTACTACATTATGTGTAATGTCTAACAGCTTTATTATTAGTATTTTTGTTCGGATGACATGCATATATTATTAAATGGTTGTTATACTATCATTGCATTTTATCGCAGGATTTCTCCTCTACTTATACGAGATATTCATCATAGATACAGAGCAAATGATTACATCTAAAATCCGAAAATAATATCAGTCTGTTGGGGCTGTTGGGGCTAATGAAGCATGCTACCTATTCAACTGTTGCTATGTGCTTTATGTATAGCAGCCATCTTAGCAGAAATATGTCCTACGGGACGTCTGCCGAGATGCGATGTCCACTCAGGAGCATGTCAACTCGAACGGTTATTCCGCGGCTAATAAGACCAGCCCATTGGCAATTTAACTTAGTAACCTTTTAATCGATAGTCAATAACTTTGATTCTCTGTAAACATAGTCAACTAAACGACGCCGCTAAGATTTAAATTCGTGTATAAAATCATTAGAGTATTTAATGTCTACGCCATAAATAGTTTGGCGCCGTGTGCGCATCGGCCCTTAGCAATAAGTCGCATTCGTCAGCTCCTTGTTTCTGTTGTTAGTTAATCTTATTTTCACACGGCCACTGTCGTGATGCAACTGAAGTAGCGAAAACATATAAAAATGATAAGTAATGTGAACGGCAAGAATAATTGTAATTCATATCAAGACAGTCAGTAAAAGACTTGCTTACTCGTACATTTAACCGTGCGAATATAATGTTTATGTAAAGTATGCAAATGATAAGCAATTTAGGTACTGGTAATCCAGAACAAATATTCTTTAAGTATGTTCCTGTATTTCAAACCTCATAGAAATAATTATCTCACGTGTTTCACCTTTGAAGTTAATCCAACGATGAAAAAACTACCATTAATTAGTTGCTGCGGCAATAAAGAGGATTGAGTTAAATCATATATCACAAAGAACTATTATATGGCATACGAAAAATAACAGCCGCGATGTTCAAAGATTTATAGAGGTGCAATACGTTCAGAGACAGTAGAATATACAGTGGTAGAAGTAACAAGCCGTCTATAAATAAAACAATGATAAAACAAAGTGATTGTGACGATGATAGGGTCTGTTCACATGCGTGCGTAAAGAAAGAATTGATAAAATCTGCCCATTCTACACACGCAAAATGCAAATCTTTTTTTAAATCGACTGTGACACACAATATTTAAAGATGGATAACAATTAGATTTAGTTAGATGTGCCAATAACAAAACCAACAGTACATGGAATGTTGTATCTAAATAACTAGATAGTAACAATGCAATATATTTGATTTTTTAGACACTTATCAATTTCATATTTCATTTTGATATTATTACAAGCTGTTCGCTATTAAAATATGTTACTTATTAGGTACTACTTAGTTTCAGAATTCTTCATTTATCCATCGATCATATATTAAAACTAAATTCTTTATTTAGATTTAGTATATTGTAAACTGAGAGACGGAAGACGGATCCTACCACCAAGTCGATATATCGTTTTAGAAAAATGAATGAAAACTACAAAAATGCTATTATAATACAATATTATATCGTATCATTCAGATTAATTACAATTTATTCCACAAAAAAAAAGGCAATCTCTACATATTTTTACAATTAGATATAATATTTGTGTCCTCCTCCTCCTTATATCACTGAAACATTTTAAAAAAAACTTAAACCACAATACAGTAAAAAATACCGCGTATGTGAAGCCCCGTCCGTGTGATAGATGGTTTGGGCGAGAAAAGCATAAAATACCGCATTACGAAGATTGCAGCGCGCACCCGTCGCAACTTACACACGGTGGCCCATCATACATCATGCGATAAAACGCTTCGGTTCCACGGAAATCGTAGCGAGATTTCTATACATCATCTAAATTACAAGATACACTCCAATGAATGTGTGATCCTTATTGCTAAGAAACTGAATCTGTTGTTTCGTGTTTGTAATCACGTTAAAATAAAGATACATTGCGAATATTAAATTGTATTTATTTAAAATTAGAACAGAATATTATAGTGTCATTTTTGTCCGCAAGAGCGTCGTGTGCGCTTTCCACCGGATGCATTCGACACCGCATGCTAGCAGAGCTGACAAATGGTGTAATTTTTAAAGGAAAACCGTCCAGATGAGCGTTGTATCTTGTGACATGAACGAAAATAATTTGACGCAGCCGCTCGTCGGGCGACATACGGCGACACGTGGCTACGATATATTACACGCGAGCCGCGCACTAAAAATATTGCGTTGGCAAATTAATGGGCATTCCCGACTGTAGGTAGTGGGATGAAAGGAAGTGCCTTTTATATCTGAAACGTTGGTTTTGTATGAAAATGCGCGGCAGCCGGTCACACCTGTCCGCGCACATTGGAGCGCGGCTAGAACCGCCCGCGACGCCACGACGCCGCGACGCCCGCCAACGCAGGGCTATCACTTAATTTATGTGTACATGAGCCTATGCACACGCAAGCTTAGTTTTTTCATTCCTTGACGATCATTCACTAACCATGTAATAAGGATGTTCTTGTTTTAACTCAGCCATGGATACCAATTTTTGTAAAATATGTTTTAGTTGATTAATCATTTTCAAGGCGATACCAGTATTTTTTTATTCTACTCAATGTTGAGACGTGCAGGTCGCTAACCTTATGGAAAGCATCATGGCCTATAACTGCCTGTGAACAGATGTAATACCACACAGAATGTTACTTTCCTAATTTTAACTACAAATTACTGACTGGCAGAGTTCTGATCTCGACATCCTAAGACAAAAGATGTCGAGTCTCACAATACCCAATAATTTTATCATCATGATGATAATAAAACATTATCAAAACTCATATTGAACTCGTACACTCATGCCCTTCGTGAACAACATACATAGTCATAGTTGAATGTATTCTGCAAACCCACATACATAAAAATACATATTCAAACTTACGAGGAAATTTCACCGCAGCATTAATTCACCCGGAAAACATATTCCAAAATCGCGTTGCACCGCCATCCCTGCATACAGCGGATGTGACAAAGACGTCGTCTGTCCCGGTGTGCGTCAGTTTCATAATAATTGACCAGATTAATAACCCTGGATGGTATTCATATTTCGCCGTCCGTCCGGCTGTCGCTCCCTTCCACGCACCTACGCACTAAACCAACAACATTGCAAACTGTCTTACTAGTTTACTGTTTAATATGAGAAAATTATATTATCATGGGTAGATTTTTTGATTAATTTTTTTAGAAGACTAAAATATTCTCTTAAAAACAGTTAAAATCTTGAGCTGTTATCCAATGGCTCTATACTTTACACCAGTCTAAGTGCTTTATAATCCAATCCAATGTTCTATTTGTATACATTACTAAATTACGTCACCTTATAATCTCCAATAATTATTATTAAATATAATCAACAATAAAATTTAACAGTAAGAATATTCAACAAATTTTCACGCATCAATCCTTGAAAATACTCTTCCAAGATCTAAACCATAAATCATACTGAAATCGACATTCCATTTCAAACTAATTAGCGCACTCATAATGAAGCAGACTCAAAATCACAGGTCAAGAATACGAAGTCCTGAGGGCGGCGCAAACGTCGGTCGACGTCGGCGTCGTCTTCGTCGACATCTCAGTATAAATACACGGCACGTGCGCCGACGCAGCTGCCCGCCACGTGGCCGGCTCTTTACGCGCTCCACGTAAAAATAGATCATTGTCTCGCCACGGACACGCCTACTAACCAGATAAAACACACATCAAACGTTATATTGATAGTAAAATCGCCCGTTTATTTGTTAATCAACGGCAATAACTCGACCGTATGGACTGCCGCTCTGTTTATTTACAAACCTTCAAAATGTTCTGATATCGGATGTTTCAGGATGGGAATATTGGAATATTGCCATGCGAGACGGAAAGTATGTAGGTTCTTGGAATTGTTTGACTGTCTTTGTATATGGTTTGTTGCCAAAATCCTTAGTCAGATACTGTTATTATTTGTTCTTTGGGTTAGCATTAGAACCCTTATCTTCTTGCCAGTGTATTTAACATATTAATTTATGTACCTACTAATCTTATTAGGTATTTTTTGCGAATATCAAACGTAATGATGTAACAACAACAACATACATTGGAACTGCATTAATAACATCTAACATAACTTCCAATGAAACAATTAATTAAAAAAATCATAACGCATCTTAAAATTTTTAATATACTACATGAGCATACGACTGTCCCCTTGCTAAAAAAAGGAAACAAAGAGACAATCGACGCTACTTCCGCAGCGAAACGCTTCCGGATATGATAAGTTCCCTCAGTACTTCGCCTATTGATTGACTCTGCGACACCGAAGAATACGTACCGACGGACTAATTTTATTACCACTACATCTAATAAAATATTTAAGACTCCCCGCCCGCTCGCTAGTAAAATATTATTAAAAGAAATGGCTTTCAATTTATGGTTGCCTAGCAATAGTTTTTACATTTCAATTTATTTTATCACTTGTTTTTAAATTCATTGTCTTTTTATAGACATTTTTTATTCATAAACAACGAATTCGGATTTTAATTTATAGTTATGTTTTAGTATCGATTACTAGAAAACTACCAGTATGTGGCATAAATACATAGCAAAGACCAAACTTCAAAAAAATAATTACTAATTAAGTTTTATGCATTTATTCCCTGGCCTAGCTGAATACTTTTCCATGAAATAAGTAATTGTTGAAACTGCGCTGTAGGTAACTAGTTACCTAAAATACCTTAGGTACCTAAATAACCTACTTTTAGTCTATAAAATAAATATTTCGCCTTAACCGTGGTAATAAGACACAGATAATGGTCAATGTGATCCGAGGCTAAAAAATAACTCCACATCACTTTCCGCTGAGTTTTGCATCGTTCCGTCGATTCCTGTGATATTGAGATTGTTTTTGGCTATACTTACTTGATTGCTTGACTCATGCTAAAACTTATATCATAAGATTTCGCATGTATCCCCGAACATGTAGACAGAGGCGCAACTAGTACCGCGATTCATCGAGCTTATTTCCATTCAACGCATTTAAATCCCGGACAATCCAGGTGTAAATTTTTATATCCCAGGCAACTAATGTCAGATTGCCCCACCTAGGATTTGAACCTAGGTCCAGACCTGTTTCTCATTCTGAGTACGCTGCCACTAGACAAATGAGACAATCCACGATTTGCTAAATCATTCTATCCATCCACAAATCTTGTATCCGTATTATAAAGTTTTATCTTTGTCAGTGTTCAGTTGTAAAATACGTAGAGACAGTTATATTTGCACGTCGCGGCATTTAGCACACGTCTGTCAAACCTGGTATCGACGCGACTGGCGCGGTGGCAGGCAGGATCGGCGCCGACAGTCGCCACTTTACACACGAAAATATACACACACGTGCTTCGACAATGCTGTGGCCAAATACACATATTTAGAACTGTTACTATATACTACAGATTTGTATGTATTAAACGTTGTTCCACGTTAAACTATAAGCAATATTCTTAATTTTTAACAGAAAGTATTAAAGAATAATATCAGTTTATGGATAACCGAATTATACATACCTGCTTATTAATGTATACGCATTTTATGTATACGAGTGGTACAATAGGCTTAGTTTAGGTAATTTACGCAATATAATTCTACATAAAATAGTCCAAGTGACGAGTCAGTAGATTTTAGATGAAACAGTAAGATTCTTCAATCAACTCAATAGTTTTCGCCGCCCAAAAACTTTAAACAAAATTTTACCTACCTTTTCATTCATGTGGACAGACCACATATTAAATTTCGAACCACGTTCTAATAATTCTCCTTTTAGATTATCCAAATTCCTTTACATCCTCAAATAATTTTAAACAGCTAGAGTAGTTTTATTAAACGCTTTTACCCCAGCACTCAGTGAAACACCCTTACATGAACGTTTATTAAGCGACGCGACTAGCATTATTTGCTGGTGCAATTTTGCATAACTCCCAACCACCCCACCACCCTCCGCCCACTAGACAGCGATCGATACCGTCCGCCATTTTGAATTTTCCGACCAATGCTCGTAGCCATGGAAAGTCGTTGCCATGGTTACCCGTAAACGTTGCTCTACGGGCCGAAGGGGAAAGTGAAATAGGGAAGGCTGTTCAGGCAATTTACCGTGTTTTGCTTGAGGGTGTTTCTGCTATACCTACATATATTTATTTTTATATTATAAATGCGTCGTTGATGTACTTGCTTTTAGAGAACGGTATGTATTTATCGATGAATACATATCTAGTACTATTGTAATAATATGTGGAATATAACAATTAACTTAAATGATTAAAAATACATAATAGTTTTGTTTGCGTACACATGTTTGTTGGAGTATAAATAACTCAATTGTTTACGATCTATACATGTCTATACAAGAGAAAAATTAAATCAAATATCACATTGGGGTTTTGTAAATATTAAATATCTATCTAACAGACAGTAACGTAACAAACAGCATCTCAAGCTTTGTTCATGATGTTCATAGAAAAACATTACACGGTCAATAACAATTGCTTTCATATACTTCAAATGGCATGAAGTAGTAAATCTGTATAACAATCAAGTTTACATAACTTGTTAAACTCCCTTATTATCACCACTGCTGCGTATTAAATGTTACAAAATAATCGGCACACAAGCATTGTTACCTTCGCGAAACTGTTCAAAACAACTTCCTTTGCTTTCAACTTTAAAACCGCACGAATTCTTTTGCCGCCTTTAGACTTGTTTGCCGTCATCTCGAAGACACCTGCGACAATGTTGCCAGATACAATCTTTAAAAGACCAGGATTTCTGCTTTAAGCATTATGTAAAGGGACAAAAACATGACGTGGTGGAAAAGTTGTTATGACATCACATTTTGTCACTAATGTTGAGTGTTTACTACTATTAAGATGTTATATGTATTTCTATTTAGAATAATCATGCTATTCGAGTAATATTAGCTATAATGCTTAGACAAGTTCCCTTAAAGTCTGGCGACCCACCTACGATTTCGTTGACATTGTGGATGTTCATGGGCGGAGGTGACAATTACCATAAGGACCTACTTGCTCATTTGCCAACCTTTTGCTATTCTATTATACCCTTCGTTAGGGTTTTCACATATAAAAAAAAACCATTGACTAAAAATAATGTGAAATTAATAAATAAAAACATTATTAACTTAAATCCTAAGGCCTCACCCTTCTCGTTCGTCGAGGAGGCCCACGCCTGGCAGTGAGACTTTGTAATACAGAGCTAATATTTATTTATTTGTTATTTTTCAATCTGTCTAATGACCGACGCAGCCCGTCATAACCAAAGCACCTGGCAACACTACCTGCGACCTACCTGTCGGTACGGCGAAATCTAACAAACGGACTTTCGACTTTACAGTTTCCTGCGTTTGTTTGTGAACAATGGGTAATAAGCCTGCGTTGGAGAGCCGCGGAACTGTGGTGTCAAGCGATGCGCTATTCAAACCAGAGACTATCCGTATTGTACTTGTAGTATATTGTTACTTGTTGAAACATGTCTGAGAACTACTGGATCGTTCTTTGTGAAGTATTGGACAAATAAATCGAGACGTTTCTAAATGGACTAACTTCTCTTAAAACATTATCCGGAACCAGTAAGCAGTGACGTCATAAAATTAACCATCCGATGTTACTATTAGGGTTCTATATTCCATGTCCAAATGGTACCAACAGAACTCTATTACAGGCCCTACACCGGGTCTATAAGTCTGTCTGTCTGACTATTCTACTTGAAAGTGCTCTATCTTTTGAACTGTAGTAGGTATCCGACTGAGAAGTTTCACAAACATTGCGTTATTATGAAGGATTTCTTATCAAATTTAATATAAACCTTCGGCGTCAATCAGAGAATCATCCGTATGATTTAAATGCCTGAACACATTTTCTTCAAACATAGCTAAGAACCACCTCGATGAAATTACCGGGTGCATTTAAATTGGTCCATTTGTTTAGGCGCTACGATTCACACGGCAGACAATGGGGTCAAACTTATAACACACCTCTTTTTTGTCAAGGGTTAAAAAAACATCAGTTGTTGGTACGGAACCCTCGGGTTCGACTTGCCTTTAGCGCGTTTTTAATGCTTCTTCTCAATCGATGGCCAGAACAGAAGAAGCATATTTTATTGTGGTAGAGTCGTTTAACATGGCATTGGATATTTTTATTGCTTTTCTTTAAGATTCTAGGTAGGTATCTCATATAAGTCTGTAGCTACCACCGCTATGTGTACATATTTCTACCATCAAGTACTGCTTGGTATAACGCAACGGTGCTTAGAAACTTTTTTAATTTCTAAGCTGTTGATGTAATTTACCCGACAGTGCTCCTTTTCCTTAATTCGTGTATATTTACTAAATAATGTGTAATACATTCGAGAATATGTCAAGAGCTTATCGGGCCGAATGAAACATCGAAATAAATTTCTGTCTCCAATCTATAAGTCTATTTTTGAGTGTTAGGGCCACGCTGTAGACAGTTTTGTCTACAGCATGAATGGGCTGGCTTGACCGGGTCGTTACCACTGTCTCGCGGAAAACCGACGTAGCAGCTTGCTACTGCGTTTCATCGGTGAGTGAGATATCCGGAAGCCCAAATCCCCTCCCCTACCCAATCCCTAATTATCCTTTGCCTTTAAGGTCGGCAACGCGCCCATGATTCTTCTGGTGGTGGGCGTACATGGGCGGTGGAGATCACTTACTATCAGGTGACCCACTTGCTCGTTAATCGGCCTATTCTATAAAACAAAAATAAGTTTGTCATGAATATTGTTAATTTTTCTGGTCGTGATCTTTAATGTTTACATAATAATTCAATGGCATAACAATTTCTACCTGGAAGACACTGTCGATATACAAAAGGATTCATAAAATCGCTCTTCAGGGTCCACTTAAAAATAGAAACAATTGAAAGCAAGCATTTGTTTGTTTAAATTGTTTTATTACTGATTGTTCAAATTATACACAGTATTATAATTAATTAATTAAAAAACCACATATTTCGTGTTGTGACACTATCGTTGGCGATGTGTATATATATTTGTTCATTGTGTCGAAATAACGACTAGTTGAGGACATCGAATGAGTATCAGGTATATTATGTACTTTCGCTAGTGGCACTGCTTGCTGTATCTAATATTGAGATTAACAATATCAGGTATAGGCACTTGGACTGCCGGATTAAGATAAGGATTTAGTCATGATGACGAACATGGGTGATACATATAGCAAAGAAACTGAAGGGCATGGTGAGGAAGAGTTTTTTTTTTGCGGAGTAATGTTATGCTGTTAGACTGACGAGAGTCGGCTTTCTACAGCTTCACCGGACTTTCGGGCGAACGCTTTAGGCGCTCTCAACCCTTACATTTCAGTAACCTCGCTGAGGGCACCCCCTTTGGGGTACGAACCTCGACTCAGGGCGGTCACTGGGGGAGGACGGAGACATCTGCGATTGTTGGTTTAGGGGAGTTTAAAACTACTAGTTATCATCATCGGCTCGCGGGCCGGTACTAGGGT
Source organism: Amorpha juglandis (assembly GCA_949126905.1). Taxonomy (NCBI): domain Eukaryota; kingdom Metazoa; phylum Arthropoda; class Insecta; order Lepidoptera; family Sphingidae; genus Amorpha; species Amorpha juglandis. The sequence goes on from OX421376.1 coordinate 6,666,492, forward strand.
CGGAGTTGCGGGGAACGCGGCGCGTAATAAGAGTGAATAAGAGTGTAATTTTGACATGACTTCCTCCCTCCTTCGGATGGCCAGAGTGGTCGCATCGTCCGGATCGGTGAGGACGTGTCGCGGTCTTCTCCACTTTGCACGGTCAAAGGGTGTAAGAGTTTAGTGCGCGTGAACTTGTATGGGGCAGTATACAAAGAAGTTTACGCATAAAAACACACTCCGTTCCGGGTTAGTGTGCCCATTTCCGCTTCGAAAAGTGTATCATTAATAATTTTTTCAGCGAAGCGTCTCTGGTCGGGAGCTATTCGGCTTAATTTGAAAGCCCAGCTCTTTGCTACAATTTCCATTTCAGTCTCTGACTTTTTTAATTCTTCGCAATTTATTGTAGCCAAATCCGTAAGTCTTTTTGGATTATCATTTAATGTTGATATTGTTTTTTGCACAGGCACAGTTCCATGATTCGATGATTGCTGGAACAAAAATTATTACTACGCGCGTGCTCATAAAAAATATGTCAAAATCACATTTCGAATTTCAATTTCTAGGTTTTAAATTAATATGTTAAAAATTATTAAGACACCAAATAAACCTCGAAATTAGTATAGGTACGTTTTAGAGTTCGCGATCGACACAGAGAGATACATGGTGACACGTGTCGTGAGTCAGGCTATTTAAAATGTTCTATACTCCCCTTGCTGAATTGCTTCTCTTACTTTAAAGCTCCGTCGGCGGCCATTTTTCCTGTCTCTATGAACCAATTCCATATTTCAATTTTTTTTTATTAAATTGAATGACGAGACGAGCAAGTGCCTCGCCTGATGGTAAGCGCCACGCTTACCCATAAATAGAAGTAACACCCTACAGAACTTTGAATTATAAAGCACTGCATGGCACTGAACTGCGCGCTCGTCACTACGAGACATGAGATATTAAGACTCATAATGCCCAGTAATTTCACTGGCTTCAATGTCATTCAAACCGAAACACAACAGTTTTTACACACTGTTGTTTGTAGTTCCAACCCAAACGGCCTCTCGCATGCGAGGAACCTACCACCTTCAATTCCATAAATAAAACAATCTATACTTATAAAATAACACGTCCTGACTGACTGACTGATTCATCATCGCCGAGCGCAAACTATCAAGGCTACAAGTATGAAATTCAGACTGTATATTCATTTTGTTATGTAGGCACCCACTAAGAAAGTATTTTAGAAAATTCCACCCCAAGGGGGTCAAAATAGGGGATGATAATATGTCTGAAAGTGCGTCATTTTGAAAGTTACATAAAGAAAATTTTGTATTTCGGTTATTGACGTAAAACAAATAAATACGTGTTTCAGGAATTTTGGAAATATTATTTAATAAGGGATGAAAAAGGGGGTGAAAATAAATGCAAAAGTGAGTTTGTTTGTTACGCTTTCACGCCTTAAATCACTGAACCGACTTTGATGAATTTATCTACAGAGACAGATGGGACCCTGGAGACGGTTACAGGCTACTTTTATCACGGAAAATGCTGTTCACGCGGGCAGAGCCGCGAGCAAAAGCTAGTCACTAATAAAACTTTTACTTTACTCACCTTAGATGCATCGGTCTTTGACATTTCAAGGTGGTCCTTTATGAAAAGAAAATCATTATAATACCATAATGTAGGTTCTAATTTATCATCACTAGAAGCACCAGATGTCTTTTTTGCGTTTATTCTTTGGTATTCTTTGTTAAAATTCGTACGCAATACGTTGATTTTCTTCTTCAATTTATTCTCATCAAAGTCAGGTCTAATTGTTTTTAATGCATCCATCATTTTTTTAATCGCTAGCTTTCTTTTATTTTTATTTAGATGATCTTTAGATTTTACTTTCCATAATACTGGTAAATCACGGTATATTGATATTAAATGTAGAACAAACTCCCTTTCCGAGAAATTGGACATCCTTGCTTCTTAGCGTCTGGAGCCAGAATGACCGAACAATTGTCAATTGTGTAGATAAACAATCAATTGGCTACATAAATGCTGCCATCTGTGTCAATCGCTTCAATTGGATAAAGCAAACCTGAGACGATTAATAGCAATTGTCAATTCTACCTGATTGTCAATCGCCATTGACCGTTTACAAATCCGATTGAAGCCACTGTCAATACACTTATCGAGGATGAAGACAAAAATGAAAAATTTAATTGATGCTCATTGACAGGAGCCAATGAAGCTGCCAATTGATCGGTTTCTGAGTCATTGACAATCGTTTTCGTCATTCGCGCATCTGACAAATGGTCAAAGCAAAGATGGCGGAGACCCCACGTAATATCGAGGACCGGGAATTTTTGAACGGAAACATATTGAAAACTGTAGCAATGGTTCTTCAATTGCAATTGTCGATAACGTAGCACATTGACAATCGTCATTGATCGTCTCAGGTTCGCTTAAATCATCACATCGATATGTCAATGGAAACATCTGTTAAATCTTGTAGAATTGAATTAACTTGAGTTAAGTGGAAGCCATCTAATTAGTAGTACCTAGTTTACATCTGATCTGAGTATCGGCATGTAAACATGCTAAATATTTGTTGACGAACATAAATAAATATATTCACAGTCATGAAAGTTTTTGTTATAATTTTATGTATAAAATATTTTGAAGACACGGCATTCATCAGCAGAAAGAAATAAATTCTATAATGAAGTCCTAAGAAATTCAAACAAACACATGGTTTTTATAAAAACTATTTGTTTAATTACTTTTCATTATGCTATACACATTTTTTTTAAATAGTTATCGCTGTACATCCCGTAACAGCCATCAGCTGCACATAAAAATTAAGACATTCCTGATTACCAAAGTAGTTCAACGTTTGGACAAGCAACTATCTTTATGCAAAGCTTAATATCAGCGTCACCACGGCGCCAGTAGAAAAAGATTACAAAATACTTTACGTCATTACGATTACATAACGTCGCAGCATAACAGTATGCAGATTTTGTTACTAAACAAGTTTCTAGTTCGTTGAGGGCCCACACACGTGCATGTGCCTACGCGACCGGCGACCGCGGAGAGCATTGACACCACATTTGCAGGTGATGCAGCCACGACCCAATCATGAGGCTGCAGCTTGCAGTCAATGAAAACTTAGTGTCGCAACTGATTCAATCACACCCACGATATCTCAGTAAACAGGAAGCGAAGACTTGTTCTAATTAACACAAACTCCATTCATGTCCAGCACTTACCTATCTTAAAACCGGAACGATAATGATGCATATTGACAAGATGTATCGACTACGTCTGCTTCGTAATCATATCTGATAAATTCCATTGGTACGAAATTGAGGAAGTTGAAATTCTTATACGGGTTTGGTAACCTTTACTAGATTTAGGTATGACGCTAGCGCTCACGTGTTTAACGAACAATTATCTTGAAAACAAAACATAATGCAAGATGCTTAATTTTTTTATTGTCGTATTAATCTAACTGATTCGAACTAAATGGTTAATAAAAATAATGCAGTTACTCAATGTTGTACGTCATAAAATAATATCATATATTTATGTATAAAGTATACCGATATTGGTGTTAACAATATAATGGTTTAAGTAGCCCATAGGACATTTTCAATCTGAACTCAAAAAAAGTTCTAATACCCAAACGAACAAAATTTACCAACACAAGCGGGAAATCCGTGCGCATTATTTAGCTAACTATTCATTCCTCTACCAAAGAGGCTGTATAAGCGCGGCGCGACTGTACAATGACGTCATCCACTAAGCAATGCCTTTATCCGGCGAGCGGCGCCGGCGCATCTATTCAACGCCCTCGAACCGTCCACACGAATAATTCAATACATTTCACTTGTTATTCTGCCGGGTGCTGGTTAATGTGAAATTTAACTCGGCTTACATGAACATGAAGCGTCAAATTGGCTATTGACATAACTAAAATGTTTTATGTGGATTGATATACGGTTCTGGTTTATTAAATCGTAGTCGGAACTATTATTTTGAGTTGATAGATTGCTGATGAAAATGGGCGATAAGTCGCGACATTAACTTGAAAATAGGTGTACAATATTTTCTGGAAATATAATTATTATAATAACAATTCCTTTGTAACGGCTGGAGATTTGTAGCATTTTTACAGAAATCAAAATAAATAGTGAAACGATGATGGCACTAGGTTTATAATCCCATATTAAGCATCTGTATATTACAGACGCTTGATTTTCAGTTTAGGTATGTCTGACGGATATTCCGAGAGAATAAGTGCTGAATGTAAAACATTATTTATATAACAGAAGTCAGAAGAATCAAAACAAAGATTTTAAAGAGAACATTAACATTAAAAGGTGATGAATCCAAAAAATAAATGGTCATTCAAGAATTTCGTTTCCACTTACAATAAATCCTCTTCACCCAGATGGCTTATATTTACATAAATTGATAAAACCGTACTTCCTCTACATATGCGTATACTTGTACCAGTCCCGCATGCACCTTAAAGGAGATCATTTAAGTTTTTGTTTCTAACTCCGCAAGGAAAGTTGACGTTGCCTTAAACCAAAAAGGCTCGTGGTTAAAGAAATCACAGTCGTCCATCAGCCATTCCAACGCCATATTAGGAATGAAACGTACATTTTTATGTTTGTGTTATAAAAGGCATAAGAATTCTTTATAGAAGCCAATGATCTGAAACCTGGAACCGCATAAAGTATCGTAATGAGGAATTTGACTCCTAAAGAGATCAATAAGAACTCGCATACATAAATAAAGATGAAATCATAATAGACACATACATTGTTATAATTGAGAGTTCCTGAAATTAATCAAAGTTCAAACGTTTCTTGGCTATGAGAGAATTAGCTTATTGATTAGTTTTAGATTAATAACCGATAACCTACCGTTGTAAATCGTTACAGAAATTGCTATTGCGACTATGAATGTATTTTTTTAAAATTAAAAATAAATATTCAGGCCGGTATCATTCTCCATGATCCGCCAGCAAATGCGAAATTGTGCAAAATTATGTTATCAAAGCAATGCGTGAAAGATTAGTTTAACAGTTCGCAGTAATGGCGATCGCCGAAAATGTGGATCTTCATTTCTTTTCCCCTTGATTGTGTTTACAAGCGCCATGCTTTCGCAAGTTACATAAAATCTTATTAAATCACTATACAGTTAATGCAACAGTGCTATATGCTGATGCACCGTGCCATATATCTACACCAAAACAACACCTTGCCCTTTTTTTGTTAACCAAGCCTAATGGTTTGTTATGTTCACTTGCTACCTACAGCAACGCTTGACCGATTATTGCTAATTCCGCTGATAAGATGTTTTTGTAGCTGGTCGGCCAGGAAGCCAGAGCGGAGGTTATCTGGCAGGCCCGGCCGGCGCGGCGGTACGGCGCCGCCTTATCAACCTGGCGTGCGGAGACCATTACTCAGATAGGGTCCCGGACCCCAATTATGTATCTGCAACCACGTATTTTCGAAGCAAGGAATCGCTAACCAGACATAGTGAATAACGGGCTTGAACTGTACAATTTATTACATGATACGACATGGTTTTTGCATGATGACATTTGTATGTGATATCTAAATAATTGATGACTTGAGTCTTGCTACGCACTAACAGGATTAAAGTTTATACAAATAAAAAATCTACACAAATAGGGCTCAGGACCTTAATTCATGTTGTAGGCAGGATTTTATATGTTTACGAAGTCAACAAATATTTTTATTTTTACTTATTCACTATGACAAATCCTTGCTTGTAAATCATGGAAATTCCACAAAGTTTATACAAAATTAAAGCCATAAGACGTACGGTGATGTCATGCGGACCTTTTGCGAGTCGTCGTGCTACTTTAAGCCCACTTGCGTCTAGGTTATCGAGGCGCATTACAATGCGAGATTTGTAACTGTCACAATTATTGAGGTACAATACAGTAACTTCGAAGAGGACCGAGTATCGGGTGAATGTATAGCCACGATACACGTTACCCTAGTGTGAGATCAGGGCTATATGTATGAGTGCTGGGTATGTTTATTATTGTTTATATAGATTTACTCTATTTATTTGTTGGTTGTTAAAAGTTTGCGATAATTAAATTCGGACGTTTTATGATTCGGGAAAGCTTGAATGATCGATAATTGAAAAAGACCATAACATACCAGTACATATGCTCACGCCTGTATTCGCGAAGGGGTAGGCAGAAGTGTAAGTAGTGCGACCACGATTCAATGAGCTTATTTTCGTTCCATGATGTAGGAGGCGGGCCTGTCGCCAAATCGGGCATAAGTTTAATAAGCCCATGTTAATAATTACCCCGTTATTAATTGTTAAAATGAATAACTCAAACACAAATTGTAATTGCCCCACTTGGTATTTGATCCCAGGACGTCACCGATCTCTCAGTCTAAGTCCGCTGCCATTACACCCATCAGGCAACACAAAAACAAACCGCAGTTACTATAAAACTTCTCCTAATAATTAAATTGGAACGATTATATCAGCGAATTATATTATGCATCATTCTCATGTCCTACGACAGATTATAATGATAAATATTATATCTTTAGACTCGTGAAGGTTTATTATGAATAGCATCATTGTGGGTGTAACAAAAACATGCGACGCAAAAGAATGTCTTATCTTAACCTAATTTGGATTCCAAAACAACCCAGAAAATTATAATGACATCCAATGACTGGTCAAAAATAAGGCTAAGCGTGTAATTAAATGAACATTTAAAGGTTCCGCAGAAAAACCTAGAAACTTTAATTGCATAGAAAGGAACACATTTATTTCCGACTTATATCACGTACAAACACAATATAAACCACAATAATTAAACAATGAAACTACCAACATACAATGTACATGTACTTAATTTGTATTGTATAAAGTAATGAAAAAAGTCTGCAACTCAGTCCCAGTCTCGAGTAGTATTTTTTTACTCGAAACTATTAAACATATTTTCGACAGCAATGACAAATAAAATACATTATCAAGCTCAACTAAGTCTACAGACTACAATAATAAGGATCGAAACATTCCACAATAATTCCAATCGGGTTTTTATAAATCACCGGGGAACTCGAATGATCACCTTATTATCGAAATATCATGGGAAACCTCTTGACGTTTAAAAGCTTTTAAAACAACAACAAAAAACCTAAACGTGTTCTATTCAAAAATGCACCTGAGAATGAAGGCGGATCCATTTTACTAATATTTCGATTGTTACAAATGTCCCTGTGGCGATCAAATTACATATTCGATAACCATCGTCTCCTAAAGAAATCAATGTCAACACTTTTTAAAAGAAACCACGCAATCTACTTTACACAAATCGAAAATATAAAGCAATAAAATCTCAGTCGTGTAGAGGACTCAGGTAGTGGGTTATAATTCGTTTAGTCCGAAGGTTGCGCCCACATTTTTTCGAAGGTGGCCCACACAGGTGCAGTCGCCTTCTAATTCACTATTCTTGATACAAACAAGACATGTACATGTTTAACGTCCCGGTTCCCGAATATGCACAGGATATTAATCTACATAGGAAATACATTTCATATAAATTTGTTGTGAATTGTTTTTTACTTTATAAATATTAATGAACTACGGAAAGGCATGGTATTTTAAAGAATCAAGATTAGAAGGATTACAACATATTTAATATTAAAGTCTACAAGGGATTATTGGAAACCACCTACGAATATATAAAGTGCGTATAATTAAATGTTTGCAGTTACTAATTTACTTAATAAATACTTTGACCACCGCATGAACAGACCGGCTCTACGGGGTTGTTACCACTGTTTCACAGAAAGCCGACGTAAAGTAGCAGCTTGATGGTGATTGCCAAATCCCTTCCCTCCTCAATCCTTTAATTATCCCTTTCCTTTGAAGTTGGCATATCCATGATTCTCCTGGTATTGTGAGCGTTCATGGGCAGTGGAGATTACTTACTATCGGGTCACCTGATCACTTACTAGGTCACTTGCTTATTTGCCGGTCTATTTTACAAAAATCAAATTGTGTATTCCCAAACACATATCTTTGTTATTTACATTTTATGGCATTTCTTCCGTGTGTTATTTGAGCTCGGTTATCCGCATAGATGTTCCTATTAACAATATGATATAGCTATTATTTTAAATAAGAAACTAACGACACAGTAATGTAACATACTATGTAAAATACAAAGACCACAGCTGTATCTGCTTCTCTCTAGATGTTCAGATCAAACATAATATACAAATACATTTATTACATAACCTAAAAATAATAGTCATATAACAACCACTATTTAAATTCGTTATTAGTAATTATAGAAAATAAATTGTCCCGTGAATCCCACCTGTATCGTTTACGCTCTACGTAATGTTTTAACTACATCATACCGACCGACTTAATTGAGACATTGGATAAGTTGTAATAAATTTTAATGCAAGTGGCCCAATTAAACAACTCAACTGAATGTGAGTTAATTAATTGATTCAATAAGACATCACGTGGTTTAATCTATTGATATTTAATTGGTGAAACGGAGTCGAGGCCTTGACCACAATCAACGGAGAGTAAACTATCTACCGGATCATTTTTTATTTTATTTTATTAGATCATCTACTGAGATGGCGTGACGTTGTAGCTCCTAGACGTTTACAAAACCAAATGTCAAGAAGAAACTCATGTCAGAGAACAGTGGAAGAAAATGGGGAATCCTTTGCCTATCAATGAGATACCATAGGATAGAAGAAATAATATCACATCATACTTAGGATAAAATACTAGACGTGCTTAATATGTAACTACATGGGAATAATAGCCCAAATTGCGTATGTAAAGTTAAACGAAGGCCATACATAGAATAGAAATTTACCTGCACACTTTCAGTTTGCATTTCACGTATTACGTAAATGGAAAATTGTATGAACTGAGTGAATTACCGATAGTGTACAATCGTGCGAATCATTTGTTGTCTCAACGCGCCCTGTCACGACCGAGAAGACAGTTTCGCGATCTAACTATTGTTCAATGTTACGGAAATCACGTTTTGTGCCCACACTACGCATATTTCTCAAAGATATAACTTAAGAATAATTTTAAGTCTGAATAATGTAGTATATTTCTATATATATATGTATTTAAGTATGAATGTAAAACAAAAGTAAGTAGCAAGTGATGAAGTATGAAGTTTTCGATTCAAAAAGTCACACATGAGTCGCCCAGAATTCGAATTAGTACCCGATATGGCGATGGAATGGTGTGTGAACATAATAATATCAATAAATAAATACACCCAACAGTCACACACAAAAAGATACAGTACAGTCAGATACGAGTATTGAGTCGTGGGGATCAGGAACTACGAGAGAAACATTTGGGGATCACATTTGTCTCGGTATGGAGATCGAACCCCAGCCTCTCGTTACACAGCCAGCTACTCTCCCACTACGTTACGGTGGCTGTCAACTTGTTGACTTGAAACCATTTATCATAATATACAAGTATGTAGTTTTTTTTTGTTATTATACATAGAAAGCCTATACTTTATTGATTGATGTTCCTATAACATTCCTATGTGCTATCGCAAATTTTCGTTATGGTTTCATCGCCAGGAATATGATCACCGATGTAATATTATGCTAATCCCAAAGCGGATTTAAAAATCCAATCCTTCTAGCATAACACCATTGAACTGACAAAACGCGTAGCATACTTTCGATTGAGGACAGTTATTAAATGTCACAACCTAATGTCACGGAGTGATCCTCTTAGCACGAGATCCGGCAGTAGAATCTCTACGTTCATGACGTAGATGCTCAAGCTCAAATTTCTACATTCATTTTCGAATGGACAATACATTGATCATAGGGTGCCAGTCAAAAAGTGCCCGCATAATTTTTTTTTTTAAATATAATTACATTTTGGGAAAAAATTTCGTTCATGGTGTAGTTAAATAAAACATTGTTCCTATTACACAGCTATGTATGTAGAGAATTCAAAAAACCATAGTTGCCGTACAAAAAAGTATTACCTGTTTACACCTGGCTGCCAAGTAGTTGCGGCCGAGTAGGCAACGGCACCCATGGCTTTTTGAATTCTCTACATACATAGCTGTGTAATAGGAACAATGTTTTATTTAACTACACCATGAACGAAATTTTTTCCCAAAATGTAATTATATTTAAAAAAAAAAAAAATATGCGGGCACTTTTTGACTGGCACCCGATGATCAATGTATTGTCCATTCGAAAATGAATGTAGAAATTTGAGCTTGAGCATCTACGTCATGAACGTAGAGATTCTACTGCCGGATCTTAGGCTATCTCTGAGACCCCGAAATATTTTGCAATGACATGTGATTTAAGGTTTTGTCATTTTTAAGTCACGGCAAAATAATACAGTGTATATATCGACTATCCACATAAGCGTAACTAGCACGTGGAACAACCAAACCTTTCGGTGCAGCAAAATGTCACGGAAGTGCAAACGTACCTTTTAATACCAAGATAATTAAAAGAAATGAAATCAAATCTTTATGCAAACGTCGCCCGGTAATAAAGTACCTGTATATTAGTGACATTTTATCTTTCGATCAGTCGACTTCAATCACGGGTACACAAAATCTATTGGATAATCAAAATGCTAATGCCACCTATCTGACGGAAGTCTATATTTAAATCCGAGATAGTGGCGGCTTGTAATAAACTTTGGAGGCGCCATTTTGAATTTGTATTGTCGCGGTGCAATGCCATTGTCAATGGGAGGTCCACATCCGGCGCCGGCCATTTGCATCGGACGAGACTCGAATCGATTATTTTGAAACTAGCCTGAGCACACAACATTGTTTCAATATAACAATTTAAGATTATAAAATAATGATTGATGAAGCATCGGTTGTAACATCAATATGGTACTGTAGGGTCACGTGCCTTTATTACGGTAAACATACAAAGCTTTAATGGCAGAAATAATTTGTGAATTTAGATGTTTGTGGGGAACGGATGTGGCACACAGGTAAACCATGACTCGGATTAAGAAATAGGCTACTTTTATCCAAAAAAAGACATTACTACACATTACAATTAAGTTTACAAAAAAGACTAACTAAGACAATACAAAAAAGACCTCCTTTATCGCTAAATTCACACAGGTAAAGTCGCGACCAAAAGCTAGTATTTTATAAATTTTATAAGAGACCCTCAAGAAAGTACATAATAGGAAACATAATTAGGAACAGAAATATGCTCGGTAATGGGTTGCAATGGATGCGTTTCTATCTACTTCTTCGAAAATACAGGCCTGAGCTTATGTTATAATTTGCTGGTCCTATTATTTTTGTATCCGACTGCATAACGACTAAAATCCCGTCATATGGTTTTTAATAAGCACAAGCTTTTCCTCGCAGCTCTGCCCGCGTGATCTGCGGGCCAATTCTGGTAATTAAAAATGTTCAAAATATCATTCCGATCTAGTTTCAGTGCCAAGAAAGTTGCAAGTGGCATTCCGTAAACCATTAAAACTGTAATGCAATCAAAAGTATATTGAAAGTTGACTAAATTGACATCGAAATGTAACTGCAATGATATTGTGAATTAACTGAAATATAGTCAATCATATCGATATTTGTATATATGCATGGGTAATATTCTATGTAAATACGTAACAATCAAATCACAAAGTCGTAAAGAAACATTATTTATTAACAATAAAAATACAATACACTATTACATACACACACATATTACACATTGCAGCTGAATCCATGTTTTTGCACTGTGTGAACATAACCTTTTGGATAATACACTGTCCTTCCTCCTTCAGAGTCGGCCCAAGGCCTAGAATTGGTGATCCGAATTGTTTCAGTGAAATCCAGAAACAGTTCTAATTGTTTAGTCATTATTTCACTAACACTTTACTAACAGTCCACTAATAATTAACTCACGATATTGTTTCAACTTTCAATTAGTATTTATCGCGCGCAATGGATAATCATAATTAACTTATTATAGAAATTGAAAGAAACGTACTTAAATAACATACACAACAAAATTAAATCACGGAACAATAACAATAGACATTCTTTTTTAATACAAACTTTACGGCTCTCGATCTTAGTACTTTGAGCCTGCAATAACAAAGATGTAATCACTGGGTGACCCACCATGACAATAAATTAACGCATATGTTTTCACTCACAATTTACAGAAATCCGAAAAAAACGGGTTTTCAATTTAGGGGAAACATGAGAAATTACCTAATCAATTAATAAATTATAAAATCTATTAATCAAATTTTAAAATAATAACTTCGTGCTAAAGTAATAACTTTTCCATCCAATTCAAATCGCCAAAATTACTCACAATGCCAATATATTTTGTCCGCTGGCAACTTTATTATAACATTCGCTTTACATTTTTTATAATTTAGTCTGTGGTGGCTGACATTAGTTCGGAACAGTTCGGAATTATAATGATATCGAATTGATATCATAATGCTACTGAAATGATATTGGAACTATAAGCGGAGCAGAATGCCACATTTTATTCAATTCGTAGTCTAATCTCAGTTTGGTTAAAGTTCAGTCTCAGTTAATGTTAAATACGAGAATTGGCCCGCTGCTTTTTTCGGGATAAAAAGTAGCCTACGTTACTCAGTGATAATGTAGCTTAGTATCAGCAAAAGAATTTTTTAAATCGGTCCAGTAATTCTTAAGTTTTTTCGTTACATACAAAAATACAAATCTTTCCTCTTTATAATATTATAGTGTAGAAGTACATAATGAGATTTAAAATTCGATAATATCCTTGCTCGTCACGTTCGGTTAGAGAAAGCGTAGTAACATTCACTTATCACGTAAAACTGTCGGTACTTACTCGGCTCTATCTGTTCGAATATTAACTATGGTAATACTTTTTTTTAAGTGCAGGTGTTAAAAACTGAACGCAATCGAATTTTAGATGGCTTTATATGAAGAATGGAAATAAATAATCAAGACAAATAAAGGTAAATGTAGTCTTGATTTACTACTAGAAACATTGTCTTATAGCAAATACCGGCCACCGAGCAAGTGGTTGACCTAGGGATTTGAAGGGCCCCTCCTTCCTGTTCATTGGAGTCTCCGGAAATCTCACTCTCCGTATGAAACAAACAAGCAACACCAACCTGCCATTTCATTTCATTATAATAATAGGACTACCCCGGTACAGCCTGTCCATCTAAATTATGTATTTTACTAATTATAAAATTTCTATAGACTAATATAATATATAAATGTGTAAATTTCATACGAATGATCCTACGAAAGTTTAAAGATTAATGTTGTGATGTGAAACACCTTTAAACTTTAATCATAGAATTTATAGACAGCCTCCGTGGCGCAGCGGGCGAGTAGCCGGCTGTGAAGCGAGAGGCCGCGGGTTCGATTCCCGCACCGAGACAAATATTTGTGTGATCCAAATTTATTTATTTCGGGGTCTGGGTGTTGTGAGACCGAAAGTCTCTCATAGTTCCTGATACCCACGACACAAGACTCGTATCTTACTGTGGGGTCAGGACTATATGTGTGACTGTTGGGTGTTATTTATTATTTATAAGTTTCCCGTCACTACTCAGTACTTACTACAATAAACCCGGCAATGACCAGTGTCGTTTCACTTAAAATTTTCCACGCACACTACCATGAGTCATGGCGACTGATTTAAACTTTGACATATATAACTGCATTTTTAAGACTACAATTTAATTCAATGAATCGTGACTTATGACTGAGAGACGTGTGTTGGTTAACTTAAAACAATATAACATTACTTTATTCCAAAGAGACATAAGTGCAGTCAGTATTTATATTATTATCATGACATTTGCGTTCGATGATATAATATAACGAAACTAATCATTTAGCAAACCACCAAATTCAGAGAGAAATATCATATCTTTTTTATATCTTTATATCTAAGAAAATTTAATATATCTAAGAATTTTTATATCTAAGAAATTTTGACATGCCCGACATTAGAACTCAAGAATAATAAGGCGTTACACAGAATTAATATTTATTTATTTAAGACTTTACAGTTACACCACGCGTATATTTGTATATGAATTTCTACACACTGTGTACGCAGAAGTACAAAGATTTCCCTCGCAATGATACGGTTTGTACCTAATTAGATATCGCCTACTTGAACCGAACAAGTGCAGAATCAACGACAGGTGGCCGCGCACGTGCCGCGTTGAATAAAACGCAATGAAAGTCAAATGTTCTGTACCACACAGCGCTCGCTCTCCTCTCTACTTTATAAAGAGCCTTGGTTAAAAATGTTACAATACATTTTGCATCGCCCCTTCATGCCTTTAAGCCTTTTTATAATACACAAACCAGAAGATACTTTCTGATTCCATATCATTAAGATATATATAGCGCGATGTGTGCGGAGAGAATACTCATTTCTTCTTTTTGAAGGTTTAACTCCCAGAGTTAGAATTTATTTTTGTTTGCACCCACAAGCGTATCCAAGTTGGGGTTAATTCGCCACCCTCTATGACTGTCTGACTTTTCATTATCGAGATGTTTTATTAAAGCGGGGCAGATATGAGTCTGGTAGGGGAAGATTTAGGGTCATCTCTTCAAGTAATATCTGTCTTATTTAAAATATTTACTGTAGTAACCAGTCACTATTTACTTACTTATTAAACTATTATTTTGTTACGTACTATATAACGAAACTGGGCATTGCAAATGAAAATGTAAAGATGAATAATTATATAAGCGAAAAGGGTTTTTGAACTAAATTAACAGCCAATAATTACTACCAGTGGCCAGTTTCACTTAAGAACTTAGTTCTTACAAAACATATATTTCTTACAAAACACATCACTCAAACCCTCTGATATTCGATTGTCTCTGACTCATCGCATTCTTTTCACTTTCTACGCTTGCACCGAACGAATATTTAAATTTAAAATTCACCACCCCTACGACTCGCTAATATTGAGTTACCAGGCGGGTGGGTGGAATGTTTACACTGGGATTTGGGGCTAGTCACGATATATTGCATTCCTGTACGCAATGCTGTCACGGAAATATCGCAGTACGATCAGATAACACAATCATGATGTAAACAGTTTTTTCATAGTTGGGAAATGAGCCAACGAATCATTTGATAGAACATGATCCCCGCCATCCATAAACAACCATACTAGAAGAATTATCATGCGTTTGCACCATCTCAGGAAAGGCATGGGGATCGGGAAGGTCAGGAAAGGTTTGCAGATTCTTAAATATTTGAATATTTCACCGGATTGTCACCACTGCCTCGCTAAAAATCTACGTAAAGTAACGGTTTGCTGCTGCGTTTCGTATTGTGATTGAGATATCCCGGAGGCCCAAGCCTCATCCTCTTCCCGATTCCTTATCCTTTGCTTTAGGTCGGCAACGCGTCCATGATTTATTCTGGTATTGTGTCCATTCATGGGCGGTGGAGTTCAAATACCATCAGGTGACCCATTTGCTCGTTTGCCGACCTATGCTATTATAAAAATCTAGTTTAAGTTAGCACAGTCACTCTACTTTCATGTGATTTGAGTAGAATGAACGATTGACCTCTTGCAGAAACAATTACATTACTGTTGGATGGGTTTATCACAACTAGGCCAACTGCATACCCAGGGATAATTTCTTCTTTTTAGTGTTGACCGAAAATACAGGTAAATAAATACCTAGTAGGTTTAATAGCCTGGTACGAAACGAGAGGCCGCGGGCTCGAACCCCGCACCGGGCAATTAATGTTTGTGTGATCCACAAATATTTGTTTCGTGTCTGGGTGTTGTGAGACCGAGTCCGACCGAGTCTCCATTAGTTCCTGATAATCACGACACAAGAAGCGTGTATTGCTGTGGAGTTAGTACTATCTGTGTGACTGATGGGTGGATTTATTGATTTATTTATATTTATTAGGTAAGTCAGCAGCGAGAAAAATCCCATGATAGGTTTAAAAACTCTGATACTGAACAGGCTGCAAGTGTAACTGCGTCGTTCCGCATAATTTTAAAAGTATACAAACGTTTTGTTAATAACGAATTAAATATAGTACCTAATATGACACATATTCTGCGATAAACTTATGTACTTAAATTATATAATACATACGCACTCGTGCTTGTGATCCCCGAAGATTAATGAAAACAACTACTAATGAGTATTCAACCTTTACAAAACTTTCTTTTGTTTCTATTAGATATCCACTCCGCCTGCGGGCCGAGGCATCTAGTATAATATGACTCATAACATCGATCAATCCTGTACTCACTACGTTCAATAAACATTTCCACTGTTATAATGGTTGTGATTTCCTCGAAAGTGTTTGACAAAACATCAGTGACAAAGACAATGCCACGCGCCGAACACAAACATTCACAGTTAATGACTCAATCCTCAATTCTGATGACAATAAGGCAGGTTGGAAAAAGTGCCTGCTTTGTTATGACTCTTTCTTTTGGTGTTTTGAAAAAAGAATATGGCAAATGCCATAAAATTCATAAAATTCAATGTGAAAATTCACATCAACATATTATTTTTAGCGATGATACATTTCAAAAAAATATCTCGTCGAAATCTAATCATTTTGGTGCATTTAAACCTTTTTATAAAGCACCCTGTTTGTTTTAACGCCCACGCTCACGCTAAAGCCTTAGCACAAGTAACATGTTTCATAAAATCTTCCACTTGTAATCTTGAGATGAAACGTGTCTCGATTTTTAATTTAAAATATACATACACCATCTAAGTCGCGGCCCATCTAAAATGTGGCCCACTCTCTAACTTCTAAACTCTCTTCTGAGTGGAAAGTTATGCAAAAATTTAGGGTAGTATATAGTGGATATTATTAACTTATTTAAATCTACAATAGTAAGATTATTAAACGTAATATATTTAGGATCGCATACCTAACTAACCTTTAATGAATAATAGAACGATATTAAGAATATAATATCAAAGAAAACAAAACAATATAGAAATAAACAATAATTCTAAATATGCAATTAGGTTTCAAAGGATTCTTTGCACATCAATCATCTCGACGATTTGGTGATGCTGCAAAAAGGTCTACTTATGTCCAAATGTTGAGAAATAACTACGCTAATCTAACTATATAGTCACCTATATTTTATTATGTTCGTTGAGCGTTTTACCGAAATAAAGAAATGATCACAGTTGAATGTGTACAATAAAGAATAGACCATCACGACATGAAAATTTCAAAATAACTGTCAGATGATACTTGTTGTTTGTTACTACCACGAGGAGTAACATAAAATTTCTAAATCAATATGCGAGAGACGTAAGTCTCGCGTGAGATGAAGTGCTTAGTCACCGGCACTTTTTGCAGACACTTAATTAATGAAAGCAGATACGAAATCTCCTTCGATATGTTTACTGCGTTTTTAATGAGGTGAATTTATTACGTGATACTCGATAGGTCTTAAGAATCGTGTCGGCAAAAACTAAATTGGATTACAATTGTTGAATTTTAAATAGGTAGCCTATCTTATATACATTTAGTATTCTTAATTGCATTTTGTTTACGTTGACATACTATAAAAAAGAATGTGAATACAAATCTACCATGCGACGTTTAATAATAATATACGCAGTTATTTGATCTTAATTTATTCGGTGACGGATTTTTTTTCTTCTTACTACCGAGTAACGTATACATTTTAATAGAACAATAAGTACTGAAAAGCCTTTATTCTAAGAACCAAATGGTATTACCAAATTAGTATTTACCAAATGGTAAAATCCAATTAAATGAAATCTACATAAAATTATCATATAAAAACTTTAAAAAGATTTGCAATTGACTTAATACGACATCGCATTGCAATGTCGAATAAAATAAAGTTGTTTTTTCACTTTTTTGAGCGTTCTGGGAACGGATCGAGCTGAGCACACGTGCACATCGCTCGCAGATCGTGACCTGCCCGCCTACCTTGATTCAAGAATAATTTTGTGTTGCTGACTATGGGTTCAAGCTATAAATATTTAATACATAAATATGCACAATGATTACGAATTAATGGATTAAATATACTTAATAATTAAATCAGCATAATCGTGATTTTAAGAATCAATGACTACTAAGGTCGAAGAGTATTTAATTTGACCAGAGATCTAATTAGAAGTTTAAACCCGCTTAGAACTCCGTGCATATTTGTAAATGGTAGAGTTGCTCTATGATCTTTACTGTACATGTGAAATAAGATTTGCTATTTGAACAGTGAGTGAGATTGTCAAAAGCCGCAGGATACCCTATTTTACTTTCTTCAAAAGTCGCCAACACATCCACCACTCCATGCGGTTCACAGGGGATTTGTTGTTGACTTCATGGGTGACCATTTATCTGGAGACCAGTGTCCTCTCTATTTTGAAAGAACACAATAATACATAAAATTTTAAAACATGTATCTACCAATTCTACTATGTATCAATATATATCTGCGTCTACAAGCATTGATATTTCAATTGATAGCCTCCGTGGCGGGTTCGATTCCCGCACCGAGATAAATTTTTGTGTGATCTGCAGATGCACATTACGATGATGCCGACATTTATAGTTTTATTTTGATATAAGAAAATTCGGTTTCTTTTAAAATAATAACCATGTAGCGTGGTTTAAAATATTATTATGTCAGAATCTATTGGTCATGGATGAACTCGAAATACTCAGGTGCAAGCGCGCCGCTCGCGTCGCCAAACGGCTACATTGTGATGTCGCGCCGCCCGCCGCGCCGCGCCACCGCGCCGCCGCCGGCCTAGCTGGAAGATAAAAACAAGCCGCAAGTAATCGACTTTCTTATACGTATCATTCTCATGTATTTTTCTGTCCTGGGTTTTAGCATGATAAAAAATAGTACCTCTTAGTTACAAGTTGCGACATAATAATCATGATAATATTACTTAACAAGTAACAAGACAGTTTCAAAACGTCAAAGCACGCTGCTCGAAGTAGGTTTTAACCAGTGATGCTATAAAATTAGTTGACCTGAGTATCTATCTTAGTTCTTAACTGGGTTTTTAAGAATAATACTATAAAGTTAATTAAACCTAGATTCAATGCACCCAGGAATAATATTCTGACATTTGCTGACGCCTTTTGCAACCAATTTGAATTCAAACCTAAATATCTAATTTTAGCTTAGGGTACCTAACCACAGCTACTAACTACTAACCACCTACATATTAGTGTAGTAGAAGAAGAAGTAATGTTGAAGGCGTCATATTGGAAGAAGACATAAATTCTTATAAGACATAAACGTAATAAATTTGGCCAATAGATTATAGCTAAGCTAGTTAACTAGTAAGTGGTATTTAATCAGAGGTGGTGAGACAGACGTTTAGACTCACTTTATATTAAAACTAGCTTTTCCTCGCGGCTCCGCACGCGTGATCTGCTTTTTTCGGCATAAAAAGTAGCCTATGTTTATCAGGGATAATGTAGGATTCTAATGGTGGGAGAATTTTTCAAATCGGTCCAGTAGTTTTTAAGTTAATTCGTTAAATACAAAAATACAAATATTTCTTCTTTATAAATTATTGTTTATTTAGGTAGCTTAGCAACGGAAGCCTTCAAATATGAATAATTTTCCCCGTTTTTGCAACATTTTTCACTGATGCTTCGCTTCTAATGGTTGCAGCGTAATGTTATATAGCCTAAAGCCTTCCTCGATAAATGGACTATCCAACACAAAAAGAATTTTTCAATTCGAACCAGTAGTTCCTGAGATTAGCCCGTTCAAACAAACAATCAAACAATCAAACTCTACAGCTTTATTATATTAGTATAGACTAGCTTTTGCTCGCGGCTCCGCCCACGTGATCAAATAAACAAACAAACAATCAAACTCTACAGCTTTATAATATTAGTATAGATTTGATTTTGATTTGACAACGGAAGCCTTCAAATAATATTATTTTGGTAGCTTAGCAACGGAAGCCTTCAAATATGAATAATTTTCCCCATTTTTGCAACATTTTTCACTGATGCTTCGCTTCTAATGGTCGCAGCGTAATGTTATATATCCTAAAGCCTTCCTCGATAAATGGACTATCCAACACAAAAATATTTTTTTAATTCGAACCAGTAATTCCTGAGATTAGCGCGTTCAAACAAACAAACAAACAAACAAACAAACAATCAAACTCTACAGCTTTATTATTAGTATAGATAACACTTTGATTTATGGCTTGGAACGCCATCTGTAATACTAAAACGTAAAATCATTAAATACAAAACTAATGACATCTGTATTACATTGATGTAAGCTGAATACATTACAAAGCTAGCGACATCTGCTGGTCAAAAGTTTAAATATAAAGGATATGCTTTTCACTGCTAGGTGTCGTTAAGTACGCATTCATATTTTTATAGGCTGGTAACATTGTTGTATAAAACTAACCGCGTTCTGAAAAATGCTCTCTTTTGATTGGTTAATCGCAGTGAAGCGCAATGGTGCGTTTGTCATCCGCCATTTTGCCATTGATTGGATGGGGAAAACTGCCGGCTAAACATAGAAATTATATCGAGCCGCATCGCGGCTTCTTTCTTGTGCTATTGGAAGGTAAGCTTAGAATTATTCTGTATATACAATGTTTTTTATAATAGTTTATTTATTTGCACTAATTGGTATCTCCACAATCGGCCAAATGCCGATAGTGGTCGTTTTTTCGGTGCAATATTAACAAGCTCACCCATTCGAAAGCACAACTATTTCTCTGTTTTCGTCAGTTACGAGCATTACATTTTAATTATATCGTCAAATGTCCCAAGTAAATAATCAATCGGATGTTAAATAATTTTCTATTTTTACAGATCTAGGCTGAGTCTTCCAAGATGTATCTTTACAATTTGACTCTGCAAGGCTCATCAGCCATTACACACGCCGTCCACGGGAACTTCTCTGGCACGAAACAACAAGAAATAGTGATATCACGTGGCAAAATTTTAGAACTACTCCGTCCAGACCCTAACACCGGCAAAGTGCACACATTGATGAAAATGGAGATATTCGGGGTAATAAGATCAATGATGTCGTTCCGGCTCACAGGAGGCACTAAAGGTAAAAATAATCATAAAACCACGTGGTGTGTACACACACATATTTCTTAGGCTCTCCCACAGACCGCTGCGTTATGTCTGTCCGATATTATTAACGGCGTTCTTGCACTATTGATATTAGTAACTTACTACATTTCGTATTGAGACAGAGATAGCTCAGTGGAGAGGTATGGACCACTCAAAGTCGCAGTTTCGAAACCATCCCAAAGAGCATGCACCACTGACTTTTCTATGTTACATGTGTATTCATTGTTAGTCATCGCTTGCTTTAATGGTAATGGAAACATCGTTAGAACGCCTGCATATTATTTAGTCTGTTGTGTTTACATGAAGAAATGTTTAGTACTGAGGGTTGGTATAGCTTCAGACGAGAGGATATCTGAAATGAAATCTAATTTGTAATGAAAGCCCTGTGTACAGCATTCTGACAGTATAATACAGGGTTAATATTACTATTTGTATTGGGACATGTGCAGTGTTTAAACAGTAACGTGTTAAATTGTATGTGTTATTACAAAAAAAGTATGTAATATAAACACTATTGCAACATTGCTGTTAGAAATAAAGTAATGCATGTTTAATATTACAACCTTGTACCACAATTTTGTTATTTACATTATTTGTATGGAAGTTAATGCACGCATGGTCATTTTATTTTGTTTGGTTATGTAGCTCCACATGGTCTAAGATCCGGGTGAACATTGACCTTCACCCATCTGTTTACCTTGATGAAAATAATGTTTTAGGGTATAAAATGTGTTGCTGAACACACATACCAATAGGGTTGCCTAAAAAAATATGGTCAAGGATATGATTATTAACATTTTTTTTTTTATAATATCCCCTGGACTTGCTTACAAAAAAAATGAACTTTCAATGAAAAGTGTACAATGTATACAATGCATCATCTTGCTCCGTGTTCGTAAATCTGAAGGGACATGGGATAACTAGATGCATAGAATGAAAGCCAAAACGTCGCTCCTTACTTCCTTGTGGGGGTTGGGATGTACCGCTTTGGTACAATTCCCTTATCATTCCCCCAAATGCAAAAATAAAACCAACAAATACTAATACTTGTATATATTTTTAGACTACATTGTAATTGGCTCTGACTCGGGACGTATTGTCATTTTGGAGTACATACC
The DNA here is from genome assembly GCA_949126905.1 of Amorpha juglandis. Classification (NCBI taxonomy): domain Eukaryota; kingdom Metazoa; phylum Arthropoda; class Insecta; order Lepidoptera; family Sphingidae; genus Amorpha; species Amorpha juglandis. Next base: position 6,688,768 of record OX421376.1, read on the forward strand.
CAACAAAAATATATTGGAAAAGGTCCATCAGGAGACATTTGGGAAATCAGGGTGCAGGAGAATTGTGCCCGGTCAATATTTAGCTATAGACCCCAAAGGGCGAGCTGTTATGATTGGTGCCATTGAAAAGCAGAAGCTAGTGTACATATTAAACAGAGATGCTGAGGCCAGACTGACCATTTCTTCCCCGCTCGAAGCCCACAAATCAAACACATTAGTGTATCACATGGTAGGGGTAGATGTGGGCTTTGAGAACCCCATGTTTGCCTGCTTGGAAATTGACTATGAAGAAGCTGACTCTGATCCATCAGGTATGTATTGTTTAATCTGTAATGTGTGAGATGAACAGACCTTATTGCAATAGATACTGTAATTTTATTGGCATATCAGCATTTCTATAATTAAGCCATATTTTTTTAAATAAAGATAGGCATAAACATATACTAAAAGTCACAAGTAATACAAAACTGAATTATCCATCAATAATATATTTTAGCAAAAAGTTGTAGTAACTGTCACTACAAATTATTTGTGCCATAGATTTCTGAGTTTTCCTGTGACAAAAATATTGGTCATATCCACAAAATACTTCTAGATTTGGTCACAACCCTTTGGATGATACAAAATATACAGTTTATTGATCAAACTTGAAATGAACCAAATGCTGGATATTTGGTTCGTAACATTTTAATGATTATTTTGAGGTCCGTGTTTCTTACTGACAGTGACGTCAAATCCTCTACAATATTATGAAATATTTAATTTTAAACAATGCATTTATTATTTTCAATCTTCATAACTAATCACAATGTTTTACTTAACAGGTGAAGCTGCTCAAAAAACACAACAAACACTAACTTTTTATGAATTAGACTTGGGTTTAAATCATGTTGTCAGGAAATATTCTGAACCTTTAGAAGAACATGCAAATTTTCTCATCACTGTGCCAGGAGGCAATGATGGACCTTCCGGAGTCCTGATTTGTTCTGAAAACTACCTCACATACAAAAATTTGGGGGACCAACATGATATCCGATGTCCTATACCTCGACGGAGGAATGACCTTGATGATCCAGAGAGGGGAATGATCTTTGTATGTTCTGCCACACACAAAACCAAGTCAATGTTCTTCTTCTTAGCTCAAACTGAGCAAGGGGATATATTTAAAATAACAATAGAGACTGATGAAGATATGGTCACTGAAATTAAATTGAAATATTTTGACACTGTCCCGGTTGCAACTGCTATGTGTGTACTAAAGACTGGGTTTTTGTTTGTAGCCTGTGAGTTTGGTAACCAGTGAGTATCAATTGTTAATTACAAAAACAGTGTGTTACCTTGAATATTCTCCCAAATTAGTATAATTCAATCTAATTTTATAACTACGGCCTAGATATTCTGTATTTATCACTGGCACATATTATTTGTAAAACATGATATCTGTAGCTAATATGTATTGCTACTAAATATAAATGCATGTTAGCCTTGTGGACTTGGAGTGTTTCTAGTCCACTACGATTTTTACATGCTATAGAAGTAATCTCTGAACCAAGGTCCTCCCTTACTTAAATGGGGGAGAGCACACTGATGAGAGATGCACATTTTATTAAAAAAATAATGTGCAGGAATTTCCATTGTACTTATAGTGATCATAATTTTTTTAAATTATCATTTTTATTTATTTATTCAAAATTGAACCCTCTATTTTATTTATTTTATTTTCTTAGGAAAACAAAGTGGTAATACATATAAAAGTAACTAAATAAAAAACTAAAGCCACACATTTACATAAAATATATTTTTTTTTTTTTTTTGCTTTAAAGCATTGTCATTTATTTGAATATATTTTTCAGCTATCTGTACCAGATTGCACACTTGGGTGACGAGGATGATGAGCCAGAGTTCAGTTCAGCCATGCCCCTAGAGGAGGGAGACACATTCTTCTTTGCACCCAGACCTCTGAGGAATTTAGTGCTAGTTGATGAAATCGATTCGCTTTCGCCTGTATTAGGTATAGAACAAATCTAAGACTTAGTCTGTTTCACTATGTGCTATTTAACTGCTAGATTACGCATTAAACCCCAATGTATTTATTCTTCTCTTGTATATATTGATGGTGTGATAATTGTATATTTGAATTTGGAAAATATAATTCTTGGACATTGTGAAACAAAGGCTTAATTTTAACAAATAATTAGAAAAACTATATACTAAATACTCTTTTTTTTTTACAGCATGCCATGTGGCTGATTTAGCAGGTGAAGACACACCTCAAGTATACCTGGCTTGTGGGCGTGGCCCAAGATCATCAATAAGAGCACTTAGACATGGTTTAGAAGTGGCTGAGATGGCAGTATCAGAACTGCCAGGCTCACCCAATGCTGTGTGGACAGTCAGAAGGCACAAAGATGGTGAGTATTATAATCAATTCCACATGGTGGTGAATGATAACTATACATGGATGAAAATATAATAAACTTGTTGTTGTGTCAAACAAAAAGGAAAATTAACAAAGTATCAACCACTGGATAATTATAAAATTTCAGTCTTCGAATGAAGAAAGTCAGTATGGAGCATAATGATTAGACTTTTGGTCCGTGTTACTGAAATACCGTGACGCTACAAATAACCACTTATGAATGCTCCTTTTTATCAACAAGTTACTAATAAAACCCTGGTTGTTTGCAAAACATAAACACCAGTGGTTTTTCTTTTCAGAATCTACTATCTGCTGATGTGAAGATGGACCACAAACACTTAGGTAAGCATCGCCGACTCCAATTACCAACACTGGAGGTTGCCGTCACAGGAGGACTACTTGTATACGTAAACTGAACCTGAATTATCTGAATAAGATTTTAGCTTTGAGTTTTTCTTTTGGTTGCAGAGGAGTATGATTCATACATCATAGTATCGTTCGTAAATGCCACACTTGTGCTCTCTATCGGCGAGACGGTCGAAGAAGTGACAGATTCTGGGTTCCTGGGAACTACGCCGACACTGAGCTGCCATGCTATGGGGAATGATGCCTTAGTGCAAGTTTATCCGGACGGTATCAGGCACATTCGCGCCGACAAGCGAGTCAACGAGTGGAAGGCTCCCGGCAAGAAGTCCATCGTTAAATGCGCCGTCAATCAGCGACAAGTTGTGATTGCTCTCACCGGTGGCGAACTGGTCTATTTCGAAATGGATCCTGTAAGTTGAAATAATTTTGATTTAATTGCTTTTTCCGACGTATTTGCGTGGCTTTGCCTTCGGGTGAGGTCGCGTGAGAGTGGTGCGTAGCTGTACAATGCAGTGATGTGCCCACAACGTCGCAGATCATACCGTCCTCCCGCTTGCGGTAGAGGACGGCACTCGGCATATTCCATAGCCTTGCTGGAGTCCATCGGGCGATGAAGGCGGCAAAACCATGTCGTGGACAAACTCATAAATAAAATTATGTTTATGTTTTATTATTTTCTTGTCGACGTTTTCTAATTATAAACATATTTTCAGACTGGACAACTAAATGAATACACTGAGAGGAAAAAGCTGTCTTCAGATGTTTCATGCATGGCACTCGGCTCGGTTGCAAGTGGCGAACAAAGAGCTTGGTTCTTGGGAGTGGGCCTCAATGACAACACAGTCAGAATAATATCACTGGATCCTTCTGTAAGGAGTTTTGCATGACTTTTATTATTTTTACGTAAAATTTCAAAATGATGATAGCAGGACACCACTGAATTTTTGTGATTACATCCACCTAAAAAATGCGTTATTCGAATATTACTGATTAAATCCCTATTTCGCAATATAAAATTAACTTTCAAATACAAAAATTAACTAGTACTCCATTTCAGGATTGCTTGTCACCCCGTTCAATGCAAGCTTTGCCGGCCGGCGCAGAATCATTGTGTATTGTCGAACAGCCATTTGAATCGGGCACTAAATCTGCTTTGCATTTGAACATTGGGCTTAGTAATGGCGTATTATTAAGAACGACACTAGACTCTGTTAGCGGCGATTTGGCAGACACGAGAACAAGGTAATTTTGTAATTTGCAACTTTCGGTGTAGATGTAAATTATTATTAACTACTTAAAAAACCAAGTTCCTATATAAAATTTATCAAAATGATGAAAAAACTTACGCTCCTATATCAACTGAATTTAATTGACGATTACTTAACCAGATCTGATTAAACGAAAAATAGTACAACAGAAAACAAAAAAAAAACACAATTTCAAAAAGACGTTTTCTTTTCTAGGTATTTGGGGTCAAGACCTGTGAAGTTGTTTAAAGTGCGTGTACAGGGAACTGAAGCAGTGCTTGCTGTCTCGTCGCGTACATGGCTTGGATACCATTACCAAAACAGATTCCATCTTACACCACTGTCTTATGAATGTCTGGAATATGCAGCTGGCTTTAGCTCTGGTAAGTTAAACTAAAATCCATTGTTATGTACGTTATATTACTGGAATGAGTTGTGCTTAATAACTCGGTACTTACTTGTATAACTAACACAATCTGCAGACTTGTTTACTGACTACTACTACTAGTGTTTTCTCATTATTACATGTTGGAAAAAAACAATCAAAATCGTTTATTCTTACACCAAAGACTCGTTTCGATAATAAATCTAACATAACATAAATATAACATGATATACAAATCCGACGTATTTGCGTGGCTTTGCCTTCGGGTGAGGTCGCGTGATGGTGGTGCGTAGCTGTACAATGCAGTGATGTGCCCACAACGTCGCAGATCATACCGGCCTCCCGCTTGCGGTAGAGGACGGCACTCGGCATATTCCATAGCCTTGCTGGAGTCCATCGGGCCATGAAGGCGGCAAAACCATGTCGTGGACAAACTTTTTTAATTCAACCATTATTAATTACCCCATTTTAAATATATGGAATAGGAATAGCAATTTCATGATGGATGGATGACGTGTTTCTTATCTCAATGGAAATGGAGTCTGTTTTTATTATTAAATGTCTTTTTTTGGTTACAGAACAATGTACTGAGGGTATTGTGGCCATTTCATCAAACACCCTGAGAATTTTGGCACTGGAAAAACTAGGCGCTGTTTTCAACCAAACATACCTCCCGTTAGACTATACGCCTAGGAAATTCGTTATCAACACTGACAACAATCACATTATCATTCTCGAAACTGATCATAATTCTTATACTGAGGAAATGAAGAAGCAAAGAAGGTAATTTTTTCCATGAAATTCATTATTTAAGACACTTATTACTAAAAAGAAATCATTTATTTGTAACACTTATACACATTGTAGAGATAATGATGACAAAAAGACACATTTACCTGAATTAATTGTGGAAAACTCCTGCAGTACTGATTGCCATAACATAAAAACTGTTACATATTTTCAAGAGAGACCATGCTCATTTCCACGTTTTTTTTTATCATAGGATACAAATGGCAAAGGAAATGCGTGAAGCAGCGGCTGATGGTGGCCCTGAGGAACAACAACTAGCAAATGAAATGGCGGATGCTTTTCTTTCCGACATACTCCCCGAAAATGTGTTTTCATCACCAAAAGCCGGCGCAGGTCTGTAAAATCTAATTAATACAATATCTCTTTGTTTATAGCCATATTCTCTGGGCAAGAGCAGAAAATGTCTATGAAACTACTGACTCTAATCGAGTATGGCCAGATTACACCCCAACGTTAATCCCAGATGAGCTCTTATAGTTCATTTGATTCAAGTATGGGAAACATTTGAATTACAAATGTCTTCTATGCAAGTCAGATTAGTATCATCGTTTAAATTTATTTATTTATATTATAGGTATGTGGGCCTCACAAATTCGAGTTGTAGACATGGGTATTGGTGGTGGTCTACCTAACACTGTGTTCAGAGTGCCACTGGAACAGAATGAAGCAGCAGTATCATTGTGTATTGTGCGCTGGGCCTTACACGCTGAACATGCTCAACCACACCTCGTCGTCGGTGTCGCCAAAGATATGATACTTTCGCCCCGTTCCTGCACTGAAGGCAGTCTGCATGTTTATAAAGTAAGTACTCAATTGGCGAAATTAGTAAAATTAGATTAGTTTTTAAATAACAATCATGGTTAGTAAAATCACCAATGATGTCAATTTTACGCTCCGTGTTTCATCTGAAAAACATTGAAGATTGCTTAACCAGATCTGAGGTTATTACATTAAAATTTGACAAACTATACTATAATTGTGTGTTCAATGTATAAAGGTGACAATTCCTTTTCAGATTTATGGCAATACAGGGAAACTAGAATTAGTACACAAAACACCCATTGATGAATATCCTGGGGCTCTGGCAGCATTTAATGGAAGACTGCTTGTGGGAGTCGGCCGTATGTTGCGACTATACGACATCGGCAGAAGAAAACTACTTCGCAAATGCGAGAACAGACACATTCCAAATCTCATTGCTGACGTTAAGACTGTAAGACAAAGAATATACGTTTCAGATGTTCAAGAGTCTGTATTCTGTCTAAAGTACAAAAAGAGGGAAAACCAGTTGATAATATTTGCCGACGACACTAATCCAAGATGGATCACAAATAGTTGTATATTAGATTATGATACGGTGGCAATGTCAGATAAATTCGGCAATGTTGCTGTGATGAGACTACCTCAATCTGTTACTGATGATGTGGATGAAGACCCCACAGGAAACAAGGCTCTATGGGACAGAGGTATGCAAGCATCCGTTTGAGAATTATATGGCAAATATGTTTAGAATCCAAAAATCAATATTACTACTTTTCAGTACATACTACAACGTTGCACTTTTTGCTATGGAAACTACAGATTCTGATACATATTTTATTATGATGATACAATAAATTCACATGCTAGACTTATGAGAACACCAATGATTCTATTTTGTTATCTGAATTAAATAATTTGCAAAATAATACTAACCACTTCATGACATTTACTAAATTATAACTTCTATTTTAGGTCTACTAAATGGCGCGTCGCAGAAAGGTGATATAGTAGTTAATTTCCACGTTGGCGAGACAGTGACGTCATTACAACGAGCCACTTTAATTCCCGGAGGGTCAGAAGCGCTTTTGTACGCCACCGTCAGCGGATCACTCGGCGTTCTGTTACCATTCACCTCGAGAGAAGACCACGACTTTTTCCAGCACTTGGAAATGCACATGCGAAGTGAAAACTCACCATTATGCGGCCGCGACCATTTGTCCTTCAGAAGTTATTATTATCCTGTAAAGGTATGTACATAAACAGAAATATTCTATAGTTAAACTGTAGATTACAAATTATGGGCATCTGACATATGACCTGGACTTCTATTATTGTTTATCGCCAATAACTACAGAGTGGCCAAGTTATTACGTAATTATTTAACGTCCGACATTTAGTCAGCAGATGGCTTCTAAAGAGGTCATTTGTGTTACAATGTTGGTAGAGCAAAGTCCGTGTGTGTTACGTCGTGGGTGGCGGCCGTTATGGCTGCGCCCTCGATGTTGCCGCGGATTGCGTTCCTGAGAGTCGGGTGCACGTATTCTCCTTGCCCCTGTAGTATTTGGAACGAACAACATTTAAAAAAATAATAAGTTATATTTTCATACTTGTTTATTGAAATCGGTCATAAATTAATAACATTAACTTTTAAATTACAGAATGTCATAGATGGGGATCTGTGCGAGCAGTTCAATTCACTGGATCCTGCGAAACAAAAGGCGATAGCGGGCGATTTGGAGCGAACCCCGGCAGAAGTCTCCAAGAAACTAGAAGACATCAGAACTAGATACGCGTTCTAATTTAATATATTGTGTGAAATACATAATAAAAGTAAGAGACGATATTGTTTTTGTGTTCGCCCTCTGCCAGACTATTCTCGCGTTGTCTATACGGTCACACCCTGTCTTACTAGCTAAAGCAGTATTAGTGTCAAGCCATTGTCCCCGACACGGGGATAAACTCTTCGGAAGAGTCGCATGATTTCGATTGTACACCTTTATATGGGCTTGGAAAATGTAGGGACTGCAGAACGAACTTATTACACACCACACCTGACTTACATCATGGCTAAATAATAGGGCCATATCTAAGTGAGTTGATTTAAACAGTGTCCGTGGTCTCAATCGTCAGACTGAAATCCGTGATCAGAATGACTGGCCAAAACGACAGATCTGCTTTAAAATATAACTAACATTCAATACCTATTGCTACTATTTAATATCTTTGTTGGGATATTTCGTACCAAATTAATAACTAAGAAAATTAATTTGAAAAATGGCCAGTCATTCTGATGTCTGAATGACCACCCACATTTAGAAACTCCACGAAAAGGCTCCGAAATTTAATTTCGCCTGTACACAAATTCAGTACCTATTTAGTACCTAAACATATATTTTTTCTAGATTTTAAAGACAATAAATAAAAAAACATGAGCAAGAAATGTTTTATAGTGACAGAACAGCTTTAAAAATTTGAGATCGAATAAATTGATTTATGGGCCAAAAAAAATCGATATGTAGCTCTGAAGTTATCCAGTGAATCGATAATTTAGAAAATCGATATTAGATTATTTTCTGTTTTGATAAAAACCATAAAATTATTTACTGTTAGTTGAATGTAATAACATGGAGAATAGAGTAGAGGAGCCCGATCTCACACGCAACCAGCTTTACATGCCCCTATTGGCAAATAATATAGGGGAAAAGAAAATAATGGTAGGTCTCGTATTCGAGAGGCCGTCTGGGTTGGTACCACCGCTTGTGTCTATTTCTGCCGCCAAGCAATAGTGTGTACGCACTGTTGTGTTTCGGTTTGAAGGACATTGAAGCCAACGAACTTACTGGGCATTATGAGACAACATCCTATGTCTCGGGGTGACGAGCGCAGTTCAGTGCCATGCAATGGTTTGTAATTCAAAGTTCTGAGTGGTGTTGCTATTGTTTATGGGCAGGCGTGGCACTTACCATCAGGGGAGCGCCTTGCACGTATCTCGTACTAAGTCATGGAGCGGGTAATAAATGCCTAGTTTCTGAGGTATCTAGAGGTGCACCAACTGACGGTAGCAAAGTATGGTTCCATTCCACAGAATTGCCGAAAGAAGCTCTCTTCCTGGAAAACCAGAGCATTAAAGTCATTGTAGACGGCTGGTGTCTACGAATCATTACTAGAAAATTCCTTAAAGTACAGTGACGGAAAGATTATCTCAACTTGTGTCTGAAATTGACTCTTAGGAACTGTGTGAAAAAAAATTGGTTCAATTCAACCCCACGAAGACGGAACTTTATACATTAATTATCAAAAACAGAGGTTTCTCATATATCCTGGGCCCACTTATCCAGGTTTCACTGTATATCTCACGCTGATTTCCTGATCGCTGATTGCCTTCGTGTTAGGCACCGTGTGGGTCCCGAACTTTCATTTTTTAGACGGGTTACAGTCCAGACAGGTTTCAGAACCTCTGGTGTACGCAGAAGTGCAATTTCATCCTCGTTAATCGATATTTCTCGCAAAGCCACGTTTTAATTGGATAAAAATACAGTCATAGAAAAATCGTAAAAATAAACTTTCTGCCTAGATTTGTAGCCTCCCAGTGAACACGCATATTGTATGCCACTAAACAATGCATATAACAAGTAGGTATATTCTTATAGTATGTGTATTATTTAACACAAAGGATTACTTATGTTTATTATTTACTAATCAATGCCAAAAATCCATTTAAACTGTTTTTATTATTAACTAGCATTCGGTCGCGGCTCCGCCCGCGTGAAGTTCTATAGTTCCCGCGTATAAGAAAGCCTCATAGCCTGAACTAGTCAGATAGGTCACACAATTAATCATGCATGTAGGTCCACAGGAACAGTAACGATCTTTAGTGAGTAAAGAAAGAAACAAGGTCTAGTGACCGTTAAATAAATAACAATGTTTTATTTATAAGAATACCTATGCAAGAGAGTCTTGATACAAAAAACAATTACGGTGAACACGTCATGGTGACCTACAAGTATGAATGGCACCTCACCTCGTAGCCTAAAATGCAAATAGGAAAAATGTCACACAACTTGCGAGCACGTGAAACAAATGTTACTATGACTACAATATCGACCGGCGGCTTTTCCGAGGCTGTTCCTCTGAAATTCTCATTCGCGTGACGGCCGCTGAAACAATAGGGGTTGAAAAAGTCTAGACATCAGATTACGTGCACACAACTCGCCATCCAACCGCGCCGCAATCCCGTTAGTGTAATTAAAATAATTGGCCTACTGGTTCATTACTTACTAATTATGTTGATTTAAAATAAAGATCGTATTATATATTTATGAAGTGTGCCTATTCCCCTGGTACAGATCCGGTCGCGGACGATGAGTGCGTGCGCGAAACGAACCGAAACGCGCGCTCATTCGACTCGCCGACAATGCACGAGTGTCCATTTTTAAAAAGCACTCCAGAGCACTCATTAGTCATTAGCCGGTGCACCGTAACTCCGATGCGGTTGGAAGAAACGCAACGCGTATGCAATACGGGGCATTAGAAAGTGTAATGTATAGTGTGGTGCGATGCTGTCGGTGAGCAAGCCGACGTCGTTAGTTGAACAGAAGAAGCAACAGTGGGCGCGGGAGAGAGGTGCGTACCAAGTAGTGGTGCCTCGTGCTGCGTCCGCGCGTATTTGTTTACTGCTTGGTTTGCTCGGACTCGGTGTGAGCACTGTGAGCGCACTCCCCGGGCATGCTGTCTGGGTGCACCGCTGCACCTGCACCGCGCGCTCCACAAGTGTTCACTGAATCACGCGCAAGTATTCCCGACGTCTCTCTGTGCTTATGTGTCGTGCAGTTAAGGATTTAAACTACGCTAAAATTCTAGAACACGGACGGTACGTAATTAATTCATACCTAATAATAATAGGTATTAAATACCTACTTACTTATGTATCATTTTTAATCCCAACTATCTAGGTAAATAACTTAAAACGTAAATTTAAAAATGTTAAATTAAGGAGGTAGGTACTTAATTACCTACTTATAATGAATACGGCAAATATTTTGTCCTTGCAATTCACTTCTCAGCATTTCATAACGTTGACTCAAATTTCAAATAAAAAAGAAACTGCAATTCAATATCACGCGGTTCATAAAAATTCAATGCAAGTAGACAACATAGATTTCACCAATACGCGAACACGGCTTCAAAACTACCAAGCAGGTAGATACAAAATTGTAACAGATTAATGTATCATCATCACGCTAACATACTCGAGTGCCGAGTAATTAAAAATAGCGGTCAGTGTTGAATGTGTGTGTTAAATAATACTCACTGCCGTGCTGCAGGTAGCATATATTACACCTTGTACGTAATTCTAAATTGCTCAATTTAATTAATAACTTATCACGTCATTGAGCCACTGGCAGCGAACTTGGGCTGAGAAACCGGTGAGGTTTTGGGTTCCCAAGTGCGAGCGATAGACTAGCTTCTCATTTGTAACGGAACGTACACCTCCCAACATAGAGAGATAGAGACATAAGAGCGCGCTGGTCGGACAGTGACAATTTCAGGGCTTATAGTTTTTTTTTCAATTCGAACATGAAATGAATGAGTTGCCATGGATTAGAACTTGGGTCCGTAATTAAAAAACCTCATTCATCTCAAATCGGCATCTCGAGTCCACAAGTTCACTTGTGGTTTGAGCTTGTGTTGTGCCTCTTTCTTACCAGTTGACAGTGAGCCAACCAGGCTTCCGTATGCTAAGCGCTTGGTGGATCATTTTTTTATTTTTAATTATATTAGGTATATCATCATTATGGTGCCCCCTGAAACTTCCGCCCGAGACGGGTACCCGGATTGAACCAGGGCTGAACCCACGGGAACGTACTACCGGATAAAAAATATCATATGAATACTTGTACGAGATCGTTTAGCATTTAGGTAATCAACTAAACACATAGCTATTTAATTATGTGGCCAAACATTGTATGATCATAATAATATCGTGAAATAGTTATATTAGCCATCAAGCCATCACTGGCGGTGTTGATAGCGCTTTGTTTATATGATGCAATACAGGGGAGTAGTGTGACTGCACAACGAAATTCTAAAGGCTATTATTCAAAACACGGCATCGTGGAAAATGCACATGAGATTTTTAATATGCAAAAAAAATGCACAGTGTATAGGCATGAAAACACGACTGCATAAAGTACAAGTAAATGTGACCATTTCACGTAATATTCAACTATTTCGTGATTGATCAATTTTACGGTCACGACAATTATATAACTCTGCATGAATTTTTATACGATTACAAACGCAACAGAAACTAAATACTTACGTAAAAAAAACTCTGCTCTAAAACCATAAAAATTCGTTCTTCAATGACAAATCAACATTCGTTCATATATGAGCAAAAATGTGTCGGCGTAGTCAAAACATATCACTGTCTACTTCTTTAGCCTGCACCGTAATGGTTATTGTAGATAGTGACGTCATAATATGCATGCCAGCTGTACATACTTGTTTTGATAATTACTCCTTGCACCAGAATTTAATAGCTTAAAACAATTATTTTTAATCGGATTTATAAATTATTTTCGATAACAGATTTTGGGTAGAAAAAGTAACTTATTGATTGAATTGTTAAAAAACCTTAAAATTACCCTATTCAGTTTCTTCACTACGTCGCGTCGTGCCACTCAGTCCATTGGGGCTGACCTTTGCATTTCCAGTGGACCGACATGCCATTCGTCTGCGATAAAAAAACTTTTCACGTAGATCCTTGTACGTTAATAGGTTTACTTAGTTGAAAATAGTACAGGTCACACGAATACTAATATGGGCATTACCATAATTAAACAAGCGTTATCATTGTAGCACGTCCATACTCATTTTACACACACAGCATAATGTGCTTAGATTTCGTTGTCTTTGGATACTAAAAAAGTTTAATAATCGGAATAAGTACTTGAAGAAAAGACATATTGGCTTTTTACTGTTTTAATAATCACTTTCTTTCAATAATAAATAGGTATCTGAATAAAAAGTAGTTACTTTCAAAGCGCTAGTCGTATATATAGTGTGTATAGGTAGGTACGTAGTTTGTACATTTAGATCTGGGACTACAAATAAAACCAGAACAGAGACGCCCTACTTTCAGCCGTCCATAAATAAAACAACGATAAACTAAATACATGAACCATTGTAAGAAACCCTAATATAACCCTGAATATGAGTTGAGTACGTACAAATAATAATGTTGAATTATAATACCAACCCTTATTACAACTAAGTAATCTACAATTTTCACTTAAGGAGGAAAAAAATAAGAATAAATAGATAGTAACTCTTTATTGTAGACACACATAAAAAAGAAAACAATAATAGACAAAAAATAGCAAATAAATAAATGTTCCACAAGTGGCGGCATTATCACTAAAAGGGATCTCTTCCAGGCAACCATTGGATGGAGAGAATTATCAAGAAAACGTTAGACGGGTTGTAAGTACAACAAAAGCGCTAAAAACAAGCATACCACAATCACCACGATAATATGTGTCTAACATAAATAACTCAATAGGTTTCTATATATTTTCGTATCATACACACCTACCTACTCAAAATATTTTAGGTAGATGTACCTTTTAGGACTGGGTAGCAGGTCGCCTATACGAAACGCCTAAACACCCGTTTGTATGTACCACCGTTTTGTATATTTCTACCGCCAAAATAAGTGTAGAAACACCTGTGTTCCGGTTTGAATGACTATGTACTAGATACTGTTTATGAGCAGGTGTCGTACTTTTGTCTGGTATTCGACCTACTCGTTGTCATTAAGGCAAAAAAATACGTATATGTATTGTGGTATACGTTAGCTCTGAATGTCCCATTGCAGGGTAAAGACCTCGCGCAATATGCATATTGATAATAACTCATAAATGAATTTATGTATGGATGCACTGAACCAACTTGGACTCAGTTTAAAAGTTCTACACTGTTGTAATATCTACAGCAATATAAATCTATCAATAGTTATGTTATAAAATGTGTATTTTCGTCTCGTTTGATGTTTCGATCCGTTGCAACTTGCAGCACAAGTGCAATTCATAATATGAATTCGGGCGTAAACTTGTTTCCTGTTGAATTCAATGATGACAACCAACAAAGAATTTTGTATAACAAATAACACAATAGATGTAATAAAACGACTGTGTAGGTTGTCCAGACGGCCATGATCGATGGAACTGTTGATGTTGAAGGTCAGACAGGTAGCAACGACCTTTGTGCTTCCATGATGAAATTCGATGGTTCCCCAGGCACATTCTATACATGCAAACAACACATTATGATCAAAAGAGTCACGGTAATTTTTGCGTAAATTATTGTTACAATACGCGCAATTTAACTTGTCTTAACTAGTCTAAAGTAAACCACGAACGGTGTCGCAGTTATATATAGCGAGTTCACACAGTTCGATTTCAATTGACCAACTGCTAGTTGTATGCGATTTGAACCCTCCAAACAATCAATCGAACTGTTCAATAAAACCATACTTACAGCTTTTGTTGATTCAAGTCAGTTGATCAAGTAAAATCGAACTGTGTGAACTCGCTATTACTTTAATTTAATGAGAGGCGAAGTGCGTGGGTAAAGGCACTAATTTCAGCACGGCCAATACTAAATTATTTGATCCACACAAATACTTATTAATTTTAATTAATTAATGCACGGTGTTTTATAATAAAATTTTATTGTAAATAAATAAGTAAGTTAACGCAGCGTTAAATAATATAGCAAAACATTCACAAGTTAATACAGTCAGTCTGCCCACGAGAGCGTGACCAGACGCAAACAAAATAATACCATTATTAACTTCACTCGCAGATGTTTTTCATTTATTTTTCGTTATTCAACTTTTTAATAAATCTCTCTGAAATCAATTTCTTCCACTGACTAAGATTGGAGTCTAACTAATAAAGGCTGTAATCTCTCCCCATACATGTTCCATGTTCATAGGCCGTCTGGGTTGGTACCACCGCTTTGTGTATTGCTGCCGCCAAGCAACAATGTGTAAGCACTGTTGTGTTGAAGGACGTTGAAGCCAGTGAAATTACTGAGCATTATGAGACTTAACATCTTATGTCTCACGGCGACGAGCGCAGTTCAGTGCCATGCAGTGCTTTGTAATTCAAAGTTCTGTGTGGTGTTGCTTCTGTTTATGGGCATGCGTGGCGCTTACCATCAGGCGAGCGCCTTGCTCGTCTCGTCATTCAATCAAATAAAAAAATAAAAAAAGCTACTGTTCTTAACATTATGACTCAAACGCCCAGTTGTTCATTTCCAATAAATATAAAGTTCTAATCAATAACAACCGTAATCGATCCGTCATTTATAAATGAATTATTTAGAGTGTGACTAGCGGACAATGTGGCACCGCCTTTCAATATCTTCGATTCATTTCAGTCGCCTGAAATCGACTTACACGGTTATAGCCCACCTATCGCGTAAGTCCGGGGTATTACTGTATTCAGTATACGCAGTTATTACACACATCACTCCCCTCTCTCTCTACGTCTTCAGTCATCCTTACATCTCTGATATCAATAGCTGCCAGCCTGTCACGCGGCTTGTGACTGACTTCAGGCCGGCCGAGTTATTTAGCGAAATCAATGTTCGTGTTTATGACGAGTGTGAAATAAGATCCTTTCGCGGGTGTCCACACCAGAAAATTAGAATAACTTTGAGTACATTATTTTAATTTGGGAACGTTTTCATAAATAGAGGTGTATGGAATTCATAGCAAAATGATTAATTTTAATATATAGCGTCAATCCGAGCCATTAGTGTGATAAAACACTGCCAGTATTTCTTAATTTGTGCCTACTTACTGCCTTCGTAAATTCAACCGACGAACGCTTTAACGGAAGTCATTTGCATTACCACTGACCCTTAATTAACGCTAGCGAGCGTGTAAATTTCATATACGCAACACAGAACACAGTCATCATGTCCACAACATGCCATTGTACCGTACCACGCATAAGTTTAACATAGGGGACTTGCTACTTTTAGCAGCGCGATTTCACAGCAAAATCGTTATCGAGAAAGAGGTTTCTTAACTTCACAGATTAGTGTCATACAATATTACGATACTAAAGGTACTTAGTATTATAGTAGCGCATCCAACATCATACATAATCTTGTATTATATAAATACATACGCACTCACGCTTGTAATCCCCGAAGGGGTAAGCAGAGGTGCAACCGGCACATCCACACTTCACCGAGGCAAATTCCGTCCCATGATGTGACATGTGTAGGGCGAGCCCGCCGCCATATCGGGCAGAATTCCAGGCTCCGGGCTGATACTAACCACGTTTACCTGACCCGGGGATCGACCCCGAGACCTCAGCACAGCAATCATACCGCGTAAATTTTACAACTGCGCCGCCGAGGCGGTCAAAATAGGGAAAAATAATTTTATTTCTTAATACCACTGAGGTTCAAGGTGGTAGGCCTCTTTTATGCGAGAGCCCATCTGCGTTACATTATCACCACTGTTGTGTTTTGGTTTGAAGGACATTGAATCCGTGAATTTGCGTTGAGTCGTTGATTTTTTTCAGAATATTTTATCAGATAGTGTAAAAGTTAGAGAGGGGGCACATTTTTCACGACATATTAAAATATTTTCATAATTCCATTGCACCTATACGTATCCAAAATTGTATCCATATAGTGCTTATAGTTACCGAGTAAAGGGTTCCGTTAAGCCAATCGCCTACGGAACCCTAAAAATAGTAAACAACTTTCAAATTGCTTTCAGATACTCTCGTGAAAAATGTAATGGTGCTGCCACACCGGTGTTAGAAAATGTTATATAACATTTTATAACACCGGTGTGGCAGCAAAATTTAGTAAACATTTCTTAACAATTTGTAACATTTTGTAACATTTGTTAACATTTTATAACCGCAGGCGGCGGTACTTTTGAGAGCGGCGCCGTCAAAGAAGCCGTCAAAGAAGAATGTTCAGAAATGTTAGAAAATGTTAAGAAATGTTATAAAATGTTAAGAAATGTTATAAAATGTTAGATTTAATGTTAGAAAATGTTTGTAAACATTTTATAACATCGGTGTGGCAGCACCATAACGCGTACGCCAGGCTTTATGCATTTCATGTGCCTAATTTAAAATACAGCATGAAATGGCATGAACATACTGTCCGCGTTACACAATACAGTTCTACAATTACGTAATAAAATCATTGAGCGGACAGAAACAAAACATTTAACATAAAATTTGAATCACGTTTTTAGTTTATTGCTCAGTGTTCGGTAGATCAAAACTTTCGTTTTATCATTACCACGCTATCTCCCACAGGAATTTATTAATCGTTCGTAATTCTCTACAGACTGACTTTGTTTTCTATATGCCCACTTGAAACATTAGCAATTTGTTTTGCTAGAGAAATTTCTTATTACGTAGCGGACGGCAGTTAGGTAGTGAAATTTTAATTGTGTTGAATGTTTTTATAATAGGAGCCGGTCAGCGAGCTAGTGGATCACTTGATGGTAAGTGGATTGCCGACTATAAGACCCATACCTCCACAACACGGCCACGACTTTATCGACCGGTCAGAGGTTTTAATAAGTCAATAGTTTTTTGCTATTTTTTTTTACGAACTATACGTAGAAATATTTCGGAATCCATATTTAAAAGTTAGTTGATGTACCTAAATGTAGGTAATAACTACGAACGTTGTACACGATAAAATCATTTAAGTAGGTGGTACATAGGTGTTCGTTTTAAATAAATTTAGTTACGAATACGAAGAAAAGTTTACCCATATTTTCTTTTCTAGGTTAGATTTAAGTACCTACGTTTTTGATTGTTGTTATCACTGGGCGATAATCTTGGTTTTAATAACATAACTCAACATTAATAATAGGTATTTAACGAACGATAAATATTATATTAACACAAATAAGCTATTCGTTATTTTTAATAATAAAGTACACATTCGAAAAGAAGCAAATCACTACACATAAAAAGTGCACCCTCCGTCGATAACTATTAGCATCCCTTACATGTGATATTGATAAAACTTGAAAACCCTTTACATACCTATAAAGTATAAGGGGAACATTTTTATTTTTTCACGATAATAGAACAGTTAATACGTCATAGATAGCAGCCATGGACGGTAGTCTCTAGTGAATAATATATTATTACTTGCAGTTTTAGATGTTTTTCAAGAAATATCTCCAAAAGTGTAATATTATTTTTACTATGAAATTTCAGAGGAGATGTCTCATCTTTACCTACCTTGGAATACTGGGGAACGTTACACAAATCGCTTGCAAGTGCGCAACCAATTCGCCAGCACTCTTGAACTGCACAAACAATCATCTTACGACTATCAGGAACCAGGTCAACGTCAAAGAAGTCCAAGTCTACCACCTATCCATCACATAGAAGCAGAAAGATCGGTTATCAAAGAAGATAGGAGGTCCAACGTTGTGAATCGCAATATTCCAAGTGCCAAGAGATTCGCATTTTACGATGAAGATTGTGAAGGGGACACATCTGGTTATGGCAGCGAGACACTTAATCATATGAACCGAAATCGCAATGATTACGTTCATGAAGAAAACCGAAATGCTATTGCTGCGTGGCATCAAGAGATTACTGATAACAGGTGAAGTATATAAATATTCTAACCTGATTTTATAGACTACAGAGACACGCTCTAGGGGCGCAACCATAAATCAATGAACACTAATATCCTTTGGTGCAACCAATCAAAATCTTATAGATAGCGAATATAAATTAACTGTTGATGCTTGTTGTGAGTGTGGTTAAATTAATATGATTTCTTATGTTTACGCGAATATACGCATACGCATTGAAATAAAACCATCCCCTTGACCTCTTGTCCTCCCTGTGACCAGGAAGGCTGAAAAGCTTTCGGAACATCGAGATCAAAAGTAAATATAAACCGCAATAAAATATGTTTAAAGTAGTTTTATTTCAAATTAATGTAAGTACAGTAATACCCCGGACTTACGCGATAGGTGGGACCGAGCTATAACCGTGTAAGTCGAATTCGCGTAAGTCGAGTTACAACTTTGCATGCACTTTTGAGTGACATAATTTGAGGTTATCAATAAAACACAACGTACGTAAAACAATTCAACGCGGAACACGTTCGAATCTGTCGTAAACGGACCACTAACATGGTGAAATAGAAGAGCTGACGCGCTCGGCCATCAAAAAGAATAACCGCGTATCTCCGAATTCGCGTAAGTCGGGGTAGCGTAAGTCGAGGTATTACTGTAATAAAGATCGTCTTAAATAGGGCCCTTAAAAAGGCGCAATAGCGGAATCTTGCCCTGATGTGGAGACTTCCAGGGCTGGGCGCCGTTGACTCCAGCTTCACGTTCGTTGTTCATAGTATTTAGGTTTTTAATTTATTAAATTTATCAACCTTAATCCATTATTTTAAAAATCAACATATTAAATTACAGTTTTAAGAAACAGATTATTATAATTGCTTGAACTAAATTATTTTATAGGTTGCCGACAACTGAAATCCCAACATCAGCTCGGAGTCCACGAGCAGCTGAAGAAGGGCGCCTCAGATGGGGGGATCGTGGAGTTGCTACTGGGCGATTGTGGGAACCCACAGCCCCTAATGCTAGATTACCACAGGTACATTGATTTCCGAGGTTATTTTGAGTAGGTAAGATTCAATAAGTGACTATATCTGCAGATCTGTAAAAACTATTTTTTATAGCAGAAACTGGCAAACGAGCAAGTGGGTTACCTTATGGTAAGTTATCTCTATCACCCATGATCATCCACAAGACCGGATGAATTATGAAAGCGTTGCCGGCTTTAAATAAAAGGGGTAATTAAGGGTTTGGGAAAGGGAGGGGGATTCCGACGTGATTTTCGAGGCAGCCCATCATGCTGTAGACAAAGCTACCTGTAGCGTGGCGCTACTACTTAGAAATACAACCAATAAGTTACAGGAATTAATTGGCATTAATTAGTTTAGCATATCATAAAAATTAGATTCATTTCCTTTATAGATGCCAAATCAAAGGAAAGGTACTCCCTCTTGGGTAGAGCGCGGCTTAAACATGATCGAAAATACTTCGGAAGTTCTAGTCATAGACCAAAGAAGCTCGAGCAACAGCACCGGACTCGACTGTGATAGGATATCATGTAATGGTTGCGATGAAGGAAGGTAATGCAACTATAAACTAAATTAAAGGAGTTAACAAATTATTTATTAGAATTATATATATATTTCATGTTATTATTTTACAGAACATTTCTTAGAGGACAGAATGTTCCCCTGGAGCCAGAAATAAAAGCTCAACGCGAAAACAAACGCATGAAAGCACTTGAATTGCAGTCAGCTATACTGAATCAATTAGAAGACAGGGAAAAGCGTCGTCAAGAAGAAAGGGAAAGGAAACTGAAAGAAGAACGATATGAAGAGTTAAGGATACAACGACAACAAGAAGAAGATAAATTGAGATTAGAAGCAGAAAAAAGACGTCAAGAAGAGAAACAGCTTTTGGAACAAAGAAAACTAGAAACATTGAAGAAAGCACTCGAAGACGCAGAACGAAGGGCAAAACAAGAGAAAGAAAAGAGGTTTACTAGTTTAAAAAAAGCTTTAAAATCAAGTGTAGAAGAGGACAGTAAACAAAATGTACAAGAAAATATACCAACTGAAGTCATACCACATATTGAACCGACAAGTCCAACTAAGACAAACAGAACATATGACGTACATTCTGCAAAAAGCATAAAAAAAGAAAGTTGTTCTCATCAAACAACTGAATTTAATTCACCAAGATCAATGGGAACAAGCAATTTAAATGTATTTATTCACAGTATACCTCCTCTAGCAATCGCCGATGGTCAGTTCAATCTTGTTCCGATTGGAATTAATAACAATGGCGAATTAATCAACGGGAATACAAACAGTATTCAATTAGCTGTTTTAGTTCCTCAAAATACAGTTGGAAATTTGTACAGTGTATCATTAAACTCATTAAATAATATCAATGATTCACAAGACATGAATAAAATGGTAACCCCTACTAACACATATTGCCCAGTTAAAATGAAAGATGCCGCCACGCAAACTGAAATTAGTGTATTCAAACGAACTACCGACAAGATAGTAGAGACAGAAGACTTCGAAAGTAATGTTGAAAAAGATTATTCAAATATAGATGAAAACGCGCCACAAGATAGTCATCACAGTACTCTAAAAAAAGATCGCCGATACCGGTCCGAAGAAAGATATAAAAAAGATTTGGAAAACCGACCTAAATGGGGTGTGAACAGACCCGCTGCTCAGTACAAAAAACAAAGCGAAAAGGATCCATTTTACAGTCAGAAAAGGAAAATGCGACAAAAATACAGACCTCAAGCTAGACAATATCTATCGCAATCCAGTGAAGATAGTCGTTCTCCTAGCCCCCCAACTCGTTCCGAAAAATTTACCGATACTGGAATCAAACATCGCAATTCTTTAAGTCAGTCGTATTGGAGAAGCAAAAGATCTAATCAAGATCTTCCCAAAAATAATATAATGCCGGAACCTGTTAGTAATTTACAGGCTGAATTCAACCACATAGGGCAAATTACAGCCAGTGAACTAACGGAAAACAAGAAGTCACCCAAGATGTCCCCTAATAAACGAATAACTTTATCACAAAAGTTTATTAACGACAAATATGGAAATAGAAAATTATGGATAGAAGACATTAACGAGAGAAATGCCAAATCTAACATTTTTGATTCAGAAAACAGAAAGAAAATAATTGACCAAATAAACATAGCCAAAAGAGATTACATCGAAAAACACGAAGACCAAGAAAGCTTTGTCATAAAAACAAAGTTTTAAGAATGTTTTTTGTAACAAGTTTTATAGCTAGTCGTGCAATATATACCATAAAAATAGGTTACTTTCGAGATTGTTATCGATTCAACCGTTTCTAAGAAATAAGCCAGCGCATTGTTGGATCAATAGTATAAAGTTAGTTGAGCTGCACGTGTGTTTTCTTACAATACGTTATGTCCAAGTTAATAGATGATTTATTTGACAAAAAGAAAGATGAAGCTCCTATGTTGGATTTATCCAAAACCGTGATAAATACCGCAGAGGAGTATAGAGCAATTCTAGATAAAGTGCCCGACTTCAAAACTCGACCAGAAAAGGTAAACGGATCTAAAATTTATGTTTGAAATTACTAACTTACCGTCGTTTAATTCCGATATTGTTAGGTACGAAGCGAAGACGTAAAAATAAAAGACAAGACAGAAGACCAAAAAACTAGAACTCCTCGTAAAGAAGTTAAAGCTTATGAAAAATTGGGAACCAGAGGTTACGAAGAAAAACATTTCACATACATGGACCCAATACCTGTTGAAATGCGGGGTTTGAAATTCGAAGAGCTATGCGCTGTACCCATCGAGTGGCGTATGCTTACGTCCATCAGACCAAAGTCTAAATTAGACGAAGAATATTTTAATAGGTGCGACTCTAACATCTAACATTATTACTCAGATATATGTGACAAGATTATTATGTTTTAATAATTTGCAGGTTAGTGGAACTGAGAAAATCTGAATTAAAAACCAAAGCCCGTGATAAAAGGGAATATGCCAAAAATAATATGATAAGAAAGACAAAAAATCGTTCGGGAGTGACTGAAACTAGAGTAGTGTCTTGTGCCGAATGTGGTGAAGAGTATTGCAACGGTTTGTGTATTTTGTTATTTTAGCTAATCCTCAGTAATTGTCTTAAACAAAATTCGAGACCGAGTACGCATGTAGGCACTGTGACTTGTGAGCAATAATATGCAAAAAGAAATCGCAGGTTCTTTCCTACAACGATACTCTAGATGTGTCATTGATCAAAATTATTCGTTATTCTAAACAAACAATATAAAGAGTGGACTTATTGTTATGTGCAGGTAAAATGTGTGTCATAACTAATTACGACATGTTTGCTCGACTGAAAGTGGAAGTGGAGACGAAGACTTCACGGAGCCAAATGACACTACCCCAAGGGGCGAACAAGTTACGCCGCATGCGACGCAGAGTTCGACGCAAGCCGCGCAGCAAGAGTGCCGCACCGCCACACAATCAACATCTCAACAAATCCGGAACTAGGAGCGACTCCGAATTATAAAATGTATACGTGAATGCGACCTAATTCCCACCTCACATCAATGCAACTTACGGTGACACTATCAATACACGCAAAATAACTTAGCCAATCAAGAGACTTACGGCAATTTTCAATAAAATATCTGAATTTGATTCACCGGATAGACGGTACAATTAAGCCAATCGAATACAGTTTGAAGGTCACGCTTACTTTGAGTAATTGGTTGATTTCCAAGATCTATTCGGATAATCAAACCGAGGTCGTTTATTGAAAATGGCCTTAAATGGTAATGAGAAGTATAGAAGGCGGTTGAAGTAAAAAACTTTCAGCCCGACCATTTTTTTTTTTGTTTTCCTCCTAGAGGGGCATTATCTGCTGAAGTTAATTTAAATAATCCACTAGGACTGCTAGTAACAATTTAGACAGTAACACTGCTACGATTTAAATTATGTGTTTCGGCCATCTTAGTTTATCGTGGGAAACAGAACGAGCTGAATGCTATTCAATATAGAGGATAACATTAGATTATAATACTATACATATATGTATATAAATGGAAGGGTGAGACGAAGGCGCTCGAGAACGTAATATGCCGATTAGGTAAAGGGTTTTCGAAAGTCGTGACGCCCTTTTCGTAGATCCCAGTTCGTTGTGACTCACAAGCACTCTCAACCGGCGAAAATGTATATATGTATGTATACGGAAGAGCCGAAAGGATGTGTACGAAAGGCGTAGACTGTGACAGTCAACGGTATCTACCAAGCACCATAGGATATAGGCGGGAGTGTGTATGTATATGTAATATGTATTTATAATACGACCAAGCTGGTTAGTGTTTGAATATTTGTAAAAGAACAAAGATTTCCCAAACGCATAATTCATTTAATCTTAGTACTGTTTATTATTATACTTTTTGTTCCTAGCTTAGACTGTGATAAATTGTCGGTTTCGACCTAACCCATGGGATTACGGTAATGTGCAGTAAATAGTTAATATATAGGTATTCTATTAGTAGATATCCAAAAGTATTAAAATTGTGGTGGGACGGTGTACCATCACTTTGGTACCGACTGGATAGCGAACACTGTACACAATATGGTGAAAAACCCGCCATATTGGTTCGTTCCGGAGTCAGCCAATGCATATCCAGTAATATCAGGCCGACACAATTCTACCGACCGGACCGCCGTGGGACATAGTATCTCATAACGGTCAACATTATATTTGGACTGCACTGTATTTAACACCAGTTCCAGTGTAACCACTTTGCCGTGCCAAGATAACAAAATATTCTCAAGTAAAATGTATAAACTGACTTCGACCTCCTGTTTAAGATATTAAAATACTCTAACCAATGACATAATATTCATTCTGTTAAGATTTTGACTGCGCATAGTTGCTCGAATATTTTAACTCTTAAAAAAATCTCTATTGCCAATATTCAACTTTAATATGTTTTATATAAAACTGTTCCCTATTAAGACTTGATATTTCACATTTTTAAATAGCTTGGCACAGTGGTCACAAACGCTTTAAATGTTATTAATTGCATTGTAGTATGTAGCTAAATAAGTAAAAATGTATCTTGAATTTTTGTATTACAATTTTGATATTATATTATTTGAAAAAGATTATGGATTTTTATTAATAAAACAAAGACAATTTAGAAATTATCAATATCACTCTTTATTGATTTTAAAAAAATATTTATGTTACACAATCATTACATTATTATTACATATTATAAACAACAATATTCCCGTGATAGAGTAGTGTATATGCATTAGCAATATTCACCCGTCCAGCAGACTACCACATGGCGTAATGAATATGAAGCCAAAATATTTTTTGCATATCTCTATTAGCATAACGAATTTCATTCATTGCTGAAAACCCACTATATGATAAACTCTTAATTTTAAGGCCTAAGTACAGCTGTCATACTAGAAATAAGGGAACACAAAATAACTGGAAAAAATAATTCAACTATCATTTATAGGTACAGCCGTAACAATATGCCTAGTAAAATCTACGAACAGGACAGTCCTAAGTATAATAGAAACTTAACTATTAGCTATTGTAATGATAGACTAAACCATTCCTGTGGCACTAACAGATATCACAAGGTCGCGACAAGGACGTGAATAAGTAAATAAAATCTTACAGACTTAGATCTTTTTACAAGAGATAGACATTAAGGAAGTATAGATATAATAAAGCATCTGTTTCGTTTTACATCGGCCTACAGTGTGTACATGTTAGAAAACGCTAATCATTCAATACCTGCCAATAAAATTATTTCACAGCCGATGTTCGAAAATACACAAATTTATGAATTAGTTGATATATTTTGTCTATGTCAGTAGCATATTATGAAATATATTCTTCATTCTTAACCTATTTATTATATAATAAATTAGTAGTAATTAAGATTTATTTAGAATTTGAAGATGATTGTATACAGTATGATGTCGTTACTACGCTACACTTGAATTATTATTATTATTCTTAAAACTAGGTCACAAAATAGGAATCTGCAATAAAAGAGTAAAAACCATTTATTAAATTCGTAGCGATTACAATAATTACTATCGCCATGGCGGCGCGCACACGAGGGTAATATCATCTTAACAATGTGGATATGTCTGTATGAATCGAACATAATTGAAAACTAACTGATGATTGTGCAAAACGAGTGAGCACAATGTATTCGGACGGAAAATATCTATTTTACAATGTAAATAATTGTGCAATACCAAATTAAACTTCCCATAATATAAGGAAACTTTATGTATAATCTACTGTTAGTTTTAAACGAATTGATGTCCCGAAACTGCATAATTTTGGTCCAATTGCAGGTCTCATCACAATGTTCCGTCATGGAAAAAAATCACAATTATTATTGCAACTCAACAAGATGATCTTTACATCCACATAATAGTGGATATTACGATGCAGCTGGTTTAATAAATTTATATTAATCCAGGATTAAATAACTATGTTAATGTACAAAGATGAAATGCACACATGGAATGAAAGGAAATGTTAGACCCTTATTACTACAAGCACCAGAAGATCTCCAATGTCCATATATAATTCTACTTCTAGATGAAATACATTTTAGGTACTAAGTAATATAGTAAATAAGGGAACACATACACATTTACTTATTTTAACATAAATTTCATAATAATATACCCTTTCTAATGACATACTTGACTAAACAAAAAAAATAACACATATTGCAGATTCCCAAAATCCACTTTTAAAGTTATCCAAGTACTTACTATGACTCATACACAAATAGTATTATGCTCCATCAGAAAACAATAATTAAATTATAATAATGAAAAACAAGTCAACGAGATAAATGTAAAATAAAATATGTAACTAAAAACATGGACGTAAGTGAAACAAATGTGTAAGATAGTTTCCTAAACTTATTACATAAATAACTTTCACACCATGTAAAATTACGATCCCGATTCAAATGTAAATAGAAATGACATTTGTATTATTCCATATTTATTAAGGATTTAAATCACGTACCGCACAGATGGTAATAATACGAGATGTGCCAGTGGTATTGAGCTAGCAACGGGGTGCTACATCCAGCTGGACCCTGTCTCTGCGGCTTACTGCTCACTGATCTTTACGTGCTTTCTTTTTGCTTTTCTTCGATACCTTTGCGTCATTCCAGGTATCTGATAAACGGTCGCCATAATTAGTACAACAAATATATTAAGTTTTAAATAATAATAAAATAATTCTAAGGTTTATACAGGGTTATTTTTAAAACACCAGCAACCTCGCAGGGGTAGATTCCTAAGGTTATAAGCTACTACTTTTGTTCTACGACTTTTGATAATTTGTTAGATTTTATTTTCATACAAAAATAAGTATTCATTTAATTTCCGTCTTGAACGTTACAACGCGCATCGCAGATTACGTAAACAAATACGCGAAGCGTGGGGAACCGGGCTAGCTCCTTTGAAGGTCAACGCCCGAGCAGCTGAGCGGCGCGTTTGATGTCGCGCGCGCACGCCGCGCCGCGCCGCACTCTACGAAGAAAAACACGACACAACAAAAACTTGTAAAATCATTTTTTTTTAAATATATTGAGTTATATGGGTCATACCATGTAAAATCGTCTAAAGGAAAAAAGAAATTTCCCGACTCATTTTAAATTTTGGTGTAACTTTGAGAAACTCTACTCTAGGGTCCCAAAGAACAAAATTTACACGAGTTTGATTTTTACAAGCGCTTGTTTCCGCCTATTTAAACATAAAATTATAAAAATCGATATTTTTAAACCTTATCAACATTTGCTGTGAAATTTTTCTGTTTGAAGCTATCTGCATGATCAAGACGGAATTCACAGTGGGAAAGATAGTAGTTTACACTTAAACTTACTTTTACGTTTACTCAATTTTTTTTTAAATACCTATTAGTTTTTTTTTTTTACTTTTTTTGTTTTTTTTTATTTTTCTTTTTTTAGTTTTAATCCATTAGTAAAAACGTCCAGATGTTTGCTGTGAAAAAAAAAACGGCTCGTACATGCACTAAACATTAAAATAACAAAACAAGTGATGTAGTAATTTTAAGTTGAAGGTAAAAACAGTAGATTCTGTGGGTATCAGATTTTTATCTCGCAGTTAACACGTTCGTTTCATAACCTGAAAATTGGGATTTTTTAAAATTCCAAAATTTGAAGCAAAGTTTTTTTCTATGAAGAGTGGGCTGCTCAAGTCAACTTGTGGCTGAATTTTGTCTATGATATGTATACTTAATTCCCGCGGAGCATGAGTTTTTAATTCTCAACAGTTAAGACGCTAGAGTCGATTAAAATTCACGAAAAATTACTAAAAAACACTCATTTTCAGCATGGTGCTATTATTCAAAGGGATCGTCCGAGCCAATTCTCCTCATTTACACTTTAACTACTCTCTCTCTCTTTCCCACTGTGAATTCCGTCTTGATCATGCAGATAGCTTCAAACAGAAAAATTTCACAGCAAATGTTGATAAGGTTTGAAAATATCGATTTTTAAAATTTTATGTTAAAATAGGCGGAAACAAGCGCTTGTAAAAATCAAACTTGTGTAAATTTTGTTCTTTGGGACCCTAGAGTAGAGTTTCTCAAAATTACACCAAAATCTAAAATGAGTCGGGAATTTTTTTTTTTCCTTTAGACGATTTTACATGGAATGACCCGTATCCAAACTCGTAGAACAAAAGTTGTTCCGTATGGGGTCAGCTATCTGGTCCTGCGAGGTTGCTGGTGTTTTTAAATTAACCCTGTATAAGTAAGGTATTATGTTTGATTACTTAGATAAAAAGGACAATACTCACCACCAAGCTCATCAAAGACAGGTGCATTTTGCTTCTCATCTTGTTTCTCTGAGTCGGAATTATCTTTCTCAACTGGTTCAGGTTTAGGGGTACTCTTAGCAGCAGTGGAAGTCTGCAACAAAAAAAAATTACTTACATTTCATAAACCACTACAGCATGCATGCATGTGTGGCATGATTGCAACTTGTGGTGCACCCAAAATTCATGTACAGTACTATGATTAAAATAAGTTGCTCCAGCATTCTTAAATTTTTACAAATGAGTATGAATATGCAACTAACTTCAAGCCATCTGCGCTTGATCAATCACTGGAGTAAAAAGTACATAATCTTATGTTGCAACATTTTCACCATTACATCATCACAAAAAATACAATATCTTTGTACTACACAAAGTCTGCTGAAGCGCATAACTATTATCACACTACAAACTGATATTTTGTATTATCTATAAAATTTTACCACTAAATAAATATCTATGACAATAGAATAAAATGTTTTTTAAAGCATGTTTACTAAATGTTTTGGTTACTCCTGTGTGGTGTACTGTTACATTGTTTAAATGTTATGTGCATTAATTTTCTTCTTTCAACATTATATTTACGCAATAACCTAGTTCACGAATTGTTTATACATAGATAATACATACATGATAAAGATTATGGAAATTAACAATATCTAAGATTATTGTCAACAAGGGCATGTTAAAACACTGTCAACTACAATGTTTACACTGTGTAATATGTAAATGACACATTTTGTCATATACATATATAATATTAATAGTACTTAAATGACTGTCATAAAATCTGATTTCCTAATATAACTTGAATTTTGATACTTCAGTTAAAACTTCTGAATTACCAAGGCCATTGCAACATTAATGGCTAGACACTAGGGTGTCCCTTATATTTCAAGTTCAATATATTTTTATGCATACCTTCTTAAAAGTTTCGTAATAACCCAATATAGTATAGAAAAAATATTAGCCTGTTTAATAAACGATAACCCGTGCCGACTTGCGATTTAAAGTTGTCCATACAAGTTGCGCGGTTGTTGCGTTTCATTTGTCATTTTACACGTGATTTTTTAAGATTATTAATGCGCGCGGTATTATTTACTACATTAATAATTATGTTAGTGGAATTACGAAGTGATAAACAAAATATTTTCCTAATCGGACTGCCTAACCATCATATAAATGGTGCAAAATTACCATCTAATCGACAAGTTCTCGCTGTCTCATTTTACAATATTCGCGAAGTCAAGCTAACTGTTAGTGAAAGTGCAATTCTTGTGATTAGGGAAATCATTATATTTTGAGAAAAAGTCAGAATTGCCACTAAAGCATTTCCTAATTGTTTACTGTTGATTTATATCATGTTTGGAGGGAACTGCAAAAAAATTGTAAGAAACCCCCAGGTCACATTCAAGAATCGATAATAGTTTTAAAATAAACCTTGATAACTTATTTGATATTACTGATGCCTTTGAGAGAATGAAAATAGAGGAAGACAAAGTGTTTTAAAGAAACAGACAGAGCCAGGTCGACCGGAATGCTTAGGTGGTGTAAAATTGTCGGAAAAAGAAGAAAAAGCTAGGCAAAGACGATTGGAAGAATAGGAAAGGAATGTAAGGAAAAGAGATAGAAGAGAGAGAGAGATAAAAGAAAGAGACTAAAGCCGTATCAACTGCTCTCCTTGACTGGTTACTTCATAATAAAGTCCAAATAATGTGCTGCGACACAACAACTTCGAGTACTGGCCGTTTCAACGGAACTTGTGCTGTTTTGGAGCAGACTTTAGAAAGAGAATTGTTGCCTTTTGCTTATCGTCATCATGTTTATGAGTTGCTCCTAAAAACTGCCTTCGAAACCAAGATAAAGCAAATTACTAGTAGCCTGGATATTCAGATTTTCAATGAGCTCAGAGACAATTGGAAAAACATCTATTCCAGTAAAATTGAACTATCTCTTGATTTCATAAAAGAGCGTATTGCTCGCGGACGCAACAATTTTTAAAGCTTATAAAAGCAAGTTTAGCCATTACTTGTGGTATTTATGTGAAGAGATATTCATTCTGTCCCATTTTGATGATGAAGTTGATAACCAAAACTAAGATGAAAATGATCTCCCACTTAAAAAGAGACAAAATCTCAGATTTACGCAAACGCTATGTCCCATCCAAGGAAGAACTATCGTAAAAGTTATTTGGTAAGTGAAATTATTACACGCTTTTTATTTTTTTGTGTATTTTAACATTTCTTATTTATTTCGTTATTTAATCTGTTTTTCTTTCAAATAAAACGCGGGATGATTTTGTATCAGAAAAGAGCTTTTCTATCTCGATTGCAGATCGACGACAGTTTTCTTCAGGAAGATGTATCGTATATTATTGGAATGATAATGCTGTTTTTCTGGAAGCTAAAAGAAGGATAAGTCGTTTGAAGGTTGTAAATGACACTGCCGAAAGAATTGTGAAATAATGCAAGATTTTAATGGACTTATCACGGCTGAAAAGGAACAAAAACAGTTCTTGTTGCGTTGTATTAGAAATTTGTATACGGACTATAAAAAAAACGACTCTGAAAAGAAGTTACCCTGGCTAATTGTTATTATTTATGTGTAAATAAAGTTTAATGTTTATCTTATTTTATTTGAACTCTTATTTACTTCATTTGCATTGAATATATTAGTTTTATAGTAGACCGAAATATCAGAACAAAACATGATTTTTGATAAACTTGGTAGCTCGGTCGGCACGGGTTACAATTAAGCTAGAAAGATAAAATTTTATATTTGAGCATGTTTTAGCATTTATAAAAAATGTAGAGGGTATGCACAGCGAATTTCTAAAAAAAATTTTTTTTCGTCATTTAAGGGACACCCTACTAGACACTTTTAATTTTATGATATGAAATTTGAGTGGTGCTCTTACTGTTTATGGGCAAGCATGATGCTTAACATCAAGTGAGTGATCTGGGCCCTTGTATTATTAGAGGTTGATCTCTGAAAAAAAATCTGCATAACCTTCATGAACAAATATTTAAATTATTGATGGTTTGAACTAAAATAATGGTTATGGTTTTAATAATACATGTATACTAGATGACCCGGTGAACTTCGTATCACCTACTATATTTGTGTAAAATGTGGTCAAAACTTAATACAAATGTTTTATTTACATTAAATGCAATTAAGTGAGGTACTGCGCCATTGCACGTGAGGTAGCCCGTCGCACATTTAATAGACTTCGACGACCTAAGTCAGGTCGTCTCCCACCTCCCTCCGGTTGGACAGTCCTGTCCCCGTCCAGTCCCCGTCCTGTCCCCGTCCTGTCCGCGTCCCGTCCCCGTCCTGTCCCCGTCCCGTCCCGTCCCCGTCCCGTCCCCGTCCTGTCCCCGTCTTGTCCTGTCCCTGTCCTGTCCTGTCTCACTGTCCTGTCTCACTGTCCTGTCTCTCTGTCATGTCTCTCTGTCCTGTCTCACTGTCCTGTCTCACTGTCCTGTCTCACTGTCCTGTCTCACTATCCTGTCTCACTGGCCTGTCTCACTGTCCTGTCTCACTGTCCTGTCTCACTGTCCTGTCTCACTGTCCTGTCTCTCTGTCATGTCTCTCTGTCCTGTCTCACTGTCCTGTCTCACTGTCCTGTCTCACTGTCCTGTCTCACTATCCTGTCTCACTGGCCTGTCTCACTGTCCTGTCTCAATGTCCTGTCTCACTGTCCTGTCTCACTGTCCGGTCTCACTGTCCTGTCTCACTGTCCTCTCACTGTCCTGTCTCACTGTCCTGTCTCACTGTCCTGTCTCACTGTCCTGTCTCACTGTCCTGTCTCACTGTCCTGTCTCACTGTCCTGTCTCACTGTCCTGTCTCACTGTCCTGTCTCACTGTCCTGTCTCACTGTCCTGTCTCACTGTTCTGTCTCACTGTCCTGTCTCACTGTCCTGTCTCACTGTCCTGTCTCACTGTCCTGTCTCTCTGTCATGTCTCTCTGTCCTGTTTCTCTGTCCTGTTTCACTGTCCTGTCTCACTGTCCTGTCTCACTGTCCTGTCTCACTGTCCTGTCTCACTGTCCTGTCTCACTGTCCTGTCTCACTGTCCTGTCTCACTGTCCTGTCTCACTGTCCTGTCTCACTGTCCTGTCTCACTTTCCTGTTTCACTGTCCTGTCTCACTGTCCTGTCCCTGTCCTGTCCCTGTCCAGTCTAGACGCTATACGACCCGTCATCACGGCAAGCTTCGCAACGACAACCATCCGGTTTATACCTGCGCTTATAGTACCCAGGAACAGTTTGTACTGGAAAATGAACATTCCAAAATCAACAACTACTAATAAATTAAAAATTAATTAAAAAAACATTGTCCAGCGGACAAAATTGTGAATCTAAACCATTCTCAGATCCCCTTGAACACACACAAAAAATTTCATCAAAATCGGTTCAGTCGTTTAAGAGAAGTTCAGTGACATACACACTCACAGAAGAATTATATATATAAAGATAATGTAAACCAATCTGCAATCAGTAGTTTATACTATAAGTAAGTGAGTTGAAGGAAGTTGACGGGAAGAGTGTGACTGCAGTAAGCCATCAATTGACATATTTCATTGATTACTCAACTGATTATTTAAATCAGTAAATTCCTTCAATGACTAATTAAAGCAGTCTAAATATTCTAATGAAAATTTGATTCGGTCAAATATATACTACTTAGGCAGATACACCAAATGCTGAACACTGACTAAAACTTTAAAAAAAAGTGGCAGAAATCATAGATATGGGATGCCCAAAAACAGAAAACACATATACATATATAATACTCACTTCAGCAGTCTTTTTCTTACTCTGCTTTTCCTTGTTCTCTTTCTTCTTATTACTTCTGAGATCTTTGACATCGGTCAGCTCCTCCACCTCAGGGGTCACATCATCAGCAACAAGTAACCCTTGATCACGTAGCTCTGCCTGGAAATGCAAATTAAATGCCAATAAGAATTTTAACTTTGCCAATTATGACCTTGAGAAACAAATGCATGTTGCTGTTAACTAGTCAAATAATTGCCTTTCTCTGTTCTTAAAATTAATTTATTGACATACTTGTTTTAAATATCTTAAATTAGAATAAATCCGCCTCAGTATTGACAAAAGAAAAAATTTGTGATTATATCCAGATGTATGTTGGGATGTTATGAAGAATATCTTAGAAAGCACCTTGAATCTAAACAAACCTAAACTAATAAAATATAGTATCGATTCTCCTGAATTATCCCTCCTAAGCCAATCAATTTACAGATTGAAGGTCACATGTACTTAGTTTGATTAGTTGATTTCTGGGATCTGTCCAGATAATCAAAGTCTTTTTTTAATGAAAATAGTCATCAGTACATTGGTAGTGAATTTTATGTAGTAGATTTAAGTGAATGATATAATCTTTGTTGGAGGCATATTCAATTAATTTAAAGACCTCACCTCTTTGAGGACACGCTGTACTTCCTCCACCTGGGCTTGAAGGGCACGGGCTAAATCTTCACTGACATGGGGTCCTTCAGCACTGATCACCTTGATAGACTCCACAGGCTCCTCAGCAGGACGAGCTGCCTCAACATCAGCATCCTTCACTTTTTTAATTTTCTTAGATGGACTTTCTTTCTTCTTTCCCTTTTCCTTCTCTTCAGGTCCCTTCACTTTCTTCTTGTCCGCCTTCTTTGGCACCTCCTGCCATAGTCCATCATCAAAGTCAGCCGGTTTCTGAACTTCAACAACAACCTTACTTTTCTTTCCTTTTTTTTCAGCAGCCACTTCTTTCTTAGTTACTTTCGGTTCTACTGGTTTTTCCTTGGGTTTCGGTTTTTCTGCCTCTTTCACTTTTTCGTCCTTCTTCTCTTTGGCGGGAGATTTTTTGGCGCTGTCGGACTTCGTCTTCCCATCATCGGACGCAGTGCGGTTGGGTGAAGTCTTCTAAAAACACAAATACACTTATCAATAATATTATAATCACTTTATAACTACATACAACGCAACATACTTTATTTTATATACTGTGTATAATACAATACAAAACATAGTTTTATATCTCCCGGTAAAATCACGAGCATATGCTTCCAGGTTAAAAATAAAATGAGCCCACATTGACAACGGCGGGAGCGTACATTTACCTTGTCCTTCTTTTTATTCTTCTTATTGGCCGATTTCCTGTCATCCACGATCAGGGGCAGTTTGTCGAACTGTGGCTGCTCCGCTGAATGGAAACCAAATACGAAAACGAGCGCGGCGCAAACTAAAACAACAGCTACCGCCGCTGCGGTGAACACCAACTGCGTATTAGACACTTGGTTTAAAATCTCCATCTTCAGTCTTTTTCAAAACTGATCAAAAACTACAGTTCACATGTAACGTTATCGTAAAGGTGTGATAATGTCGAACAAATTAATTCTCAAGTGATAAAAGCAGACACGGCGACATGATGACGCGGCTGTGACGTGCCAAAAAATTGCGATTTGTCGGATCCTGGGTGACCATTTTCATATATTTATTTTATTGTAATAAATATTTATTATTTTCCGTAAAAATAACAGTTATTGTTTTCTGTATTGACGTGAGATAGTAGACTTATATTTATTAAATAATTATAGTCAGTACAATAAAAACCTAAAAATAGGGCCTGAAATAGCGATATACATAATCTTCATCTGAAATTCTAAAAGGATGCCCAAGTAATTACAGTGTGAAGACTAACGTCAATATTCGTAATTTGAGGCTAAAGTAAGATGTTATGCGCCCACCTGCTTGTACCAATATATAAAATGAAAGATTAATGGCGCGGCGCGCCGCCTTAATGCATTTTTTTTTTAATGTAGGTAGTGTGTAGCGTCGCGTTGGTACTCGGTGTAGAATGTAGTATTTACACTTTTTTATCTTCAAAAGCAACGCCTTCTGACGACGGTCAGACCACATCGATCTATCAATGCCAAATGAAGTGAACATTGGGGCATGCAGGGCGATATATTAATGTTCCTCAATTGTTTCGCCACTGCCATGTTTTCGCAATGATTCGCTGCCGCATAGTAGTGCAGCGACAGTATAATAAAGCCCAAAAATTTGCCGCACGAGCGACGTACCAGACTCTATACTGCACTATTAAATTCAATTTATTTATTTATATATTTTTTATCGATATTGATATATTATGTAGCAAAGTTGTTAAATTAGTGAACTTTGGTGACTTTTGACAAAGGGTATTGATCGCACTCGTGCGATCGATTTGATTAAAGAAAGTCATCTAAGAAGCATCGCACTGAAAGAAATTAACACCAAAACTCCAGCAAGACCTTGAAATCTATCACACCCGTGTTTCATGAAGAGGCTGTATGGGGTAGATCCCTTTGCCTTCGAAATATAAGGGAAAATTTAAATAAAAAAAAGCGTCCAAATCGTGATTGAAATAACATTTATCTGCAGAATTAGTAATCATAATCATACGTAGTATCTTTCTCTAAATAATTGAATACTCTTTGGTAATAGATAGAGTACAGAGATACAATTATATATCGTGCTTATAGTCTTTGCGGTTGGCTGCGGCAATCGTAGTTTTTGTAAACATTAGACACACATAACCACACATAACTGCACATAACCTAAAAAAGTAAGAACCGAAATTTACAACGTTGCCAGTCCAGTAAACAAGCAATTTGAGTGAAATATGGCGAATAAAAATAAAAAAAGGAATAGAAGTAAACATAACAAAAGCGATAAATGTAATGATTCTAATGAAGATCCACAAAATGTTGAGAATCCAGATCTAGGTGCGGAAGATCAAGAGGTTGGAAATGAGGAAGACTATGAAGCGACAGGTAAACTGCATGATACAGGAAATAATTCTGATGAGGATGAGCCACCGAAGAGGAAAAAAAAGAAAAAGCTACCCTCCGCTACCGAAACATCTGAAAAAAAGGGCAAGAAGTCTATAAGACAAATAAAAAAAGAAAAACATGCCCAGAGGCAAGCAGAGGCAGCAGCAGTAGCGAAAGACCAACTAAAATCACAATGTATTAGTTACCTGTCACAGTGGAAACATGACAGAGATAATTGGAAGTTTATGAAAGCAAAACAAGTTTGGCTTTACAAAAATAAATTCTCCGCAAACTTAGTGCCAGATTCTTCCTGGCCAACACTTCTTGAATATTTTGAATCAGCTAAGGGTAATATCCGTACTATGCTTTTGGAAAGTGCAAAGAAAATAATAAGTCAAATGGATGAATGGACTGAAAAACAAAATGATGACAATGAAGAAGTTGCCGATACTTCTAGCACTAAACCAGATGATACTTCATACAAAAGAGCTAGGGACCTAATACAATGTTTGGAAGAATAAACACTTTGTTTTAATGCATATTTATTAAAATAAAATCAACTACATTATGGTAACAACAATAATTTATCAAGTATATGATCACAATGATTAAGCTTTAACAGTAGCCTTTGATTCATCAGAAGCAAATTGTTCAATCCATTTGCGTAGCTTATCAGTGTCCTGTAAACCAACAAGACGGTGCTGGACTTTTCCATTTTTAATAGCCACCAGCACCGGCACTGAGCTCACTTCATAATCTAGAGCCAAATCTGTTTGCTCATCAATATCAACCTTAGCCAGAACTACTTTACCCTTGCTTTCTGAAATTATGGATTCTAGACGAGGTGTCAACAGCCTGCAAGGATTGCACCATCTGAAAATATATGGTACAGATGTAATATAATCTTATCTCATTATAATACTAAATAAGAAATAAATTGCAATAAAATCTTAAATTGTTTGTAATGGCAGTTATAATGGCCATTGCTCCAGTAATAATCATAATAGATGTCCTTGAGAAATAATTCTATTGATTATAGAAAAGGTAGGTTTCAGTATAAGGGTGGAACCCCAGTTATTTTGAAGCAAACCCTGGTTATTAAATATTATACAATAATTTCATATACAGTCTGCACCATGTTTTATCAGTTTGACTTGATATATGAGAACAATGACATATGTATCAAGTAGAATTCTGTAAAGAATGAAATTAATTCATATATATTTATTTGATTATTTCCCTTTATTGTACTTACGTCGCAAAAAAGTCGACCACCACAGGCACTTTACTGTTGATAACTTTTTCTTTGAAATCATCAGTGCTTTGAATTTTTACAATGTCCTGCTTAACAGGTGTTACCGAGATGTTTCTTAAAGCGTGAAAATTTTTGGCGACACATGTATTTCGCAACAACAGATTAGTTAGATTCTTCGCGAGCATTTCTGTTTGCAAAATTCTGCGAAAGTACCTAATTGTGAAATCGAAATCTTAACCAAAATGTCAAAAAATATTATTTTTTTTATAATTTAGAGGTGAAATGAATATATTAATATTCGTTTAGGTATTAGTTATATTCAGTATATTCATGTGACAGAAATCCAACAATCGTGATATTCCATACTCAGTGTATTCATAATGGGTCGGGTCACGGGTGGATACAAGCGAGAATATTATATTAGAGATATTCACATATTAGTTAAGAATATGACTTGAAGATTGAATTAATATTAGGGAATACTGACAAATATCGTTATTAAATAACCCTTATTTAAATCTTTATTTATAATAGGGATGACTATCACCAGCACGGAACCAATCGCGGAACATAAATAGTCATGAGGTTACCAGTCATCCCAGTCACAAATCAGAACAATTTTAGATCACAGTCACCAATGACAAAAAAAAAAAATGGGTGCGTGTACTTATGTACGCGCGTGAGAAGTTATACTTCTTTGTTATTTATTCAATTTAATAGCAAATATTAAAAATTAATATTATTATTTGATGTTCAATTTTAATTTTTATCACAAACTTTTTATTAAATGTTTTTTAAATTTATTTCTTTATTTTGTGAATATTAAATAACCAATAATAAGTATTTAACATTAATAATTTAATAATATTTAGTGTTAATTATATTAAATAAAAGTATTTTAATTTATATCAATAAATAATACATACAGATAGTTAACCTCAATTATATTGGAGCACTTGAAAAAGTATATAAGCACAATTTTTTTCACTAATATTCACAAATAGTAAGTAATATCAATCAAAATATAAATAAATAAATAATACATACGGATAGTTAACCTCAATTATATTGGAGCACTTGAAAAAGTACCTATATAAGCACAATTTTTTTCACTAATATTCACAAATAGTAAGTAATATCAATCAAAATATTCAATTTAAATCACTACTGAATATAATTTATTAGCACATATATAAATTATAAAGGACATTGTCAAAAATGGCCTATGAATCAACACGCATGAAACATTTACTATAATAATAATTATTATTTATAATGTACATTATAATTATTATTATAGTAAATGTTTCATGCGTGTTGATTCATAGTTTCAATAGAACGGACACTTATTAATTTCGAAAACAATTTAAAAAGTATTCACTTCCGTCATAGTCCTCGGTATTATAATTTTTGGTTCAAATTCGGATTTTTAATAGGCAAAGGTATTGTAGCTCATACAGCCAAGTCTTTGTAACAACACTCTTAAGCTTCGCATTGTTATGCATTTCGCCAAAGACAAGTGTAATTTATTCTCAAGTCTTCACAACAACGATGAAATATCGTAACATTAATAATTTAATAATATTTAGTGTTAATTATATTAAATAAAAGTATTTTAATTTATATCAACATATCCACTCGACATGATAGAAGTACATTCTACTCTCTTCGCGTTTATGCGAGCCTGGTACTTTTTACGGCAACATGTTCCGAATAAGAAAAAACCTAAAGAGTTTTTCTTTGTCCAAATCGTCATTTGTTTATTAATTACGGCTACTTTCACTCTCATCATTTTTTCTTAACGCGCCTAACTTCATACTGTTAATTTTTTGTGTCACAGGTGCGCGCGCATCTTAAAATTTCACTCTCATCATTTTTTCATAACGCGCCTAAAGAAGTATAACTTCAAAAAATTACGGGTTGCACTCCGGGAGTGCCGACAGAAGTGAAAACTTACCAAACAAGATGCGAGAATACAAAATTATGGCAACATGTCCACTCGACATGATAAAAGTACATTCTACTCTCTTCGCGTTTATGCGAGCCTGGTACTTTCTACGGCAACATGTTCCAAATAAGAAAAAACCTAAAAAGTTTTTCTTTGTCTAAATCGTCATTTGTTTAGTAATTACGGCTACTCGCCATGAAAAAAGGACATTCTACTCTCTTCGCGTTTATGCGAACCTAGTACTTTTTTTACAGCACCATGTTCCAAATTATAAAATAAGGAAAATATGTAGTATGTATTTTCTTTATCGATCGTCATTTTTTTATCAATATCAAAAACAAAATAACAGTAACATGTCTATTCGCCATAAAAAAAAACGAACACAGTCCGGTCAATGTCCGGTCAAAGTCCTGTCAAAGTCCGATCCAATCCGACTGGTCACTGTGTGACGCCACCTGGGACTTCGAAATTATCGAAGTTCCAGGGAAGTCGGCTAGCGCTGGCTGGTCAACTGGCCCGCGTGACGTCTCACAGAAGGTTCTCGAATATTCTGGAACCTTCCGCTCGCCGCCGCTCGCGTTACGGAACGTTTCGGTTCACCCTCCCATAAGAAGTTATCACTTCAAAAAAATATAAAAATCACTTTCCTCATTGAGTCATTGATATTTTCTGTTTTGCAAACGGTTTTCTAATAACTTTGCATACACAAGAATTTTAACATTAGAATAAAAAAATAGCATTAGAATTTTAACAGCGTTTTTGTAACCCTACATTAATAACCATGTATATATATCTTATCGATAAATTTAAAATATACATATCTATGTTTCGAAAAAAATATGGTTATATCAATCATCATCATCATCAGCCACAAGACGTCCACTGCTGAACATAGGCCTCCCCCAAAGATTTCCAGACCGACCTGTTGGAAACGGCCTGCATCCAGCGACATCCTGCGACCTTTATCAGGTCGTCTGTCCACCTTGTAGGTGGACGTCCAACGCTGCGCTTGCCAGTACGTGGTCTCCATTCCAGAACCTTTCTGCCCCATCGGTTATCGGTTCTGCGAGCTATGTGGCCTGCCCACTGCCACTTCAGCCTGCTAATCCGCTGGCCTATGTCGGTGACTTTCGTTCTTCTACGGATCTCCTCATTTCTGATTTGATCACGTAGAGAAACACCGAGCATAGCTCTCTCCATAGCTCGCTGAGTGACTGTGAGCCGTCTTATACGGCCCATATTCAGAGGCCACGTCTCAGTGCCGTATGTCATCACTGGTAACACACATTGGTCGAAGACTTTGGTCTTCAGGCACTGAGGTATTTTGGACGAGAAGACCTTGCCAAGTTTCCCGAACGCTGCCCAGCCGAGCTGGATTCGACGATTGACCTCTCTCTCGAAGTTGGACCTGCCTAGTTGGACTACTTGTCCTAGATAGACATATTCGTCGACAACTTCGAGAGATGAGCTTCCAACAGTAATCGGGGTGGGCACAACATGGACATTCGACATGACCTTCGTCTTGTCCATGTTCATCCTGAGGCCCACCCGTTGAGAAACTCTGTTGAGGTCTTCGAGCATTGTACTCAGGTCTTCCAGCGATTCCGCAAGGACCACGATATCATCGGCAAAGCGGAGGTGAGTCATGTACTCGCCATTTATGTTGATGCCGAATCCTTTCCAGTTCAAGAGCTTGAAGGCATCTTCCAGCGCGGCAGTAAACAGTTTCGGAGAAATAACATCTCCCTGTCTCACGCCTCTCTGTTGTGGAATAGCCTTCGTACTCTGTTCTTGTACTCGGACCGACATGGTGGCGTTGTTGTACAAGCACCTCAACACTTCGATATACCGATAGTCGATGCGGCACCGCTGGAGAGCCTGCAGCACTGCCCAGGTCTCGATCGAATCAAAGGCTTTCTCATAGTCCACAAACGCTAAGCAAAGTGGCAAGTTATACTCCTCGGTTTTTTGTATAACTTGCCGCAGCGTATGAATGTGGTCTATGGTACTATAACCTTTTCGGAAACCGGCTTGTTCGGGAGGCTGGAAGTCATCTAACTTGCGCTCGAGACGATTCGTGATAACCCTCGAAAACAGCTTATACACATGGCTCAGGAGTGAGATGGGCCTGTAATTCTTCAACAAGGTATTGTCGCCTTTCTTGAAGAACAGTACCACCGCACCCCTGTTCCATGCCTCAGGCGTTACGTATATCAATATAGGCTTCATATTAGATTTTTATTGAAGATTTTTCTGGCATGTCGGTTCAGGTTTAGTCCACATTTTATGGCATTATATTTAAAATAATCGAATTAGATATGATTTTAACATTTATTTAAATATCGATATATCCGACTTAAAAAATATCGATATCTCTTTAACAGACCACACCTCCACTGCATATGTCTTTCAAAGCGAATTGTCAAAAAGCTTTTACCACTCTTGTGGGCAAGTGGGCAAATACTTAAAATTGGCTTCTATGTACTAACTATATCAATAAACTAAAATGTATTCGAGCGACGATTATAATGAGGTTTGTATCAAATGGAATATTATTTTGTAGTTGGGAAGTAATGGTACATAACCTCTAATATGCGTAAGCAATTGAAGTTTTCAAGGAATTATTTCTGGGTTTCAGGGAGGGTACGATTCCTTCGGTGATTATGAAACTCCAGCGGGTGAACAATTTGATGGGGATTACGATAGGTCCTACTACAAGATGCCAGACATGGTAAGCATTACTTCTTCTTGAATATTTTAGATTTTTGTACTGTTGACCACACCACATCGTCTAGTTAACTGGGAGAATACAATACAATACAATACAAAAACTCTTTATTGTATAACCAATAATCACTTAAAATAAATTAGCATAGGACTACTTAATGGTTTTACAATGGGCGGTCTTATCGCTACGAGCGATCTCTGCCAGACAACCTTTGGATGGACAGAAATTGAAGTAAAAGAAGTCACGGTGGTGTACAATAAAGAGAGAGAGAGAGACTGAGAGACAAGGATATCGTAATTGTAATAAATTTAATTAAATAAATGTATAGTAAACTAAAACACTAATACATACATATATAAAATGTCAAATATAATATACTAATACATATAACCAATGTTAAAGAAAAAAAAATAGGTTAACAAAAAGACAAAATATGAATATTATAGCAATGTACCTAGTGTTACAAATTTGACAGATAGTAGTTTTTAATCTTATTTTTAAATATGGGTAGAGATTTAGCTTGTTTAATCTCCAGCGGCAATTCATTCCAGAGTCGAATAGCTTGAACAGTGAAGGACATATCATAAAAATGGGAAGTATGAGAAGGAGTCTTAAGTAGAAGAGTTTGAGAGGAGCGAAGTGATCGGGAGTGGGTAAGGTGTAAAAATTCGAAACGTTCTTTTAGATATAAAGGAGTAGCGGGATTAAAGAGAATATTATATAAGAGGGTTAGGATGTGCATATTCCGGCGAAGACGGATTGGTAACCATTTCAGCTTCTTTCGATATTGAGTAATATGATCATATTTACGGAGGCCAAAGATGAATCTAATGCAGAAATTTTGGAGACGTTCAAGTTTATTAAGCTGTTCTTCGGTTAAATCTGTACATGCGGCGTCAGCATAATCCATATGTGGAAGTAAAAGGGACTGTGCAAGTGCAATTTTGGTGGAGGTAGGCAGAAAATTACGTAATCTTCGTAAGGAATAGGCAGAAGCGTACAATTTTCGACTCATTTCTGATACTTGTGGAATCCAAGACATCCTCCGGTCTAAGGTTACCCCAAGATTTTTGACGGTATCACTTATTGATATGCAAGTTCCATCAAATATTATTTGCGGTAGGTGAAACCAGTCAATCCTGGATATCATTCTCGAACTGCCTATCACAATTGCTTGGGTTTTCATCGGGTTAACAGTGAGCCCATACGACTTACTCCAATCGGCAATTCTAGTTAAATCGGAGTTAGTAGTTTTGATGGCCTCAGGTAAGCTCTCCAATGAAGACTGAGTATAAATTTGTAAATCGTCAGCATAAAGGTGGTAGGAGGAAGTAAGTTGTCGGGAGATAGAATTAATAAAAATTGAGAAAAGAAGAGGAGATAAAACGCCGCCCTGAGGTACGCCGGCAGTCGTAACACACCACGATGAGTAATTCTCATCAATGCGAACACGCTGACGACGACCATGCAGGTAACTATGAAACCACTTACTCACTGTTGGAGATATGTTAAGAGAACCCAGAAGCGCTATTAACACGTCAAAGTCTACGTTATTAAACGCATTACTAAAGTCAAGCAGTGACAACACCGTAATCCTACCATTATCCATACCACATCGAATATCGTCTGTGATTTTTACT
Source organism: Amorpha juglandis (assembly GCA_949126905.1). Taxonomy (NCBI): domain Eukaryota; kingdom Metazoa; phylum Arthropoda; class Insecta; order Lepidoptera; family Sphingidae; genus Amorpha; species Amorpha juglandis. The sequence goes on from OX421376.1 coordinate 6,732,706, forward strand.
AATGCTGTGACAGTACTATGGCCAGGACGGAAGCCAGACTGAAGAGGATTGAGCAAATCATTACGGATAAGAAAGGTAGTGAATTGATGATGAACAAGGCGTTCAAGAAGTTTAGAGAGAAAGGGAAGAATAGAGATAGGACGATAATCAGTGACTGAAGAAGGATTGTTTTTTTTAGGAAGAGGAGTGATTTGAGCTTCCTTCCAAATTGAAGGAAACATACCACAGGTAATGGAAGTGTTAAGAATATGTTGGAGGGTAGGCATGACTTCGTCGAGAATGGGAATAATCATTTTACGGCTAATACAGTCACTGCCGACTGCATTTGACGAGATAGCTTCTACATTCTTCTTAACATCACAATCAGTGAATTCGTTGAATACAAATAAGGGATTGTCAGGCTTGGGAATCGATGAAAGATAACGTAAAGTAACTGCTTTAGCGGGGCCATCGAAATTGGCAGAAGAGGAGAAATGCTGATTTAAGTGATCAATATTTAAATCTTTAGGAATATTGTCTTGACGTGATTTCCCAATCCCTAGTGACCTTAGAAACTTCCAAACTTTGGAAGAATCTTCATTTTCAAGAGATTTATGGATATATCGGCGTTGTGCGTCCCTACACACCTTATTGCATTGATTTCTGAGCTGCATGTATGAACGTTTGTTATGCTCATTGGGCCGACATTTATATTTCGCCTTTGCAGAGAGTTTTTTGTTTCTGATCGCCCTAATTTCAGCAGTTAGCCACGGTGCAGGCATATGCTTCATTTTCACTGGTCTTAATGGAGCATGTATATCATACAATGTCGTTAATAAGGAGTTAAAAATGCTTACTTTGTCATCGATTGATGGAGCATTGACAACATCGGACCAGTTTAGACAACTAGCATCCCTACGCAGGGACTCCAAATCAATGCCACCAAAATTGCGCTGCAGAAAAATTTTGGGCTTAGCTTTAGGCGGACGAATTTTATAGGAAAGATATATAAGATCATGAAAAGAGAATGCGTCTGCCGCACACTGACCGTGTTTAGCAACATGAGATAACGACGATACAAGAATTATGTCGAGAAGAGAAGGTGTAGAATTAGGAAAATTATGTGTAGCATTTAGTGGAAGAATGGTCAAGTGGCTAGCCCTAATAATAGATTTAAAAGTAAAAGAACGAGAATCATGTTTGAGTAGACATGTGTTAAAGTCACCCATGATTATCGTGTGAGCAAAAGAGGGAGATAAATCTTCTAGAAGCTTCTCAAAGGCGGGAAAAAAGTTGATACGAAGAGAGGGGCAGTAATATACACCAAGTAATACTTTAGTGTGAAAGAGTTCAATTTCAATAAAAAGATGTTCGCCAGCATAAGAAGGAGGTGGCTGTGCTGACATACTCACCACAGTAAAAGGAATATGAGAACGGAGGTATATAGCAACACCACCACCACCACTTCCAATACGATCGTTTCGTATCAGTTGAAAACCTGGCAATGAGTACAAGGAAGATTGTAGACATGGTTTTAACCAAGACTCAGAAACCAGAATAGCATGGAGATTATTATGCTCAAAAGACGCCAACATGTCAGTAAAATGAGCCGGAATGCTTTGAGCATTAATGTGAAGTACGTTGAAATTCTTTGGTACATCAACCAGGAAGGAATCAATCACATGTTCAAGGCTTGGAATGCTATGAAAGCTATCTACGCTGCTGTCAGAGGAACAAACCGAGACAAAATCGTCATGGTCACTATCCATAATGTTCTTTGCAACACAATACAATAAATATAAGTAGTAAGAATATATATAAAATATAATGCTAATAGATAGATATAATCAAAATAGCTATGTAGTTGTATTAAATATCAAAGTCTTAATACATAATTGTACATCCGCCAACTGTGCATGTTTATATATAATGTTTTAAATTAAAATTACTGCAATCTAAAAAAATACTACACAAAACAATCATAGAATAATTAAATATCCAAGTACAATAATAGAAAGAAAGAAATACCAACGCCAAATGACCGAATGGATATCGATAATCTATGTTTAGCAACAACAAAACGCATGACAATGACGTGCTAAAAACAATGTTATAACGTTCATGGAGAATTTGGGCGGGCTTTCTGAAAGGGCGGTCATAAAATTTTCTTTTCTTGCAAATTTTATTTTGTATTTGTATTTAGCGCTTAGTATATAGTTGTGGAAGTGTTTTTATTTTGTTATTAGTATACTTTACATTAATTTATTACTCTAACAGCATACAGTGGTAAGTTTTTAATTTTCTATTTAACATGGAACTAGACCTGGCCCCGGATCCTGATCCGCCCCCAGATCACAATCCTCTTCTAACCTTACTGGAAGCAGATGGGTTTATTTCTAATCATAGCAATACCGTACCATCAGTAGGCGCGTTTCAAACGGTTAGGACAAATACTGAGAAAAAAAATAGGAAAAAGTTAACACAGTCATTTAAGCCCGCGAAAGAGAGGACTTTTAATCGTCCAATGGTTCAGGCATTGGCAGAAACTACATCTACCGCTAATTCAACTTCAGTCCAACTCAATCATACTGATCCAGTTGGTACCCACGACACTACAAATACTAATAGTAATACTAATACTGTAAATACCACTACTGTAAAAACCTTGAGGCAATATTACAAGGATTCAGACCCAGGTCCTTACATTGTAAATGTGGAGCTTATGGCAGAATCACCACAAGCTGGCACCTCACTTCATCCACTTAAATTTGGAATTTTTTTATTTAAAAATAACTTACAGAATATTATGCAGGATGGAATTAAAAAGATTGGAAGAAATCGGTTGTCTATTCAATTCAAAACTGCTGCAGCCGCCAATTCATTTTTGAAATATCCATTGCTTACACAAAACAATTACAAAGCCACAATACCAACTTACAATGTCTGTAAAATGGGCATAGTAAGGGAAATCCCTATTGAATGGACAAATGAAAATATTATAGAAAATTTGAGAATTCCGGAAGGTTTTGGGCCTATTATACATACCCGTAGGTTAAGTAGGAAATCTGTAAACCCTGATGGCTCTACCTGGATTCCCACACAAACCGTAGTTTTAACTTTTGACGGTCAAGCTCTGCCTCCAAGGGTATTTGCTTTTTTCATGTCTCTGCCTGTGGAGCAATATATTTATCCCACTGTGCAGTGCTTCAATTGCTGCCGTTTTGGACACACACGCATACAATGTAGAAGCAAACCCCGCTGCTTCAAGTGTGGTGATAATCATGATGGGGCATCTTGTAGTTTAGAGGAGGACTATCAATGCATCAACTGTTCTGGTGCTCACAGAGCTACCGAAAAAAGCTGCCCAGAATTTGTGCGACAGAAAGAAATAAAACTTTACATGTCAAACTTTTCAGTATCTTACCAGGAGGCTGGTAAAAAATTTCCTCCCGTAAGAAAATCATACTTTGAGGCACTGTCTTCACCAATGCAAAAGCCATTGACCCCTTTGTCTGCTGGCGCTTCTAATAAAACAACTGTTTCTTATAAAAAAACAGTTTTATTGAAACCAAAATCACATGTTCCATTAACTAAGGGTTTTGATAAAAAATTACATAGTGATTTAATAAAAAATTACACTATTCCACTTCCAAATAATGGCTGTGCTTTGATTGGAAAAAATGAGGCTACTAATGAAAAAGATGACTTAAATGATTTGCTGTGTTCTCTTATGAATGTAATTTCTAATTCTGGACTACCTGACCACGTTGCTATAACATTAATACAGAATATTTCAGTTACACTTTTTAATTACTTTAAAAATGCATCAAATCCTTCAGTGGAATAGTAGGAGTATTCTTTCGAAACGAACAGATCTATATTATTTAATTAACAAATTTAATCCATATGTTTTAGGCATATCTGAGACATGGTTGAAGCCTGGTACTCTGTTTAAAGTGCCAGGTTTTAATGTTCTCAGGGATGACAGAGCGGATGGCTATGGTGGCTCTGCTCTTCTTATAAAAAATAATGTTTTATTCAGATCTTTACTTCTTCCAACCTACAACAACGAAAAATTAAATGCAGTTGCTGCTGTAATCAATAACATATCATTCCTTTCTATTTACATTTCCCATAAGGATACATCAGTTATTCCAATTCTTAAACAAATTATTGAATCTTTACCAGCACCTTTAATTATTTTAGGCGATTTTAATGCGCACCACTCGTTGTGGGGCGCTCCCAATGATGATAGATTAGGTATTGGACTAGCTGAATTATTTGATGACTTAAATCTATGTGTATTAAATGATGGCTCTGTGACTCGTCGTGGAGTGCCAGGGCAATCTCTTAGCTATTTAGATATCTCCATTAGTTCTTCATCCCTTTCTTCTCTTCTAACTTGGAGATGTCTTACATTATCACATGGTAGTGACCACTTCCCCATTGTTATTTCTATGTCTTCCTCTTTTACGTGTGTAACTCCTTTACAACCTTTGCTGAAATATAAGCTAACGAACGGTGATTGGGATTCCTACAGTACGACCCTTGAAGAAAAAATACAGATGCAACCTATAGTTTCTTTACAAAACTTAGAAGAATCGTATAATATCCTTATTACTAGTATGACATTAGCTGCCGATAAGTCCTTTCCCTGTAAAAATGTTGCCAGTGGAAAAATCCCTTCTCCACCTTGGTGGGATAGGGATTGCACCCAGGCAATTAAAAAAAGAATTGGGATTGAAAAACAGTGCAACATGTCACTTAACTTAGATTCTTTTCTACTTTATAAGAATTCTGTGGCCGCCACTAAAAGACTCTTGAAGCGCAAAAAACGAGAGGGTTGGCGCCGTTTCTGCTCTTCACTTTCTCCTGACACCCCTCCTACTTTGATGTGGGAAAAAATACGTCGATTTAGATCTTCAAGGCAAGTTCATGATCGTTCGTCGTTTTCACTTGAATGGGTTGATACCTTTCTAAACAAATTAGCTCCGTGTTTAGTTCCAAATATAGATCAAATTCCATATGTTTACACCTCGAACAATAGTAACGTTTCAGATCCTTTAAATACACCTTTTTCACTAAAAGAACTAAAACTAGTCTTAGGTCGCGTTTCTGATTCCGCTCCGGGGGTCGATGGAGTTCCGTATTCTTTTATTGTTAACTCAAAACCTTTAACTCAAGCATTTATTTTAAACATCATCAATTTCATTATTGAAACAGGTCGTATACCTCCCTCTTGGAAACACCAAATTATTGTACCTATTTTGAAGCCACATAAAGATCCCTTAAATGCGTCGTCATATAGACCCGTAGCTTTGTCGTCTGTACTATCCAAATTGGCTGAACATTTAATTAAAAATAGATTAGAATGGTTTTTAGAGCATCATGGATTATTAGGTGGTTCCCAGTTTGGCTTTAGAAGAGGACGAAGTGTGTGTGATAATCATTCAATATTTTCAACTGATATTCAATTAGCCCTCGGAAAAAATCAGTCAACAGTGGCTGCATTTCTTGACATTGAAGCCGCTTACGATAGTGTCGACCTGATATTGTTGAAAAAGAAATTACAGAACATCAAGATCCCTTCAAAATTTTCGGACTTCATTTTTAATCTATTCTCTGGGAGGACTATTTCCTTGAGGATTGCTGGTTCAGGTAATCCATCTAGGATGGTCTGGAAAGGAGTGCCTCAAGGGTCAGTTCTCAGTCCGTTACTCTATGATGTTTACACTGCTGAGTTAGATTCTTGTATAGTACCATTTTGCTCCACCCTTCAATATGCTGATGACCTGCTAATATACTCCTCCAACAACTCAATAAATTTAGCTGCAGATATTGTTGAGCAATCGCTTAGCAAATTAACACAGTGGTTATCTGAACATCATCTTACTCTTTCTATTGCCAAAAGTGCTGTTGTTGTTTTTACACGTAAAAGAACAATTTCTGACGTAAGTGTTACTTTAAATGAATCTCGATTGCCTGTCTGCAATGAAATAACTTTTCTTGGAAGAAAGTTTGATAGCAAATGCAATGGCATTGCTCATGTGGATTACATAGCTGGTAGATGTGAGAGAAATATTAATATCCTGAGAGCCCTTGCTGGAGTTTGGTGGGGTGCTCATCCCTTCACATTAAAATTAGTTTACAATGCCTTAATACGCAGTCTCTTAGACTTTGGGTCTTTTACGCTTTGTCCAGCTAATAAATTAGCTTTACACAAACTGGATCTTATTCAGTATAAGAGTTTACGTATTATTATTGGGGCAATGAAAAGTACACCAGTCAACGCTTTACAAATAGAATGTGCAGATCCACCCCTTGTCATCAGAAGACAATACTTATCGGACCGATATTTTTACAAAGTTTTACAAAATCGTAGTCATCCTCTCCTCCCAAAAATTAAATCACTTAATGAGTTATTTGATAATAGTAATAGTTACAGGGGTAAAAGGTTTACCCCTCATTTAATTCAAAGTTACAGAAATTTTATTGAACTACAATGTAACTTTAATGATTTTCCATGCCATCCCTTGTTCTATTTTGACTACAGCGTTATTGTTTTTTCTCCGGTAGTACACCTATCAATAGGTATAGCAAAAGATTCGGCGGATGCTAATGCTAAACTTTTAAAATACGTTGATAAAAATGCACCTAATGCAGAGTTATTTTTCACTGATGCATCCAAACAGGTAGAGCATTCCACGGAATTTACAGGACGTGTTTGTACATGCCACAATAGATCCAGCCAAAACGTAGGTGCAGCATTTTTGAGATTATCTTCCGGATTTTTTAAACTTTTCAAATACTCTCATCTTATTTCTAACTTCACCGGAGAATGCTTAGCCGTTCTCGAATGCATCAAATATATTATCTTAAATAATATTGGCGAATCGTTAATTTTTACGGATTCTTTAAGTTGTTTACAATCTCTGGTGCAAAATCCTTTTAACAAAAAATCTATTTCTTCAATTAGTCTTGAGATAAAGAAAAACCTCAAATATTGTTTAGACCAAAATCTGCAAGTTTCGTTGATTTGGATTCCTGGTCACTCAGGCATCCGAGGAAACGAATATGTAGATGAGTTGGCAAAATTGGCAGCTGTTCAGGGTGCTTCTGACAGTAGTGGTATTTACAGTCAGGACCTAGTTTCTTCTCTACCCAGACAGAAAATGATTGATAATTGGAATGCGGAATGGAATAGCTCAAATAAAGGCCGTTTCTATAAACAATTTCAGACTGAGATATCACTAAAGCCGTGGTTCTCAAAAATTAATTTTTGTAAGAAAATTTCTTCGACAATTTCCCGATTAAGATTTGGTCATTGTTCTTTGCCGGTTCATTTGAACAAGCTAAGAATCAGAGATTCATCTGTCTGTGAATGTGGTTTAGAGGATGGTGACATTAACCACATTCTCTTCAAGTGTCCTTTGTATAATTCCTTACCACTCTATGATATATTATGTAATGCTAAAGCTTCCCTTCCTTGCGATCTTCCGTCTATCCTATCCTTGAAAAACAGATTATATACAAAATCTATCATAAAATACCTTAAATTTCACAATATTTATGTTTAACATATTTACACCTCTTTTATGTCGATATAATTTGTTATATCCATTTATATATTGCCCACACCGTATATCTTCCTGCCTACTCCCGTCAGTCACATAATATAATCCCACCCTGTCCACATTATAATGTTACCTGCACTTGAAGATGGCAGTAATAGTCCTCAGTCAAGACTCAAGACTTAAGATCGGGTCAAGACAGAAGAGGATTGATTGCCACAAAGAAAAAAAAAAAAAAAAAAAAAAACGTTCATGGAACGCAACACAACGCACAAGGAAAAAAGAGAAAACATAATAAATGAAAATAAACACAAATGTGGGTAGACCATATAAAAAATTATATGACAAAGTCAACATTACCTTTTCCATTCGGTAGTTGGCATTGTTGATTAAAAATTACAAATTAGTTCTAAAGTATTGGTAGGCATTGTTACTTCCGACCGGTGCGTTGTGGCATATTGCGACGCGTCTTGGATGGTCCAGAAGCCGTCGTCACCGCTGCAGGTGTTTTCACAACTGTTTGCTGTATTGCGTCGAGGTCACTATGGCAGCTGATTCGATGACGACTTCCCTCAGGACTCAGGACGAAGACGATTCCTTCTCTCGTCCAACACTTCGCCACGCCAAACCGTTCCCGTGCTGCCATAAACAAGTTGTGCCGAGTCTTCGTCAGGAACTCCGAAATAGTTACTCCGGTCCCTTTGAGGCAGGTCTTGGAAAGCCAAATCTTGCCCCGCACGGCAATATCGCGAACCTTGCAAAGAATTGGCCGTGGTTTATGTGTACTCGCTGCACGTCCCATCCTGTGACATCGGCTGATATCACACTTAGCGAAACTCGAGTGCTTCAGCTGTGTAGTAACCGTCTTAGCGACGACATCGACAGGATCTTCTTTAGGATCTTCCGGTATGCCATGGAAGAGCAGGATTTTCCGCCTGCTACGCATCTGCAGTTGATCCATTTCCCTGGCAAGGCACTCAATTTGGTCCTGCAATGCCTTCATAGAGTTTACCACAAAAGATTTGAAGGTGGCAAACTCAACAGCTAGCGCTTCTGTGGTAGAAGTGGCTGGAGTTGTTTGGAGCTTACCCTCGAAGCTGTTCATCCGCTCATAGAAGGTCGTCATGAGATCATCCAGGGACTGTTTAATATTAACGGCATCCATTTCAAATATTCAGTGAAAATTCACCGGCAGTGTTCAGTGAAAATTGTGAACTATTGTGTAGATATTGCAGTGATAGGACTTACACAAGTAGCAGATGTTGTGCTAATGTGAGTAAATCAGCATATAATTGTGCTAAAAACAGACTTTTACTATTTTATTTTACAATTAAATTAAGTGAGCTAAAAAGTACGTCTTATTTCAAACACCAACCGTCAAAAAAAGAGAATACACTTTAGTAACCGTACAGATGCTACTACATATTATTTACTAAGCCCATATGATTTTACACGGAGTAAAATACACAGTATGATATCACTTTTGATTTCAAGATTGGATAGAATTGTCAATTTAGTTCGATTATGAGATACAGCTTTTGGATAGTTCAAATGTTATCCTGATGTTCATGAGATTAAGTAGAAATTATAATGAAAATAAAAATAGCCCTTTGAAGCTATCATATGTCTATACTACATCAATGTCCATGCACCAGCAATGGTAAATGAAATAATATATTGTAGGTACTTCACATGTGTTTAAAGCAGTAATACTATACTTCTCTATAAATATATCTATCAACTATCTTTATGTTTTAATCAATAATCTTTATTTAACAAACAATTCAAAAAGCTATTGAGTTAGAAACTGTTAGGGAGAACCCTTAAATGTCTGCGAAGTAAAATTCACATGTATACATAGCATGCTGTAATTTGCTTGTGTCAGTATATCGCAACAATCAGGAAAACCCTTAGATCATTTGTATCACTTTGGTTTGAAAAATTAAACGTATTGTTGGTTTAAATTAAAACTATACATTTCAGGTGAAAAAATTCCTCGTTTACTTCCGTAACATGATAAATGAGGGAGTAACATATGAGATCTTGAATCTCTATGAGAACACTTTCCCAAAACTTACTGAGCAGTATTTTGAGAACACACCATGGCCTGAGGAAGATGAGGTTGCCCCTATTGTGGATAAGGATCAAGTGAGTAAAAATATATAAATAACTTGTATTTGTTGATTTAGCTACCATTTTCATGATTAAGGCTGACTTGCGCAACAATCCTTCACCATGTTTAACCACTAAAACTGTGTATGGAACATCAAATTCTACTAAAATCTGACATAAGAAACATGTTTAGTAGTATTTAGGATCATCATGCATCTGACATAAACTTTTCAACTTTTTTGGACTTCACTGTACTTAATACCTATACTATACCTAATATGCCCAGTGTAGTTACTTTACCATGCCAGGATAATTAAAAAAATATATAAGACAAATCTGGTAAATTAAAAAAGAATATAAAATCAATATAGAAAAATAATGAATGGAACCCCATCCTCAATAATCACTACCAACAACAATTAGCTGTATGGGGATTAAGTATCTGATGAACTTACCATCAGCTAAACTGTAGTCTCTTTGCAGAGCTAGGATAAATGAAATCTGATTCTATATTCAAGTACAATATTTTATACCTATGATTTTTTTTTTACACAAACACAACCTACATTTTTAAATAGAATTTCTGCTTCACACCCTGATTTTCTTGTACCAGGTATTTATGATCCTGTACAAAGAACTGTACTACCGCGACATATACGCGCGTATCTCAGGCGGACCGAAACCAGATCAACGGTTCCATTCCTTCTACAACTACTGTGATCTGTTCAACTACATCCTCTCTGCTGAGACACCTGTTCCGCTAGAACTGCCCGACCAATGGCTTTGGGAGTTGATTGATGAGTTTGTCTATCAATTCCAATCTTTCGCGCAATACAGGTTTGTGGTTTATTTTGAATGTCTTTTTTTATTTGATTGCCACGCCTGCCCATAAACAGAAGCAACACCACACAGAACGTTGAATTACAAACCACTACACTCGTCACCCTGAGACATAAGATGTTAATCTTATGTGAGTCTCATAATGCCCAGTAATTTCACTGACTTCGATGTCCTTGAAACTGAAACACAACAGTGCTTACACACTGTTGCTTGGCGACAGAAATAGACAAAGCAGTGGTACCAACCCAGACAGCCTCTCGCATATGACGGACCTTCCACTTAAAACATGTTGAAAGTACTAAAACATGTTGCTTTTCTTAGAAATGCATTACAAATACCATATTTGATTTGCGATAGTTCAGTAATTGATAAAGTTGACACTTATTGTTTCTTATTATGAGTCCAAAGTATCCAATTATTTTACTTATATTGGACTTAAGTATCTATGTTTAATTTCCCTTCCATCCACACAGTATTTCTGTCACTGTCTATCCAGGATATTTTGCATATTCTCTGTAAACCTGCATCTAGCATCTCTATTAAGCTAAATAGTTAATTTCTTCTTATTTGCGCTCAAGAATGTCCCATTTTGATATTTACATGTACCAATTTGATTTGAAACCTTAAATCTATTGTAATTTTAGATCACGCACATCAAAGCTCAGTCCAGCTGAAATTGAAGCTTTGAACACTGAGAACAAAGCATGGAATGTTCTTTGCATTCTGAATGTGCTTTATTCACTGGTTGATAAATCCAATATCAAGAGACAGCTTGAGGTTTGTAATATCTTCAACTCATTATTATATAATTACATTTATCTTCCTAAGTAGTTTATACAAAAACTAGCTTTTGCTCGCGACTCCGCCCGCGTGATTTTCATACAAACTTTCATCCCCTATTTTATCCCCTTGGGGGTAGAATTTATCAAAATCCTTTCTTAGGGGATGCCTACGTCATAACATCTACCTGCATGCCAAATTTCAGCCCGATCCCTCCAGTGGTTTGGGCTGTGTGTTGATAGATAACTATGTCAGTCAGTCACCTTTGAGTTTTATATATTTAGATAAAACTTCTTCAATTGGCTGTTTAATTAGTTAGTAAAATTACACTACTTTAATCAGTGGGTTAAAACATTTAAGCGGATAATATGAAACATTTCCTTATAATAGGTTTTTTAATTATTCAGGTGTACGCCGCTGGTGGTGACCCAGACTCAGTGGCGGGTGAATTCGGCCGCCATTCGCTTTACAAGATGTTGGGATATTTCTCCTTAGTGGGCCTGTTGCGTTTGCATTCCCTGCTTGGTGATTATTACCAGGCTATCAAGGTAATATAATATTTAATTACTATTGTGTTGAAATTTCTGGCCTTTTTCAAGGGGGGCGAGGTAAATACTATATTGAAAATCTAGACACTAACTCAAAAATATTTTGTTTGGCTAGGAGCATACACATAAATAAATTTTCATTTTCATTTTTTTTTAATCTAGTAAATAGACCAAAAATACTTGCATTTGAAATGTAACTTTATCTTTGTGTAAATCAGATGTATTTGACCTCTTTTTGCACGTGTTAACTGCATGGTGGGCATTTTTCCCTTAAATAGTTTGTATAAAAGCACTAGATTTTTTAATCCTTTTTTTACTTTTTTTTTAACTATGACTGAGGCAGGTCCTTTAATGGATTAATGGTCTAAGAAATTTCGATTTGGCATCAAAGTTTTTATTTGCCATACTTGCTAGCTAATCGACCATAGCAAGTTCAATTGTTGTGTAGACAAACTGTGATTAGTATTATTATTATCATTCTTATTGGCGGAAGGTTATATTAGATTAAATTTACCAGATTTTATATGTACATAATGTATTACCACTTTAAGGGTTCTGTACCAAAGGGTTTCAAGTGACAATAGGCCTCTTTTACTCAGTCTATATAATCTGTATATCTGTACGCCTATTAAAGAGCTCCATTTATACGAGCCATAATAGGGAGTGGGCTAAAATATTTACACAAAATGTTCACGAGTCTCGAGTTATCTTATTTTACATTAAACAAGACGTAACATCGCATCCCTAGGTTCTGGAGAATATTGAGCTGCATAAGAAATCTCAGTACTCGCACGTCCCGGCGTGTCAGATATCCACTTCGTACTACGTGGGCTTCGCGTACATGATGATGCGTCGGTACGCCGACGCTATCCGCACGCTCTCCTCCGCACTGCTGTACATACAGCGTACCAAGCAGCTGTTCACCACACGTTCATACCAGAACGATCATATCAACAAGCAGACGGAACAAATGTACCATTTGCTGGCCATATGTTTGGTCCTGCACCCGCAGTGCGTTGATGAATCTATCCAGCAGGTAAGTTTATTTAACGCCATTGCTTAACTTTGTGTAGTTTCAAAAGTTTACAATAAGAACCTGAAACTTTGTTTTGTGTTGGTTAAAACCTTCAGTATAAATCTTCAAATCATATTTTTCCCAATATTTATTACAGCCTCCATAGCGCAGTGGGCGAGTGGCCGGCTGCGAAGCGAGAGGCCGTGGGTTCTATTCCCACACCGAGACAAATGTTTGTGTAATCCACAAAGGTTTATTTCGGGTGTGGGTATTGTGGGACCGCAAGTCCCTCGTAGTTTCTGTTACCCACGATACAGGTTAACCTAGTGTGGTGTGAAGACTATGTGTGTGACTGTTGGGTGTATTTTGTAGATGAAGCATGCTTGCCTAGCAAACACCAAGTCACTCGCGATAATATACAGGTGAAATTTGTGACAATTTGTAAGGGTAATCTCCTGGAACTACTAATCCAATTCTGAAAAATCTTTTATAAACTATAAAACATACACATTATATAAGGTAAAACTAGTGCTGCACCCTCGTTACGCCGAACTTGTTTTCGTACATGATGGGGCCGAGTCATACAAGCCATGAATTCCAATACTGGGAAAATCATGTGTGCTTTTTCTTATAGAAAACTCAACACAAATTGTGATCTGAGATTTAATCCAAGATCTTAGTTTCTCAGCCTATATAGGCTGCCAATGAGGTGACCAAGGTATACACATAATGGTTGTTAAATATGTTTACGAAATAGCCTATTGTTTTTCTTTATAGGTATTGAGAGAAAAGAACTATCACGAGAAGATGTTCAAGATGCAGTATGGAGATCTGGGAGAGTTCGAAAGCTGCTTTACTTTCGCGTGTCCCAAATTCCTGTCACCGTGCCCGCCGCCCATCGAGCCTGGCTCCAACTACGGCCGCGACGCCGTCAAGCATCAAACTCAAGTTTTTATGGATGAGGTTTGTTTTATTGTATACTAGCTGTACCTTGCGCGCGTTGCTACGCCACCAACTAAAATAAATTTGAAGGAAAGACATTTTTTTTTACATTACACAAATATATGAAATTCATTGGAATGACAGTGGCGCCATCTGTCGAAAATTGGTCGTACCAACTCAGAAACCTTTGTGGGCTCATGCACAACAACTTTGCTAAAGATCATCACATGATCAAATACATAGTTTACGATTCTATATAGGACATACAGACAAACATTTATTTTTATATATATAGATTATTAAACAAGATCGATACAAAGTTTACAATTTCATACACTAGAATAAATCTTACGAATATTTCATAACTAGCTTTTGCTCGCGGCTCTGCCCGCGTGATCTGCCTTTTCCGGGATAAAAAGTAGCCTATGTCCTATTCTGATGTATAAGCTATATCCAGTAGTTTTTACGTGAAAGTGTAACAAACATACATCCATTCTTACAAACTTTCGCGTTTATAATATTAGTAGGATTAGTAGGATAATATTAGTAGGAAGTAGGATCAAAAGCTATGAATAGGAATAACCTTAACATGTATATGAATCATAATGAATGCTATAATAATTACACCAATGATGTAGTCACAAATCTACTGGTGTTATTACTTATGATTGGTATTAAATTGTTTTCTCTCAGGTACGCCAGCAAAAAATGCTGCCAACGATCCGGTCGTACCTGAAGCTGTACACGACGCTGCCGCTGGCGAAGCTGGCCGCGTTCATGTCGGCGGCGCGCGGCGGCGAGCGGGACGCGGCGCGCGAGCACGCCGCCCTCGCCATACACCTGCTCTGCTTCAAGCACAAGATGAAGAACGTCGTCTGGACCAAGGGGCCCAGCGGGCTCGATGGCAAGTTCCAGAGTGGATCGGAGGTCAGTATTATAATTTTATTTCGAGTGGTAGAGCCACGCAATTTTTTTTTTTTTTATTATTTTATTGTACAGGAATAGTAACAGCTTTTTATAAATTAAACTTAAATTTAAGAAAAAAAAAAAAAAAATTTGGCAGCCAATAACAACTATCCTCATATATAGACAGTTTTGTCTACAGCATGAATGGGCTGGCTCGAACGGGTCGTTACCACTGTCTCTGAAGACCGACGTAAAGTAGCGGCTTGCTGCTGCGTTTCGTACGATGAGTGAGATATCCGGAAGCCCAAATCCCCTCCCCTTCCCAATCCTTAATTATCCCTTTCCTTTAAGGTCGGCAATGCGCCCATGATTCTTATGGTGGTGGGCGTGGGCGGTGGAGCTCACTTACCATGAGGTGACCCACTAGCTCGTTTGCCGGCCTAAGCTATAAAAAAAAAATCCCTTGTAATAATAATTGTGCAGATAAATCCTGTATTTATATTTATTATAGAACAGATTGCTTGCCAGATTTTAAGTGGCATGCCTGCCCATAAACAGAAGCAACACCAATCAGAACAATAATGGAGTATTGCATGGCACTAAACTCCACCTATCACCCCAAGACAAGATCTCTCTTGAACGCCTTTCACTCATTTTACGGGCTTTATTATCCATCAAATATTGCTTGGTGAATAAAGCAGTGGTACCTACACAGACAACCTCTGGCATACGAGGAATAACAATACTATTGATTTACATTTAGTATCATATAATCATATTCTTATAAATTAGGAGTCAGTCCTAATTTATAAGAATATGATTTTTTTTTGTAGTAATCAAATATGTATTTTGATTTCCAGTTGGATTTCTACATCGACAATGACATGATCCACATCGCCGACACCAAGGTGGCTCATCGTTACGGGGACTTCTTCATTCGCAAACTACTCAAATTTGAAGAATTAAACCGAAAATTACATCTTATTAAAATCTAAAAACTTCACCCAGACCTGATAAAAAAAATTACGCCCGCCCACCTGTCTATGTTTTTTCATATTATCAAGGAAATTTCACACAATATTTTGTGTAATAAAAATGTCCTGTAATTTTATTACAGGTGCACATATTACATTAACACGTATTTTATTTTTTATCAGGTTAGAAAATAATGTTTTGTAATCTGCAATTTGAAATAAAAAAAATATTAAAACTATGTATGTTTATTTATTACAACTTTGGTGCATAGGGCACATATTTTCGATTTCGTTTGTAAAATTTTTTGGGCTCTATGATTTTTACATTTTGTCTTTGAACAGTCTCCACACTCCCTTCTCTGAATTGTTGCCATGGATGTTCTGGTTCCAATACTTTTGCAATATCTGTGTCTTTTAGCCATTTAGTGTAATTTTTTGAGTATTTTTTATAATCCTTCACAAAATTTTCGGAACACGTTTGTTTCTGAAATGATTAATATCAATATTATTATTAATCAAACGCAGCTGTGACTGCACTACACCTGATGTTCAGCACAATGCAGTCCAAAAAACCAGCGACCACTGATTAACAATGAGTTTATCGGTGATCACCAGAATCATACTGGCCTGTATAATAGTGACTTAAGTACATATCTGTACGTGCAATTTCCCGCTCTATCGATTGCCGATGTCAAAAAGGGGATTTCCCATTTGAAAAACAAGTTGATCTTGAAAAAACCTTGAAGGACATCTCCACGGTCAAATGAAGGTCACCTTTGAACCCCTTGGGAAAAGTTACTTCAAGTACAACCTTAACATTTTGGGAAATTGTCTTACCGGCGAAAATATTACCCTTTATAGATAATAGACCCGTTACTTTTGTGACACCGGTATAAAACAAAGTCGCTAGCTGCATCCAGCTCCCTGTTTGCTAACAGCTTGTTCTTCAAACTATGTAGCAATTTTGATGATTCAATATCATGTAAACGATTTTTTTTAAATGTTTATTTGTATATCCAATTATATTATTATTATTATATCCAATTTATCACCCATGGGAGCGGAGCAGTAACTTTCGCACAGGCGAAACTCCGAGGCTAGTAAAATATATGCTAATTACAAAGATACTGTACATACCTTATTGATAATATTAACACATTTTTTATTGAATTCCTCTAAATGTTTAAGGAATATGTCATTCACAGCTATGTTTTCTTCTTTTACAACATCCATTATATAAAGGACATAGTTAATATCGGCATGTGCAGTGCCATGTCGCAACAAAGTACCAAGAATTTGAATGTTAACCCTGAAAACGAAAATATTTGAAAATATGAATTCAATACTTAACAAAATTATCGTCGCTTAAGTTCTAACACCGCATACTTAAAAAAAGTCGACTTCAGGAGTACAAAAAATACGTTTTTTCTCTATATTATGTAAAAAAGTTATATTTATTTGATCTTAACAAAAATAATAGCATCAATATCAACACTCGTTCCTTGTCTCATACCAATTATACAAATTGATCAAATATTGAGTTTCTTCCGAATGACGTGCGTAACGTAATGCAACTTAAGCAATGATATCTTTAATTACATTTCCTGACTCACTAATTCATCAATGTCCAGACCAAACAGAGGAGCTGAAATTTTGACAAGATATTACTACTATGAAAGAGTTTTTTATTCCCTTCCCTAAAAGGAGTGGGAAAGTTGTATGATTTTTTTAATAGGTATTACTCACACACACTTATACAACACTTTTTAAACTACAAAAGTTTATATGTAATACGGGGAGAACCACAAACTATTACACATATTTCAGTAGAAGTATCATAGTAACAAAGGTTTTATGCACTACATTATCAAATAAATAATTACTTTATTTGTTGTTCCTTCATTTCATTCAGCAGTTTTTCTGCATTTTCTTTAGTTTTGCAAGCCATTGCCAACACCCCATATGTCATGATATTTATGTTTAATCTCTTTTTCTTATTAAGTCTGTAACGTTTCGCCCGGTACTTGCTTTCTTTATTGATAATTTGTTTAACTTCCTGAAATGAAAAAGTATTTTCTATTTTATTGTTTTTGTAATAACATAAGCAGAACATTTCAAAATTCTTTTAACACAATATCTTGAATATTGAAGTCAATTAATAAAATTATTTACTTACAAATGCTGCATCATAGTCAGATCTTAAACATCTCTTTTTAATGAGCATGTTATAGAAATCTATATCAGCAATTACTTGTAACTTCTTCATAGTTTCAAGTAATTTGTTTTCAGCTTCAACTGTTTCATCTAATAATGGCAACATTTGTGTAAATGTTTTAATATCGGGCTTCAAAGAATAATCACTCATTTCTGCTAAGAAATCGTCTTGGCCACCAATAATGGCAAATTTCTCCTGTAAAGTATGGACAACTTGCAATGATAATACTTGCTCCATTCGTAATGTTTTTGATAATAAATTAGGCACCAATCTTTCTTGATTAGTGTCTTTTTGTATTCTTTTGACTACTTGCAAATGTACTTCATTTCCATTGCTATATGGTATTAATTGTTTATTTGCAACTACTGTAGTGGTGTTGGTATGATTGACAATGGACTTATCTCTGCTCTCAATATTATCAGTACTATACTGAACTTCAGTGTTCGGTAATTGAGCAATCAACAGATGAGTGTCATTGGAGTTTAATTCATCATTTGCTGATCCAATTTGTATTTTTCTTTGATCATTGATTTCACTTTGTTCTTGAATTATACCTATTAACTCCTCAATGTCTGCTTTGCTGCCTATCTTGCAGTCCTTGACACATTTTAACATTAAGTTAAATGAATAGATATTTGGCTTTTCTCTTGATCTTAACATCTTCCGCCAAACAACCAAGGCATGTCTCAAACCATTTTCTTTATCTGAAATACAAGCTTGTAGCAAATGATTGAATGTATGCACCCTTATTTTTATTTTCTTTGAAACCATTTCATCTACTATTTTAAATGCTGTTGTTAAATCTCCACAACGTCCGAATGCTTTAATCATAGCATTATAATTAGTCAAGTTTGGTTCAACTCCTTTTTCAATCATTAATTCTCTCAGATGCTGTGCATTTTTTAGTCCATCAACAGCCCAAGGACTGTTACTGCAAGCATGGAATAAGCATGTGTATGTATCTCCTGTGGGTTTCAAACCTCGTCTTTTCATTTCATTAAATAATTTGAAAGCTTTCTTAGTATATCCTACATCAGCACAAGCACCAATTAATATGTTGTAAATATAATTTTCTGGTTTCACTCTACCTACTTGTAACATCCTTACCTCCAATACATCAATAGCTTCTTTTAGTCTTTTATTATTTATATACTGCTTTATTATATCAGCATACTGCATAATGGTTAACTTGTGAGAAACCATAGGAACATTTTTTATAAATTCTTCTTCCTTTATATCCCCTTCATCTTGTGGCATATCTTGATGTCTGACGAAACGTGATAATGTGCCAAATGTATCAGGATCTTCTAAATATACTAAATTATCTTCGGTTTTAAATTCCTTAGGTTTTAGAGGTTTAATATTTTCCAGATGTGTGGCAGATGATAATAAATTATGCCGAATAGAATTTGTAGATTTCATAATTCGCAACAATTTTACACATCGAAAAGCCATTTCAGTACAAGAAATATCGTTGATTTAGTTGTTTACTTTTTACATACATAACCTCAAAAATAAAACGTTCTTATGCTATTTTGCACCAAACAAGCGGTAGCTTCCCTTAGTAATCTGTGCAGCAAACAGAGTTCTAGTAAATCTCGGTTTAGAGTATTAAATTTCCTGTTTATATCTAAAAAAGAGTATATAATCACTCCGTTTTAATATCCAGAAATAAACATAAAACATCAAAACATAATAGACAGAGACAAATAAACTAGAATGTAGTCTACATCAGAGACAAATAAACTAACGTAGAGGTGAGTAATAAATAACGTCACGGTGAAAAACTGCGATCTGTATAATATTTAATCCATTGATGATTAGATTCTTTTGTCGTTGATTTTAATTTAATTTCCCATAAATTGTGAATTGGGAAGGCAAAGGGGTCTAGCCCAAACAAGCTCGTTATTTTTGATAGTTATTCCAATAACGATTAAACACGGATAGACCGATATTTTTTCAACATCTCTATATTTGATCCTATGCTATCATTCATTTACACGTAAGACTAGGCAGTTTATTTGTTTGACTAGTTTATTTATCTCTGGTAGGCAGTATGTTCAAAAGACCATAGTCTGTCCTCTTGACGTTTAAAAATATCAATCATAACCTCAAAATAGGACGTGTTTCTTTATTTAATCCGAAATTTAATTTACTGCCATTATAATTAATTATGTCTAACGAAATTGATGCACAAATGGAACCTAGTTCATCTGAAAGTGAAGATGAAGAAATGGCAGAAGGTGAAGAGGATAATGAAGATGACCGTCCAAATACATATCTTCCCGGTCAACCACTGAAAGATGATGAGCAGTTAGTGTGTGACCAGTCTGCGTATATAATGCTGCACCAGGCTCAAACCGGCGCACCATGTCTTAGCTTCGATATTATACCCGATAATCTGGGCAACGACAGGACTGAATTTCCCATGACCGCTTATGTTGTTTCTGGTACACAGGCCTCCAGCGCCCATTTGAACAAGTTAGTCCTTCATATTAGTTAATACCTCGAATATAATTTACTTGATGTATATATTGCTTGTAATTCCAATATGAAAATTAATTGTTCTCTTGTTAATTAATTTTTTTTTTTTTTTTTTTTTTTTAAATAAGAATACCCAATAATTAGTTATACACAGTTTAATTTAAAGTTCCAAAAAAGTATAGTCGTGGGATATGTTTGAAATATACTTTACTCGAACACTATGGGTGCAAATGTTGTACACTGCCGTGGTTGAACCAACGATCTTATATGCAGCCAGTGCCTGGGCGCCTGCAAGCAACAAATAGGCATTCAAAAGAAGCTTGCAAGGGTTCAACGGGGCTTTGCACTGAAGATGGTGAAGGGCTACAGGACCGTTTCACTGAACTCGGCCCTGCTACTTGCCGGGATCCTACCGCTAGACATTCGTGTCCGAGAAGCGGCGCTTCTTTACGAAGTGAAAAGGGGACACACTCGGCACGTAGTGGGTGACTGGGACGTGGAATGTCCTGTGCCCTTTGTCAACTTGGAACATCCAGCCAGGCGCAAGGCCTTGCAGTTCGAATGCGTGGTGAACGGTGAAGAACTTGACCGGTGCGCTGCCAACACTCGTCGAGTGTTTACTGACGGCAGCAAAATCAGTGGCCGAGTCGGAGCATCGGTATCCTTATGGGATGGCGATGCCGAGACGAAAGCCACCAAGATCAAGCTGGAATCGTTCTGCACCGTTTACCAGGCAGAGCTGCTGGCCTTGCGCAAGGCCGTGCAAATAGTCTCAAACGACAAATTCCATCAGTACAGCATCTTTTGCGACTCACGAGCCGCTCTCGAGATCGTCGCGCGCGGAAATTCGCTCCACCCCATAGCGTTCGACATCGTCAAGATGTTGAACGAGACCGAAGAGCGCGGCAAGACCATTAACCTCTTTTGGGTTAAAGCGCACGTGGGGCTGGAAGGGAATGAACGCGCGGACGAGCTCGCGAAGGCGGCGGCTACCACCCTAAAAAGGCGGCCCGATTATGACCGATGTCCCATCTCGTTCGTCAAGCGACAAATCCGTCAGGAGTCGATTGACGAATGGGATGAGCGATACAGGGCAGGAGAAACAGCGGCGGTTACGAAGCTGTTTTTCCCTGACGCCAGAAAAGCATTTAAGATTATTAGAAAGTTGCCAGTGGATCACATTCTCACGCAGGTCTTCACGGGCCACGGGGGATTCTCTGAGTACTTGAATCGTTTCAAGTGCAAGGAGAGCCCCTCATGTATCTGTGACCCTGCGAAGAACGAAGACGTCTTACACGTGTTGACGGAATGCCCAATATACCTGTATGAGCGAACAAACTTCGAGATAGAGAACAATATTTGTGTAAATAGTAGTAACCTAAGTGGTATGTTGGAAAATGTTGATATTAGACTTAAGTTTTTAAAATATTGTAAAAATGTGGAGTGTAGCGTCTTGAAGGGTAATAAATGAACGGGGCAACTACAGCGTGTAATATAAGACTACACGCTTCTAGTTGCCATGGAAAAGCTGGATTTTGTGAAGAAGGCACGCCTACAATATTTAATGTGTAAAAAATCATGTGTACTAGATTATATTTTTAAAAAACTGTTATGACAAGATTTCTTTTTATAAATCGCATATGTATGTATTTTGATTATGACAAACTTATTTTATAAGTCAGCGATTTTTACCAGAGTTTTTAAGTGTATACAATTTTTAAATAAAGGTATGTGCATTTTTAGGTGTTACCAAAAACACTCTGAAAAATAGTATCAGAGGCACGAGAGTGGGGCATAGAGCCCCACAAAAAAAAAAAAAAGAAAAAAAAACACTATGGGTGCAGTATATTACTCTAGTTTACACAATCAATGCTATTCTGGCATACTAACTTTAGTGTACTTTGTGTGTGATAGATATGTCTTTTTTGGGATATTTAATTACATTTCTCATATTTTTACCCCCCCTTATATATCATCACTAATGCAGTGACATTGCTAGCACGGCTGAAGAATGAAAACTTTAAAATTGTATTTTTAATGTTCTTAATCGATTGCAAAAAAGAGGATTTATTTTTAACTGACTTCCAAGAAAATGAAGAGGTTCTGAATACCGAGTGGTATTTTTTGCTTTTTTATGTACCTATTGATTTTTCCGTCAATTTTACATTGACTTGTAATATCTAAAATTTAAAAAAACTAAAAAACACGCTTTTACATAAAATCCAACTAAAAAATAAAAAATAAATTTTAATGAATTCGAATTAGGAATAGTGTACAAAATTTAAAAATATATATAAATTAAGAATAGTGTAAATAAGAAAAAATATGTATTTTATTGTAAAAAAAACGTGGGGTGCTTTTTAAGACATTATCAAAATGATGATCCTTCTACTCATATCTATCAATAAAATATTTATATAACTATTGACACCATGCACCCCACGCTTTTTTTTACAATAAAATACATATTTTTTCTTATTTACACTATTCTTAATTTATATATATTTTTAAATTTTGTACACTATTCCTAATTCGAATTCATTAAAATTTATTTTTTATTTTTTAGTTGGATTTTATGTAAAAGCGTGTTTTTTAGTTTTTTTAAACTATTATTTATTTTTAATTTTTTAGTTTGATTTTCTATAAAAAGGTGTATTTTAATTTTTTTTACCATTTTTTGAAGTGAAACTTCTTTCGAATCTTTGTGATTAGAAAATTCGCTGAAACGTTAAAATGTCACGAAGGAGGTAGGAAAGAAACAAGTTTTACGAATGGCTTGTTTAACAAGCCATTTGTAAAACTGTACCCGATCAATCGGACAACACCCATAGTTCATACAAAGCGTCGGAGGTAATGATTCGCTGGAGAATCTTGACATCGCGATGTAGATTTGCCAGTGGCGCCATCTCTTAATTTTTTTCTTGTTTTATTTTAATGTGTCATGTAGACTATAATCCAATGTTCTATTATATTGCTGCCACTAATTGTAAATAATATAAAAAAGCGTGTTAAAAAAAGTGTTTTGCGAACATCCCTTACTACTGAAGTAATTTCAATAACAGTTATAGGTAATAAATTTGTAATTTATAACAATTATTCAATGAAATATTTAAGGACGTTTTAATTTTTACAATATTTATTTATTTTGTTCTAAACTCGTATCAAAATAACACAACAATACAACCAGCGCCACCTTTATTGCATTTAAGCTACAAGTTGACAAGAAAAAATCATGAGATGGCGCCACTGGCACATTTACATCGCGCTGTCAAGATTTTATCCGACGTTTTGAAGTAGGTCAAAATCACGTTCAAAGACAAGTTACAGACAAACATACCAACATACATACGTCTGAAGCTAATAAAAGCGTGTTAAAAAAAATACTAATATATAATATTACTTTGATAGAGTTGAGCAGTAGACCTAGCATAAGCCTAGCATACTTTTTTTATTTACACATGGACTGCCCCCCACACCCTTCCCCCTAGCTACACTACTGCCGTAATGTATTATACTGATAACTCCTTTTTTTCTTTGGCACATACACAATTTACTGTCAACATTTATCGATTTAAACAATTTGGAAATTATTAAAGTGGTGAAAATTATCATATTTGCTATTTTAGTATTGATTAATAATTGTTTAAGAGTTAAATTAAATTTACATTCATAATCTTGAGAAATTAAATCAATAATAATAGCTGTAGAATAAACAGCAACAACTGTTTCTGTCAGAAGAGATATAATTTTTCATTATGACCCGATGAAATTACAGAAAAAATAGCATAGATCACAGTGAAAATCAACAATTTGTAGTTGTGTATAAACACTATGAAACATTAATGATAATTCAAAATATATATTTAATTGACAGTTTATTGGTAATCAAAATGACCAATTTGCATCCAACATCAAAGCCTGAAGATGAAGAGTCTGATGAAAGTGAAGATGATGATGATGAGGAGGATGAGGAGAAAAAGCCACAGATGACATTTTCATTCATCAAACACCAGGGATGTGTCAACAGAATACGGGTCAGTATTCATTTTAAATAACATTCTGTGACAGTTTGTGGCTATTCAGGTTCAAAAGATTGAGCCCTTTGAAGGTAAGACAAACAGACTGACAGACAGTGTAGGTTTTGTAATAGTGTTCTGTTTATACCGTTTGGGTATAGAACCTTAAAAATAGTGGGGAAATCACGGGAGTAGCTATAATTTTATCATGGGTCCAAAAATGTACTAAACTCATCTTCGCCCATGACTTCCAGATAGACTTTTACAAGGTGGGAGGTCTCTTGTATCCGAAAGGCCGTCTGGGTTGGGACCATTTCACAATTCTGGTGACCATCCGAAGCGGTCGCGGCTGCTCAAGCGGTTCAAAACCATACCGGGAATCAAATTTCGATAGTGCCTCATCAGTTAATTAGCAGATTGTACTATGTGCAGATGAAATTTACTTGCGAGTTGAGCAGCCGAAACTCGCTATGCTACTGGAAGTCTAATCCACTCTTATTTCCTTATATCTCTGATTGTATTTCTTTAAGCCAGCTAAGCATAGAAGCCATGAAAATCTAGTTATGTCATGCAATAATCAGTTATATCTATGGCTATTGAAATTATTGTGGTGGCACATATGACTCGACACATAACAAAAGTAGAAATAAAATCCAACTAAAAAATAAATTTTAATGAATTCGAATTAGGAATAGTGTACAAAATTTAAAAATATATATAAATTAAGAATAGTGTAAATAAGAAAAAAAACGTGGGGTGCTTTTTAAGACATTATCAAAATGATGATCCTTCTACTCATATCTATCAATAAAATATTTTTATAACTATTGACACCATGCACCCCACGCTTTTTTTACAATAAAATACATATTTTTTCTTATTTACACTATTCTTAATTTATATATATTTTTAAATTTTGTACACTATTCCTAATTCGAATTCATTAAAATTTATTTTTTAGTTGGATTTTATGTAAAAGCGTGTTTTTTTGTTTTTTTAAACTATTATTTATTTTTAATTTTTTAGTTTGATTTTCTATAAAAAGGTGTATTTTAATTTTTTTTACCATTTTTTGAAGTGAAACTTCTTTCGAATCTTTGTGATTGGAAAATTCGCTGAAACGTTAAAATGTCACGAAGGAGGTAGGAAAGAAACAAGTTTTACGAATGGCTTGTTTAACAAGCCATTTGTAAAACTGTACCCGATCAATCGGACAACACCCATAGTTCATACAAAGCGTCGGAGGTAATGATTCGCTGGAGAATCTTGACATCGCGATGTAGATGTGCCAGTGGCGCCATCTCTTAATTTTTTTCTTGTTTTATTTTAATGTGTCATGTAGACTATAATCCAATGTTCTATTATATTGCTGCCACTAATTGTAAATAATATAAAAAAGCGTGTTAAAAAAAGTGTTTTGCGAACATCCCTTACTACTGAAGTAATTTCAATAACAGTTATAGGTAATAAATTTGTAATTTATAACAATTATTCAATGAAATATTTAAGGACGTTTTAATTTTTACAATATTTATTTATTTTGTTCTAAACTCGTATCAAAATAACACAACAATACAACCAGCGCCACCTTTATTGCATTTAAGCTACAAGTTGACAAGAAAAAATCATGAGATGGCGCCACTGGCACATTTACATCGCGCTGTCAAGATTTTATCCGACGTTTTGAAGTAGGTCAAAATCACGTTCAGACAAGTTACAGACAAACCTACCAACATTCAAACATACCAACATACCATCATACCAACATACATACGTCTGAAGCTAATAAAAGCGTGTTAAAAATAGTAAATTTGTTTTTCTGCGATATTTTGTTTACGAACCTTGGCATGACAACATATTATTTTGAATTATCACATATATGAGATTCTTGTTATTGATAATTTTCTCACTCGCGAGAATATCTCAAGGTGTATGCTAGGCAGGATGTCTGAGTCTTGTTAGCCAAATTGAATAATAACCTAGAGAATTCTATTTATATAAATTTATCTTACAGAACATCGACCACAATATACATACTCAACAATCCGACGATACGATAAAAGTCTATGTAAAATCTCATATTGCCCAGTTGTTTCATTGGTTTCAATGCCGTTCGAACTGGAATACAATGGTGCTTACACATTGTGGCTTGGAGTTAAAGATAGAAAAAGCTGTGGCCTGCGATACCTACATAGAGCGATTTTCGCATACGAGAGTTCCTACCTAGTAGTAATAGTACGAGTAGGATATCGCATGCTGGGTTCAGCCGATGTATTTCCATTTACTTTCTAAATCATATCATAATCATAAATCTGGCAATCGTCGTGAGCCGCAATGTCGCCAATATATATTGGCACCGGCAAATACAATTTAATCACTTTAATGTGCTAGCTAAAAAAGGTTAATGTTTATTCCACAGGCAACTAACTTCAAAAATTCCGTATTAGCAGCGAGTTGGTCTGAGCTGGGTAGAGTTGACATTTGGAATATAACTCAACAACTGCAAGCTGTAGATGAACCAACACTTTTAGAGAGATATAACTTAGACACTGTTACGAATCCTGTGAAACCATTGTATTCTTTCGACGGCCACCAACAGGAAGGCTTTGGTCTAGATTGGTGTCCCACAGAGCCAGGTGTAAGTATTTATAAACCCAAATCCATGTTGAAAACATTTAAAAAAAACATTTTGTTTTCAATGTCACCATTTTTCTATTAGTCATTTAAATACATATACCCAAAAGTCACACACATAGTCCTGACCCCACACTACGATACATACCAGTCTTGTGTGGTTGTAAATGTATGATTTGTTTATTTATAACGAATTTAAACATGTAGTATATGTGTATACACATAATCATCAATCAACAAAGTCATAACGCCTTGTTGGTCTAGCGGTAGCCTAATTATATCGGAAACGTAGTGTGGTCCTGGGTTCAAATCCCAGGTCAGGCAATTGTGTTTCAGTCAATACGAAAAATGAAACATGAGTTGTCTGACACTGGTATTAATGCTGATATGGCAGTAAGCCCACCGTTATCACATTATGAGATGGTACTAAGCTCTGCAAAATATAGGTGCAGCATTAGTTGCCTCTGCCTATGCTTTCGGGGATACAGGTGTGAGCATAACACGTATTCGTGCATTTATGTGTTAACAAATGTTACATACTGCAGGATAGTGTGGCTCACAGATAAAAGGTTATATTATATTGTTACTTAACATTTTTTACTTTGCTTCAGGTACTAGCAACAGGTGACTGTAGAAAGGACATTCACATATGGAGACCAAACCAAGCTGGTACTTGGGATGTGGATCAGCGTCCTTTAGTGGGCCATACCAGTTCCATTGAAGACATACAGTGGTCACCAAATGAACGGTTATAATTGTCTTTAAAAAATTCTTGTCCTTGTATTTGACAGTAACGATGGGTAGGTTCGGATGGACACTGTTCCACGGTCCCTCATCCCTCGCGTAAAGGATGGATGTAGGTCCGTACGCAAATCGGATACGATTCCAATATGGACATGTATTCGAGCGCGGCGCTGCGGTTATGAACAGAATGATAGTTGCGGAAAGAATAGAGACGCGCGGGTGAACAGGTACCGATCGGCATTGTCACACACAGTACATGGGTCCATAAAGGAAAGACCCAAATATAATTCGTTGCATTCTATATCGTTTTGTAATTCAGTAAAACTATTTAAATTGAACATACAAATATTTTTTTAACTTGAGGGTTGACTGACCGCCTGCTCTTCAAGAAAATAAATTAAGGCTGCGGTTAGACGACGCGAAAAATTTCGTGAGGCCGCCGCGCGGCGGCTGCACGAAATTTTTCAGTCATAGCAAATGTATGTCTTATTAACTAGGACTTAACGTTGAAATTCTTTGTGAGTAACTAACCGCGCGGCCGCGCTGGCGTTTACACGATCGTGCAGTCGCCGCGTGGTTGGAGCGTTGTGAAGAATTAAACATTATGGCTTAGTCAATAGAGTTTACATTAGTTTTTCGAGTGATTCGAGCGAGGTGCCCGCGCGGCCGCAACGCGGTGGGATTCCTTGTCATATAAACGCGCCCTAAAAGTATTGAAGAACCTAGGGAAATAGCGGAGTTTCACGCATCAGGCATAGTATGATTCACATAGTTTGCGGACTCGGTTCGCGGATATGGATGGTGGATTTACAAACCTACTCAGAAAGTCCACATACCTACCCATATCTATTTGATTGTGTACCTAAAAAAAATAGGCATTTACTATTATTAAGTAATCAAGCAAATATATTTTTTATTGTACAGGAATGTATTGGCAACATGTTCTGTGGATAAGACCATAAGAATATGGGACACAAGAGCAGCTCCACATAAATCATGTATGTTAACTGCAGAAAATGCACATCAAAGTGACATTAATGTTATATCATGGAATGGAAAGGAGCCATTTATTGCGAGTGGTAAGTTTTCATGAAGCTTTAACTGAAAATAGTTCTTTGTTGACTTTCTTTCCAAATAGTTAATCATTAAAAAATAGGGCAGTATCCTATGTTGAATAGTATATATTATTTTATACGCAACAGAAAATGCTACGAAAAAGAAACCCTTTTCTTAAAAGTCAAAATCGGTTCAAAAATGATCCTGCAATTATGATTTTGAATATTGGTATGAGCAAAGATGGGCGCGTAGTTGGGACATCCCACTATCGCACTCGCGCCGTAATGGCCTTTTTACATAGTGACGTCAAAGTTTGCGTCGTCTGTTATTTGACAAGTGCACCCTCCATCAGATTTGAATGGCTTCTAATTTATTTTTTCATGTACGGATTAATGAAATTCTTTCAGCAATAGGTTTTGGGTACCGTAACTTATTGATTTAAATAATAAAAAAGTCAAGTCAACGACTCTATTTTGTAGGTGGAGATGATGGTTTTCTCCATATATGGGACTTGAGACAGTTTACAAGTGGATCACCAGTGGGTACGTTTAAACACCACACTGCCCCCATTACGTCAGTGGAATGGCATTGGACGGAGCCTAGTGTGTTGGCGTCAGCTGGTGAGGACAACCAAGTCGCCCTATGGGATTTGGCTGTGGAACGAGATGATGATGAAGTTATTGATGATGAATTAAAGGTATTTTATTTTAAATCTAAAATATACCCCATTATTATTTATTTGTGGGTAAATAATTTAAAAAGATAAATTATGGTTCTCCAACGACAAAGAGAAATGTGTGTGTGCGTGCATGTGCCGGTGGATGAGCGCGCGCGTGTGTGTGTGCGTGTAAATCAGTTAGTGGCATCGCGATTTGAATGTGTTTTTCCGTGTTAGCAAGCTGATTTATTCAAAATGATTCAAAAAAATTCAAAGGTGGATTAAAATGCTATACAATAGCTTTACCGCGGCAGTCTCCGAGTGCCACACGTCTTTTTTTTATTTCTATTTTTCTATTCTATTGCTATGTAATTTTATGCTGTCAAACAAAAATAAAGAGACATATTTTGTTATTTTAGTTGATAATTTGAATTTTTTGCATTTGTGTCGATTCTACATTAGCCGAAGGAACTTCGTTCCTACCTGGTGTCCCACGACACACACCAATTTTTATTTTTTATGGCATAGGCCGGCAAACGAGCAAGTGGGGTCACCTGATGGTAAGTGATCTTCACCGCCCATGTACGCCCACCACCAGAAGAATCATGGGCGCGTTGCTGACCATAAAGGAAAGGGATAATTACGGATAGGGAAGGGGAGGGGATTTGGGCTTCCGGATATCTCACTCACCGTACGAAACGCAGCAGCAAGCCGCTACTTTACGTCGTATTTCTGTGAAACAGCGGTAATAACCCGGCCGAGCCAGCCCATTCACGCTGTAGACAAAACTGTCTACAGCGTGGCTCTACCACTCAGGTAGTAATTGCTATGTAATACACGACCATAATCATCGAACATTCATGGAGCCGTAACCTACAGATTAGAAACCTTTTTAAAGTAAGACATTTTGTAATAAGACCGTTAATGTTTAAAAGCTAATATGTTAATATGTCCAGTTACCTATAATAATTAAAATATCTTTTTCAGAACTTACCGCCACAGTTGTTGTTTATACATCAAGGCCAAACAGACATAAAGGAATTACATTGGCACAAACAAATACCTGGTGTCATTGTAACTACGGCCCACACGGGATTTAATATATTCAAAACTATTAGCGTATGAAATAAAAAATATATATTAACAAATAAAGTTTTATTTTTCCATGATTCATTATTATTTTAAGTAAATCTTGTAAAAAATTAATCACTGTTCATCTTTAGTTTGTATCATGGCTAAATTAACCAGATGTCTGATCGTTGGTCTGCCGTGTGGACAATTCTGAAAATAATAAGACGTCTGTTATCTTTAGCGCCTGTTTCACAATGTACAAATAAACATTAACATTTTGGTGCCCAACCTGCCACATCTAACATCTTTACTAGAAGACAAATATCTAATCTTCAATTTATCAATAAAAATACTTATAAGAGTTCTATTTTTTTCAAAATGAATTTATGCTTCGTTACTGACTACAGCAAACGATTGAGAAAAAAAATAACGTCTGAGTGCCCCAGTAAGAGTTCCCCAAAATTATAGGTTAGCATTTCAAATTCAAACGTACGTATTTATAATAATGGATAAATAGAACCGACTTTTGGTTGGTATAAAAGTTGTCGTGGTGGTTGTAGAAACTTGCCAGTTGTGTGAACTTGCCAGTGCTACGAAACAGTCTGACATTAATGCTGTCAATATATTATGCATGAAGGCCACATAGCTCGCAGAACCGATAACCGATGGGACAGAAAGGTTCTGGAATGGAGGCCACGTACTGGCAAGTACAGCGTTGGACGTCCACCTACAAGGTGGACAGACGACCTGATAAAGGTCGCAGGAAGTCGCTGGATGCAGGCCGCTTCCAACAGGTCGGTCTGGAAATCTTTGGGGGGGGGGGCTATGTTCAGCAGTGGACGTCTTGTGGCTGATAGTGATGAAGGCCAAGAAGCGTGTAATAAACTCATATCGTGAAACATGACCTCAGTAACTCTTAATAGATTAAAAATTTAGGAAAGTTATTGTATAAATAGTTATTCCTAGGTACCCCACTTCAACATTAAAATTATTATCTTCTTACCCAAGGTTTATCTATTTCGGCCATATGATCCACAAGTATGCGCATATCTGATTTTTTTAATGCTGTTCCAATCATAACAGACTTTCGGCATGCCCGAGAAGCAAACATTGCTCTTACCCTACTTGGTCTGCAGTGTTCAGATGGCGATTCCTGTAAATATGCGTTTTTTATAAAAAAAAAAAATGTACATAATGACTCTAATATTTTTCATTATTGTACTTGAAAGAGAAAGAGGCAACTACCCTATACCGGGTGTAAGAGAAACGCATCCGCAACAAAGTCAAGTGGTAATGTTAGTGATTACAGACATGACACCAATAAAAATATCAAGAAATAAGTCGACATATATACTTTTATTTTCACGCGCAATCTTGTGTGGACCAATAAATACAATGAGGTTTCCTTCAAACAATAATTAAAATCGTATTTTTATTCATTACGTAATGTAAAGCCAAATTATTATTGACCCCCGACAAGTAAACAGCAAAGGAATAGCGTTTCCCGTTTTTGTTAAGGTTGTATGTTATTATAGTTTCGGTTTGGAAAGCGGTCCCTTACACCCGGTATGGGAAAAAAATTACCCGCAACATAAACAAAAGTTCTTCAATATCATCTTTGCTAAAAATCCAGTTTTTCGACATTGGCAAAGTTAAGAGCTTCACTCTTTTTGTAGGTGGGGCGTTTTCATCAATTTCAAATGTAAAACCATTCTTTTTGAAGACATCTATGTGGTCCATTAAAATTTGTTCATTGACACCTGCAAGCTCCAACTGTTGTGGGCTGAAAATTAATTTGAAAAAAAAATCGCTATTATTCGTGAATATGTAGATATCGAAATTTTTTTCAATACTGACACCTTTATTAATGTGGGAGTTGACTTGATTTTTTTTTTATTAAACGACTTAAAACAAAAAAAATAAATAATATAATATGGTGTTGCGTGCGAGGGATATAGTGAGATGTTCCTACTTCCCACTACACGCCCAACTTTGCTCATACCAATATAAAAAAATACGCCCTTATTTTTAATAAACCAACAGATTTTCAGTTTTCGCAAAAGGATTTATTTTTCCTATGGTAAGATTGCACTAGTCAATATTTTTTTATACAAATGTTGGAGTGACCACTGATTAACACGGCAAGTCAAAAGCCAGCATGATATCGTTATTTATATCTGTACGTAATCATAATTATAAAATAAAAAGTGATGTGAAATTAATTAGCTTCAAAAGATCAATATTACTAAAAAAATTAGCATAGAGTGAAATTTTAGTATCTCTAGATTTTTATAAGATCAGGTATATAAACATTCACTGTCAGATGTATGTAATTGTATATATATCCCGAAAGTTGACCCTTAGATACTTTAAAAAATAACTGTCATAGGGTAATTGGTAAAATTTTACTTGAGTATTATGAAACAGGCCCTTACTGTACCAAATTAAATAAAAGAAACTACCCTATTTCCCAATACTTCAGCACCATCAACCACAGCCTAACTTAGTTATTAGTGAATGATTTAGTTACTAGCCTCTAGTATCAAGTAGTTGCATTTTCTATGTTTTAATTACATATTAAATATGTTTAATGTTATCATAAAACACTTTGTATTCTCTAACATGAATATTACTCACATGACTAGTTTTTGGCTTGTGAGCTCAGTTGTTTTCTGCAATGTTTCAAAATTATAA
This sequence comes from Amorpha juglandis, assembly GCA_949126905.1. Taxonomy (NCBI): domain Eukaryota; kingdom Metazoa; phylum Arthropoda; class Insecta; order Lepidoptera; family Sphingidae; genus Amorpha; species Amorpha juglandis. The sequence goes on from OX421376.1 coordinate 6,765,945, forward strand.
ATTTCATCAGTGGCATGTTGGTCTATTATGAAAAGATCATCATCTAATCTTGTTATTATAAAGCCTAAATTGAATTGACCCACAATCTTCATTTTCTTAAATGTTTCTTTTGATATTTCCTTTGTTAATTCCTCTTCACATTTCTTGTTGAACACTGGGTTGATTTCACCATTGAATTTAACTTTTATTGGTTCCAATTTAGATTTATTATTTATGTATGAATTTGTTAAAGCTTTGACATGTTCTAGGGAAGTTTTTAATATAACTGATCTTCTATCACCTTTTCCTAAGTCTTCTTTATCTGTCACAACTTTTTTTATGTATGATTTAGTTTTTGGTACGTTTTGTATATTTTCCTTAACATTTTGAGCTTGTGGTTTACAATATATTTTATGAGACTTTTCTAGTATAACATCTGAAAGATTTCTTATTTGAGTGTTTGGCACGGTATCACTATATTCCAAGTACAATATGCTTTGATTTTTGTTTTCTGTTAGGTCTTTATCAGATAAATGATTATTTAGATTAGTTACATCTTGCTCATCATTTTCAATAGTTTCAGAATCAGGTGAATGCTTAAGAATTGGTTTATGTCCATCATCATCTTGAAATTGTCTTATGTTTGTTACAGACGAGATCTGTTCAACCATATGCTCATACCTGGGGGATTCGGTTTTTATAGTTTTTGATGATATAAAGTCTAACATAGATGTAGCTTTCCTTTTTAAATCAGTCTTGGTTTCGTTTTTATCTATAACTTTAGAATCGCCAACAGACTTTAACTGGTTACCAAATTGATGCAACAAAGAATTGAAAATTCTGGGCTGATCTACATCTGGTTTCACATCGTTTGTTTTATATGCCTTGAGTGATGTATCAACTTTTAATGTGCTTGGTACACTTTCGAATAGTTTAAGCAAGGAATTTTTCATGATATCGAGTATAATGTTTTCTTTAGTAAGAAATACTTTTCGTTTATCAGGTGTCACATTTACATCTACTGATGTTCTATCTATGTTAACATTCAAGAATACAAAAGGATATTGGTTAGGATTAAACTGCCTGTATATTTCATTAATCAATTTTATTACTTTAGTTGGTTCACAAGGCCTGCTGTTAACGTAAAAGAATTGTCTATCAGTGCTTGACCTACCACTACCATGTTCACATGATGATATGAAACCTGTGAATTCTACTGGCTTTACAACATTTTTATAGCCCTGTGATTTATTTACATCTTTACTCTTTGTATCAGTTTCGTTTTCATTAGAATCTTCAGATAAATCAATTTCTACATCTTCTATTTGAACACTATCATCATTATTTCCAATTTCTTGTGACAATCCCTTGAATATATTTTCTTTTATATTTGACACATATTCCGGGTTAATTTCAAATAATGTTTGCAATTGTTTTAAGCCAAATATGCATGCAATGTTGTCTCTATATGATGATGACCCTTGTGTTGCTACTACCAAACTCTTTGTATTTGAGCTTGTGTGGTTACTACAGGTGATTCTGAAATTGATTTGGTTTTAAAAAATAATCTAAGTATACAAACTAGTAACAAACCTTTTATAAATTACTTACTTCACACACACAGAAATCAAACAGTAAGCATATAGCAACTGTGTCATCTTATTAAACTCTCTTTTTACATTTTTATGAAACTCTTTTTGCCTAACTAGCAGAGAATGAAATAGGTTTGTAAGTTTATTTGGTTTTAAAAAAGAATGTAAGTATGCAAACTAGTAACAAATCTTTGATAAATTACTTACTTCACACCAATAGAAATCAAACAGTAAGCATATAGCAACTGTGTCATCTTATTAAACTCTCTTTTTACATTTTTATGAAACTCTTTTTGCCTAACTGGCAGAGAATGAAATAGGTTTGTTAAGTTTATAGTTGTTCCCACTTGTCGTGAACATAAAGTTTTTTTTATTATATTGCCCTTGTTATCATAGTCTATTTTAGTAGCTGAAAAAAATAATAATACTTAAAAAATTACTCTAATGTCTGTTATACATGTAAAATATGTTTAGTAATTATTTAAACTGAGGTAATGATAGTTGATAAAAAAATAGGTATGGTAGTTTGTGGCAAATCTTTATTGCAACTGATTCAAGACCACTCATGATCAGTAATGACACATAGTTACATTAGAATCAGCATCAGGTCTGTACCATCCAAGCTATTGAGCAAATAAGACTATAATATTCAGATACAGACATTTAAAAAAGTAATATTTCTTTATTTAATCTCAGTAATATTTTAGATTGTCATTATTGTTTTCTTTTTGTTTTCACACTGTGTTGCACCTAAGAGATGGTTTTTCATTCTCTCTTTGAATTGAATTTGAATTGATTCAATGTATGACAAGGCTATATATGACTGGAAAATATGCATCACACTACTATCTAAAATTATGGATTTGAATTAAAACATATACCATACTCTGCACTGCTATGTCTCGTTGTTACAGTAAGATTTGCCAATTCACAAAGTGAACTCAGTGCTTCTCCCCTGAACCCAAAACTGGATACACCAAGCAAATCCGAATAGTCATTTAATTTCGAAGTGTGATATTTCATAGCTGTAAAATTAAAACATGGGTTATAATTTAAATAATAGCAATAGTTTTGATATCATCATATCACCTTGTTGGTCTAGTGGCAGTGGACTAAAGCTGAGGCTGAGTTCAATTCCCAGGTCAGGCGATCACAATCTGTATGAGTCTTTTTCGAAAAATACGAATTTTACAAGATTTTTTTATTTTGAGAATTATTAATTTTGATCACGGTGTTTCGAAGACTTTTCAGCCTTTGTGATCATGTGGTAGACAGTCGGAATCAAAATTAATATAAAACCATGATAAAATCCGTTTAAATTAGTTTTATTTCAATGAATGATATTTGCGTAAACATAAGAAATCAAAATACGAATTGCCTTGGATTAGCATTTGTGCCCAGTATGGCGATGCTCCTATCAAATCATGGTATTATGATAAGCTCAGTGAAATGTGGGTGCACTAGTTGCACACCTCTTAGGGACGTGAGCTAATGTAATATCATTTATTCATCATAAATTGAACTTACTCAGTGCAGCAAAATTATCTTCAGTGATTCCTGAGCCATTATCAGATACTTCGATTAAGTCTACACCATAATTTTTAAATCTGATATCAATGTGTGTTGCTCCAGCATCTAAAGCGTTTTCTACTAATTCTTTTACTGCTACTGCTAAGCTTAGTACCACCTACAATGTATTTATTTATTAATTAAATTTATTGGCATTCTGTGTTTATAATCTTGAAGTTTTAAATTTTTTTTATAATCAATTTCGGTTAATAAGATATCCTTCAGATTCCAAATTAATAAACAATTAAAACATTACATACCTGTCCCGAGCATATTTTGTGAACAGTATCACTATTTATAGGTTTTATATTGTAGCTATTTATTGAAGCTTCACTGTTCATTATGTTACTACCTGCCAGTATTTATCAAGACTGTGCTACCTGCCTACACTACTTATCTATACATGATATACAAATAATTTTGTATTCACAGTTTTTATTGTAGAACGAATGCAAAAGGAATATATCCAAATGAATATACAATCAGAGACAAATAAACTATTATGTACAATAACAATTATGTGTTTTACCGGCTTTTCGTGATCTTTTTTTATTAAATTTTGCCTTTTATTGGGAAGGCAAAGGAATCTAGCCCATACAGCATCGTCATGTGACAGATATTTCAAGAACGATGAAACACGGGTGTGATCGATTTCAAGGTCTTGCTGGAGTTTTGGAGTTAATTCCTTTCAGTACATACGATACTTCTTAGACGACTTTCTTTAAGCGAATCGAACGCACGAGTTTGTTCAGTACATTTTGTCAAAAGTCACTTATTTTAATGCGCTTGTAACTGTTCATAACCGTCAATGTGTATTGCAAAAATCAACACTACTCTTATACAACAATTAATACAACTGTATTAAGGTATGTAGTTTAAAAATTATTTGTAATAAGAGACTGTCCGCCTAACTGACGGCTTTGTCAGAATTCCCGTCACAGAGTACATTATTATATAACTGAAAATTCCCGTCGAAACTCCTTTTTTATATATTTTTTTATTATTTGATGGCTTTGGATACTTGTTCTTTGACCCCATTTTAGATCTTTTGCTGTTCTTCCCTGTTTTCCAATTACAGAGCATAATGCGACTCAGTGGCGCACAATGCCGAAGTGTGCTCATTGCTAATTGGAACGTGAATTAGTTTTCTAGTGCACCAGCAGAGACCAGCAAAGCCGACTGGTCACTGTGTGACTCCACCTGGTACTTAGAAATTATATCAATGTTCCAGGGAGGTCGGCTAACGCTGGCTGGTCAATGGACCGCTCGCGTTACGGAACGTTTCGGTTCACCCTCCCATAAGCAGTTATCACTTCAAAAAACTGTTTACCGCGTGGCTCTACCACTTAAAAGTCTTTTGTTGTTTATTTCTTTGGTTGCGTTACTTTTGTGGTCGTAATGTTACTTCTGTAGCAGTTTGTGTAAACTGTAACTTGACCAGTTTATTTGTCTCTGCTTTTAGCTATCGGGTTATGGCAACACTGATTTTATTATTTTGTATTCGCATTTCGATATTTACGCTAGTTTATTTGTCTTTGATTTATACATTTCGCAAACAGCGGTAGCCCAACAGCGTAGTGGACAAAATTCTCTTAGCCGATAATTTTGTGCGCAGAACAAACAGTGTATATGTCGGACTATAGTTTTCTGTTTCATTAAACCATGTCGCTAAACACTGCTCACGCCGATCACGGGGTGTTAATTCATGCAGGAGAATGGTGAGTCATCGTCAATTTATTTGTCTGATAACTTTATGTGCAATAGAATGTTCTACATCAGTGTTATTGAATTTTTTTTCTTGAATATGAATTGCTTAAATTAATACGTAATATAGTAAATTGCGAGTGTATAGCAAGTTATGATGACTCGATCAAAAAATCAATAATGACTAAAAATAGTTGTTACCACATATTCCCATAACATATGTTGAAATCTTATAAAATCACAATTACTTAAGGGGGTATTCTCGTCTAGACACCATAATTTTAGGCATTTTTCAAACTGACAAAAAAATAATTAAAAACATTTAGACTACATACATTTTTTTATATTTTTATTCATATTTGAAGAAAATAAAAAGAAATTAGTAAGAAAAATAAAAATATAATTGTCGAATTACAGGCCGATAGAGTCGGGGCTACAAAAAACCGGTGCTCCCTGGTTGACATGATTCCAACCCTAGTAGTGATCTAAAACAAACAAATAAAAAAAAAATCTTCATTAGTCAATATGTGGCTATCAGATTGACCTTTGCTAAAGAAAAAAAATAAAATTCACAAAATGGCGTAGACTTAAAAAAAAGAAAAAAAAAATTACTCCCTTTTTTGACCTTTTCGATTTTTATAAAAATACTTAAAATTACAATTTTACAAAATCTGAGGCAGGAGCGATGTATAAAAAAGAGAGCAGAGAGATGTATAAAAAAGATTTTTAGCAAATTTCAAAGGAATCAGTAAAGTGGAACTTGAGATATCATGACAACCTCCCCAAAAAAAGTAGTTTTAAGAAAAACGCGTTTGATGTTTGAGAAAAATTCCAATAGAATAACTCAGATAATAATATTTAAGACTCACTTTGGATTAATCGGCGAAATCCATTTAAGGGTCATTTTTGAAGGTCTAAACTTTGAAAATATGCAAACAAAAAAAAGTTTTTCAAATTTCTAGACCAGAATACCCCCTTAATAAACATCCCTTAAATAACTGGTGAAATGTGAGTCCTACTTATCTGCTGAGGGTTCTGTACCACCTCTTTACTATAATATTTTCTTATTATTTATTAGGATGCCCTCCATAAAAAAAAACTGGAATTTTCAGCTGACAATCTATTATAGTTCAAAAGTATAGATAGTTCAAATATAAGATAATCTTTTAAGGTAAGATAGACATACAAACAATGTGGTCTTAATAGGGTTCCTTTTGTGTTAAAATTAAGTGCCAATTAAGTAAATATTAGAATGGAATATTACCTTAATCCTGCTCTACTGTTTTAACTGGATGGGGTATATGTATCTGATAATTAGTAATTCGTCATCCCTTGAATTATATTTAACTAGCTTTTGCTTGCGGCTCCGCCCACATGATCTGCTTTTTCAGGGATAAAAGTAGCCTATGTCTTATTCTGATGTATAAGTTATATTATTGTAAAGTTTCATTAAAATCCGTTCAGTAGTTTTTATGTGAAAGAGTAACAAACATCCATCCATACACAGTTTCGTGTTATTGTATGTATTTGTATTCTAATAATAATCTTGATCAATATCAATCAATATAAATATCACATCATATATTAATTGCGTGCAGATATAAGCCTCTTATGCCCAAAGGGTACCTTGGAGGTAAAACTAGTGCACAGTAACTAGTCACACTTTTCAGGGAACTTGTTTCTGTCTTTCAACGTAGGAGATGAGCCTGGCACAAATTCTAGTGCCAGCAATTCATGTGCAATTTTTCAAATTGAAAACTAAAACATGTATTTAACGTGGCTTATTTGCTATGTCCATACACATTAAAGTTGTAAAAATGATTACATCATGTTATTCCAATAAGTATTGAAAAATAATAAACATAAATTTATGTAGAATCAACATAATTTGGTTTATGTGTTTCACTAGAATTGAAGATTTATGGTTATAAGGGTTAGAACTTTTATGAACAGTATTGGTTTTATTAAATATGATGGCTTATTTATTGTTCTACCAAATTTTCCATTCTCACAATATTCAATTTTCTTTTCAGTATTATACTATTTTCTGATAATGTCACAGTGGAGTTTTATGGAAATGACACACCAGAATTCAAAGGGGCTAAACAAGGCCGCATGTACCTCACTACACATAGGATGATTTACAATTCAAAAAACACTTCTGATCAAATGAGGTCCTTTAGTTTCCCTTTCATTGCCCTGCAAGATGTGAGTATAACATAAAATTCAGTGCAAATATAATTGTATAAAAATCTTAAACATACCATAACAATTCTAAAGAATTGAATCGGTTGCATCTTATCCGTGGCTTGATCCACACTAGCATGCATCATTAACTGCAGCATAATCAATAAATTTGATCATCAGTATTATATTTTGCGTATTATAGTTCTCTTACAATTTCCCCCCCACAGTTGTTCCATGTTGAAAATATTCCACCATAGTTTAATATCTCAGAATCTTATCTTCAGTCTCATGCTGGTGCTTGACCATGAGCGGAACGGAATCATTGTACTTATTTGTATTGTATTTATGGTGGGATGGTTGCCAGTTGCGGGGACAGGATAGGAACCATTACTTTCATAATCCCACTCTACTCTCAAAATTTTTATTAAATGAAGCAATTTGTAATGCTTTAGCATTAAACATTTAAAGGGTTAAGGGGCGATTTTTCAATCTCCAAGTAAACATAAATTATAAGACAAATACAAATTTTGTTATATTATCATGCTCCCAGTGAACCTATACAGTAATAGCGTATTTTTGTATTTATAGAATTCGACTTTCATTCTTTATTAAAAAAAATCATACATTGAATCTGATCAACATTTATGTAAGTTATAAAGATATTATAAATTCTATTTATTTTAGGTTACAGTGGAACAGCCAATGTTTTCTGCGAATTACATTAAAGGCAAAATCCGTGCACAGCCAAATGGCAACTTCATTGGTGAAGTTAAATTCAAGTTGACATTTAAGTCTGGTGGGGCAATTGAATATGGACAGGCTATGTTGAAAGCTGCACATCTAGGTAAGGTCGCTGCATATTTACTGTTGGTTTTATTTTTCCTCTTGTCATGAAACCAATTTATCTCTTGAGCTCCTATCATCATGCATTGATATGTAACATTAATTATGGTTACATCAGCACTGCGATAAAAACGTAGCGGTAGACTTTTTTCGCATGCGTATTGATGCATGTCAATTCCTTCAGGAAACTGACAGTTGCACAGATACATTTAAGTTGTCGTAAAACAGTAAAGTTCGCGAGTGAGGTAGCACAATATATGCTGCAACGATCCGCGATTTCCTACAAGTAATTGAACGCTACGCGACGCTTGTAGTAGGTTCACGTGGTTCGATTTTAGTTGATTAACTGCTAAATTGCATGCGATTTTAACCGGTCGAACACACTTTCAATCGAATTGATCAACAATAATCATACAGCTTTGGTTGAGTTAATTAATTAAGAATGTTATAACAAAACTGCAAAACCGACTTCAAAAAAATAACAATTTCAGGTATCTTTGGAGTTGGTGCCTGTGTTGCTGTCGGTCAACTGAAATTGCACCGATTCCAAAGAGACCTGAAATTGATATTTTTGAGTTTTAGTGCATTTTTTTAAGGTTTGTTATAGCCTTTTTTTTCTTCAATTTTCAGTCTTAAATATAGCATGTAAAATCCAACTCAATATCACTGTCGCTACGACTTAGTGAGACCCAACTTCCGTTGAGAAGTTTTATTTTTTTCTCCATAGTCCATCATCAGATCTTAACCAAATGTATATGGGACCACATCGCAGCTAAATTTTTTGCCATCGAAAGCGGTCCACAATTGGCGGAGAAATACATGTACGTACATATAAAAAAAGCACGCCGAATTAATGAGAACCTCCTCCTTTTTTGAAGTCGGTTAAAAATCGAAGCGGATGAGATGAGATCTGTGCATTGCGGTTGACCTCGTAAAATAAATTTTAAATCAGTACTACCTTATTTTCAATTCAAATTAGCAATTGGTCATTATGTGATGTGCCTTATTCAGAGGCTGTGTATGTTTTATGGATAGCAAAATTAAAAATCTTATACATAATTATAGTTTTGAACTATGAAACCATATCTATCTATATAATCATATACTATACCAAGCTGTCATTGGTATTGCAACAGGATTTTTATCAATACATTACGAAAGTGTCAAGTCAAGCCCAGCAATAACCAAGAAATATATTATAGTTTTCTTCAATCAAAATATAGACTATATTTTAACTTGGATTGAGTTCTGAATCATACAGTGTCAGTGATATTGACATTAAAAAGCAATTAGTACTAATTCTCGCTTGTATTTATTCCACATTTTTCATAATAATATCATAGTAGAATAATCATCACACAATATTGTTAATGTGGTTGATACTATGTGTTACTATCATGTTGTATACTTTCTCAATGTTATCTGTATTTGTGTGTATTATACTTTTATCTTGTAGTTCGAATCATTTATATAAAAGATACTGTATCTTCATATTTATAAGGACTATTATAATTTGTATTGTCTACATGGTTGTTCGAGCATCACGCAAATACTACTGGCATCATTTCTGTTAAACTATTTGTGGTTAAAAGATTAGATACAAACACTTGTTTACATATATTTTATTCGGGTAGTGTGTTCGTTTCTCGCGCTGGAAAAAATATTTTCATGGAGGAAAACGTGTATAATTATTTTTTGTGTAGGTATTATAAAAGTTGACGGCTTACTTTGACATCAATCTTTAATCGTATTTAGCTACTATATGTATACCAGTGCCGATCCCTTTTGAAACAAAAATAAATGATAGTAAGATGAAACCCATTGTAATAGGAAGAGAATACAACAAAAATGATAGGAAAAATGAATTACGGGCGATCTGAGGTCGGGAAGTGGGAAGGGGGGCTTTTAAGAGTAAAAAACTGTTTATCTTGATTTCCGGAAAAACTACAAGTCCTATGGAAAAAAGTTAAATCGCAAAGTTGTAGGTAATAAAAAGATCTTGTTGTATTCTCTTCCTTTTCCAATGGGTTTCATCCTACTATAATTTTCTTTCTATTTTTACCATTTTTAAAGGCATCGGCACTGGTCTACTATATCTGTTTTCTATAACATATTTATTATTATTTTTTTATATTCCCCCTGTATTCTGTTATAGTAATTTGAAAATATCGAATCGCGGAAAATGGTAATTCCTTGTTTAGTATTTAAAAAACATCGGAAACTCAAGAAAAGTGGTACAAAATTTTTTTGTTTTGTTCCGACAGTCGCCATTTTGTGAAAAAAAAAAAATTTTCAACTCTTTTAGTTCCAACGATAGCAGCATTACTCTTAATTAATAATCTATAATCTATTTTTATTGAATTGATTTTTTTTGACAATTTTTTGAAATCCCCTGTTTCATCAGCTGCTAATTTTTTGATTTTTTTTACTTCATTTTCCTTTTTACTGTATTCTTGAAATATTAATAAATACCCTAAAAAAAATAATAGTAAAAATATTGATTGCCTTTTTTTACGGCACTTCAAAAATTGCCTTAAATTCGTCCTCTAGACCAGAATACCCCCTTCTTCTTCTTCGTCGTTACGCTCTTGACAGAGCGGTCGTGGTCACGATGATTCGTGTCGAAATGATGATGTTGTTGCTCGCCGCACGATCTCTCTCCATCTGTCTCTGTCAGACGCCAATCTGGTGCATTCATTTCAACCCCCTTAATAGACGTCAAATCTTATGAAAATTTGATATAATCAGTAAACATAATTATGGGCTAAATACGAACAAGGCGATCCTTACGGCGGTTGAGATACGCTATCCTACGATCTCAACGATTTGAGAAAGCTGGTCTAAGTCTGATATAATAACATACAATTCCAGCGTCTCGTCACATGTCACCGAATGCTCCTCCGCCGCCGTACTCTCCGCCGACCGGTCCGTGGCACGCCGCGCCGCCGCCGGCGTACGCGCCTCCTCCACAAGGATACTATGGCTGGGTACCACCTTACTCAGTAAGTATCTTTTTTAAATATGCCTTTCAAAATTGATTGTGCGAAGGGTGCGAGCGACAACTTGTCGACGACGGACATTGGGTTATTTATAGGCTTGTCGACGACGGACATTGGGTTATTTATAGGCTTGTCGACGACGGACATTGGGTTATTTATAGGCTTGTCGACGACGGACATTGGGTTATTTATAGGCGACGTTGTTACGTCGTTACTCGATCTTTATTAGTCTACTTCAATGCGCTATGAGCTCTCATCTATTGTAATTGGTAACATTATTACAACAGTTTTTGTGGGTCATGACGCACTAGGCGATGGCACTAGTTGGCTGCGATGCCGCGGGTTTAATCCCGTATGTGTGATTTACATATGGGGGGTGTAACTTACTTACATTGATGTATTTGTTTACAATAACATAGACTCATGTTTATATCCCCGATGGGCAAGGCACAGGCGCAGCTAGTGAACTCACGGTTCGCCGAAATAATTTCCGTCACTCGACGAGCCTTTCGCCGTATTAGAATTTGTAATTGTATTTAACGGTGACTTGTTTTATTTGTGTGTTGTATTATGGTGCTGCCACATCGGTGTTAGAAAATGTTATATAAAATTTTATAACAGCGGTGTGGCAGCACCATTTAGTAAACATTTCTTAACAATTTGTAACATTTTTTAACCGCGGGCGGTGGTACTTTTGAGAGCGGCGCCGTCAAAGAAGCCGTCAAAGAAGAAGGGCCGATGTCATGTTTTCAAATGTTATGAAATGTTAGAAAATGTTAGATTTAATGTTAGAAAATGTTTGTAAACATTTTATAACATCGGTGTGGCAGCACCATCATTGTTGAATAAATGATTGCAGGCGTTCCCTGATCAGCCGCCACCGAACTCGGTATTTGTGTCGAACAACCCTCCGCCGTACCCGGGCGTGATGGGTGGCTCGTACCCGGCGGGTCCGGGGTTCTCCGGGGCAGGAGCAGCCGCACGCAGTCCCGATGCTCCTCCCGGGTATCCCGGCGGGTTCGCACCTCAAGCGCCACCTACCGGCATGTCTGCAGCAGGTTACTACACTTCTCTTACAAATAATTAATATCTATCACATGTTATTACACTATAGAAATACTTATGTAATTAATTAAATAGAGAATAATTCATACAAAATAAATATCTACTTATATCATGTTATTACACAATGATTTCTTACGTTTACGCGAATATTACTCATTGAAATAAAACTAATTTAAACGGATTTTAATTAGTACAAAAACCGCGATAAAATCCATTTAAATTAGTTTTATTTCAATGTTATTACACTTTAGAAATACCTATGTAATTAATGAAATAGAGAATAATTCATATTGTTATTAATTGTTTTAGTTGAAGTAGCACACCATATATTGTAGCGATTAGCTAGTGCTTCATCTTAAAAACTTACTACCGTATATTTTGTTGCTATTAGATGTGAAACCAATAAAGTTTATTTAGTTTAAATAATGTAGATGTTGCAAGTAGTTATAATTACATTTACAGATGCGAAAGCCGCCGAAGCCGCCCAAAGTGCGTACTATGATCCAAACAGACCACAGACTGCGTATGTACCTCCGCCTTATAATGTAAGTCTAAATTATTCTAGTGCTTCAATATAAATACACATGTAACTGTTAATCACTTAAGTACTTTGGCTATAATATGCTTGGCAATTAAATTGGGAAGTCGCGGTACACAATCATGGTTCGACGATTGACGTTATATTTGGACTGCACTGTACTTATCAGGTTCGGTGAAGTCACTTTAATGTGCCAAGATATCTAATAATGTGCAGTGATTAAAACGATCTAAATACTAGTTTATTGTTCGAAACGTCTGTTATTATATTATGTATAACATAAAATATATTCAAACGTATATTTTTCAGGACCAGCCGCCGACCTATCACGAATCAACATCCAAGAAAGAAAACTAATGCATTGTCCCCATTTTCACATGACTACGTCAAGTGTTTCACATAATACAAATACAGAGCTTACGGCGCAGATGAACGATGCGTGATAACGCGAGCCGAATCACGAACAACGGGGGATTCGTCTAATGCGGACAAGAGCATAGTACTAAGTGCTGACAAAAAGCCTTACAATTTTTAAAGAAAAAAAAATAGATGTATTGCACGGAACTGCAACGAACAATGCAGAAATTATATCAATAACTAATATAAACAGAATGTATTAAATGTAGATCATAATTACAATAAAAACAATATTCTAAACATAATAAAAATAAATATTTCGACAAAACCAGCATTGAATTTTATAAAAACTGCATAGGACCACTGGTTTGTGAGCTACACTCGTGCAACGGCAGAAAAGCTTCGAAATATTTAACAAAACAATCATCAATTTTTGCGTCACTAATTCCTTGCGGAAACAGAGCGCCATCCTCAGTCCCCCGCTCAACTCGCTTTATAGCGCGTCGTTTAATTGCACTTTAAGCATTTGAAAAAAAAAAATATGTTATAGATGTTTATCTATAGTTTCTTCACATTCCTAAATCGAAGAAAATAAGTATGTAACCAAATTATAACGACTTTGTACCGTATTACAGAGTTATTAGGCACGATATCTGCTTCTACGAAATTGTAATTATTGTTCCGATGAGACGTTCATTCGTGTACAACTCATGCGAAGATCACTTTCGCAAAAAAAAATGCCTGTAAACATTATATTTATGATCACTTAGGTACCTACTTATAAAAAATATATACTTGTATTGCTGTTTTCATATTTTAGTGTATATAATTTTTATTGTGATACATATATCGTCGGGGATAGTGCAAATCCGCGTATCTAGCATTGGATAATTCCGCGTATCTGACAAATGTAGCCAATTTTGAATTTTGCGGGCAATTCACATTTATTTAATTAATTTAACGGATAATCTACATTAAGAATACATAGAACCCATCAATTATTACTCTCTATGTAAAAATGAGTCCAATTGCCCTTAAAATAAGAAAATTATAAAGTTTTAACCGTCCCCTGTAACATTTGATCTAATGCAGATACGCGGAATTATCCAATGCTAGATACGCGGATTTGCACTATCCCCGACGATATCGAGATTGTTCTTATAGATAAGATCGAATCGAAGAATTCGACACGTTAATTTATTCACAAATATATAATTTAAAGCGTATAATGTTATTAAATAATTTTATGTGGCACACTATGCGGGATCGCATAAGAATAGTCGAAACGCAAAAAGGGCGCGGGCGTTCAAGAGGCGCATATCTATTTGTTATGTAGATTTAATTATATATCTACATGAACAGATCAGGAGGCGAGGCGTGAGCGAGACGGCGACGCGGCAAAGCTTTGACAGCGTGACAGCCACGACCATTTTCAATTTATTTTCAAAATAACATTTCAGTTTATGCACTCTCGTCGTTCTTCCCCGCTTCGCCTTTTTGTCGTCTTTGCAATGGACTACCCGCCTAAATGTTGAAAAATGTTATTTGACTATTGTACATATTTCAATAAAAAGCTTAGCTGCTATTTGAATGTAGTTTCATTTTATGATTTATATGTTTTGCTCGCGGCTTTGCCTGCATATTTTTTGGGGCTTATTTTCAACTTATTTTCACCATTATGTGAAAATAAGTTTTCACATAATGGTGCTGCCACACCGATGTTATAAAATGTTAACAAACATTTTCTAACATTAAAATTGTTACATTTTGTTAAGAATTGTTAGATGTTTTAAGTGCTCCCACACCGACGGAAAATGTTTGCAAACATTTTCTAACATTTTTTAACATTTTATAACATTTGAAAACATGACATCGGCCCTTCTTCCTTGACGGCGCCGCTCTCAAAAGTACCGCCGCCCGCGGTTAAAGAATGTTCAAAAATGTTATAAAATGTTACAAATTGTTAAGAAATGTTTACTAAATGGTGCTGCCACACCGATGTTATAAAATGTTATACAACATTTGTTAACAAACATTTTATAACAATGTTAGATAATGTTAATAAATGTTTAATGTTAGAAAATGTTATATAACATTTTATAACACCGGTGTGGCAGCACCATAAGAAGTTTCGCATTAAATCTTGAAATATGCCGAAATAGGTGTTCTACTATTGTATTCAATGAAATGAAATGAAATCATTTATTAATCATGTAGGCAATTGAAATAGCGCTTATGACAGTAAAAAATAAATAAGTTAGAAGCCATTTGAATCTGCTCGAAGAGGTTGTTGTCAATTATCGGGAAAACGACACATGACGGTTTGTTACGTCACAAGACAGGCCTCGCCATTACGATGCAAACGTGCGAGGGAGATAGTAAGATTTTCCCACTACACTCCCACCTTTGCTCATACCAATATTTAAAACATGAACTGTAGCCTCTCTTATTACCCACTTTTAAATCTGTTGTCCTCCTAAATAGTTTCTTTTCCGTATGATTGTTTATACAAAATTAAACATAGTCAAATAGCCTATTCTGTCATCAACTTATTAGGCCTACCTGTGTAACAAGTAAAAAGTTTACTAATAAGGAAATGTAATAATTATTAATAAAATTAAACTTGCTCAATAGTGATATTTATGCTTAGCTCCTTAGACCTATCGGTAGGGGCAACTAATAGATCTAAGTCAAAGTATAACCAAAAAATTTGTAACAACTATGCAAAGCCCGATTTGCCGAATGTGAAGATTCAATAAAGCAGGCCATTAAACCTTCGATACACAGCCGCCATATGGCGATCGCGATCTCCAGCGATAAATGTTTCTAAATTTTGTATATTATGATAAATTACTTTGTGTAAAGATCGCGGGTAACCTAGTGATTATATTCTCTTTGCGATCAAAGATCGCGGCTGTGCGTTGGAAGCTTTAATCTTTATAATACCGAACCAAAAAGTCTGAGATTATAATGTAAAACTGTCCATGTAAATCTACCTGAAAGAAGATTACCAAACTTCAAAATTAAAAATTGAAGATCAAAAATGTGTAACGATATGTGTCAGATTCAAAACCAATAGAAACAGATTTCATAATAAAATATCTCAAAATGAAGCAATAAATACATTAAAAACCACCGTATTAACTTAACAATATTATGGGTAAGTTTTTGTAAGAAAATTATGTAAGATAGTTGTGTAATGAATTGATGACTAAATTGACAGCTTTGTACAAAGAAGCCAGCCTCGCTAACTATTGTCTGCCACCCATTTTAATATAATATTACTGTGTTAAATACCTACGTCACATACAAAAGTTCAAATGCAAATATATTTGTTGAGATTTATAATTATCTTTAATATGGTGAAAAAATAAGTATTGTGAAACAGGCATTGAACTTTTGTACAAAGTTGTGGATGTGGAATGAATAGGTGCCAAACGAAAGCCAATATTACATTTTACAAAAATATGTACTCGGTGTGTACTTAAAATAATGATTATAATATGTAATTTACACAAATTCTTTTTCGGCTTTTGTTTTCACCTCTCAGAAAAGTTAATTTTAAAATTGTATTTTTTCTTTTATCTGTAGTGTAAAAATTTGAAGCCGAAGGAGGAACTGGGTAATACCCGAAGTATCAATATAACATGAACAAGTATTGTGAGTATCAATTGCATGACGTTAAATTATACCTGACGGTAATAATTGATTGTACGCGTTATAAAACGTATAGTGTTTAAAATATATTTTCATGCTACTATACATATCGTATTGTTTATAAGTGTTTTACTTAGCTACTATAGGTAAGTTATTTTACTAATAATTCCATTAAAACTTGAGTGGCAGAATCTAATGAAGCTGGCTTCTACTGTATAATAATTTCTGATTTATAATTTATTTTATTTAATTTTATATATTATTATTTTCAGATTAAATTTCACAGCGATGGCTCCTATGTCTCATCCCCCATGTACTCCGTCGGCGTCGTGCCAACCGATACGATGCCACCCCACGCCGCCTCCTTGTCAAAATCCAGAAAAATGCCTAAAGAAAACTATTTCGAAGGGTATAAAGCCATGTCGAAGTGCCGTTTCCATAATGTCGACGAGATCGAAATCAAAATGTAGCAGTTGCGGTAAATTTAAAGGCGCAATGAATCCTCGGAACGTATCTAACGTGGAGAAATTTTTAAAACGAAAATCGAAAGAGGCGAAAATGAGAAAAAAAGACAGACTGTCTGGAAGCCATAGTTACTTGAAGTATACCCGATCGAAAGGTTCCACCAAATCAACAAGTGACTGTTGTACCGGCAAAGGTCACAGGGGTCGACTTAGAAAAAAACGCTGTGAAATATTGTAACGCAAATGTCATTTCTGGAATAATTCACCCTGGCCTTATCCCTCTTGCATTGGGATCGGCGTAACATGTATTTTTAAATCTCGTCACAAAGGTTTGGATTAATTATTATTTGCTATAATCGAAAATAGAAACTTTTGCTAAGATTATTTTGGTGATTTACTTTACTGATTTTAGTCATAAATGGGTACATCCCTTCATCCAACTTGCACTCCGACTGTGCATTGCTTAGAACATGGTCGGCACAGATGTCGCCCCACCGTACCTCCCTGTCCGAATCCTGAAAGATGCCTTAAACGCTGTTACGCTAGAAGAGTTAAGCCGTGTTCTAGTGCTGTATCAATCACGGCAACTGGTTCCAGAGCTAAATTGACTGGAAACAATAAATTTGTTCCAAAAACAAGCAGCTCTAGCTTAGATGCCTTCGAAAGGATTCTTAGTGAAAAGCAGAAACATGAAAATTAAAAGAGATTGACGCTGAAACGGGAACTCGATACTACGAACAATGCATGTGAAAAAGATACAGAATAAGAATTAGACGACAGCATAAAGGCAAGCATCACATAGGGAGACACGAAAGAAGGAAGGAAGGAACTATTGTGTTATGTAAATGAGAAAACATCGTTTACTGAGTAGTAACATTTAATGAAAAAATTATAGTTTTGCCAGAACAATGCCTTTCTCTAACAATCACTAACGTTTAATGTGTTCAAGTATCTATCTATTACTGATGTTGTCTTAATAACTTTTAAAAATATGGATCAGGAAATAAATAAATGCACGTATGGATATTGGATACCTACATACGTATATACAACTAATGTTTGTTTTTTGTTCCTATACCTTTGTTATATATTCCTGATATAATTCATTATATTTGGATAATACCCGCGCGGGATTATCGCTATTGGCTCCGGCGTAGAGCTCTTGTGGCTCGTGAGTCATATTAACTTTAGACAAAATTATTAATAATGAATTTTTGCAGGCGTATTTAGTGCCCCCTTACCTACAATTTTGATATAAGTAAATATGCGACTGGGTCAAGAGACCGCGATGCGCAAATGTATGGAAAAGCGCGAGTCAGAGAAAAAAGACTGCGCCGTTTGAAATTACTTATTGTGTGCAACATATCGCGGTCGCGCGTGGCAGTTGCTTGCTCGGCCGCACACCCCAAAGTCTTCGTTCGTCCTTTAGATACGTGGGCACGGCGTCGTGAAGTACCAAGCAGTTGCTTCTTTGTCCACCCCAGTGTAGTCTAGAAAATAATCTAAATAATTATGTAATGCAAATATTTGAATATTTTCAGCCGTTCACTCCACTAAAAGTATAAAGCCTTGTATCTCGGCGCCGACATGCAGCGTGCATCGACACAGGCCGAGACCTGCGCCTTGTCCAGAGCCTGATAAATGTTACAAAAAATGCATCAAGCGCAAAAGCAAGTGTCCCAGTGCTATGGATACAATTACACGAGCAGGTTCTCCTTGCGAATGCGCTAGAGTACAATCGAAAGATTCTAGAGCCAGTAACAAACTCACTAACAAAACCCACAAGAAACGAATTAAAAAAGCTTATAAGCAACGTTCCACTGAATCGCGCTGGCGCCGACAAAAAAAGTGTTGTGTTATCCTATAATATTAGTATTAGAGAACGTTTTCTGGAATATTAAAAACTGAGACAATGCTATGGTTTTCTCATTTACCTACGCGGGAAATTGGAGAAACTTGATTCTCCTTTTCTTTAATTTAACAATTTATAATCTCTGATGATTTAATTTAAGTAGTTCAAATAAGAATCATTATCATCATGGCCTATTCATGGTCCATTCTCGGAACGTAGGCCTTTTCTCTCATCTTCCATTCCTGGCGGTCTTATGAGCATTAAAAGATTGAACAGTCTCTCTTCCTAAATCACTATTATTACCCTGAGCACAATCTATCCTATCTAACTTGATCTGTTCTGGTGCTATTGAGCGGCATCGTATCTATGTTTATTAAGAACAAATGCGACTGAACTTACGAAAGAATCTGAAACTTTGCGGCCGGCCAACTGAAATTCTACAGTTGATAGTCTTTTTTTTAGCTATATACAGAATGGCAACTACTCGCCAATTTGCGACGAAGACTGTCCACGGAGGTTCACACCAGAGTAGGTGTTTGAAGAAAATCTGTTAAGCTATTTTTAAATAGCTTTAACTTTTTAAGTTAAGTTTTAACTTACTATTTGATCTCGGTGGGTTTTACTCATTCGGTAAACTGACTACGCTACATATGATGGTAAATGCAGCAGCGTAAACCAAGAACAGTGTCTACCAATGACAGACGATGCGTCTATTGTAGGTCGCCAGAAATCTAAAATTATATTAGCAATACTATCAACTTATGCCTTCATGTAAAGAAATGTGTTATCCTACAAAATACATAACTCTAGCTGAAGATTGTGGGAGGGTACTTGACTACTGCTATAGGTAAATTTGTTTACACTCAACTGGATAGCGACAACTGACCCGAACATGATGCTACGGGATAAATCCACCACAGTGACCCGTTCTAGCGAGTTAGGCTCCAGAGTCAGACGGTGTTTATCTGCAGTGCCATGCAGAGGCGTCTCTAGCCCATGTAGCGCCTGTGAGCAATCATTCAGCTTTGACAGCACCGCTGGCACGTGTAAGGCGGCTATCCTGACCTTGGATAGGTAAATTAGTTTCGCGCATTTTTTAAAGTAATTTTGTGAAACAGGTCTTTTAAACAGAACATATAACACGGGCACAGGTGCATTTGAAAATGCCCGGCCAGCGTGTGAGTGGAGCTCGGCCGGCGCCCCCTAGAACGCTGCGCCCGGTCCGTGTGCACCGCACACCCTGCACACCCGGTAAAGACCCCTCTGGCACTCTGGTGCCATGTGGTATTTTGTCCTCGTTTGTAAACCGAAGTTCTATGTAGTGTTGCTAGTGATTACGTACGTTTACCATTAAGCAAGTGATCAGCTCGTTTTCAAAGCGACAAAATCACACTGCAGCGAAAGAGAGATCGAGGAATCTACGATCGATTTGAGTGGTAATTCTGGCAATACCACTAAGTATAAAATTAGCAACACTGCTCAAAACTATTCCGTCTTAATTTCGTTTTTTATTTAAGTTTAATTAATTTGCATTTAACTAACATCGACTTAGAAAAAAAGAAGGAGATTTTCTCTAAAGTGGTGGTATTCTGTTGTAGGGTAGACCGGGTACATTTGTAGCAGGGTACGGTAGTACCAAGGGAAATATTTTTTTAACTACACCTCACACACACATTCCATTCCCCTTGGCGCCCCCCTTAGTTGCTTGCCGACTATCAGCTGCTCACGCGTGTGGCTCGACACAGACGCTTATGACGGCGAGATGAAATTTTGGTGCAGTCAAAGTAAGTTTTTTCCATCTATTATCATTGGTCATAGCAGGAAATCAAAGCATAATTTTTAACTCAGTGTAAGTTAAAACATTTCTCACTATTGTTCTTTCTTATTTGTAAACGTATTTATTTAGATTCATGTTTAAATTTAGGAGATTTTTTATAATAACGATGAAATGAGTACAGCTTGGCAAAAAAATGTAGAAATAAATGGAGGCGCCACTGAGCTGTTTATATGGCACCCCTATATAGTTTGGTTTTTAGTTTTGATACTTGTTATTATAAATTATAAAAAGCTTGTTATAATATTTAACATGCAATCAAATAACAATTATTATAAAACCAATTAAGAAACCACTATCTATATATCCTATACTCGCTTTTTTGTTATATACCTATAATATGTATTAATGTATTTGTTTGTGTATATAAGTATTTGTATGATAGATATTAGTTATTTTTCGTATTATTCTCTTCTACTTTATTGTGTAGCGCCGTCTACCACTATTTCCGTCACTGTCCATCCCACGGTTGTCCGGTAGAGATCGCTGTAAGCGATATGACCGCCCGTTGCATTAATACCAAACACTTAGTAGTTATCCTTAGTTAAGTTTATTATTGTAATTTGGTGTGAAATAAAGTGTTATTGTATTGTAATTATGTAATGCCGGATAATGAACTAAAAAGTGAACTTACCTACTTATTATGTGAGTAACTATACAAACCTAAAAACAAGAATCGACTATTGATTGTAATTTAAGACTGAAGGTATCTAAAATGATTATTTCATTAAAATATTACGATATGTATGTGAGTGACCATTGTACAAAAAATATTGTCAGGTTTTAAGATTGAGAAAGTCTTATTTTATAGATGTGACTAATTACTGTTAAAAAAAAAGAAAACCCAAAATGTATTCATTTTGTCTGTTTATTTATAACTTTAATTTTAACATTACAATTTTCAGATAAAATGATTGTCAGTGTCTCAGTCCGAGAAACTCTCTTCCACGATTTCTCTATCCGAAAAATCAATTACCATATTATCATGACTGATGCTGGATAGACAATCATCCACATCATCTGATCCAGAGGAACTAGTGCTTTCGTCTGCAAGATTAATAACTAACTTTCAATATTCTCATACAAAGTATGCTCTCTCTCTCGTAATATTCATCTTCATTTTTTTTACGTGCTGGCGTGAGTCTTTCCAATGTTCTACTGTGATTTCTTCAAAATTCTTCTATTTCTTCGTCAAAATTTACGCTCAGCTGCATCCTAATGAAAGAAAAAATATTTAAATTATTACCTAAGTGAAAAGTTGATTGTAAATTTTAATTTTAAAACTGCTCCTTGTATAAACCAGAATAAATAACCACTTTGGTCGATTAAGAAAGAATTATGTAATTGTGATAAAAACTTCCACTTATTAAATCAGAAATTTGTGTTGTAAGATATTACTAATTATTGATGAACACAAGTATCAAAATTGGGGTAGTCACTCTCTAAACTGATTCTGTCACATGAATGTAAACATAACCTAAAGGCTTGATAATAATTTTTCAAAATATGAAAGAATACCTTGTACAAGACATAAAAACCATTCTATGTCCATAGAAAAATATAAGATTGACTTAAATATAACAAAATAAACTTCCACTAACCACTCATATCAGCGGTTCTTTGGTAAACATTGTCGAGGTCCGACACAATTGTTTTTGCTTCTTGTTCTGCAAGACATCGTCGTTAAACTTTATAAATAATTTCCCTTGCGGAACTTCGAATCGGCTTATTCAGTTTGTAACACTAATGGCTTGAAATAAACGTGTTCACTGAAAATACTTCAATAAAAACGAAAACTCAACGCGAAATACAATCAAAATTCACAAATGTCAACGACGTGATAGTGTTGCCAGGTGAAATAAAGAATTAGTTCCGTTTCTACACTTTTTTGCCAAGCTATATATGAGTACAATTGTACCAAATTTTCGGGGACGTTTGTAACGGCACAATTATCCCCGTGGTAAAATTGACCCCATAGTGTATTTTATATATATTTATTTATAATATATGTATATATATTTATTCTAACTATAATTTTAATTCATAACTTATTATTACCTATATTTTTTATCCGAGCACGGCAAAGTGACTGCACTGCATCTAATGGTAAGCGAAGCGCTTTCCAAAAAGACCAGCGAAAATCGACAATAATGAGTTTTTCGGCGGTCACCAAAACATGCCTGTAAAAATGGTTCTTCACACTCTGAAGAGGGTAGAAACAAATCGAGGGGCATGCAACAGGACATGCGGATGACCGAGACAGGCACAGGGATACAAGTACAAATACAAGTGCCGCTAACCGCCCAAACCAACCAACAAGTTATGTCGCAAGCCCCTCGGGAGAACCGAATATACACTGGCTGATCCTGGAACGCGATCCACACAAGGTGTGAAGGTCACTATGGCAGGTTTAAACACCATGTGTACGGTGGTCGCTATTCGGGCGGATATGAATATCTTACCACCAGCAGTTAGAATTTAGAAGATAAAGATCATTGGGATTAAATCTGTGTAACTGTAGTTATTGTTAACAATTGGGAACTGCAGTATTAAGAGACGCAATTCAGTGATAGACAGACAGACAGACAGTAGACAGTTTTGTCTACAGCATGGCTCGGCCGGGTTGTTACCACTGTCTCACAGAAAACCGACGTAAAGTAGCGGCTTGCTGCTGCGTTTCGTACGGTGAGTAAGATATCCGGAAGCCCAAATCCCCTCCCCTTCCCAATCCCTAATTACCCCTTTCCTTTAAGGTCGGCAACACGCCCATGATTCTTTTGGTGGTGCATGGGCGGTGGAGATCACTTACTATCAGGTGACCCACTTGCTCGTTTGCCGGCCTATGATATAAAAAAGAGTAGCTGTACATAATAAAAAAATTGATAAAATTAAGTATGCAAGGGACAATTGTACCACGGGGACAATCGTTCCAAATGCTTTACCATACAACATTTTAATTTGTGATTTTCGTTGTTTTTGACTAATTATAAGTATACGACACCACAAATATGATGGTCAATACTTAATAAGAACTTATAAGAATACTTTGTTGTAATCTTTAATTTAGTTATTATCGTTTAGGGTGAGAAAACTATTGTTTTATGTTTTTAATTTTTATATTGATTAACCTTACGAAGTTTACTGTATTTTGTTTGTCATTAGATTACAAGCTATTCTGTTGGGATATTACCATTTAGAGAAGTATATTTATGTAATGATAACACTGAATTTTATTTAATTACATCGCTGGTACAATTAACCCACTGGCGGGGATATTTGTACCAGTTCTCTCAGTCCGCTTTAATGCTTAATATCTATGATTGTATTATTGCTACACGTCTAAAGATAATGCGAACTTATAGCCGAATAAACTACGTATCAATGGTTATTGACAGTTTTGACACAATATTAATAATAAACTCAAAATCTAACGCTAACCAAAATATGCTACAATTGTCCCCGGTCTACCCTATTTAAGAACATTGGTTCAAACATTATTAACCGACTATAAAACAGAGGTGTTTGTCAATTAAGCGTATGTCTTATTTTTAATGTAGACATCGATTTCTCAGTCAAATGTGGAGCGATATTATTGAAATATTTATTGTTCGATAAAATTTTGGTGCAATGTGGTCCGATAAATATTTTGGTAGGTAAATTATGATGACGGACTACAGAGTAAAGATATAAAACACTCAACGATAAACTAAAAAAACTGGCTGAATTGAGAACATCCTCCTTTAAATTTAGTAATTAAGTTTAACCAAAACATAAAATGTGTGCGTGTGTATGAGTTCTCGCTGGAATGTTGGTGTTTATCGTTCTTACTGTCTATACGATGCCTCATATACGACTCTCAGTTCAGGTAATGGACTCCTGACTTTTTTCAAACTTATCATTCGAAAGGTCGATAAATTATTTGTAGAAATCATCTAAATTCACTACTTTCAATGTTTCCATACACTGCTCATCACCATCAATATTTATTGCACAAATCTACACTAATATATAATAAACACAACTTTAAACCATCTAGTTTATAAGAAATAAATAAATATGAGATCAACCGCATTGTCACAGTTCCCGCCGAAACTCCAGTTATACTGGGTGCGCGTTAATGCTGCCAGATCATATATTTGTATACAGGAACTGTATAATTAGTTTGATGATTGTATCCTTTTTGTACCTTGAATTTGGAGTTGCTGTTACCGTTGGTGTAGTGAAAGAGAGTTCTGGAAGCTCAAATTTCGTTCCCTTGCCCATTTATTTCCTTAAAGGGTAGCAACGGATCCATGATTCTTGAGTTAATATGGATGTATAGGGGTGGTTATATTGTTTGTTTGCTGGCCTCTCATACTAAGAAATATCAGTCATTATATGATATTTTAATTTGAAGTTAGTGATATACAGGCAGGAAGTCGCTGGATGCAGGCTGCTTCCAACAGGTCGGTCTGGAAATATTTGGGGGAGGCCTTTGTTCGGCAGTGGACGTCTTGTGGCTGATGATGATGATATACAGGCAAAACGTCATCGTAAACACGTTTCCGTGTATTGTTCTAATAAAGATATCGCTCTCGATACAAAGTCGGAGGATAGACCGATGAACTAATAATGTTACGAACATAGTAAACGTTGCAAAGGCGCGTGACGTCCTCATCATTTAAAAGTTGAATTCAATACTACTCCAGAAATAGTATTCTTACACGGTCATTAATATAGTGCAATCAAAAAAATTGCACAATATTATTTGATCATATATGGGGCGCGTTGTTGGTCGTACCTAGCACATAAATATATACCATATAAATATTTACAAAACTCACGCACACATTGCAATCAAGTAGTTGCGGCACAAAATGACGTTTTGGCACATTAAAAATGACTAATATGCCAAAAATAAAGGAAAAATAACACTGCAATATTTATTTGGTCATAAGCTATATATGTTTTTTAACCGTTTTCCTCGCGTTCTATTTTGTCAATGGGTGTTTTAAAGGTCGCTTCAATAAAAAGCATTAGCTAAGATGATTTAAGATATTCTTGGTATAAGAAAGAAATGGATATAATATTTTGACTTATTATCATCCATGCTTATTGCGGCAAATTTATGTTGACAAGATAAGTGGCAATGTTGCATAATGTCATATACACACAAGTTCTAACTTCACAGATATGTTGACAGATTATACATTTTCAAAAATTTCTAACATTTGCTACCGCTAACATAATGTAGTTGTTGCAGTGAAACTAGTGACATGTCTGCAATTATTATACGACAGTGGTGCCAACTGCCACTGTAAAAATAAAAGTAGATTTTTGAAGTACCTACTTACGTGTAACTTTGTTGTCCGCAGTCCAGGTTAGATAATATCAAATTCGAAATAATAAAATTATTTCTTTACTTTCGTTAGCGTGTAGAATCGTGTAAAGGTTTAGGCAAACATTTGTATTACATTACATTGTTAGCTGTATGTCTTATAGATGTTTGTGTTTGTTAACTTTCACACTCGTAGAGCTAAATTAAAAATATATATGTATATCTAGATACAAAAAAAACTAATAGTTTTTTCTGTAATTGTATATATTTTTTTAAATTTAGCTAGTAACACTGTTACTTCGGGCCGTGGGCTAGGACGGTGTATGTTGAGGTGGTTTGATTTGAGAATTAAATTAATTTTAATACATTATAAATTGTAATATCGATCACAAGTATTCATAGTGTATCATAACCGATCTTAAAATCGTACCTTTTATAAAGGGAGCAAGAGGTACTTAAATAAATCTTATCCTCATAGCCGCTTGGCCCGGGTTATTGACGTTTAATTTATATATCTACACAGAAATTTTGCTTCCGAAAGCTGTTTGTGTACGCTATTTGTGGGCGTGTGTTGTAAGTAGGTGTTTATGAGTAAAAAATATACACCGTGAAAAGTGAAATTGTGATAAATCACACGGAAATGTGTTACAAATTGGCATTGATGTGGCAAACCGGATTGCACCAAGTTGGAGAAAACGTGATTCTTTTTTAAGGTCAGAATTTTTCGTTATTCCTGTATGATTAACCAATTTCTAATTGCAAAGGTTTGCAACAAAGATGTATATGTCGAATAAACGAGTAAATTTACGAGGTCTAATTTCCTTTTTTGTTGGTACAATTATTAAGAATCTTATAAGAATAATATTGTTAGCGCTACTGGAACGGCCTTCGATTTTGTCATCGGACATGCTTATAGATAAAACGACTAGTACCAGTGGCGCTTTTACCTAATTTTTCTATTAAACTATGTTACTACTACCTACATTATCATAAATATGTACTATATTATTTTTGTGTATAATTGTAACAGAGTCATTATTTCCGAATAACTTTGAGTATCTAAATTCCCCAAGTATTATTTTACTAATTTGTCTATATGTTTAGTGTAGCTCATATGCAAATAACATTCTTACCTCCCCTTAGTTATCAGAATAGATTACTATTTTAATTAGGACAACAAATGGTGCAAATAGGTTGTTATCCCAAATGAATCCAAAATAGTTTTTTTTATCTCCCCATGTGTTGCAGTGTGTTTATGTCTGATTTTGTGAAAGTAGTAATAATAATTAGTAAAGTGAATTTAGTGGTTAATATAACTTTTAAGTTATAACCTGTTAACAACAATTAATAAGTGAGGTGATTGATATGGGTGGTGTTTTTAAGATATCTTAACGATTTTTTAAAGGAAAAACATATGAATGAATGTTATATGCATTTTTATAGTAGATGTGTTGTTCCTTTTTTTATGTAAACTTGTTTTGTCTTTTTACAAATGGAAACCTGGTGAGAAGTCCATTGAATACAAATTGCTGAGGGAAAGGTGAAAATATTTTATAGATAATAATAAACATGCAATTTACAATCATATTCTTAAATTTAGTACCTTAACAACAGCTAGAGTTTTTATCCAGTTTGTTAATGTGAACACACACAAATAACACTTTCTCTAAACTTTTCCCTACAAAAGTGACATGAACTAATATATGTTATAACATATTATTAGATTTATTAAAGTAAAAAACTCTATTATTCTTCATTGACTAACTCAGAAAAAAGTGTCACGGAAGTGATACTAGTACCTCTTGGTTCACTAACATTCAAATTTATCAAGATGAGAGATGAGATGGGTAAAACTTTAGTATATTAGGGCACGATATGGGAGTTGGAAGGGGGTGTGGGGGGAGGGGGAAGGTGTCCCATGTCCCCTGGTACCACTCCCATGAAAAGGTGACGCACCATTCCCGAGAAAAACCAATTAATGTAACCTAACCTCAAAACACTTGTTGTCAAAACAAATTTACTTCTGCAACATCTCCGGCGCTGCGGGAAGTGCAGCCCCTTCGCCCTTGCGTAACAAAGGATAGGCACCCATGCTCACCTTCGCAGCTTCGGCTTGCTGGTCGCCTCCGGCGACCAGCCTCAGCCGCTACGGCTCGCACGGTTGTCTATCCTTTGTTACAGCGGGCGGGGGCTGCTCTCCCTCCGCGCCTCCGGCTTTTTAAAAACACTCTAGGGGTGGTAACCAAAAGTCTACGTGAAGTCGGGGTGCCCTAAGTCGGTTTTGGGACAAAGTCGACCTATTTTACCCACAAAGTGGGTACACTAACTACCATCAGAACATGATTTCTAAGTTGTTAAAAAACAAATAAAACAACAAACATGATATAAAGTTAACAAATCTCAAGGAACACATTCACGCAACTCGGGGGGGAAACGGAATAAAGTATGAACCAAAAAGTGACACTGACATATAATCGGAATTTTTACGTTCCCTTTCATCATTTTTTTAAATCACAGACTATATATTTGACATATTAATAACGATTTCTTTGTCAGTCGCCCATAATAACGTTCCGTTTTACCTAATATGTGATTTGAGGTTAGAAAATATTTTCATAAATTTCTTGAAAACTATGCATCACCTTTTAATGAGAGTGGTATTGTTGTATTCAGGGACTCAATCCCTACCACCTGTGATCACTTTCGCCGCTCAATTCGTGCCCTAATAAACTAAAGTCCAGCCATGAGATGTGCTATATAATAATTTTTATCATGATAATCACTTAAATAATTGTACAAACCAATGCTTAATTTATTCAAAACATAATTAGGTAGCACTCCTTTAAGAATGAAGATAGTCTTCTATTTATTTTAATTTATTAGATAGAATGCATTAGCCACAAATATCATTAATAAAAAGTGTATTAAACTAAACTTTCATGCAAAATAGAAAACTAAGATACATTAGATATGCTATTAAATTAGTGTGGAATATTATCCTCATCAGGTTTTAAAATTATCAAGGTAAATATGCTTCATGATAATTATCATCTGATAATTACCAAATAGTTATTGTAGTGTATGTTCTTGAAATAAATGTTGTGACATAACTCTTAAATTGTATTATTATGTTTATCATCATTAGGCAAAATATGCATAGTATTACATTCTTATTTAATTAGTATCAGATAGTTTGATGAAAAATAATAGATATTAATTTCAAATAATTCCATTAATAAAACCTGTCAAGTACACCAATTACAATATGTACAGACAAATGAAAAGTAGGTAGATATTTATTTACACTTCTAGAACATGTATGGTGAATAGACCTTACCTATAACAGTGGAGCCATCAACAAAAAAAGATAAGGAAGACCTTATATAGGTAACCTATTAAAATATTTAGCTACAACTTCATTATCAAATTAAAAACTCATTAAACACAAGTTGAAAAATAATGTAGGATAAAATCAGTAAAGTGTCAATGAATAATAATTATGAAGGATAAATTAATACCCCTAAATCATTTATGTCTTTCTCTATAGTTATCTATAATGTCTACCTATACTTATTATATTACAATCTATCTATGGTAATGATTGCTTCAAATTCTGCATTTTATCCTTCTTCCTACTAATATTATAAATGAGAATGTTTTCATTTGTATGAATTTGGATACTTGTAAATCAATCACAACATAATGACTGAGGACAAAGAATCCTTTTTATCTCAGTACTATGGCCTGAGATGTAATAAAAAAAATAAACATGGGGTGGAGTGCTGAGCAAAAGATAATCTTATATAATAACATTTTTGTAATCGTAGTAACTTTGAACAATACATTGCATAGTTTTGCAGCAATGCTTTACTTTATCCCAGTGGATTATAAACCAGTTATTAAATTAAAATACATCAATCTGAAAACAAATGTAGATTTAATTATAGTATTTATCATTAAGTAAATTAGCACTCAACTAAAACACGCTTTTCAGCTGAAACACTATTTGTCTCTTTTAGTTTCACCTGAAACCGTTACCGGAACCTTAGTGAAGTTATAATAAAAATATAACTGGCTAAAAGAAACCAACCACACTGGTGGCATACGCGTTGGCGGGTAATCTGGTGAGAGCTCTCTACTCATGCCTATTTATTATATCTACATTATCATGGATGTGAAACTCATATCTGTTTGTAGTTCAGACTGCTCTCTTTGAGAAACCAAGCTTGACATGCTGGTTTAATGTCAGATTCTTGTTGCAGACTGCTGATTTTGAAACTAAATCTAGCAGTAATCGGTAATCGGTCTAAGTAAACTGACTAGAATTTTCGATTTATTACTAATACTTTTAGTAATAAATGGTGTTTTCTTAACGGAATTATTTTCTATGTGGATAAGACAAGTGCCTTAAGAGCTTCTCTTCTCTCATAGTGAATCTCGGCGACATGTCTTGTTTGTCCGCATAGCTGA
Source organism: Amorpha juglandis (assembly GCA_949126905.1). Classification (NCBI taxonomy): domain Eukaryota; kingdom Metazoa; phylum Arthropoda; class Insecta; order Lepidoptera; family Sphingidae; genus Amorpha; species Amorpha juglandis. The sequence goes on from OX421376.1 coordinate 6,796,372, forward strand.
AAAGCTCCACTGGTAAAGTATCAGTGATGAGGCTCCATACTAAACTTGTCAAAAATAATAGAAGTCAGGTTCTCTTTTCTAAATTTGGACACCCTGTCACTGGCTGATATAAATTATTTTTTAAATTGTTGTAAGTATTCTGATTGTTATTATTTAGATAGAATAATTGTTATTATTTAAATATAAAGTCACCAACTGCTTTTACCTATAGATATAACAGTCAAGTGAAGCTAGCACTAATGTTGTTTCGCGAAACCTATTGTGACAGGTGAAAACAATGTACATATACATATTTATATCAGAAACTGCACGGTATGACGATAGGCTCGCCCTATCACATTATGGGACGAAAATAAGCTCGGCGAAATTTGGGTCTATAGGTTACACCTCAACCTATCCGTTCGGGGATTATAGGAGTGGGTCTGTATATCAATACATAACTTGTGTACATAATACGCAGTGTACGGGTCGCGGGGAGAACTTTGTCTTCGTCTCTCGAAAGCTATGAAGAGCGGTGACGTGTCCAAGTGGCGGGGCACGGCTAGGCCGTCCACCCTGCATTAACAACCCTCGGCTCAATTCACGATTGCACTCGTTAGAACGCCGAGCGCGCCTTACTGGTTTTCAATATCCCTTATTACTAAGCTGTATTTCTCGAGGTGTGACTCTAAAATTTAGATAAAAATATACCTAAATTTATCCGAGTCCCCTCCGAAAACAGCCTGGAAAAATATAATCACTAAAGTATATATATAAATAATATTTCCATTAATCACACAGTAACATTTGTTTTAGGTGATGATAGTTTTTTTTCTGTCCCTGTTTATACATACACATACCTATATTTGTTTTATTATAATTTTTTCTTCCTTTATTTAATACCTATGAAGCTTTGTTGGATTAAGAATATTAAAAAATATTACATGTATCTTTAGTTATAATTTTTCTGTATGTTTCCCAAATAAATAAATTACACGTGTAATATCGGGAGTCGCGCCGCACCGCCCCGAGCTGATTTGTACGGGCGCGCACGTGCCACAGGGGAACCCACGCCACCCGTTTTCACGAGCCGCGGCAAGGCGCGCGTTAGATCCGACCACATCGCTTACTGTGACATCGCCGCGCCGCACCACATTGCTTAGTGACTGAAGCACAGCGCACTTGCAATGTGGGAAGAAGGCATCGCCGTTGCTCCAGTCGCTTTTGTGTTCTTTAGTAGACATTATTTATTGGTCGTTTCTATTTTTGTGCTCTACTCTTTTCGAGTTCCATAATGCTGGTTGGTTTTCATATAAAATTAAGCATTTAGAAACGGGTTTATTGGCCCATTTCATGTTTGCGTGAAACAGTATTTGAAGTACACAATCGAAAGAGTCGCAACGAAACGATGAACATGGTCACATATTCACCTGCGTTGCGCCTCGCGCATCCCAGCTGCTACGAGTTTGCTCGCGCCGCGTCTTTAAACTTTGGCCAGTTTGTACGCGCGGCACGCTATCACGCGCCAACTCGCGCCGCGTCGAGCTACTATATTCACACGGGCTTTGGTCTGCGCGTTACGCGAGGTAGCGCGGTGCGACTCGTGATATAACGTGCCGTGTGAAGCCTACATTATACTTCCTTCGTGATTAAACATGCCCACAAAAACTGCAAGCAACAATGTTCTAGTCGACGAACTCTATTTACTACTTCCTCAAGTATTATTGTATTTAATTAATGTGGCCCGGGCGTGGTGTCGTGCGAGTCCCTGCGACATGCTTACAGCCGACTGATACCAATGTAATCGCATGTTTAGGGTACGGTCACAGCAGTCTATGAATTAAGGTCTCACTGAACTCTTTCCACCTTAAAAACTTTTGTTACATGGTGCCGCTTTATAGTTAATTTCCGAACTTTAAGTTTTCTAGTTAACAATTTATTCCTTCACAACTCACGTACTGACTGGGAACCATTACTGACAATTTTCAGTTTACTATATGTAAAAAAAGCGTGGGGAGCATAATGTCAATAGTTATACAGACACGATCTTTGTAGTACGGAAACGTGGTATGATATTTTGCAAATTTTAATATCTTGAAGATAATGTCATCTATGTAAGCAACCGCCATAACGTCACATCCATCTAAGCTAAGTATAATATGTATTTTTATCCAACTCGTGTCAGTAAACGAGTTATCTTTATCTTTGAAAAATGTAATCGTAATACACAACATGTCGTTTGATATTCATGCTAGATAAAGGAAATGTCCGTCTCTACCTACAGTGTTGTCATTATTGTTATAGAAGTAAATGTGTATTTTGTATAACATCTATAAAGTCTTTGCCCGTATCGCACTTTGACGTAAAATGTGTCATGGAAAAATAATCCACAAATTCTTTTGCTGTAAAGTAGATGCTTAAATATAACTTGTATAGTATTTTTATTACTAATGTGGCGATCTATGGTAGCATCTGCTTTTCCCTGCCCTCAAAGTCAATCTATTTTCAGTAGGGACTCGGCAAGTTTTTGGCACGCCGTATCATCTAATCAGGTGACACCGTATGATCCTGGCATAAAAAATCGGAGTTGCAATGGCGGGTGTGTGCATAATATAGCCTTTGTTTAGTAGTGGCTACAAATAAAATACGTATAGTCGGAAAATTGAGATATTATATTCCCCTTCTTTATTAAATATCATCGGATTGTTATCTCTAGCAAGTATTTATTTTAATGTCGCCGAAAAATGATAGTTTTGGATTTATACTCGTCTTAATTGGCGGGAAATATTAAATGACGTCGTTTTTATAATTTCCGAAATTTATTATATACTGTCTGAAGGTAGATAAACCTACTAGGTAACTTTTCAAGATTTCTGGATTCGATAGTTTGTTATTGATTACATTTTCGAAACTAATAAGGCTAGCCTGTACTTACATGATAGCACAATACATTATGAGATTTCTGTCCTGGGAAAATGCAAGTTCCCAAGGGAAACTTGTAATCACGTGCGCAAAACCACTCGTTACTTATTTAGTAACAATAGCTTGCATTTTTATGTACAATAAATAATAATATATAGGTGAGTTTGCGAGACTTAATGCAACTAGGTGCACCTGACCTTGATTGAAGCGGCGGATAAGTGCGGTCGAACCACCGGTAACCTAAGTCACTTGTTCCAGATGGAAGAGCGCGCGCGGAGAGCGAGCGGCGCGGCGGCGTGCACCTCTCACACGCACCAGCCTCTCGGGACCTCCAATGAGCACCCGTCTGTGCGGTACGTAGCTACACATCATTCATTTCCACTATCCTTTGTATCTTAGTCTGATTTATTGAATTCTGTAAGGGTCAAATCGTGGCTCTACATGACAGTTAAAGGAATCATTAATTCATCATTGTAATAATTAATGTTTTATTTGTGAATTATAGGTAAATTTATTAGAAATGTTTCATAAACAAAATATTTTATGTATGAGCGTGACTGGCACAGTTATCTGTAGGCCACTGGTCCATCATGTCGGTGACTGGGTAACCATCGGTGTCCACGCAGTAGTAGACGTCTCCAATGTTCTGATTGGGTCGGTAGTTGCCGTTCGCCAAACAGATCTCGGTGACCGTCATGCCACGGTCCGGGAAGTGTATTATCGTGTCACGAGCACAATCTGTGGGAAAATAGGATAAGTAGAGAAAGTTAAAGGTCTTGTAACATGCACAACACACGTGGAATGCAAGATAAATTGAATTAGGATCATTGTCACCGCATCATGAATAAACTTATGAAGTAATTGAAATATAATATACTCTTATAAGTATGTCGCTATGTAAGAAAACACCGTCAAGGTTTCTATTTGAAGGTTCAGTCTGAAATGAAAGAACCATTCAATCGTCTCGGACTTATCGTCTAAAGTATTTTGTTAAGGTTCACGGTCAATTAGCGTTTTATTGTTGACGCTATTTCGTGTTGTAGTTACATAATATCGGTAAATTTTCAAGAAATAGGCTATAACACACGTATTGTGTATTTAAATTTGTGAGAATCAAAAATATCCCACGTTCCCAAAACGGCTCCATTACGCGTCTTAGAATTAGGTTCATTTAAATTTTAATGGGGACCTGTGTTTGGTATATTTATTTCGTAGTCTTGGATGAATTTCGTTTAGAATTAACTTTCTAATATAATAATTGTAATGTAAATAATTTAATACATCATATTATATTTATAAAAAAACTAGAAGCAAAATATTTCTGTGACATTTGTGCGCCGACCCTACTGTGACTAGGGCATGTCGAAGAATACAGCGTGCAACTTGTCGATGTATGTTTTAGCTAGAAAAATCCATAATGTGGACTTTCAAAAATCATATACTTAGAATATTTAATACATGAAAATTTATGTATAAATGAAAACTTTTGTTCGCCACTGTGTTTTCTAGTGATGTTGATAATAATCGATTATTATTATAATCATCGATGTGTCGATTATTTCCACCAAGATCAGCTACACTTAACATATCTTTTTTTTCTTAATTGGTGTAAGCACAAGCTTTTAAAATGTGCCAAATATAAAAAATATATCAGAGAGTATCTTTTTTAAACAAATAGAGGATTTTTAGTTGTCATGTAATAAGTATAATGTTTTATTTCTGGTGGTGGTAGGATCCCGGATATTTTTTGTGCCCGACTGGATAGCGAGCACCGTGAACCACGTGTGCACCATGGTAAAACGGGCTTGTGGTGCATTATAATTTTTGCCATTGATTTTGGTAACAATAATCGATTATCAACAACACTAGTGTTTTATATGAAGAATATTTTTGATTTAATCTATTTCCTTGATTCCGGCATATTATTATGCGGTTAAGCGTCGGTCTCCGGTGTCCGGTGTCCGCATTCCAGCAGCACGTTGGGATGGGAACCGTGCAACATATCTGGAACAGGGTCACGGCCGCCAACCGGTCTTCGTGGCACAATGCGAATGTGCCATGCTAACGGTAAACCAGTGATGCTTCCTAACAGCGTTGCCTTACTTACATCAACATTTATAAGACATTCCTTAATCTTATATAAATAAGCATTGCGTTGAAAGTATCTTAAAAAAAGCCAAAAAAACTCGCCGAATTGGGAATCTCCTCCCTTTTTTGAAGTCGATTAAAAGTATGTCAATAACCGAAATAAATGACACTAGCTTTTGCTCGCGGCTCCGCCCGCGTGAACAGCATTTTCCGGGAAATATTATCATCCCCTATTTTGACCCCTGTGGGGTAGAATTTATCAAAATCCTTTCTTAGCGGATGCTTACGTCATAACATCTACCTGCATGCCAAATTTCAGCCCGATCCCTCCAGTGGTTTGGGCTGTGCGTTGATAGATCACTATGACACTCAGTCACCTTTGAGTTTTTGTATATTTAGATTATGACAAACTTACTGCAGTTCATTCCGCTCATTTCACTTGCTACAACCTGCCACGAACCAAGGATCTCGCCATCTCGACCGGTACAATATGCACTGAAAACCATATTGTAACTTGCGTTATTGATTTAATAATATGCACCATGAGAAACAAGTTTCGGAATTCAACATTTGTAACTTTGAATCACGTTAGGACCCACTGGAAGATAAACGTGGGTTATTAGCATAACAACCTCTCAATCTTCCGGTCTTCTTGGCTCTACTTTTGTGCCTGATTGTGGTAAGAAAGTTACCCAGAGCACAATAAAGTATAAAAGAAAATCATTATATAATTACAGTGATGAAGCCACACGATGAAATCAAAGCGTTGCAATATAGCCATTTATCAGAGAAATTCTTGCGATGAATTCAATATCAAACTGTGTTGTAAAATGCTTACATGCCATTTTTGATTTGAAACGGCCCATAGCTGCCGTCGTAGTCACAGAAAGTTGTAGGGTTACCGAGGAAATTGGTGCCGTGTTCCGATTGTTCTCTATGTATCATGGCCATCGAATGAACTAAACTTTCGCATCTTCTTAAGTATTGCTCACCCGTCACTGACGGACTATCTACAATGATAAATAATATTAGTTGAAAAACATGCGCACTTCACGTATTTTACAAATTCCGCAAAATAGACAACGCGAGCCTCCGTAGTTCATCGGTACTCCATAGAAATATACCTAAAGTGAATTGATTTAAAGATATTTTTAGCATATGCGACGATAAGAAACTTGCGTTTCTAAATTCCTTTGTGATATGCCTCATTGGGCGTGTGTTTAATGATTCATTGATGAATTTATTCACATTCCGCGTTAGTTCGATATATCTACATAGAGACGTCGACCTTTAATTAATGTTTCAACCCTGTCTCCGATGACGTCACCGCATCGGTGCCTACATTGTGTCGGTTGCAACTTACACCTGTATTTTACTATTTATATACAAGTATTGCAATACGCATAACTAGGTTCGTTACTAACTGGGTCATTCATTTGTGAAAACTATAGATGCCACGTTTGTATTTTGTATTGTAGAAAATAGCCATTAATTTGCCAATAGTCTTTTTTATACTATTCATGAAAAATAATGCAGAAATAATGACGCATCTTTTACGTAAAGGATGTTTTTAGCTCGCTTATAAGTTATTTAACTATTGGACAAAAACATATTTGCACAAGTGCAAGGTGTTGGTATACGTATAGTTAGTAATCCTAAAAAAAAGAATACTAGCCCTATATTAAACACGTCCCACTGTTGGTGACGGGTCTCCTATACTAAATAAGAGGGGTTAGGCCTTGTCCACCACGCTAGCCTATTGCGGATTGGTTGGTGTATAGTTACGATTAAAATATAGTCTGGGTTGTTCAATGTCTTAAGGATTGAGACGGAATTCTAAATCACTTGCGTATATTGCGTACATCCTGCATGCCATGCGTCGCCTCGCCGCACCGTACAGTGTGTCGCTCTCGATAAAATGTAAACACTTTATCATTCACTACTACTAGTCGCTACCTGATAATACCTCACTAAGTTTCTTTACTGCCGAACGACTTGCTTTTAGCAACCTTTTCCTGATCTGCTTTCCGATGACACATTTCACAATAAAAATGTTAATTAAACGTGTTATTAAGTATTTGTAAATTCATATAGGTATTAAGATGTTTTTGGCTCACGAATTGAAAACGGAAAGAATACAACGTACAGCAGGGCAATCGTGTCATGTCCTCCTGGATCACTGGTGTGGTTGTGGGTTGGCCGGTGCTGGGCTCTGCACACCAACAGATGCCATCGTCGCATTGAAGGGGTTCGTAATCACCATTTGCAGAGCAATGTAGAGACACCGACGTCCGGCCCGACTTTTCAAGTTCATCTCTTTTTCTGCTGCAAGCTGAAATTACAGTGTTTAATAGTAGAACTTTTTGGTGATCTTCCCAAGAAACTTTATTTGTCCTGTCACAATGCCATTTGTCAATGAGTAGCAAATCAATGAAATTAATGTTTGGTTATGTGGCATCGTAAATTATCTATTTGGATTCGATTAACATAGAAATTGGATAGTCGCGTTTAATCTACATTTAGGTGCAATGAAAAGATTTCGGTCGAGAGCAGATGGTCTTTAATTGCACACCAAACGTTACGCAAATTATGGATCTTGAACATAATATATTGTATCTGAGAACTATGCCGAAGGTAGAATATTATCTTTATTTTATCTCCAATTATTTTTCTAAATAAACCTACAAAAAGTTTTTTGGGAAAGGTTTATGTGTAAAATAGTATAATTATATTTAAGTCGTGCGATACCGCGGCGCGGCGCTGCGGCGCGGCTTGTAGCTTATAATTATTATTATAAGTGCGTCCCATCTGTCAACTAATTCTGACGAAATAATGAATGTGCTTACACGGTCTCACCCTTGCTAAATGTAAACAATGCTTCACGGCACACTGGATGCATTGTGTAGGTCCAAAGTGTAGGTACTATAGAGGGCGATACGATATGATAAGCGTTTTATTATTTTAATATAGAGTATATAGAATCATTATCGCTTCACTACCTGCCAGGGATAAAAATAAAGTGGAAACAATTTCTAAACTAATTCTATTCATTTAATGAAGTAATATGTTGTTTATGTGTATTCATGAGAAAACAATATTTTATGAGGTCTAAAAATGTATTTACAACATGTGTACATTTTATAAAATGCATAATTATACCGTAGGTATATTATGTTTATCACTACTTAACCATGATTTCAGTCTGTGTCCATATGTCTCATGGACCTCGGAGAAATTTCAGGTTATGGCTTTAACATAACATGCCATACTTTAAGTTATGTACTTACCACAAGTCATATCGCTTGCATCGCTTCTCCACATTTGTCCAAATATTCTCCTTCCATTTTCATCTGAACAGAAACACCTGTAGTGACATACAAATGTAAATAAAACTATGCGAGTGTTAACCGTAAATGCTTAGTGCAATGCTGAATGTGTGTTTTATGAACATAACTAAATTTAAGTATACATATCTCGTGGAGTCGTTTAATGAAATTTAATTTTGTGTTTTCAATAACAAGTTTGGATTTTGAAGCGTAAATCGGAATACATAAATTTGTGTTGTGTCATAGGCCCGTACGGTAAATTAGAGCTTAGCGGAACGGCTGTTTAATTTTAGTCATATTATAAAACGTTCTCAGCGGTTGGTTAGCTATTATGTGATAAATGAAACTAGATTACTAAAATGACGTGTATTTTCTATAGCTCAGGCCGACGAACAAGTGGCTCAACTGATGGTAAGTGTTCTCCACTGCCCATAAACCATCGACCTTAATGCAGGGTATAATTAAAGGATTGTGAAGTGGAGGGGGATTCCGGCCTCCAAATATCTATCTCACCATATGAAACGCAGCAGCAAGTTGCTACTTTACGACGGTTTTCTGTGAGACAGTAGTAGCAATCCGAATGTAGATGAAAAAAAATTGCAATTGTATTTATTAAACTCCATACTGTTGTTTTGTGGTATTGTTATTGGCATGGAAGGACACATAACTGATAATACATCCCAGTTAGTCAACTGGGATGTATTAGTATCAATTATGTCGTCACACCAAACAGAAGAAAAACATGTCCTAAAATACCTACGGCTGAGTAGAAGCTCAGTTCTAGAACAATGTCATTTTGTAGAGAATATTTTTAGTTATTTCGCAAGTCAATGAGCTGTGTCGTGCTGAACTGTTTCATTGTACAGTGTGTTATACTAGGACAAAAACAATAAAATAATAATATAATGCGTTCACCTTCCAGTGAACATGTCACCCTTGCATTGCACAGGCGCGAACTTTCCATCCGACAAACAGTTGGACGGGGGTGTGCACCCCTCCGTTATGACGCCACCGCCTCCCTGATCTGAAAAATATTGTTTATTTATGAATAATGTCTTTTTTGTTTTCAATACATAATCACGCATAAAAACATTTAATACATTATAACTATTAATGTTTATAAAACACTTATAAATACGTCGGATGCCAACGTGTAATTTTTATTTATAAGTACATCTTATATTATTATACTATTTGCTTAAAATGGACCATGTTTATAAAAAAATATATATGATTGTTGGCACCCGGCGTATTAAAAGTATTTTTTATGATAGAATATACTTTTCATAGCATAGGCCAGCAAACGAACAAGTGGGTCACCTGATGGTAAGTGATTTCCACTGCCCATGAACGCCCATAATACTAGCAGAATCGTGGACACGTTACTGACCTTAAAAAAGGGATAATTAAGAGATCGGTAAGAGGAAGGGGATTTGGGTTCCCGGATATCTAACTCACCTTACAAAACACAACAGCGAGGTGATGAGCGAGGTAACAACCCGGACGATTCGAAATCCAGTGAATTACTACTTAAATTGTAGAATATAATATATTATGTAGTTTAGTTTTGTAGTATGTTATTATTATAACATATTATGTAGTTTAGTTATTGAAAATTAATAAAAAAAAACTGCACAGTACTTTAGTTACAATTTTATTCATAAGCATCCTTAAAAGATTGCCTCATGGAGCAAGGAATCTCCTCTATGGTTTGCCTAATCGATCATATTTCCATTTTTATTCATCATTTCACGCTTAACATCGAAGGTCAGTTGTTCGCCATTGTATATTTATTGTTAGTCAATTTATTTGTTGAATTGATAAATTTACTCAACACTTTTGTGTGTGTTATGAAACTGCGTTGCTTAATTGTATTTGTAACGTGATGAAATGTACTGATTTAAACATTCGATATTTCTATTTTCCCACCGTAAGAGTGACCGAGTCTATCAGAATGAACTTGTTAATGTTCGTTTTTGCGGATGGTATAATAGGGTCTTTCTCAAATTTGGTGATAAGGCCCCCTCGTGGGCGCTGGAGGCTTTTTGGGGGGTGGCAGTGGGTCTAAGGTTATAAGTTTTAAGGATGACTCATATGACACAAGGTATATTTCAAATAAAGTAATTTCGGGGGGCTTTCGCGAGCGCTACAAAATAATTGATTCTCAAAGTGGGCAGTAGACGAAATAAGTTTGAAAACCATGGTTTAATAATAGCAAAAGATCAGCTCAAAATAATTTTCATACAATGTACACTCCTTTCTGTTTTAACTTTACGTTAAAACTTGACATTTTGCATCTGCAAGTTGTATGTGCTATTTATTATCTTTGATGAATGTGAAATTATCCGTTGTCGTTATTAGTCGAATTACATTACATATAATAAAATATCGTTAAAGGGTTATATTGGAGCAGCTTGACGCTTTTTTTTCACACATTTGAGCTAACATTGCTTAACATTCACATGTAACTACATAGTTACATGTTAATGCTCAAATGTGTGTTCACCCTAGTGAAGCTATTTAAACAGGAAGCAACGGCTTACGGCAATAGGAGGTTAGTTACGGATCACTATATCATTTCATAAATACTGTAACTTGCAAGGAAACGCGACGTGTCAGCATTTATGATGTCAAGTGGGTGTAAGGAATTCATTAAGAACGAGTCGCCGTCGTTTGCATATTAAGATGTCTTTAAATGCCTTTGTAGCTATAATTTATTAAAGTTTTATATCAATATTATTCATTGAAATAAAACTAATTTAAACGGATTTTATCGCGGTTTTTTATTTATTTTGATCCCGACGTTTCGAAGACTTTTCAGCCTTCGTGGTCACGGAATGGACTGAGGTGTAGGTTATCCCAAAATGTTAGAATAGGCAGAATTCTGCCGACCGTCGAAATTCAAACATAATTATGCCGGCCTGAACTAAATGCATATACACTGGCTGATCCCGGAACTCGGACTCTCCTGAACGAGCCACTATGGCAGGCTCTTCACCAAGTCCATTGTAGTCTTTATCCAGTCCGGTACAAAAATATCAGTACCCTCCATTCAATATTTCATTTCATAATCAAATTGACAATGTTCAACTTTATGTCGGTAACACACTTGTGTACTACTCTATTAGTAAACTTAAGCAATTTGTCCTCGAAATAATTTAATTATGGTTAATATAGTTACTTTATTTGTTTATTAATAAAAAAACTAAAAAACACGCTTTTACATAAAATCCAACTAAAAAATAAAAAAAATTTTTTAATGAATTCAAATTAGGAATAGTGTACAAAATTTAAAAATATATATAAATTAAGAATAGTGTAAATAAGAAAAAATATGTATTTTATTGTAAAAAAAAACGTGGGGTGCTTTTTAAGACATTATCAAAATGATGATCCTTCTACTCATATCTATCAATAAAATATTTTTATAACTATTGACACCATGCACCCCACGCTTTTTTTACAATAAAATACATATTTTTTCTTATTTACACTATTCTTAATTTATATATATTTTTAAATTTTGTACACTATTCCTAATTCGAATTCATTAAAATTTATTTTTTATTTTTTAGTTGGATTTTATGTAAAAGCGTGTTTTTTAGTTTTTTTAAACTATTATTTATTTTTAATTTTTTAGTTTGATTTTCTATAAAAAGGTGTATTTTAATTTTTTTTACCATTTTTTGAAGTGAAACTTCTTTCGAATCTTTGTGATTGGAAAATTCGCTGAAACGTTAAAATGTCACGAAGGAGGTAGGAAAGAAACAAGTTTTAGGAATGGCTTGTTTAACAAGCCATTTGTAAAACTGTACCCGATCAATCGGACAACACCCATAGTTCATACAAAGCGTCGGAGGTAATGATTCGCTGGAGAATCTTGACATCGCGATGTAGATTTGCCAGTGGCGCCATCTCTTAATTTTTTTCTTGTTTTATTTTAATGTGTCATGTAGACTATAATCCAATGTTCTATTATATTGCTGCCACTAATTGTAAATAATATAAAAAAGCGTGTTAAAAAAAGTGTTTTGCGAACATCCCTTATTACTGAAGTAATTTCAATAACAGTTATAGGTAATAAATTTGTAATTTATAACAATTATTCAATGAAATATTTAAGGACGTTTTAATTTTTACAATATTTATTTATTTTGTTCTAAACTCGTATCAAAATAACACAACAATACAACCAGCGCCACCTTTATTGCATTTAAGCTACAAGTTGACAAGAAAAAAATCATGAGATGGCGCCACTGGCACATTTACATCGCGCTGTCAAGATTTTATCCGACGTTTTGAAGTAGGTCAAAATCACGTTCAAAGACAAGTTACAGACAAACATACCAACATACATACGTCTGAAGCTAATAAAAGCGTGTTAAAAACCAATCTAATTTAAATATTTACAACATGCAATCATTCCGTAGTGTTGTTTGGCAATTGAATTAAATCCCTGCCGATAACCGGACATTTTCTCCAAGGTAATGAGTTCTTTCCCGGAGACTGCGGTCAGCGATTGGCGATTGTAATGACTCAACTCGAGTAACAGGTAGCTTCCGAAGGGTTTGGTGTGTTTCAATACGATATATTATCAGCCTTATTTTATACTGTCTCACTAGACACGGCTCTCCACTACGAATGAGAGGGACTGGGCCTTAGTCCACCACTCGGGTCTAATGCGGGTTGGTTCACATACCTACGAAATTTTCGTGGAAAATTCTAAGGTTTCCCCACGATGTTTCCTTTACAATTAAAGCAAGCGATAATTAACAATGAATACACGCGTAACTTAGAAAAGTCAGAGGTGGCATGCTCTTATGGCTGATTTCGAAACTGCGACTGTCGTTTTGGTAATTCATACCACTCCCTGCTGAGCTCATCGGTTTTGAAATATAATAGCTTGCATAAAATCGTTAAGCATTCTACTTTTAAACCAGGGTTCGTCATTGTATGTTGACAGGCTCCGCGGCGCAGTGGGGGAGTAGCCGGCTGCGAAACGAGAGGCCTGTGGGTTCGATTCCCGCACCGAATAAATGTTTGTGTGATCCACAAATATTTATTTTTGGGTATGGGGGTTGCTGGACCGCAAGTCCCTCGTAGTTCCTGATAGCCACGAAACATGTTAATTTAGTGGGGTTAGAACTATGTGTTACTGTTGGGCGTATATTATTATTTTATTTTATTATACTCCAGAATAGTACATTGTAGACTATATAAAAGCCTGTCATTACCATTTCGGAAACGAAAATTATATAAGATCTTGATGCGAATAAGGCTCACAAAATACAACAGTTATGAGTAGAAACATAAGTAATTTACATTGACATAATTAAATTATTTCAATTTATGTTTTTATATTCCACGTTACGGCTGAGGCTTTGGTTCAGGTTTTGAATTTTATTTTATACTAGCTTTTGCTCGCGGCTCCGCCCACGTGATCAAACAAACAAACAAACAATCAAACTCTACAGCTTTATAATATTAGTATAGATTTGGGTAGCTTAGCAACGGAAGCCTTCAAATAATATTATTTGGGTAGCTCAGCAACGGAAGCCTTCAAATATGAATAATTTTCCCCGTTTTTGCAACATTTTTCACTGATGCTTCGCTTCTAATGGTCGCAGCGTAATGTTATATATTCTAAAGCCTTCCTCGATAAATGGACTATCCAACACAAAATGAATTTTTCAATTCGAACCAGTAGTTCCTGAGATAGATTATTTTATATCTGTCATCAAAATATATGAAAACTCGCACACTATACTGTTGCGAATCTAAAGAAATAGAGCTGTGGACTTAGCTAGATTACTTTTAGCATATGGTGATACTTATGAAACCCCGACAAAAAGAGGGGTGTATAAGATTGACCCTTTTGTCTGTATGTGTGTGTGTGTGTGTGTGTGTGTGTGTCTATGTGTACGTATCTGTCTGTGGCATCGTAGCGCCGAAACGAATGAATCGATTTGAATGTGGGTTTTAGAGTTCCGTAGTCAAATTAGTGGCAAAAACGGAAGTGCTATAATTTCGTCACGTCCGTGTCCGTATGTCACAGTAATTTTACTCCGAGTCTATTAGCACTATATGGATTAAAGTTATTTTGTTTATTTAAATTAATTAATTTGGATAGTAGGTGTATTCTATGAAGCGTTACATAAAGTTGTAGTGAAATTAAGATTTTTTTCGGTTGGCTTTCCGTTCATATAACTGATGGATGATTATTGTTAATGACTAGATATGCGTGACCAAAATGTTTCCCCGCACCTCTAAACTACTACTACTAACGAAAATTGGTTTCATTAAGCTAGGTTGCATAGTTTTTTAGATATCGGATATTTTCGGTTACACTACGGAACCCACCACACCTTCATTGTGCATGGTCCGATACGCACTTGGCCGGTATTTTTTTTTAAAGCTAGTTTCATCGAGATAGTTCATGGCGTTATTTGAAAAAAATCTGTTTTACCTTTTAAAAGTTACAGAATAAATGTATATGTAATTGACGTCGGTGGTTTTTAACGATTAGATAATGGGTATTTACTTCACGTATCATCACAAAATTCATCATCGATTACCTGCTAATACGCATTCGTACCCTTTTTGAGAATCCTTGTTTACGACTTATTTTGTTTAAGAGGAGTGTAAGTGCAGTGGTACAAATGCAAGCGTTACATACCCTGTGGAAATGCACAGGCTGGGCAACAGCCAAATACAGTTAAGTTGGGTGCCAGAATTTGTCCTGGGGCGCAGATTGCCACTGTCACATCCGTTACACACACTTGAGCGATATCACACTGTGACGAAACTCTTACCAGTAGCATGCAACATAATAACACTGACCGAATACGAGTTGCCATTTTGTTAAAATAATGATTTGTTTATTCATCTATTGTACTCGATGTTTTAACGCTTAATATCTAATTATTCGAAATCGTTACACATCTTATCAATATCGGTATGTTATCTTATCTCGCGTTGGAGCCAATTACTTTGCAGGCCAAGTGATTCATTTTATGATGTATTCTATGCACTTATACACATGCCCAAGATATTATTCCGTCAGTCCGTACACAATTCTAGATATTTTTTTGCAAAACCTACTTAGCTAAAGTAGTAATAGGTATAATTATTTTAGGTATAACATTCTAATAGCAATTGTCATTTTTTTGGCGTTTCTGTTTTCTAAACAATTTCCATGTATTTCGAGTACTGAATAAGAACACAGTTTGTTATCAGCGCTATCGCTATCTAAGTTAAATTACTCGGAGAACAATCAAGCCAGCGCTGGCGTCACAAGCTCACGAGTCGCGCGCCAGCGCTCGTTCCGAGCGACAACTGCCTACCTGTGCTCTTACATTTTTCGCATCGCGCTTATCAAATTTTATCAGTATCGTGCAAGCGCGGCCTATTTATATTATTATAACTCCATGAAACTGGTCGAGCGTTCATGTTGAAAACGTATCTTTTCAGATCGGATTGAAGCGGGTGTACCCGGCTAGTATGGAGGAGTGCAAGAAGAGAAATTCGGGCACTAAAGTTTCTAAAATAGCCAACATATTTCAAGGTATGCCGTCGAGAGACGAAGAGGAAATGCGTGGCAGTGACGTGACCGTCGTCCGAACCGAGAGCCATCTGGCGCGGTTCAACAACGCCCGAGCACTCTTTGAAAAACTGGGTGAAGAAAATCGTGGATTTCGAATCGAAAAGTCGCCGTCTGCAGCGGCGAGTTTCGCCGGCACGCGCGGACTGCCACCTGCGGCACCCGCGCGGTCGCGGTCCAGTTCCGCGGGCTCCGTGAGTCCGCCACGGCGTATCGTGACGCCGACACCGGTCGCACCGCCAGCAGTCAACGGAGACAGGCTCGCGAACGGCGCCTCGCAACCGCCACCGAAACCCGTCAAACCGAGTGTTTTGCCTAAACCAGAAAAACCAGATAGGCGATTTAACAAAGAATTGATTGAAAAACAGAGGAATTGGACTGCTCACTTTAATAAATCTCGACAAGTTCGAAGCGAAAATGAAACGAGAGTGGACTCTAACAGATATTCTAATGTTTCGCTAGACAGGAAGTCTCCTGAAGTGGCTGAACGGTGTATGATACCTTCGCGAGTGTATTCCCCACCGCTATCGCCGTGCGCTGGCGATACGCAGGTCGAGCGTCCCACCACTCTCCCTTCTGCGCTTATAAATCGTAGTATACCTAATACAAAATCTCCAAGTCCAATAAAAAATATCCAGTCAGTTACTTCATCTACTGTATCCTCTAATATATCTCCTATTCCTAGATCCGAAAACTTTATTACACCTACAACGAAAAGGGATAATTTGGGTTCACCAAATACATTTAGTTACGATGCAGATTCGTATCAAAGTGGGTCTATAGAAAGGTTACATCCCAGAACTAGGTCATCATTATCGCCTCAGAGTGAAAGTGAATTACCTTCGTATAAAATTGATCAGTTACAAACATCCAATTTAATTCCAAAAGTAGTGGAAAGGATATCGCCCGGCCCACCAACTCCAGTTACATTAAGTTCGGATCCTGTTTTAACAACTAAAACTCAAAAATCACCCTCACCATCAACTAGATCACTGAAATCACCTGTTTCTCCTTATGACGACAATAACTCGTTTTCTAATCGTGAGTGTTCGTTGTCACCGACGCCTGAAGAACGTATCGTCACACCGGTCGCAGAAAATATACCTGACATTGTAGCACCTACCTATAAGTCTGAATACGATACTCATTCGCAAGAAACGCAACCGCCTAAATTGCAAAAGGACAGTGAAGATGGTTTTTATTCTGAAATAATTGTCACCGCTCCGGAAAGTCCTGAATCTCGTGAGCCGTCGCCGAAGCTGGAGAGTTTAAGTGCAGAAGATGCGTATGAAACAGTGCAATACAGTGGTGATTGGGACGATAAAGTTAAGCGTCGTTCTTCGACCCCTGAATCCCCGGCGTCTGCGATGAAAGTGGAGGAAGTGTCGCGCTCTCCGCTGGCGTCGCCGCTCGCGTCCCCCGTGCACCGCAACCTCACCGCCTCACCGCCCTCGTCGCTGCGTCCCTCGCCTTCACCAGGTACGTTTATATCCATCCAAAGATTAAAAAGTTATTTGTTTTGTGTATACGATATAATCACATACGTAAGCTCTGTTATCTGTTTCATATTATCTCTTATTTTATCAACAAAAAGGAGTGATTTGATGCATGGCAGCGAGATTTGAAATAATAACTTATAATGAAGGCTGTCCATAATTTCTTATTTGTTTTACTGATATTTTGAATGAGCATCATGAAAGTCTTATCATCATTACATAAAATGTGGATATCAAAAATCCAAAGATGTATTTAGTTATTAGATTTTAGAACTTAGAAGTCGATATAGCGTAGCTACATATGACGAGAAGTATACGTTACCTTAAGAAACAGTCAAGTGGGCGTCAATTGACGTACGTTTGACTGTATCGTGCTGAGCGGGTTCAAAGTAATATTGAGGAAGTCAAGGTATTTGAGTCGTTGCGAGAGTTGCGAGGATCCCGATTTAGATACTCCGGCGCCGCCGCCTCCGCCGTCGCGACGCAGTAACCCGAGCGACGTTGTCTTGCGCGCTCCCCTTCGTTCGCTCCAATATACCTATTTCACAAACGGGCACATCCGTTTTTACAGCTGCATTGTTTAATTAAAACGCATTGTTGTGTATACCGACAGATCTACGTGTTCATGTTTATGTTTCATGCGCGCGTGTGTACGATCGCATAAATAATTGTTAGGGTATGTTACAAAACATCAAAATAAACTTGCAGTTTCCTTCTAAATTGCCGAGTGTATTGGGAGGAAGTGAGTGTTTCGATATTTTTCTAAACGCTGTTATTCATGTTGCGATAAAGTGCAGAAAGCTCGAAGCGGCCCTCTTTGCTTTGGCTTATTATCAATTCAGTCGTCGTAAGTTTGCAATGTTCTCTCTCCGTTTTGCTCTTTGTCGTCTCGTTCTGACCAGTGAGCGTCCATTCTTGGCTTTCTAAATATTGCATTCATTGAGCGTCGTTTCTGTCCTAATGATAAAATATTGAATGCGCACAAAGGAATCTATAGTTCCCGTTTTGTACTATGTTTTCGTAATCTAAAATCGTGACATCTGGCGGCTTGAGCGGTTTCTAAAATATTTGCCACGCGTTCGTGAATTGTTTCTGCCGTTTACGTTGCTAATTCGCTTATCTGTCGCGGTGTTTTGTTTACAAGTCTCACCGGCGCTGCTCGGCGTCGGTGGTCGGTGTCCGGCGACGTGCCGATCGTAAACTTTTAACTGTGCGCTACAAAGTGTTTTCTCGGCAAGTTACACGACCGAAACACTATTCAGATACATTTAACAGATTGTGTTTGTGCTGGTGGTTTTCGTTCGATGAGCGTGTTATTTTTGTGAGTCCACCAAATAAACAAAATACGTCGTTTGGAAATAAATGTCCGCGTGAGTGTGCAAGGTGCGAACAGGCGCGTCGTCCCAGGGAGATGGCGCGGGCGCGGTGATGGAGGCGGCGCGGCGCGCGCTCGCCGCATGCGCTCGCTCAACATGCGCCTCTGCGGCTGTTGTCTCGGTTAGTCCACCACTCTAGCTATTGTCCACTTCCACAGACCACTGCTCACACGAGACTACATCTCAACTTCGCCATAATCACCCTCGTTACGGGATTTATTAACGCTTTTGTAACTCATTTAAATTTTATTGCATCTACATTAACCCCTTTCCGTTCATTCGGTGCCGTCCATGTGATAACTCAGCCTGAATATGTTATGACAGTGCTGCCATATTAGGGTCGTTGGATTACCAGCCCAAAATCTTCAAAATACCCGTTGTTGCCCGCTAACCCTCCGCAGGTAACCCGAAAATCTAGTTATTTTTTATGTACCATAACTATGTTAAATAAATGTTTTTTTATTGGATTGAATGACGAGACGAGGGGAGCGCCCTGATGGCAAACGCCACGCATGCGCATAAACAGAAGCAAACACCACACATAACTTTGAATTACAAAGCACTGCATCACACGGAACTGCGCTCGTTACCCCGAGACATAAGATGTTAAGTCTCATAATGCCCAGTAATTGCACCAGCTTCAATGTCCTTCAAACCGAAACAACAGTGCTTACACACTTGCTTGGCAGCAGAAATAGACAAAGCGGTGGTACCAACCGAGGCGTCCTCTCGCAGCTTTACATTTACACATTCAAAATCAAACAAATTATGTTTAAAAGTTAACTTAATTAAACTAACGTCCGCTCGTACTTGAGTCTTCTAAGTTAGAAGAAGACAACATTTGAATACTGGGAAGTTTGGAAATTTACGATAGGTACTGTTTACTCCTCCTGTTTTACGGACACCGTCTCGCACTGTTTATATCCAGTAATGCAAAACCTACTTAATTTCGGGAGATCTACTGAATTTAAGAGTAATTTACCGAAATACCGTTTCTTGTGTAAACCTACTGATTTTAGTACCTTTAAACTTAATTTCTAAGTTAAGTGTAATTTCTATATTTTCACCACTAAAACTGGAATTTCTCTAATAAAAACAGCTTTCTCACATAATTAAATAACTAAGAGCTTTGGAGTGAAAATTCGCCACCAATATCTCTTAGGTTCAAAGACAACTTTATCTGCACATGGTACACTGCTGATTAACGGACGAGATAATGTCACCGCTTGATTCCCGTTGCGGGATATGGGGAGCAAACGACGCGACGGGTCGCCCCACCTGATACCAATCCCACAGTCAAATCATGATGGGAAGGTGGACCCTGGCATTTAAGCCGGCATAGCGCCAGACAGAAAGATAGAAAAGAAATAATGAATAGCTTTATCTTGTATAGTGCCTAAAGCATTATTTACCTATTATATTCGCTATGTTATGTGTGTTTTAATCAAAGCTACTTTACACGCTTTTACCCTGATCAGTCCATATATCCGATAAAATTACCCGCTATCATAAAATCGGCTGATATTACCCGCTATTCGGGTAATTACCGACAATTGACAGCGCGATATGATGATATAACATCTCTTAAAGGTACATACGTATTTAATGTACACGGTACGCGTAGGAATGTGTTTACTCTTTTAACTTTCATTAGCTGCTAGTAAAAATACCTATGCGGCTATGGATTGGGATACATACATTTTTTGGACGTAGTTTTTATGTTAAGTCAATGAATTTAAAATAAGTGAATCACCATCATCGTCAGATTTATTATATCCAAAATATTGGCTGTTTAATATGGTTTGATTTTTTGGGATTAAGGGTGCAATAGTTCCTCTAACATGACCTGATCACCCGTCTATGCAACTCCCAGACGTCCCCACCATAAAAACAAATACAACGGTTTGATTTGAGCGTAGGAAGCTATTTTTGATAGATCATAAATAATTCGATCGCCAATAGGTAGGTAGGTACATATTTTATTAGGCGTTGCAAAAACCTTAACATCCATTTTGAGAAGAATTGCATATGGAGCTTTATATTCTGTTATCATGTCAAGCAAAATAATAACTAATAAACGGTCCTGCGTTCAACTTATAGCATAGGTGTAAATAATTAAATTAAGTTGATCAAATTTAGTCACTTAATTACAACCACTGATCCGTATCGTGCAATAAATCAAGCTGCCGTCCTTTATAGAGTTCCATAATGTTTGCGTGGGGAGATCCACTTTATATTTCCTAACATTAGTTGAAACGATTACCCAAATTTGGAAGCTACATTTTTTTTATTCGACATAATATAACATTAACTGGACATATTTTGTTTAATATTTTATTCAAATTCATTTTATGTTCATATTATGTATAATATGTATGGTCAGCCTCCTTGGAGCAGTGGATGAGTAGCAGCCGGCTGTAAATCGAGAGGCCTCGGGTATGATTCTCGCACCGACACAAATGTTTGTGTGATAGACAAAAATATTTATTTCGGGTCTGGGTGTTTTTTCCCCAAAGGGGTTGAAGTCACGCAAAAACATGTAGTGCCGACTCCATTGCGAGTGATATAAGGACAGTTGGAAGATGTATAATATGTATGGTATTATTACAATTGAAACATCTATAACAATCCAAAACTTAAATATCAATGGTACCTAGATTATTTTCATTAATCACGAAATCTCAGGAACTACCTAACACCACCACACTTATTTGGAAGGTAGGTTCCGTACTCGGTGTAGCCATTGGCTTATTAGTTAAATAGGATCCGCTAAAAGGATTTTAATAAAAAGCCTTAGTTACCTTACCAGTTTCGATTACCCCATTCTAAAGAAAATTCCATCCTTACTGCTAAATTGAGAATATGTGTTATAATAATAGTGTAATTATTATTTGTGGTATCCATCTCGTTATTTACAATAACCGAGTCTTGATAGGTACATAATTCATCTCTGCGCACAGTTGCTAGTCGGCGAGATCGAGTTGTGATATGTACCCACATATGTACCATATGTAGCGTACATTTAATTGGTAAAGTGGGCATGACTCGCTCTCGTTGTCTCGCAGATCGCGTGACCGCTCTAACAACGGTTTATTGCTCTATGCTTTACATAGATTATTATAAATCTTTGATACCTACTCCGTTGGATGTATTGAATGTATATGAAGATGGTACATATGCCGCGGTCGTTCTAATACGTAAATTACGCACAAACTGGTACGTGCGTGCTATGCATCTTGGAACGTGCTTGGAAAGAATGACCACAAAAGTAGAGCAGTGAATGCTCATAAATTGACAATTTCGCCTTATTTTGTACGGCCTACAATTAAATTCTTTACTGGTTTAATTAATAAATTGGTATTTCAATGAAGGAACATTTATGATTTGCCTTCGCGTGGATCGCTTATTTGTCCGTCCATCGCAAATGTTTTGTACAACTACTCGTAAGTCGTAGCTATACAGTATCCATAAATACGATGTGTGTATAATGTGTATAGCGTGATGTGTATTGTGCGTCTGTATGAGTTGTCGTTTCGGGGTCACTCAGGGCGTTGAACACAAAAATATCGCTAATTCAATGACGGCTCCATTCAACGCACTCTGAATATTTGGCGTGTTTAAAGTTTGCGTTGAAACAACGTGTACCAGTTTAATGTTTATTTGTGCAAGGCACCTGTATTCATGCCGCGTACTCTGCGGAAGTTGAGTATCTACGTTAAAAATAGTTCAGCTCATTAGCCTAATTTAAAACTCGTATTTTGTTCACGATACCTCATAAAATTGTTTATTTCATTTTATTAACTGTGAGATATGTTCCTTTAACGTTTATCAGGAATATTTCTAGTTAGTATTCAGTTTTGTATTAGGTTTACAATGTGATTATTAATTTAACACTGATACCTTACTCATGTAAGGGGAATTTTTTGAGGAATGTTTCATATTTTCTTTCATATAAAACATATCCAGTGATAGTTTTTGTCACGGTAGTCACTAGCGAGTTGACACCGAAACCCGACTTAAACAAGCCATAGGGCACTGTATCCGAAATGATGAAGAACAATGCAAAATCATTTAGTTTGCTGGGTTGGTGCCCTTTGATTTACGAGAGATAATATCAGTTTTCTTTGAAGGTTACACTCATGACTCCTAAGCCGTTTACGAGCCCTGTCCCCATGATTGTTATTTACAACTCAGATTATTGTCCCAGGTCTAGGGTCGCTAATCAACGGCTAGACATTGGCCATTGCTTACACATTTGAGTGTGGTAATGCGTTCGGTTACAGTAACTGCATGTTAGTGAGTACCCAGTCCTAGAAACGTTTTGTTGTGAATACTTATGATTGTCATAATATTATGATTATGGGTGTTTTCTGGCAAACAAGCAAGTGGCTGATGGTAAATGTTCACTGCCGCTAATGAACATCCGCAATGTGAGAGGACGGATTGCCTAGGTTTAAGGAAATGTATGATGTGACAAGTTGATGTTATAAACGAAGTAATATGCATATTAATGCGCACAGCCAAGCAGTGGAATTCCCTGCCTGCGTCTGTCTTTCCGAGTGCGTACAATCCGAGTGTCTTCAAGACTAGTGTGAATAGGCACCTTCTGGGTAAGCTCGCTCCATCGTCGATCTCATCTTAGTCCATGCGGTTAGATTGAGGTCAAGAGCAAACCCATTTTTCATAAAAAAAAAAGTAGCTATATGATGGGCTCAACAAGTGTTGTGTGCGTAGTTGGTGGCGGTCGCAAGTCGTCGGAGGCGGAGACGGAGGAGCCGGTGGGTCGTCGCGGCGGGTCGGGCGGGTCGCGCGCGTCCAGCGTGTCGGACGAGGGCGGGTTCAACGAGCCCTCGCCCGAGGTGGTGGCGCGGCTGCGGCCCGCCGACTACCGCGAGCCGCCCGCGCCGCCCGCGCCGCTCACCACCGACCACCGGGACGCGGAGCGAGCGCGCTCCGACCCCGACACGCTCTCGGTGCTGCAGCAGGTAGAGTACCTATCTCATCATCATCATCATCATCAGCCACAAGACGTCCACTGCTGAACATAGGCCTCTCCCAAAGATTTCCAGACCGACCTGTTGGAAGCGGCCTCCATCCAGCGACTTCCTGCGATCTTTATCAGGTCGTCTGTCCACCTTGTAGGTGGACGTCCAAAGTGGAGTACCTATCTACCTTTTGTTTTTTTTTAATGGAATAGGCCGGCAAACGAGCAAGTGGGTCACCTGACGGTAAGTGATCTCCACCGCCCATGTACGCCTACCACCAGAAGAATCATGGGTGCGTTGCCGACCTTAAAGGAAAGGGATAATTAGGGATTGGGAAGGAGAGGGGATTTGGGCTTCCGGATATCTCACTCACCGTACGAAACGCAGCAATAAGCCGCTACTTTACGTCAATTTTACGACCCGGTCGAGCCAGCCCATTCATGCTGTACACAAAACTATCTACAGTGTGGCTCTACCACTCAAATATATACCTATGTGTATTATATATTCTTCAAAATCTATTCGTCTCAAAAGTGCGCTCTTTGTATGAATGAATTCGCAGATCTTTGTATTGAAGGAAGTGAAATGACATAATGGCGGTCACTTTTTTCGTTTCTAATGATAGAAATCTGTGTCTGGTGGCCACATGGAACTACTGGATATCGATTTTAAAGATGCGTGGCCGAAAGAAACGACGCGACTCGTTATAGTAGCCGCCTTAACACATAAATACGTTATTTATATATTTACATTGACTTTTCAGCACGTAGCGTTCATGGAGCGTGATATTGATGTAATATATCGGTGGATGTTGCAGGACTCCGGCGTGGTGGTGAGCGAGACGAGCCAGGGCTCCATAGAGGTGCTCGACAAGTCGACCACCAGCCAATGGAGCGTGTCGGAGACGGAGAACGCGTCGGGCGGGGACACGCGCGACTCGCACGACGCGCCCGACGTCGACGTCGACGCGGACGCTGACGTGGACGCTGACGCGCGCTGGCCCGACGATGACGGCAAGCAGCCGGACAGCATGACGCCAGACGAGGCCGAGATACTGCTCAGCTCCAGGTGATGCATGCCCGTTCTAAACGTCATGCCCCTATCTATTGGTACATCTAGCCCCGGAACTTAGTTTGTTTTTTAACTGCAAAGATGTTGATGATGGAAATGTTGGAGATTATTGGTGCTGCCACACCGATGTTATGAAATATTTACAAACATTTTATAACATTAAACATTTACTATACTAACATTATCTAACATTGTGATAAAATGTATCAAAATGTTTGTTAACAAATGTTTAATAATGTTTGTAAACATTTTATGACAGCGGTGTGGCAGCACCATATGAGACGTCTCTACTAGTCTCTGTGATAAAGTTGCCTATAGTTTGAGTGCAAGTGGTAGGAAGGTATAGGACGTAATACACATCGTCGCACTGTTTGCATTGCTTCACTCCCGGTTGATGATTGACTGTATATTTTTTTACTTCGTATTTTATTATTATTATGTTGTATGATATATTAGGATTAATTTAATTTTTTATATTATTTTTTTCTTGTAGAATCTTCAATAAAATATTTATGTGTCGAATGTATTTAAAATTTACGCGTGCATACATGTAACTGGAATTGCCGAGTTAAAAAACAAACTGTAGTTTCGATTCATTTCTTTGAAACAATAAGAGTAAAATAATATTATTTCTTTACATTACTGTTATTCTGTATACTATCTCGTAATTATTATTTAAGTATTTCGAATAATGCATGGATGGTATGATTCTATTTTAATCTCTAAAATTTTGTTTGTCAATTGTCGATTTTATTTTGTTTTATGTAGTGTTCTTTTCCGCTCTTATTTACGCCTACATAAGATTATTTGTATATTATCATAATTTTGTTACTCTGTTACGCTTTATTATGAATAAATGTTGTATTTTTATGATTTGCATGGTGCCTGTCCGCACAACGCTTCATTCTTGCCTGATCACATTTGCAGTATTCTGGAGAAAAAACTTAGGTAAGCGGCGCGTGCACGTTCATTTACTAATGTCTATCTTTGTCATACAGTATTTTGTTAGTGTTAAATGTTGTAAATTATTTGGTTGGATCTGTCGCTTATTTATTTTTACTATTAAGTACAACTAAAGTTAACAGTCTTCCTTTCGAGTCCGCACAGTTTTGTTATTTCATAATTCTATATTCAAAATAAATAAATTACACTTTCCTTTATAGCAATATTTAAAAGTGACAAAATATTTTTTACGCCTAAATGATGACGGGATGCGGTTGCTTTTCTTTGGCCCTTGTTTTTGTAGGACGGCAAAATATAAATGTTAGTATGCACCTTGACAACTTCACTAGGTAATAAAACTTACAAACAGTGTAAATAAATATTTTATCTAATATTTCACCGTGGGCTTTCATTGTACATCAACAATGGTGTAGATAGGTTTCAAGTTGTAAATCCCTTAGTCTTGAATTGCAAAATACTTTTTTTAAAGCAAAATACTGTAATTATGATATGTCCAATAGATAATCAATAAAAATATAGGCCAATTGACATGATTTGCAAGTTCTATTAAAAATAATTGGATGCAAATAAGCAATAACATTTTAACCCACATCAAGTAAAAATTGAGATATTGATTTTATTTTCCTAAATTCATTGGATTAAAGTATGTAGCTTAAATTCCGTATTTTATATAAAAAAAACATAAATTAAACATTTCACATTAATGATTATGCCAAATAGAACTTTAAATTCTTGATTTAAGTTATTGAATTGACTAAAAAAAATTTAACATCTAAATTCTTACTTGATGTGGGTTCAAATGATATTGCATATTTGCATCCAGTTTATGTGATAAGTTTTATATGGTAGTATGTATGTGTGTGTGAGCGTGCGTGTGCGTGTGCGCAGACAAGAAGCTCTGCTGTCGGACGAGCAGGCGCAGGAGATCGCGGCGCTGTTGTCCCCGCGCCCCTCCGCCGCCGCACCCGCCGCGCCCCCTGCCTCCACCGCCCCCTCCACCACCGCAGCGCACGACAACGCCGCCTCGCTCAACGACAGCTACCAGTCCGTGCTCTCGTACGAGAGGTAACCTTAAAATATTAGGAACATACCCATACAACGTGACCTATTTTTTAAGATTTTGAACCCCTCCCTCCCCTCGGTGACCACTCGTAAATGCAATACAACCCGCCCCTCCGCTTAAACTTTTTACGTAGTATTGTCAACTATAATTTTTAATCATTTCGCAGGCAGAATTTGATTTCAAAGATAAGTCGAAAAGGCACGAAATTTCTCTCGGCGAAATCGACTACGTAACAAAAATCTAAGCCACCCCCGCGCTCCTGTGACTGAGCGTAGTATTTTGAAGATCTCCCTCCCCTCTTAAACGGATCACGTAGTATGGGTACGTTCCCTTATAGCGGACACGGTCGCGGCGACATTCACTCGTAGTTAGAGGCTGTAGTCGCTGCCGTATGTATCTGATGGTCTTATAGAATTTAGTTTTGTAGTCCTACAATCTTTTTAATCTTGATTGAAAAAAAATGAAAAATCTTTATTTAATAAAAGATAATTGGACTTGCATTACAACTTAAGATATGCAATTTAAGTACTAAATACCTACCTACATAAATATATAACGTGTTACAGAAACGTTTAATTTAAAGGTCTTTATATTCACCTGAGCTGTGAGTATTTATCGGATACGTACCAGAATGTTCCGGTTCTTATCAAAATCTAGACATACTAAAATTTCACGCTAATTTTAATCACTCGTTTATTAAGATCGATCATATGATTATACATTATTTTTCGAATTACCCCTGCGCGCCTCCTAGGTAACAACATTCGTATCAACTGTAACTGTCTTTATTTAGTGTTGTGCAAAGTTGAAAGTCGCATATCGACATGTTACACATTAGGTGAAAAAGAAAATGCTTTATTTATGTCCTAGCAATGTAATATTTATATCATACACTATGCGTTGCTTAAATTTGATAGCACCTTTCTGTAACACGTGGTATATAGGCTGGTGGGAGGGTACCTGAGACATCCTTGTTTGAGACATCCTTCACTTAAAGAAGCGATTTATTGTCACAAGTCCTCTACATGCAACATAATTACAATATAATAAAAGACTGCCTTATTGATAAACGGTTATTGATAGCATTTTAATTATTGTGTGTTTTGTCTCTGTCTTTCATAAATCACACGACCTTAGATGACAAATGTCAAAACAATAGTTAACATACTGTCAACAAGCGTTTATGACTAAGACCCCTAGACTATATTAAAGAAAAAAAATACAAAATTAACAAAAATAAAAATGCCGCACGCTTACACCGTGACGACAAGGTAGGGAGATCAATAATATGTTCCCTGTCGGCGATCAGTATGCAGTCAGTGGATGAGAGCTACGAGTTCGTGTCGCTGGAGGCGGACAGCGGGCTGGCGGGCGGGGACCGACGCGCGCCGCTCGCCGACACCGACGCCGACACCGCGCCGTCCGCCGACACCGCCGCCGACACCGCCGCCGACACCGACGCCGACAACGACTGCGTGTTCCACCACTACCCGCCGCAACACCTGCGCGAGCTCGGCGAAGAGAACGGCATACATTACTTCGAGGACGGACATTTCTACACTGAGGTGCCTTTTTCACTCATCGATATTTTGCATATCTTCGTAAATAAAAATCACTGTTTGTATGTCTTTTATAGAATCGTAAACTATGCATTTGATCATGTGATGATCTTTAGCAAAGTTGTTGTGCATGAGCCCACGAAGGTTTCTGAGTTGGTACGACCAATTTTCGACAAATGGCGTCACTGTCATTCCAATGTATTTAATATATTTGTGTAATGTCTTTCCTTCAAATTTATTTTAATTGGTGGCGTAGCAACGCGTGCAGGGTGTACTCAGGGTGTAGCTAGTTATATAATAATATTATTTCTAAATATTATTTCTTTCTGCCTGGCGTTATTCCTACTCAATGTTTCGATGCACTTGGTAAGATGTGTGGCGCCCCGCCGCCCGAACCTCAGAACCCGCAACGGGATCCAAGTTTCACTATTATCTCGTCCGTTAATACTATAATGCAGAGTGTACCACGTGCATGTCAAGTTCGATTTGGCAGTATAATCCAGTCATTTTAGTAGGTTCACCTCGGAATTCGAGATACCCGGCTGTAACTCTGTAAATACTTGTGTATTGACACCCTAAAAGTTGTCTCAAAACCTACATATGGTAGGGTGTGCGCAACTATTAAATTTCAAGGTCAAAGGTCACAAAAATCGCTTTTTTTGTAAATATCTCATTTCCTATGGGTTTTTTGCTACTTATGTCCATTATCAATATTGTAGAATACAAAATTCTCTACAAGTTTTGTTTAAAACTTTTTTTCATACGGTGAACCGTTTTCGAGATAGAGGGCGGAGAGCGCGCGGTCACAAGTCCGTCATTTTGAAAGTTACATAAACGAAATTTTGTATTTCGGTTATTGACGTAAAATAAATTAATACGTGTTTCAGGAATTTTGGAAATTTTATTTATTAAGGAATGAAAAAGGGGGTGAAAGTTTTCACGCTATCACGCCTAAATCACTGAACCGATTTTGATGAATTTATCTACAGAGACAGATGGAGCCCTGCAGACGGTTACAGGCTACTTTTATCCCGGAAAATGCTGTTCACGCGGGCGGAGCCACGAGCAAAAGCTAGTATAACATAATAGTTATTAAAAATTGACAAATATTTATAATCATTGATTTATGGATAGTTCATCAACTATACAGTGTTATTTTGACACCCTGTTACTAAATGAAACCACATATTCGTCATCGCCTCTGCTTACCTTGTACCAAACATGAGGCTTGAGCTTGTAGTAGTTTTGCCAAAAAACGTGATTTAAGTTTTGAGCCTTTTAAATCACACTGTACGGTTTTTGCACTTAACTCTATTAAATAAAATGTCACAGCTGACGATGTTATTATAAAACACAAACGCTTAAGAAGGGCAACTTCATACTAAAAAAACGTCTCAGACTCACAAAGACGCTCTCGACACATTCACTGAAAAAGTTGCGACAGTATTACTTAGTTCATTGATAATGACAAAACGTAAAAAAAAATGTGTTTGGGAAATGCACATATCTATAAATAGGTAACACAAATTTGACTAAAAACAAATAATCATTATAAAAGTTACAAGATTCGATTTTACTTAGGATTTTATTACATTTCATAGGGTAATCTAATATTTATTTCAATTCCTAAATTACTATTTTGCGCCGTTTGCCTTCTGTACGCTTGGCGTTTTTATAAAGCGGGCACATTAACCTTGACGGTATAAAGCCCGCAATACATGCTGCCGAGTCATGACTAACAACAACGTATAGATAGTATTTTTGGGTATCAGGATAGTATCGTGGGTTTCAGCAACTACGAGAGACTTTTGGTCTCACAACACCCAGCCCGGGGTCTGGGTTTGTTTCGGGAAACAAATATTTGTGGTTCACATAAACATTTGTCTCGGTCCAGGGATCGAACCCGCGGCCTTTCGCTTCACAGCCGGCTACTCGATTGGTTTTCGATAAACTTGCCGAACGTCTAGGCACTAGCGCTTGCCTTGTATTAATTTACCTACACTCGTGTTGGCCTAAGCTCGTCCGACATGTAATCCATGCTTAATGGTAATGTATGTGTGTGTGTCTCATTCATTCGATGACGGGTGTGTATGTTGAGTTTTATATGTGTGTGCGCGCGTATACAGACTGTTTAAAATTAATCTAATGTTAACGGCATTTAATTTGTTAGGAAATATTATTTTTTTATTTTGCCTTTAATAAGAAAGTGTCTTAGCTCAAAGTACTTGTATTAACGAACACTACACATGGTTTAATTTAAGTATAGGGTGTCAAAATGACACGGTATATGGCGCCTTTCGACCGGAGGCACCGTTTGACCTGAACTGATCCTGTGACCGCGCGCTCTCCGCCCTCTATCTCGAAAACGGTTCACCGTATGAAAAAAAATTTTAAACAAAATTTGTAGAGAATTTTGTATTCTACAATATTGATAATAGATACAAATAGCAAAAAACCCATAGGAAATGAGATATTTACGAAAAAAGCGATTTTTGTGACCTTTGACCTTGAAATTTAATAGTTGCGCACACCCTACCATATGTAGGTTTTGAGACAACTTTTAGGGTGTCAATACACAACTATTTACAGAGTTACAGCCGGATATCTCGAATTCCGAGATTCTTACCTAATTTAAGCTAAAATGACTGGGGTAATACATTTCAAGGATGGATTCTGGACAGTTAATATGATTTGCCTCCTTGTTCAACATTGTCAGGCAAAAGATCATTTGAACAATTTACATACCTACAATAATATAATTACAGATACTATCGATTCCCCTAATTTTAATTGTCTTAAGGTACATTTGGATGTTAATATCACTATGATTCGTACAAACTAAAATAATCACGGAGGTTGAATCTGCCCATTCGTTACATTATAACTTGGCAAAATTATTTCTGCGAACTTAAATGCATTGGTGTAAATATTCGTTGTTAAATGAGTATTATATATTGTTGTAGGTAGCCGGATTGCCGCTTCCCGAAGAAGATGAGGACGATGATTACTATCCGCCAGTGTTTGTCAAGAAAAACACTAAGGTTAAGTTTAGGTATGTTTGGATTTATCCTGTGAAGCCTTTTTATTCTCATCTTATCATTACGTGAATATTACATATTGAAATAAAACTACTTTAAACGGATTTTATCACGGTTTTATTTTCATTCTGGTCCCGATGTTTCGCAAGCTATTCAGCCTTCAGGTCACGGGATGAACTCTGACCAAAATTCGTTTAAATTAGTTGTAATTTTACCATAATAAGACGTATATATTTCGTATAATTATTTAAGTTTTATTAAACAGTAATATAAGTCGAAATAAAATATGGTAAGTGATCTCCACCGCCCATGTACGCCCACAACCAGAAGAATCATGGGCGCCCTGCCGACCTTAAAGGAAAGGGATAATTAGGGATTGGGAAGGGGAGGGAATTTGGGCTTCCGGATATCTACCTCCCCGTACGAAACGCAGCAGCAAGCCACTACTTTACGTCGGTTTTCTGTAAGACAGTGGTAATGACCCGGTCGAGCCAGCCGATTTATGCTGTAGACAAAATAGTCTACAGCGTGGCTCTACCACTCAAATAGAGGTGATGTGATGTGTTGTGATGTGCAGTACGGAGCCGATGCGCGTGTTCTCGACGCACTCTGTGCGCGAGTACGACCGCCGCAACGAGGACGTGGACCCGGTGGCCGCCTCCGCAGAGTACGAGCTGGAGAAACGCGTCGAGAAGATGCACGTCTTCCCGGTGGACCTGCTCAAGGGCGCCGACGGACTGGGACTCTCCATTATAGGTACATATACATTTTGAAGTGATAACTTCTTATGGGAGGGTGAACCGATGCGTTTTGTAATGCGAGCGGATTCGAGAACCTTCCGTGAGACGTCACGCGGGCCAGCCAGCCAGCCAGCGTTAGCCGACCTCCCTGGAACTTTGAGAATTTTCCAAGTCCCAGGTGGCGTCACACAGTGACCAGTCGGCATTGACCGGACTTTGACCAGACTTTGACAGGGCTGACCGGACTTTGACCGAAATGGAGTGCAGTACAGTGCAGTGCAGAGCAATCCAATGAATTGATAACTTCTTATGGAATGGTAAACCGCTTCGTAACGTAACGCGTTACGGCGCCACTCTGTCTGGCTTCCCTTTCTCTCACGCATTCGGCAGCAGTAGGCAGGCTCCTCCTCTTCCACTTTAACCCACATTAGTTTAGTTATCACTTCTGTCGAGCGTCCCGAGACGCACACTTCTTTTTATTACTGCCTTAAAAAATGTATTGTATAGAGCCGTTTGACCTTTGTAATAAAATGGCCTTAAAACAATAGGGTTTAGTTTCATATGTTTAATTTGATACTGAATAAAAAAGAATAAGAAATACTTCCGTAAAAACACAATCAAAATTGATTCCAAAATGAGCCCACAGTTGTTATTTCAAATGTTAATATGAACAAAAGTACCTCTTCCATAAAACTTGAATACCTTGTGTCTATTAAATTATTTCTTAAATAGATTTTTGGGTAACGTAAGTTACGTTACCCGTTGATTTAAATTATTAAAAAATAAGATCTCATCTACCCTATTGTGGAGATACATAATCGAAGTTGTTAAACACCGTCTCTTTTCTTCAAATGACGGTAATGTATCCACAATGCTTTTTATATTGTTGTGACGTCGCGTCGATGATCACTAACCAACTTAACATAATGATTTCTTTTATTTCAATACCAACTTAACAGTTATGCGTTTCCCCCTTGACTATAAAAAATATTTGAATTTTATTCTGATTCTATTTATAAACTACCCTTTACTGGGCCTAAGTTCTAAAACCATTCCGTAAGTTACCTACTTAAATGACTGTTTTCCTATAGGTATGGGTGTCGGTGCGGACGCTGGTTTGGAGAAGCTCGGCATATTCGTCAAGACGATAACCGAAAGTGGAGCAGCTGCCAGGGACGGACGGATACAGGTCAACGATCAAATAATTGAAGTCGACGGCAAGAGTCTGGTGAGTGAATAACATAGTGCTACTGAATCATGTTTATATACAAGAACAGCGATGAGTTCAGAGGCTACAGCGAAAATAATCCGTAGTTTGGTGGGCGGGGCTTGCACCCGCTCGCGGGGAGCTCCGAAGGCATAGCACGCGCTCGGACGACAAGCCGCGCTCGTTTGTCGTCGGGCGTTCGACTCGTATTACAAAGCTGTACACTCTGCGCAAAGTGATATAAGTCTAAAAGCATATTTTTTCGGTCTAGTCGGTATTCCTGTATCTAATATAGAACGGAAAATAAAATTCGTTCGCAATGATATAAGGACCACCTTTGGTCAATTTTTATAAAAAAATTGTGTATGCTGATATTACTTTAGGAATATTAAATTGAACTAAGGCCTTATTTTAAAGCAAATATGTTTAATTTGTTATATCTCAATTTGTAACATTGTATGTGTGTACTTACAATTAATTACGTCAGATTTGTGCGCAATAATACAATTAAAGCAAAGCAAAATGGTGATATTGAAGTTTTTTTAACTTGACACAGTAAAGTGACTTGGTATTAAGTACAGTCCAGTTCAAATATATTTGCGACCAACAAGACTAATTTTGTTAATCATCGGCATTATGTGGGCCCGAAGCTACTGGATATACAGTGGCTAGTCCCGAAGTGTGACATGTCTGATTAGACCACTATGGTGAGTTTTTCGCCATGTGTACGGTTTTCGCTATTCAATCGATACCCAAATGTATCGGCTACCCTCTCACCAGTGACACCAGCAGTTCTGCCTGGGTTGATCTTAGACTAGTACTTACGAATGTTTCCACTTCACCGTATCTTAAATATCCTTTTTATAAAGACAATTGACTCTCATAGCTTTCTCTAGTATATCAACACATCGATTTTTTGGCCATCGGCACGAACGTACCTTTGGTACGATTTAGCATGGGTGTTTGTGACCCACGTACTTTTGTGATTCTCTAAAACGTAAAAATATTACCTTAAGCGACCTTACTGGAGTTTACCTGGCACGTTATGGACACGTACTCCCGTAGGCCATAAATTTGGTTTCCACCACATTTCTGTCCGCCATTTTCAAGTGTTTAGTGCACCCGATCCTAAAAAAGGCAACCGCTAGGATCCGTCCAATTACAGGCCTATAACCATCGCCTCCTTGTTCTTTACGATAATGGAATTATCAACTGTTAGCACCTGCTGTACCTAGAGGAGTACCGATTGATTAGCGACCGCCAGTACGTCTTTCGTCGGAGTCGCTCGCTGGTAATCTTCTAATTTACCTGACATATAGATGGACAGAAGCAACTGAGACCAAGGGGGAGGCCCTTGCAGCCAATTGGGGCTTAGCGAAGACCTTTTATCGAGTATGGCACAAAGCACTTCCTTAAAGCTACCTTCCTTTGGGCTTCCAGAGAAATTATGCAACTGGATCACTAACATTTAAAAAATCGTATAGATAGAAGCGTGTATACCTCACGTTACGGATAGATGTTCAAAAATCAATCACCATCTATTAATTTTTTTTTAATAGATGGAGAGATAATCGCTTTCAAAGGTATAAAAAGTGTAATATTAATCCAACAAAATGTGTTCATAAGATATATTTTTTTATCCGATCACGGCAAAGTGACTAAACTATATCTGATGGGAAGCGCAGTCCAGTCCAAAAAACCAGCGACCATCGACATACAATAAGTTTATGGGTGGTAATGCTTCTTCATACTCTAAAGAGGGAAGAAGCAAATCGAGGACCCTGCGACAGGACAGGCGGATGACCAATGCAGGCACAGGGATACAATGTTGGACCCTTATACGCACCTCAAACAACTATCAACTCGTGTCGCAAGCCTCTCGGTAGAACTGGATATACACTGGCTGATCCTGGAACACGATCCACACAAGGTGTGAGTCGCTATGGCAGGTTTTAACACTACGTGTACGGTGGTCGCTATCCGGGCGGATATGGATATCCTACCACCAGTATAATAGTTTCCACTTTTGTATATACATTTATTCTTTACTATGGAATCCTAAGTTTGTCATATGTAAGTAAAACACACACTTCGTTGGTTTTGAAGGATAATGGAATGACAGACAAAATTTTGTCATTTTCATACATTTGAAATGAAAATGAAATAGTCAGGTATCCGGGTCCATTTTTGCACTTGATTACTATCAAGCTAATTTTCCGTGAGTTGCTTCGTTTTGATGAGACGCATAACAATTTCCTGTGCGAAAATTCTCGATTGTGGTAACAGAGGTAGCAAGGATAAATATATTGTAATAATATATTTAAATTTCATTATATTAATGACATAACTATTATAAAAACATTTAATACCCTTAATGTTAAAAGAACAGCCGATCTTTGGGGTAACTCGGTTGAGCTTACAAAATCTATAATTACCATAGTAGCACCTGAACTAGCCATAATTTTTAATAAATGTATCGACTGTGGCGTATTTCCTGATTTAATGAAAAGTAGTAAAATTATACCGTTGTTTAAATCAGGTAGCACATCCGACCCCACTAACTTTAGACCAATTTCAGTGCTACCCACATTTAGTAAAATATTTGAAAAATTACTACTTGATCAAATGCAAACTCACTTTAGCATGAATAATTTGTTACACAAGAAACAATTTGGTTTCACAAGGGGTCGTTCAACCACCGATGCCGGGGTTGAACTTTTAGAAAATATTTTTAACGCCTGGGACAATTTCCACGACGCCTTAGGCATTTTTTGTGACCTATCAAAAGCATTCGATTGTGTTTCTCATGATTCATTGGTCAGGAAGTTACATCACTATGGAATTAGGAATACTGCTCTGGATCTTATTATTTCTTATTTGGATAATAGGATTCAAAAAGTTGATATAAATGGCCAGAGATCCTCGGGATCTGTAGTGACTATGGGTGTTCCGCAAGGTTCCATACTTGGCCCATTTCTATTTCTCGTTTATATAAATGATTTACCACATGTTATTAATGACAATCAACAGATAGTGTTATTTGCAGATGATACTTCACTTTTATTTAAACTCAAACGACAGCAACCTGTTACTGACGATGTAAATAATACTCTCTTAAAAGTAGTGAATTGGTTTAATGTCAATAATTTACTTTTAAACGAGAATAAAACTAAATGCGTTAGATTTTTGACACCTAACGTTAGAACTATTAAGACCTGCGTTAGTTTAAATGGAGAAGAATTGGATCTTGTGGACACCACCAAGTTCTTGGGTATAACTTTAGACTCTAAGCTTCAATGGGGACCACATATAAACCAGTTGTCGAAAAGGCTCACCTCTGCAGCTTACGCAGTCTACAAAATTCGCCAGCTAACTGATGTAGAAACAGCGCGATTTGTTTATTTTAGTTATTTTCATAGTGTAATGTCGTACGGCATTTTATTATGGGGAAATGCTGCCGACATTCAAACTATTTTTGTGCTGCAGAAAAGAGCTATTCGATCTATTTACAATCTTAAACGTGGGCAATCTCTAAAGGATTTATTCAAAGAAATAAGTATTTTGACTGTCGCTTCTCAATACATATATGACAACCTAATGTATGTAAAAAAAAATATTAATGTTTTTACAAAAACCAGCGACATTCATATGTTAAATACTAGAAATAAGAATAAACTGATATTGCCCATGACCAGGCTTCAAAAAATTAGTAATTCATTCAAATGTCAAAGTATACGTTTCTACAACAAAGTTCCTAGCCATATTCAACAATTAAGTCTAAATAAATTTAAATTATTTATTAAACAGAACCTTTGCCGAAAAGGTTACTATAATGTTAAAGATTATTTGGAAGACAAAACGGCTTGGAATTGAGCCGCTCACTCCATACAAAATATGGCTGTCCATGGTCCTCTGATAAATTATTATACTTGACTGCTCTATTGGCGCATTTTTAGTATTTAAGGTACATATGTAAAGTTGACATTTTTTTAATATTTTTTAAGAAAAATATTAAATTTAAATTTGTTAATTTCCATTTTTTTATTTGTGAGTGCGAGTGCCATGTATGTAAGGTATACTTAGGACTATTTCTTAATAGTCAATCCTGGAATTCCTGTACATTATACTCGCACAATTCTAGTAAATCAATGTCTGGACATTAAAAGAGGCCATAACCCATGAGTTTGTTTCGGCATTTCTTCTCATGGCTAGCCACGAAATGCCGATAAAAGATAAATAAATGTATTATAGTATAAAATTATTGACATGTAAAAGTGATATTTATGATCCAATTTACAGAATAAATGATTTGAATTTGAATTTGAATTTATGTCGATTTGATGATACTCAAAAAATTAATACTAACTGGTTTTTTTGTTACATTTCAAGATAATTATCTAAATTATTTGAAAAAATATTTTTCCTACAAAATGTATGGTTTGATCAAGGACCGTTCCAGGATTTATAGATTTGAATAAGGGAATAAATAAAAAAAAAGTGTGCGTCTCGGGACGCACGACAGAAGTGATAACTTAAACTAATGTGGGTTGAATTTAGAGAGGAGAAGCCTGCTTACTGCTGCCGTATGCGTGAGAGAAAGGCAAGCCAGACAGAGTGGGTCCGTAACGCGTTGTTACAAAGCGGTTTACCCTCCCATAATAAGTTATCACTTCATTGGATTGCAGTCCGGTCAAAGTCCTGTCAAAATCCGTTCATAGGTCTGTCAATGTTCGGTCAAAGTCCTGTCAAAGTCCGGTCAAAGTCCGGTCAAAGCCCAGTCAAAGTCCAGTCAAAGTCCGGTCACAATCCGGTCACATTCCGGTCAAAGTCCTGTTAAAGTTCGGTCAAAGTCCTGTTAAAGTTCGGTCAAAGTCCTGTCAAAGTCCACTCTAAGTCCGGTCACAGACCGGTCACAATACTGTTCAAAGTCCGGTCACAGTTCGCTCATAGTCTTGTCAAAGTCCGGTCAAAGTCCGGTCAAAGTCCGGTCAAAGTCCTGTCAAAGTCCAGTCAAAGTCCTGTCAAAGTGCGGTCAAAGACCGGTCGAAGACCGGTCAAAGTCGTGTCAAAGTCTGGTCAGAGTCCTGTCAATGTCTTGTCAAAGTCCGGTCAAAGTTGTGTCAAAGTCCGGTCAAAGTCCTTTCAAAATCCGGTCAAAGTCCGGTCATAGTCCGGTCAAAGTCCGGTCAAATCCAGTTAAGTCCGGTCACAGTCCGATCAAAGTCCTGCCACAGTCTGGTCAAAACCAGTTGAAGTCCGGTCACAGTCCTGTCAATGTCCTGTCAGTCTTGTCAAAGTCCAGTCAAAGTCCGGTCACATTCCAGTCATAGTCCTGTCACAGTCCGGTCAAAGTCCGGTCAACTCCAGTTAAAGTCCGGTCGAATTCCGTTCAAAGTCCTGTCATAGTTCTGTCAAAGTCCGGTCAAAGTCCAGTCACAGTCCGGTCAAAGCAGACTGGTCACCGTGTGACACCACCTTAGGTTTCGAAAATTCTCAAAGATCCAGGGAGATCGGCTAACGCTGGCTGGTCAACTGGCCCGCGTGACGTCTCATGGAATGTTCTCGAATATTCTCGAACCTTCCGTTGATCGATGGACCGCTGGTGTTACGGAACGCATCGGTTCAGCCTCCCATAAGAAGTTATCACTTCAAAAATGAAAATTAGTTTGCCACCAACAAAACAAGAATTGTAGCAACAAATTAAAAGAACTGCATTCATTTGTAATGTATGGTGTAATGTACACATGCCCCACGGAAAAATTGCCAGAAAATTTCAGATAGACAATAATTGATGACAAATATAATATTCATATATTATTGGTTTGATGGCCCCCTAAGTCCATGTTTTGAATAATTATCTTCTGACATACAAGGTACCCTATTAAAAATATTGTTGGAACGAAGTTCCTTACGGCAGGCTTGGAGGGGATAGGGATTTTGCTGCGTGACCGAACTGAAAAAAATGTGATAGTAAAAGCGTAAGAAAACAGCGTAAGAAAAAAGCGTTAAAAGCGCTGCATAACCAGCCAGCGTTAGTTCCTTTTTGCCTGCACCAAAATTGTGTGCGAATTTCAGCTCAATCAGTTTTTAAAATTAAATTCATTCAGCCAGTTATACTTGAAGTATTTTTATATCTCCTTCGATTTTTAAAAGATTACGCTAGCTCGTTATTATTTATAATTACATAAGTTGATAAAAAATGCTATACAATGGCTTTACCGCGGCAGTCTCCGAGTGCTACACGTCTTTTTTTTATTTTGTTATTTTAGTTGATAATTTGTATTTTTTACAATTTGTGTCGATTCTGACCGGCGCCTTTGATGTCGTGCGCGCAAGCCGCGCCGCGCCGCAGTCTACGAAGAAAAACACAACACAACAAAAACTTGTAAAATCATTTTTTTTTAAATATATTGAGTTATATCCAAACTCGTAAAACAAAAGTTGTTCCGTATGGGGTCAGCTATCTGGTCCTGCGAGGTTACTGGTGTTTTAAAATTAACCATGTATTCATTATTATATAGTTTACTTAATTTTTTCATGTTATTACAAAGTCAGATATGACGAATGAGGAAAATGAAATAGATGAAGATGACAGCTATGTTAGAAGCGTAGATAATGAAGATTTATCAGATGAATCTGATGAAAATTATTTTGTTTTAATATGCAAATACACAATTTTTTTAGAATCATCAAATCGACATATTTTATCCTTGATACCTCCGTTAGCTACCACAATCAAGAATTTTCGCACAGGAAATTGTTGGGCGTCTCATTGAAACGAAGCTACTCACGGAAAATTAGCTTGATAGTAATCAAGTGCAAAAATGGACCCGGGATCCCTGACTAAAACTTATATTACTTTAAACCTGGAAATATTTCTATTTTATGTAATATAACTAAATATGAATCCATTAACACTGAGTGAATTAATGGGTGTTAATTGATACAAGTTAGATTTTTTTAACTCATCTAAAATACATAATATCCATTGTTAGTGATGTAATGCATTTGATTTGTAATTTGTATTAAATTTGATATTAAACGGAATGTACCGTACACCGGGAGACGGGTGTCGGCGCAACATGCGAACGAGGGGTTGCGGGACGAGGGACAAGGGGTGTCCGCCCGCGCGATCGCCAGTCTGCACCGTGCCGCATGCGCTTACACACGCCTACACACGCCTCTCGGTTGCGGCTACGGTTACGCCATATTGCCAGTTTTACTTCATCCCCAACATTCGCTGGTCATTCGGCCGGATCTACGGTATATTTGGACGTATCGAATGTTCCATACACCACCGCGAACCGCAAACATGGTCAACACACGGAGTACTTATAAAACGGAGGTACCCATGACACATCAAGAAAAAGATGGATGCCGCGCTGAAAGTACAAAAGTTGCACATGAACATAGTCAAGATTGCAAGCATAAAACGATGCCAATCGACACAAAGAAATCGTTGTCGAAAATAAAATCGAAATCAGCGTCATCATCAGTGTTGGCTAGAAGAAAGAAGTTAGAACTGGCGGCAGCCGAAGCTAAGGCACGAATAGAAATGGAATTGATAGATAAGCGATTAGCGGCAGACTTAGCAGAACTCAATGATCAATACAGTTCACAATCGGAAGGACAAGAGGAAAACACAAATGCCGAAGTGGAAAAGTGGCTAGAGCGCAGTCACCAAGAACTGGAGGCTCAGAATCTCCCACAGCATGGAACGATATCGGGAATCCTGGACCGGCCGCTGCCGCCGCCTGACCCAGTCGCCGGCAGCACTGATAATGGAACAGTTCAAATGTTGGCCTGCGCATTGAGGGATCTTGCCGCCATCAACACTACTAATGGACCGAACGCCCAATTACTGAGCCGCTTATGTACACCCCGAGAGCTACCTACCTTCTCTGGGGACCCAATGGAATGGTTACAGTTTAAACAGGCCTTCGAACAATCAAGCAAAGTGTGTAACTTCAGCGATCAAGAAAATTTATGGAGATTAAGAAAGTGCCTTCATGGCGCAGCAAAGGATGCAGTGACAGCACTACTGATTAGTGCTTCATCCCCGGCCGTTGTGATGTCCACTCTGGAGCTCCAGTTTGGCAACCCGGACATCATTATATCACGTATTATGTATGACGTAAAAAAGCTCCAGGCAATGTCACAAGACTATCACAAGGACATAGTTACGTTTTCTACCAAAATAAGGAACTATGTTGCTGCAGTGCAAGCTATCGGTCAAGATGAGTACTTGAAGGGAACCAGTATTATGGCGGTAATTCTGTCCAAATTACCTACAGTATTAATCTCAAAATGGGCAGACTACAGTGTAATAAATAGCTTGTATTAAGACATGTCTTGTTGGTTCTGAGTCCTTTATTTGAATGATCACAATGAATTGCCGAAAACTTATTTATACATGATATAAAACTGACGTTGCTTAACATACTTACTTTGGTGTAATATTCAAGGAAGACATATTTAATCATAATTATTAAGAAGTCCTAAATACCATGGGCTGGTGCAATATTCGAACAAGCTTGATTTTATTTACTTATTTCGTAATATTACATTACAACTCCCCCGAAAAAGGGCCTGCTACCCTTCCCCATTTAAGGAAAGAGAATTTTTTAAGAAAAAATTAAGAAAAAATTCAAAACTATTACAAACTGTTACTAAGTTTAGAATTTAACTTCACATATTTCTTTTAGAGTAACAAAGATAAACAATCATTTATAAAACATACAATAAAAGTACTTAATATTAACTAAAAGTGTTATTCTTATGTATGACATATTCTTAATTATCCTTTAAAATCTTAAAATTAGGAGAAACTTCCTCAATAACTTTGAAGGGGCCGTTATAGATGTTTTGAAGTTTATTTTGATTTCTTATAAGAATAAGGTCACCCTTTTTATAAGTTACGGAGTAAGTTTTCTTATCGTACATTAATTTTCATCTTAATTTACTCTATAACAACTCTGCTTGACATCATACTGGGCTCGCTGTAAACGATAACGTTCAACCGCTGAGCTTGCAGTATTTGTTATTAACATCGACTCTTACGATGCGATTAGTCATTTTTATTATATTGCCATTGTTGACATTTCTTAACGTAGTTGATTACATCATTCGTCATACCTGACTAGTAATCATATAATATGATTATTTTATCCTCGTGAATACTAATTCTTACAACATCGGTTGTAATGAAAATTCTAGGTACCTTTATATACCTTTATTACCTTCATATTTATAACCTTTATATATGCAACTTTTCATATGACTTGCAAGTATTTTTATATTTGTTGCATTTTGCCTATTCTTTATAGGTAATTAATATTTCATTAATATTTTCTTTTTCGCACATCAATCCTAAAACTCTCGCTAACTCCGTCGTGGTAGATTACGATCGAGTATTTAGGTAATAGTACAACTTGAAGGTACATACGTGCATTTCATTAATATTTATTTTTCGAACATAGATCCTAAAACTCTCGCTAACTCCGTCGTGGTAGATTACGATCGAGTATTTAGGTAAAAATAATAATATAGTACTACGCGTACAGTATCTATTCGAATAACGACAAATCAAATTCTTAAAATCTTTGTCATAAATAAAAGTCAATTCTGTCACATCAGTCGGTTTTTCCAGAATCCTACAGTCTCAGGTTGATCAGACCTATTACTGGTAGAAGTCTGTTCTGTCAAATCATTGTTATCAGTTATGTATATCTGAGATTTCACACGTTTAGTTTGTGCTCTCGTCAATACAGAAACTACTTGTTCTCAAATAGATTTTAAATCATTACAAGTTATTGATACCGGGAGTCGGCTTAGTGCGCCTGCAGTTGCATTATTCCGATCCGGGATGTGCACGATATCAAAATCATATTCTTCAACGTATAGTCGAAACTTAGTTAGTCTACTGGAAGGATTCCTTCAACTAAATAAATATACTAATGGCTTACTATCTCTAAAGATTTTAAACTTTCTGCCATATAGATACGGTCTAAAATGCCTTACTAATACCTATAATAATTAACGCAAACGCTAAGTATCGCTTTACGTCATTCGAGTTCGTTGGCACTGGACACTTGACACTCGATTTTGCTGTCGTCATGAAAAATGCCATTCGATGTTATTCCATGACCTACATAAACCTTATTATATAACTTCACACCGAGGCGGTATCGAATGTCTGTTACTCATCATTATAACTTATTTTGATGCTAATATTTTAATAATTCTTATCAAGTTGTAATAAACTATCCTTATAATTAATAATTACTTCATAACATTTAAAAAAAAATATCTCCTAAGATTCCGTTTGCAGTACATGACATATTCTAAAACACAAGAAAGAATTCACGAAATATTTCGTTAACAAAATTATTAAAGTTAATTAAAATAGATATTGAACATAAAAAAAAAATATTGAAAATTACATACTTTTAGTAATTCTTACTTCAAACTTTGTTGGTAAGGAGCGCGTTGACAAATGATGATGGCTGTTGATGATGGCATGATGGCTTAGGGGCGAGCGGAGCTGGCGCAGATGTGGAGTTTGTACGGCATCGCTGCTGCTGATTCATGCTGTAGTTGTGTGGTTGGGCCGGGCTATACCCTGGACTCCTCCAAACCTTCTTTCTTCTTTCTTGATATGTAGATGCGGTGACCAAGATGCGGCGTTGTCGTGGCCGAAAGCTGCTCCGTTGGCGTTGTATTTTCCATGATGATATTTTTTAAATGTTCTTTTTTTTCTTAGTTTTTCTTGATTTTTTTTTCTTCTATCTTCTAATTAAATGTCTTCAAAATAAGTGCAGTGGCCATGGCCATGAGGCCATGCCATGGCAGGGTCGCCATGTAATAAAAGGCTTGAATTAATACATGAGTGTTGTTCGTTCTGAGTACTTTATTAGAATGATCACAATGAATTGCCGAAAACTTATTTATACATGATATAAAACTGACGTTGCTTAACATACTTACTTTGGTGTAATATTCAAGGAAGACATATTTAATCATAATTATTAAGAAGTCCTAAATACCATGGGCTGGTGCAATATTCGAACAAGCTTGATTTTATTTACTTATTTCGTAATATTACATTACAACAGCTATACACTCATCAGCGAAGATAAGAAGCCGAAACTATTATTATTATCTGAGTTTTTGAACGAAGAAGCCATCAAAATATCAAAAACATCAGTGAACATTGCGAACTATAATCCTAGTGACTATAAACGTAAACAAAGTGACTATAACGTGAACCGAACGCATACTGTATTAGTGCAGAACAATACCGTGGACGATAAGTGTAATTTCTGCCATA
Source organism: Amorpha juglandis (assembly GCA_949126905.1). Taxonomy (NCBI): domain Eukaryota; kingdom Metazoa; phylum Arthropoda; class Insecta; order Lepidoptera; family Sphingidae; genus Amorpha; species Amorpha juglandis. The sequence continues at coordinate 6,841,114 of OX421376.1, forward strand.
CATCTATTCACAAGTTGACCGACTGTAAGAAATTTAAAAAGGTATTACGCAAAGCCAGATGGCAGTTCGTGAAACGTAGCGGGTTGTGTTATAAGTGTTTAGTTTCACGTCACAAGCGAGAATCGTGCTCCGCGCCTGTGTGCGATATCGACAATTGTGGACAGTCGCATCACAGACTTTTACATCACGTATATACCTATACATGCAATCCAACAGATACCGACGCTAATAAACAGCCGGACTCGTCGCAAAGTGAAACAATAACGCATATTCTAACGAACAATAAAGTGTTGTTAAAAACAGTTCCCGTATGTGTTCATGGACCGAATGGTGTAGTGAGTTCCGTGGCGTTATTGGACGATGGGTCTACGGTTTCGATAATTAGTGATAAACTGGTAAATAAGTTAGGTATACGCGGTTGTAAGCAAACGATGCGCGTGCGCGGCGCTTGGCAGGGTAGCGAGTTGGAATGCAATAGTGAAATAGTTAACCTAAGTGTGTCAAACAAAGACGGCACGTTGTTTTCGTTGCGAGCGCGTAGCACTGATGGACTTAACTTACCTACGCAGTTTGTGTCACTAGATGAACTGATGTGCAGTGAACCTATAATAAATATAAAACATTTATTGTCTGACGGACAATGTAAACCCGAAATATTGATCGGTCAGGACAATTATCATTTACTAGTGCCTCTTGAAATGACCTATAACAAACCTACTGGTCCGTATTTGACTCGTACCCCGTTGGGCTGGTGTATACACGGCCGTATTTCTCCTTCGTACGAGAATAGTTCTCACACAAGCCTGTTCATAACAGATGATAACGTCGACGAACAACAACTGGAAACCAGACGTATTTTGCTTCAATTACAAGAAGATGTACGCCGCTCATTCACCATTGATGCTATGGGCACTTCGGCGTCGGCGAGTCCTCGACAGAATTCTGAAAATATAAAAGCAATAGATCACATGGAACGTACCTCTTTCTTGAAAGATGGACGATGGCACGTCGGCTTACCATGGAAGGACATTAACAGCAAAATGCCCGAGTCCTATAATAATGCTTACAATAGATTAAAAGGAGTGTTAAAAAAATGTCAAGTTAACCAGAACTACGCAGCAAGGTACAGCGAGAGGATTGATCACCTACTGAGAAATGATTACGCTCATGAAATTCAAGATAAGAAGGTTACGACAAACACATGGTACCTTCCACACTTTGGTGTCGACAACCCCAATAAGAAAAAGCTACGATTGGTATTTGACGCGGCCGCTAAAAGTAATGGATGTTCACTGAATGATTACCTGATAACGGGACCTGACCTACTGATGTCATTATATGGTATTATGATGAGATTCCGAGAAAATAGAATAGCCGTCACGGGTGACATACGTGACATGTTTCTAAGAATTAAAATTATTCCTGAAGACCAAAATGCCCTACGTTTTTTATGGAAATCATCTGGGAGCATAAATAATGAAACCAAAACATATGCGATGTCATCTTTAATATTCGGAGCAAGCTCTTCACCGTTTATTGCGCAATTTATAAAAAATAAAAATGCAAAACAGTATGAGTCATCGAAACCAGAGGCCGTAAATACAATAAACAAACAATTCTACATGGACGACTATATTGACAGCTTCGAAGACGCCGCTACCGCTATACGAACAACAAAAGAAATATCGTACATACATAGACAAGGTGGGTTTGAGATAACTAACTGGACGAGCAATAGTGAAGAAGTATTAAATAGTTTTGCAAAAGAAACCTTATGCCCAACTGCCGTAAAGTTCAAAATCGGACAAGATGTAGGTGAACGAACACTCGGATTAATATGGTACCCGAATGAAGACGAGCTGGGATTTGACATATCATTTAAACGGATTCCTGAAAACATTATTAATGGTCTGAAACGTCCTACAAAAAGAGAAATGTTACAATTGATTATGTCAATTTTCGATGTATATGGGTTTCTGTCTCCTTTTACCATAAAAGCCAAAATTTTACTGCAACAAATGTGGAAGACAAATATAAACTGGGACGACGAGATACCAGATATATTTTGTGCGAAATGGTTTAACTGGATAAAATTATTAAAATGTTTACATAACGTTAGATTACCTCGCTGTTACCATGCGAGCGTCCGAGCGAGCGAGACAGCATTAGGATCAGCAGATGTACGCGATGCACCGAATATTGGCGAGCCTACGACGCTACGAATCCCCGCCACTGGATTGACCGGCGCGCGCGCATCGGCTACGACGACTAGTTATAACGAGCTACAGCTACACATATTTTGCGATGCGTCTACGCAAGCGATGTGCGCGGTAGCATACTGGCGTTGGATTAATAACAACGGAAAAATACAAATAGCATTCATTTCGAGTAAATGCAGAGTGGCGCCGGTTAAACAAATGTCTGTACCTCGTCTTGAACTTCAAGCCGCTCTTCTAGCAGCGAGACTGGCGGACACTATTACAAAGGAACATAAAATGTCACCTACGCAAAAATATTTCTGGTGCGACTCCGCAACAGTGCTACACTGGATAAGAAACCACGCGCGCGACTACAAACCCTACGTGGCTCACAGATTGGGACAAATTGATGAGCTATCATTAATTAAGGAATGGCATTACGTACCTACTAAGAAGAATGTCGCTGACCTTGCCACCAGGGACACCTGTGAGTTAAGTGTCCTACATAATGAATGGTTGTATGGCCCTGAGTTCTTATATAAAGATAAAGATTTCTGGCCCATGGACATACCTAATGAAGTCTGTGGCGATGTATTGGAACGTGTCTCTCTCCTGTGCGAAGACGTCTCACCTCCTGTACCGAATCCTGAAAAGTTTTCTTCGTGGTTACGCTTATTGAAAACAACTTGTATGGTATTATCGTTTATAGATAAGTGTAAGAAACTTACCGGTGAAGTCAATGGCGACATGATGAGAAGGGCAGAGCGCCTATTGATCGTTTACTCGCAGAGTCAATCATTCGCTGACGACCTGAAGCACCTGAAAAATAAAAAATCATTGGAACGTACAAGTAAGTTGCTTACCTTATCACCTTTTGTCGACGAGCATGGAGTTCTTCGTGTCGGCGGCCGCATCGATGCTGCACCTGGAATATCACCTGAAACAAAACATCCTGTTGTGTTAGACGGACGTAATTACATAGCCAAGCTATTAGTAAGATACTACCATGTGAAAGCTGCCCATGGTAACCGGGAGACTGTAGTAAATAATCTGAAACAAAAATATTGGATTATTCGAATGAGACCTGTAATAAAACACATAACATCAACATGTATGATTTGCAAAATTAAAAAAGCAAAACCCCAACCACCCAGAATGGGTGATTTGCCTGTGGCCAGAATGGCACACCATCAGCGGCCATTTACCTTTTGTGGAGTAGATTTGTTCGGACCCATGGAGGTAACAGTTGGACGACGTAGAGAAAAGCGGTATGGAGTTTTGTTCACATGCATGACAGTGAGAGCAATACACATAGAAATTGTGACGAAACTTACCACAGACGCATTTATTATGGCATTGCGTCGCATGGCTGCTCGGCGAGGCTGGCCCCAGTACTTGTACTCAGATAATGGCACTAACCTGAGGGGTGCTGACAATGAGTTGAAGAAATCTGTCTTGGAGTTAGATGAAGGCGCACTGAAAAGGGAAGCTTCAAACTACGGTACGACATGGACATTTTCCCCTCCAGCGAGCCCCCACTGGGGTGGGGCGTGGGAAAGACTCATTAGAAGTGTTAAACAGACCCTAAAAATCGTACTGAAGGAACGAGCGCCACGAGATGAAGTTCTGAGTACCTTGATGGCAGAGGTAGAACAAATTATTAACAGTCGACCTTTGACGCACGTAAGTGTTGAACCAGGCAGCGATGAGTCACTAACTCCGAATCATTTTCTTCTTAATTCTTCTTCCAATCTACCTTGTATCGGTGTCTTTGATGAATCGGATATATACTTGCGTAAGCAATGGCGCATATCTCAAAGATTGGCTGATTTATTTTGGAAGCGTTGGGTAAGGGAGGTACTGCCAGACATGCGCCCCAGGACAAAATGGCACATGGAATCAAGGCCCTTGCAAGTGGGTGACCTTGTGCTGATAGTGGACCCTGATTCTCCACGGGGCATATGGCCACGAGGCCGTATACAGAGAGTGATGCCCGGAAATGACGGAAGAGTCAGAGTCGTGGAGGTTCAAACGAAATCGGGTCTACTGCGACGTTCAGCGACGCGCGTTGCTCTTATTCCCATGGGTAATGAGTGCTGACGCACTGGGGTGGGGTGTGTTAGTGATGTAATGCATTTGATTTGTAATTTGTATTAAATTTGATATTAAACGGAATGTACCGTACACCGGGAGACGGGTGTCGGCGCAACATGCGAACGAGGGGTTGCGGGACGAGGGACAAGGGGTGTCCGCCCGCGCGATCGCCAGTCTGCACCGTGCCGCATGCGCTTACACACGCCTACACACGCCTCTCGGTTGCGGCTATGGTTACGCCATATTGCCAGTTTTACTTCATCCCCAACATCCATCAAATCTTAATATTTTCTAAACAGACTTACTTCCAGCATTTTAATTATTTTAACTCCAACCCTATCAGATAGAAGTTTTAAAAAAACTTGTGCCATTTAACACATGCATTTATCATTATACACATATTAACTACTATAACATATGGCTAATGATATAAATTTAGTTTCTTTTTATTATCTCATATTATTGTTGTTACTATAAACAAAAATCATAGTACATTTATGTTAATAGCAAGTAATCCCAATCCATCAAAGTTAAAACATCCTGAGAATAGAATAGAGTAAAAAAAAGTTGTCGAATTTTTAAAATAGCATCATATCATTAAATAGTTTATTCTCAAAATTCGGTTTTCAGACTTGTATCACTTTTCACAGAGGGTACAGAAATATACGCATATTGGGACGAAAAAATATTTATTATGTACTTACACTGTGACATTACGCTCATCATCTATGGATACTCATTTATGTTAAATGAGTCTATTGATGGAAGTGGCTTGGTTGAAGATATTATGAGATCTAACAAGTGAAAATAATATAATGTATGCGTACATCCTATAACTATTTGCATTATTAAATATAAATTGACTTTGAGGGTAAATAAAATCATATTAATGCATGAAATCACGAAAATCCGATCTGCAAAAAAACGGCATAGGTCCGTCCACGATAAGGCGCTCCCGCCGACTGATCTATTGAGGGAATGAAAGTGACGCAATAACTTTTGAAATGCAAAATAAGAGATGGCTATATTGAGTGTACTTTCAGAATAAAACAACGTATGTGCCAAAACGATTTTTCTTGTTTTCTAATAAAACTCATTATTAAATCTAAAACTGCTTTGACCAAACTTTCATACGATAATTCTCCATGTTTTAAAGTAAATTTAATTGTCTTATTCATGAGGGTTACGCTTCGGCAGCCAAAAACGTAAAAAAATAGATACAACTTTGCAATTTTATTCTATCGAGAAAATTTCATTGAATCGTGTATTCCTTTTGAACAATCCTAGAGCAGAAAGTCAAAAAACGTATACCAAAATATTAAATCTCTATTCCACGTACACAATTATATACACGAGATAGAAATGTCCCATTTTTTTCAATGTAGGGCCTTCAATACGTTTCTTCGCTCCGCTCATATCTCGACCTCGTACGCATTGTCGCATCTACAGACACCTTGGCGCACACTTCAGGGACTGATATTGTTACCTCGCTCAGTTGTTATGGTTCTTTTTTCATGGACAGGCATCCTTTAGAATACTTAGTTTTAGAACTCGATTTTTCTGACTACTCTAATTTTAGATTTATGGTTCTATCCATTTTCGATGATTCCGACAATGTCGTATAGATAAATATGTATAGAATTGTATTTTTATATGCGTCTCTAAAACTAAATGCAAAAAGACAAACGATTTAACATTTAAAAATACATTGTACTATTTATTACAAATAGGTCGGTGTGACACAAGCGTATGCGGCATCGGTTCTAAGAAATACGTCGGGTCCAGTCAAGTTCCTCATAGGTCGAGAGAAAGACCCTGAAAATAGTGAGGTCGCGCATCTTATTCGGCAGTCTCTCGCTGCTGACAAGGAGAGAGAAGAAAGGTATATATTGTAGTTTAAATTTGTCGATAATACTGTGCGATCCAAATAGGGATGGAGGACCAGCAGTCAACCTTGAGCGTCAACTGTCAATGGCGTTGCTATAGAACAAATTGTTATGATTATGAACTCTTTATGTTTATCAGAGCTGTTCGTGAGCGTCAACGTCGACAACAAATAGAAGAAGAAGAGACGAACCACCAACCACCTGTCGATACCGGACCTCCGCCCGCTCGACATCCAGAGATCAATGAGCTTAGAAACTTTTTGCACGAGGTAGTTATTTTGTAAAAATTGCAATAAATGAGTTATGATAGGGAGGGGTTTAGGAAAGAACTATGATTAACATTATAAATCTAAATTGATGTACACTTAGAATCCTGGGAAAATGAATCAGTTAAAATATAACGCTTTCGACAAGAATTAGGGTAAAGGTATGGGTTTGGGTATGGACCGTGGGCGAATGAATATCTTTATACTATGTGGCGATTAGGTTATCACATTAAATGATATCACGTATACTACATGTCATTCTTTAACCATACACAAAAAAAAATATGGGTGCGTGTACTTATGTACGCGCGTGAGAAGTTATACTTCTTTGGCATCATTAAATAACCAATAATAAGTATTTAACATTAATAATTTAATAATATTTAGTGTTAATTATATTAAATAAAAGTATTTTAATTTATATCAACATATCCACTCGACATGATAGAAGTACATTCTACTCTCTTCGCGTTTATGCGAGCCTGGTACTTTTGACGGCAACATGTTCCGAATAAGAAAAAACCTAAAGAGTTTTTCTTTGTCCAAATCGTCATTTGTTTATTAATTACGGCTACTCGCCATATATATATATATTTATATTTATTTAAATATATATATATATATATATATATATATATATATATATATATATATATATATATATATATATATATATATTTATATATATATTAATTAATATATAATTAATGTATATATAAATATATATATATATATATATATATATATATATATATTGTCCTCCTTTCGGCCATTGTTGATCAGGCTGAAATCCGCATTAATTGTTGATCCACCTTTACCCGCCTATTACTTAGGAAGTTTTGAGTTTATCGTGCTAATTCTGCTATATATTAATTCTCCTCCTTACGACGCTATGCTTAAGTGTGCCATAAAGTCTTTAGCTTGTCAACGACTGACACGATAATTGTTGATCTTTTAACCGTCATTTTTTTTACACTGAGAATTCTTTTGTTGATCTATATAAAATTCGGTTGATCAACATTTGCCACGGATACTTGCCATTTGAGTATTGCGGCGGCAGAGCGGCAACGTTGCAAAAACGAAACGGGAGTATTATTTTAAGTGAGATAGATAGTGCACCCGCGACGTTGCGAGCCCCAAGTAAGTTGATCTAGCCTAGCTGTGAGCTCAGTCAGAATTTCAGTTGGATGACGTGTTTTTAACACGCTTTTATTAGCTTCAGACGTATGTTAGTATGTTTGTATGTAACGAAATTTTTTAACGGTTTTGACCTCTTTTAAAACGGCGGATTAAATCGATTTTTTTTTATTACCTTGATAGGCAGACGAGCAAGCGGCCCGCCTGATGGTAAGCGGTCACCGCCGCTCATGGACATCGGCAATGCCAGAGGCACAGCCAAGCCGATGCCTACCGTTGAAGGAGTACTCTTTTTAAGCCTCGTTTAAAGAAGGACATGTCACAGCGCTCGGGAAATACCGAGGCAGGGAGTTCATTCCAGAGCTTACACGTGCGTGGGATAAATGAACGCTGGAAACGTACGGTACAAGACCGTATTGTTTCCAGGTGGTATGGATGAACTCTACTACGGTGTCGGGTGGTGCGATGGTAGAATGGTGACGTTGGCACCATCTTAAACAGTTCCTCAGAGCACTCCCCATGGAACAGCCGATAGAACACGCAGAGAGAACCAACGTCTGTCCGCAGTCCTAACGGTTCCGGGTTACCCGTGAGATCAGGATCATCGATGATTCGAATAGCTCGTCTTTGCAAGGAGTCAAGTGGGTTAAGTAGGTATTTGGGGGCTCCTGCCCAGAGGAGCAGTACTCCACGTGGGGCCGTACTTGAGCTTTATAGAGCATCAATCTGTGGCCCGGCGTGAAGTACCGCCCCGCTCTGTTCAGGATACCCAGCTTTTTACGAGCCAATTTGGCTTTGTCCTCCAAATGACTCCTGAACTGGACTGTGCTCGAGATTTCGACGCCGAGAATCCCAATACTCTCGGAAACCCGAAGAGGTACTCCTTGGAACTGAGGCGCTATGACAAATGGGCCCTTCTTCGCAGTAAACGCGCATACTTGTGTTTTCGTGGGGTTGAACTGAACTAAGTTCATTTCACCCCATTTGGAGGCCCGCCCCAGAGAGCTCTCGATTTCAGACACAAGTTGAGATCGTCTGATGATTTAGCATACTTTTGTTGGTGGTAGGATATTCATATCCGCCCGGATAGCGACCACCGTACACATGGTGTTAAATCCTGCCTTAATGATCCACACGCCTTATGTGGATCGCGTTCCAGCATCAGCTAGTGTATATCCGTTTCTCCCGAGGGGTTTGCGACATGAACAAAACAATGTATTTTATTGTAAAAAAAAGGGGTCAGCGTTAATTATCATGAGCCGTAAAGCATGTCCTTCAACAAGGACACGCATCCTAACGCTCATGCAGAAAGCCGGAGATCCACGTTTACAGGTTGTCGGGGAGCCCATATTCCGGAAGCTTGGAGAGAAGACCATGGCTTACGGCGAGAGCCTCGCCATGCTTTTCAAGTGCCTCCCCCCAGCGATATAGCACGTACCCTAGAAGATTACATGCCTTGGTGGCTTGGTTAAAGGCCGCTTCGTGAGAACTTATGTTGGTCTCCTTCATCCACTTAATCCACTCGCGATACCTAGCCTGTTTCTCACTAACAGCGTCTGCGTAGTCGCGATTGAACCAGGTGCGTCCGCCACCACCACCAACTACTTCCGAGGAAGGAATGTTATATTCAATTCCTAACCAGATCTCGTCGGTAATAACATCGGCACTCACAGAAGGATCGTTGCCCTTGAAGTAGCGCTGCCCCCAAGAGATGAATGCAAAATACTCTCGCATACCATCCCAATCTGCCGCCGAATAGTGCCAGGTTCAGTGCCCGAGCTTTACAGGCGATGCGGCACGAGGCACTGAGGATCCCGGCAGTGGCCACCAACCAGGCAATGGTAGGAGGTACCTAATGGGGCGCCCACCGTCACATAGTACCCGGCTGGATGACTCATCAGCAGAAGGTCCAGCAATGAAGGCCTGTGACTCGCCATATCTGGGTTTCTCGTGGGCTGATTCACCAGTTGCGACAAGTCGGTGAGTCTTGGAGAAGCCTAACCACAGCTCGTTGTGCGCGTTGAAGTCTCCCAAGACCATCAGTTGCGCTATTGGATACTGCTCCTGCGCATTATCTGTCGCCTGGCTGATGTAGTTAAACAGCCGAGTTGTCTCGTCATCCCCGTCATAATAAACAGGTAGGTAATTAAGTATACTTAGTTAAATGTACCTACAAATTATTCTGTCCCTCTTGAAGTAGGGCAACTTCTAAAAATTTTAACTTTAAATCACTCTCCTGCAGAGTTTACTCAATGTCTTTTAAATATTTTTGCCTTTTAAGCGTCAATATCTATGACATTTATCAAAATAAATTAGTATCTTAATTAACAAACAAAACAACATGATTTCTTCTCTTCAATAAACTTTTCTCATTTCATCAAGACGTGCAATAATCTATGCCTATCACAATATTAATATAACTGCGCATAATAGAATACAACCAATCGTAGAAAAGGTAGCCTCTGATTGGCACATTTGAATCTGATCAACAATTGATGGAGCGGAATTGTATAAAAACTACTGTGTATAGTTCGTATTTTTGCCATTAGAGGGCCAGCAATTGTTGATCTGATCGGAGCCACATTTGTATGCCGAATCCTACATTAGATCAACAAAAGCTGTTCTGATCAACAATCGCTAACGGATCAACAATTAACTGGTGCCACAACCCGTGTGATCAACATTTGCCGAGTGGAGATATCTATATATATATATTTATATATATATTAATTAATATATAATTAATGTATATATAAATATATATATATATATATATATATATTTAAATAAATATAAATATATATATATATATATATATATATATATATATATATATATTTATATTTATTTATTTATATTTATTTATTTATTTTTATTTATTTATTTTTTTATTTCACTCTCATCATTTTTTCATAACGCGCCTAACTTCATACTGTTAATTTTTTGTGTCACAGGTGCGCGCGCATCTTAAAATTTCACTCTCATCATTTTTTCATAACGCGCCTAAAGAAGTATAACTTCAATAAATTAAATACCTACGATATCTTAGTCAAGGGACATTTTATTCTGATTTAACATTTGTGAAAATCATGTAAATGCGTAAGGATATCACCTGATAAATACTGCTAGGTCAATGACACACGAGCGGCGATGCGACGCGGACATGCGTGAGACAAAGTACCTATCGCTGCGATGTCGCCGCTTTTACGAGTCATTGAACTACTATTTAACAAGGTGTTTTATTTCGTGGCAATTTTTAAGGTATTTATTTTGTTTGAAAGTTGCATATTTTTTTTATTTTGGTATAAATGTTTATTTTAATTTTTGAACAAACTTATATCAATTAGTTTTAACCGCTGTATCATTTAATGTGATAATCAAATCGCCACGCCGTATATAACAAATTCGTGTCACGTTGTTTGTTCGCGATGAAATCCCAAACTACTGAACCGTTTTTAATCAAATTTTGCAAACTGATCTAACTTGAGAGATAGGATAGTATCAATTTATTTTATTGCAAATTATTAGTTATTATTATCTGTGAGTTCCATAAGATTCTAACAGATGGCGGTGTAAAGTAATTTATCGTCTGCATTGAGTAAGTATCCAATAGATGGCGCATACTGTATTGTATGGTTTACTACAATATAATCTAACATATACGTTAGCCACAGCAACGCGTGGCCGGGTCTGCTAGTGATGATATAATTAAGATGTTATATTTGTGTGTGTGGGTAGCTAGTGGGCATGGAGTCCGGCGGCAGCAGCAGCGAGGAGATCAGCGGGCGCGTGCGGGAGTGGTGCGCGGCGCGCGCGCCAGATGAACACCTTCGGCGCGCGCTCGCCGCCGCCGCCGACACCGCGCGCGCCGCGCACCACAAGTACGACAAGGTACCTACACCTTACACTCCACTCACATTCCTACTCGACACTCACACTCCCACTCGACACACACACTCCTACTCGTCACTCACACTCCTACTCGACAATACACCACTGCGCCGTCTAAACTAATACTAGTCATGTGCCGGGTATTCGAAGGCAAAACATATCCATATCCGTCTCTTTTCTGCGGATCTTTTATAATAGTACTAGCTGGCCCTCGCGGTTTCACCCGCGCGCATGTAACTGCTCCACTTAGTGTAGTTTAGATTTTTTTTATGTACTACAATATGTATGTATCATACATATAAATCTTCCTCATGAATCACTCTATCTATTGCTGAAAACTGCATTAAAATCCGTTGAATAGTTTAAAAGATCTAAGTGGACAGGCAGCGGAAGCGACTTCATTTTATACTATGTAAAGGTTCAATTACCAATTTAACTGAAATTGTCAATGCAAATTACTTAAAATCACATTTGGCACATATGTTCCAATATATAGCAAATTTACCATGAAGTAATAGTAAAAAGGCATGTACACGTTGACAGTGTACATGCCATGTATACGTGTATATCTGTGACGTCGGTCAGGCCCGGCGTGCACTGCGCGAGTGGCGGCGCACGCGTGCGCTGGTGCGCGCGCGCGAGGAGTGGTGGAGCGGCGCGCTGCGGGACGCGCACCGCGAGTACGCCGCCGCGCTCTCCGCGCTGCACGACCGCGTCGCACGGCTGGAGGTCTTGCTGCTGGTCAGTTGTACACTTTGTTACTGGCTGATCATGTTCATTAACATTCGTAACTTTATTAATACAAGTTTCATTTTATTGTGAAATTTCACCGAGATACACTTTAATCATACTTGTATCAAGTTCTAGTAAAGCAATCGGTAAGATTTTCGTTTCGTATAAAACAAATTTTTATTATTGCTTTATTTTACATTTCAGGAAACCCAAAAGAAGGCTGGCTTGCCAGTGATGCTGCCCCACGAGCCTTCAGCTCGTCGTGAAACTCCACCACTGCCTCGTCGGCCAGACCCGGATCCTTTGCTCATAAACAGTCAGTTTTACTCCATTTGTGTAACTTTTAATTTTCTAGATAAATAGTTTTTTTTAATATCTCTAACTAATCTCCAGATCCTTGGAGTTCAGACAGCGACCTGTCAGATCTATCGCCCGTCGAAGATGAATACGCCAAAGTGGACAAGTCTGATCGTCGTCGCGAACCGCCTGATCTCGGTGACGTCACAGCAACGACGGCGAGTGACGTCAAACCAGTGGCGACAGTGACGACAGTCGCAACTACGGCTCCCACGTCGGCCCCGACGACGACCGCGACAGTCGCGACCGTGACTGCTTCGGTTACATCGACGGTCACGACTATCGCCGCAGTTCCACCTACCAATACCGATTCATTGTTAGTATTCAATATTATAAGTTATTGATAAGTTGAATAAGACAGCATTACTAGTTGTTTGATATTCTGCAGGGTATCGTCACATGCGCCGACGGCAAGCGTAGCAACAGGCGGCACGAGTAGCGGCAGCGCCAGCGGTAGTGGTAGCGGCTCGAACGGCAACGGGAACGGCGGCGTGAGCACGGGCGCGGTGGCAGGCAGCGGCGGCTCGGGACTGTCGCGCGAGCTGGACGCGGTGGGGCGCGGCGCACTGCTGGACTCGTCGGCACATCGCGCACGCACCGACCTGGCGCGCCACCGACACCACCACGCGCCGCACGCGCACCACGCGCCTCACTCGCCTCACTCGCCGCACTCGCTCAGCAACGCCAGCTCGGTAACACTGCACATCACACATACACTGCACTCGTCACACATCGCGCACGCACCGACCTGGCGCGCCACCGACACCACCACGCGCCGCACGCGCACCACGCGCCTCACTCGCCTCACTCGCCGCACTCGCTCAGCAACGCCAGCTCGGTAACACTGCACATCACACATACACTGCACTCGTCACACATCGCGCACGCACCGACCTGGCGCGCCACCGACACCACCACGCGCCGCACGCGCACCACGCGCCTCACTCGCCTCACTCGCCGCACTCGCTCAGCAACGCCAGCTCGGTAACACTGCACATCACACATACACTGCACTCGTCACACATCGCGCACGCACCGACCTGGCGCGCCACCGACACCACCAATCTAATGTATATATTGATCTTACATGCGTTCATACGTGCCACACAGGCTTAGTATCTTACAAGGTTTCCTATTACACATAGAAATCTATCACGACATTGTTAATAAACGAGCACGCAGAATCCACTTGTTGCGTGCTCGTCGCGCACAAGAGTATCACTGAGTAATCACCGAAAATTATAGTGTGTTAACGCCCTAAATCACATCCCGTATACATATATGAAAGATTGTAGATGCCATAATTCATGTTATGTAATATGAAGATATTCAACTAGTTTATGGCTATCCTCGTCATACTTATTATGATATCTGCAACCGACCATTTTAATCTAACCGTCTCTACAAAACACAACATTGCCGCTCTTAACAAATTAACATGACACGATGCTTGTCGAAAAAGTAAGCACTTAACATAAATCTAACGAGCAACAATTTTGCTTCTCAGTATGATGGTTTGGACGACTCCTACAACGACTCGGCGGACGAGTCACTCAGCGAATCTACGTCGGGGGCTCCGACTCATACGGGTGCTGTAAGTATAGATACTTAAACATGTTCAAACTAAAAAAAAAGTATCGATAATATACATATCGTTTCGACCTTTCTAAAAGCATCGATATCGAGTCGATATGACATTTAGACGATAGTTTTTGACAGTACTTATTACAAAAAATATCTATAATAAAGATTTACAGTGCAACATTGACGCCAAAATGTATCATTATAAATATTAGCTTTTCTTACATAACACATTTTTATTAAAAGTAACGACTCACAGTAACGAGTAACGACTACATGCTCCAAGAATACATTTTGTTTTTGTTCTATCACTTACGACTTTTTAAAATAATTACTGAAACTGATATCGACATAATTTGTACATTTATAGCAGAGAGATACGCGACAAAGCTGCGGTAGCTCGATAGGCAGCGCGACGGACGACGGTGTATACTCACGTGATCTTCGACACCATCCCCTATCGGGTGAGTGAACGCCTGAAGCCAATGCTTTTGTGTGAAAATTGTACTGTCGATAAAATTGGGCGTCACTAATTTAAAGTTGCCTACGTGACGCCTAATTTTATTCACAAACGCTTCCTGCAGTTTTGTGTTAACACAATATTTTTTGATCATAACCACATTTGTGCAAGCTTAACGCATCACACACGCACAAAACGAATACGGTGTTGCTGGCGGTTTCTTGCTATGCTATAAAAATGGAAATTTAATATACCAAGTCCTTAATATGTATTTACTGACACCTGACAGCTTCCTACTAAAGGTAGACGCTGGGAAGATACTGCATATAGTGAACATTTTTATCTTCTATTTTATATCAAAGGTTTGGTAAGAAATAGAGTCGGATTTGCTGCTTAAAACAATAAACATGTTTAATGAAAAAATATTCAATCGCGAAAATAAATTAACTCTCAGCACGCAAGTTTTATTTATTAGATAAGCACTTAGGCTTTATGGCTAACAAAAAGATGGTTCAGGAGACCCGGTCTCATCTAAAATGCCTGTCAGGCATCAGGCAATGGAATATGGTAATGAGGCAGGGACAATACAACAGCACGAGAACGTAATGAAGTAAAGGTATCGGCACGGATCGTGAACGTTCTGCAAAAATGGAGGTAATAGTTGCATCGGTTTACCTGCGCACAATTTTATACAAACATTAGATAAACCTAAATATAATCGCATAATCAATTCATGAATTGTAGTGTAACTACATCACCGCTTCCAATGAAATATAGTCGACGTCGTTCTCGTAGGTAATTAACTTATACGCGTTAAATGTGAGCGGTCAAGATCCGTGCCGGATGTAGGGATAGAATGAGAGGGGGCAGAGTCGGTTTGTACGAGCGGTGCGCGGGTGTGTGTGTGTGTGTCAGGCCCGCCTGCGTCGCTGGCCGAGCAGCTGAAGCAAGTGCTGGCGGAGCGTGAGCGTCGGCTCGCCGCCGGGCACGACGTGCCGCCGCACCCCGTGCTCGCCGCTCACGCCGCACACGCCGCACTCGCCTCACACGCCGCACTCGCCTCACACACACCGCGCGCCGCCGACCCGCACCCCGACCCCGTGCAGCTCACCAATGATCTCGTCGACGAGATACGACAGGCCGTCAGCGAGGCCAATGCGAGAGGTTCGTCACTACTCTCTACACCACACACCTTACACCTCACACCTCGCCTCCTACCTCGAACCAAGTACCGATAACGATACACTCCATACTTAAATATTTGATTACTTGCATTTTGAACCATAAAATCTGATATAATAAAATATATTCAGTGTTGCTTAAAATACATACTATCATATTCTTCATAGCATATTATTTAAAAAACACCATTTCGTGACTTTAGAACCACACTTGGGCACTACACACATTCATTTATATTTAATTGGCTACTTAAATTTTGTAACTCTCGCCATAGGGTCCAATGTATTACATGTGTTGATGTTATTTGTAAGGTTTTTATTATGTTGTAAAGGTACTTATATGGATTTGCTTTCGTAATAACTATGTGTGTCAAGCTTTCTGTTTTGGGTGGTGGAATTTTATCAAAATTTGTTTTTCTATCTTGGTCCAGTCATTTTAGCTTAAATTAGGTAAGAATCTCGGAATTCGAGATACCCAGCTGTAAGTCTGTAAATACTTGTATATTGACACCCTAAAAGTTGTCTCAAAACCTACATATGGTAGGGTGTGCGCAACTATTTAATTTCAAGGTCAAAGGTCACAAAAATCGTTTTTTTTGCGCTTTTTTTGTAAATATCGCATTTCCTATGGGTTTTTTGCTATTTGTATCCATTATCAATATTGTAGAATACAAAATTCTCTACAAATTTTGTTTAAAACTTTTTTTCATACTGTGAACCGTTTTCGAGATAAAGGGCGGAGAGCGCGCGGTCACAAGTCCGTCATTTTGAAAGTTACTCGAAAACGGTTCACCGTATGAAAAAAAGTTTTAAACAAAATTTGTAGAGAATTTTGTATTCTACAATATTGATAATGGATACAAATAGCAAAAAACCATAGGAAATGAGATATTTACAAAAAAAGCGATTTTTGTGACCTTTGACCTTGAAATTTAATAGTTGCGCACACCCTACCATATGTAGGTTTTGAGACAACTTTTAGGGTGTCAATATACAAGTATTTACAGACTTAACAGCTGGGTATCTCGGATTCCGAGGTGAACTTACTAAAATGACTGGACCATCTTCTAAACTGTATGTTAATGTAAAACAAGAATCTTTCACATGTTTAAAAAAAAATGGGTGCGTGTACTTATGTACGCGCGTGAGAAGTTATACTTCTTTTGCATCATTAAATAACCAATAATAAGTATTTAACATTAATAATTTAATAATATTTAGTGTTAATTATATTAAATAAAAGTATTTTAATTTATATCAACATATCCACTCGACATGATAGAAGTACATTCTACTCTCTTCGCGTTTATGCGAGCCTGGTACTTTTGACGGCAACATGTTCCGAATAAGAAAAAACCTAAAGAGTTTTTCTTTGTCCAAATCGTCATTTGTTTATTAATTACGGCTACTCGCCATGAAAAATGGACATTCTACTCTCTTCGCGTTTATGCGAACCTGGTACTTTTTTTACGGCACCATGTTCCAAATTATAAAATAAAAACCGCATCTATATATAATTATATATATATATTTATATTTATTTATTTATATTTATTTATTTATTTTTTTATTTCACTCTCATCATTTTTTCATAACGCGCCTAACTTCATACTGCTCTCATCATTTTTTCTTAACGCGCCTAACTTCATACTGTTAATTTTTTGTGTCACAGGTGCGCGCGCATCTTAAAATTTCACTCTCATCATTTTTTCATAACGCGCCTAAAGAAGTATAACTTCAAAACTTATTTCAAACACATCGCGCTTGACGAGTGTATTGCAAAACTTAAAATTAAACAACGTAAAATGTGGTAACATTGAGTAGAGTTGTAGAGTTGATTTAAAAATGTAGTGATCGTCGAATGTGCAATGTGGATGTGGTTGTAGTGAAGAAAGCTCCGGCTTGTGTAGTCGGTGGCGAGGTGCCGTGGCAGCCGCTGTCCGGCGCCGTGTCCGAGGCCAGTCTCACCCCGCCGCACCACGCCGCCGCACCAGCACACCCCCCGCACCAGTCAGTCAACCAGTGGACCAAGCAACAGGTATACAGGGTTATTTTTAAAACACTGACAACCTCGCAGGGCCATATAGCTGACCCCATAAGGAACAACTTTTGTTCTACGAGTTTGGACATAACTCAATACATAAGAAAAAAATGATTTTACAAGTTTTTGTTGTGTAGTGTTTGTGTTCGTACGTCTACACTCTACGTTTCAGTCGTAAACGAACGACCCGACGCGCGCTCGCGCGCGTGCATTAGTGAAATCAGTTGACGGCTGGGTGTAGGTATTATCGATCGATACGGCGCGGCCGGTCATTGTACTGACGCGCCCTCGTGTATTACGTAATCTGCGATGCGCGCAGAGCGTAGGTAAGTTTCAAGACGGAAATTAAATTCATAATTATTTTTGTATTAGAATAAAATCTAACAAATTATGAAAAGTCGTAGAACAAAAGTAGTAGCAAATGACCTTAGGAATCTACTCCTGCGAGGTTGTCAGTGTTTTAAAAATAACCCTGTATATTCATTAATTTTCAATTTCAATTCATTTATTTTCAAATATTTAAAATCCATTTCATTTTGTTAGTATACATGCCTAGCCTATATTAGTAAAATCATTTTTTAATTATTATAATAAAAAGATCTTGATCTTTCGATACTGGAAAGTATAACGTCTGTTTCATCACCTCTAATGGCTGTTCCCAATATTCTCAGGTTTTGCTATACTGGAGATTGAAAATTGTATTGCCGGCTGTGAAGCGAGAGGCCGCGGGTTCGATCCCCGCACCGATACAAATGTTTGTGTGATCCACAAATATTTGTTTCGGGGTCTGGGTGTTGTGAGACCGAAAGTCTCTCGTAGTTGTTGATACCCACGACACAAGACTCGTATCTTACTGTGGGGGTCAGGACTATGTATGTGACGGTTGGGTGTATTTATTTATTTATGTGTGGTGGTGTTGTGGTGTGCAGGTGTGGCAGTGGGTGTCTGGTCTGGGCGAGGGGCTGGAGCGTCACGCGGGCGCGTTCGCGGCGCGCGGAGTGGACGGCGCGCTGCTGCTCGCGCTCAGCTCGGCGGACCTCAAGCTGCTGGGACTCGGCGGCGACGAGCGGCGCCGCATGAAGCGACGACTCAAGGACCTGCGCGCCGCACACGAAAAACACCTCAAGGCGCTCAAGAAGGCCGAAAAGAAGGCCAAGAAGAAATAGATTCACCACCAAAGAGAGCCGGATCGTTGGACGCCAGACACCGGACACCCTGCCGACACATCATCCATTTTATCACATTATGCGAAGCGCTTTGGTCGCTCTGCGACACTATGCCGATGTCGCTATCCACTCTTGAATTTTTCTTTTTTCCTGTATGTATGTATTCTTTTTCAATGGGTTTGGCGTTCCGGCGCGCGTGAACCGCCTCATGTATATGTTAACCGTATCTTTTGCGGCGACTACGTGTCAGTACCTGCGTAGAATGAAAAGATTACAATCGTTTTAATGCGAATCTTTTTATATGTGACACTATTTATTTCCTTTCCGTTATGCTACTTCTTGCCTGTTCTGTCGGCACTTATGAATTTATAATATTAGTTCGAATATGTAGTTACGTTCTAAATCATTAGAAGGATGTAATTACTTAGTGAATATTTATGTGACTGAATCCGATTGAACTGTCGCCAGCGAGGTGGTGGGCTTGAGCTGTGTCTGATAGCGTAAGAGTGCCATCTGACCCATAGCTTAGAGATTAGACACGTTAGTGCAGCTTCATACGAAGAAACGAATGCTTTTAATCGAAAATTAGATTTAAGTACCTAAATATTATACAAACAAAATTCAGTTATTTAGACTGTCTTTGTAATTAACCATCAGGCTTTTGTTAAAATTTTCATTGTTCCTACATTTTATATTGTCAGTTTTTCTTAAACTGTGAAGTAATGAACTGTAGAAAAAACACTGGCTCAATCTAGTCATAAGAATGAATTAGCTGTTTGGAGTCATTTATATTATAACTTTCTTTTCTTGTCTTTAGGAACTTCAATGATAAGATTTAGGATAATACTTTCGTGTATAAAACTTCCGATTGTATGGCTATAGTTTGTAATTTTGTCATAGCAATGCAATATAATTTTGGTAATTTCTGGCATTTATTTATATTGTTGCACAAAATGTACTTAGTGATACGGTGAATTCAGAATAATCGCTTATGTCGCTAACTTTCTAAGATCAACTAAGATTAACTCAAATTGTGTAGTAAAATAACAATGGTTAAATGTGATCTCATTTCATGTAAGAAATACAGATTTATGTCTAGCACGCGCAACAGTATTTATATTTTATGGTAACTACAGTCAACAGAATACCTGTGAAATGGCAACTACATGATATATAATTTATACTTACATTCCAGTTTACTAGTTTCCCTGTGTGAGATTTTGATGGTTTTAGATCAGCTTTATAGTTTCTTTAGGCGACATAAATAACAAATAAATAATGGTTTATGTGAGTGTTATATTGGTGTATTCTTGTGTGTATGTTGGGTTCCATAGATACCGTATATCTTGTAAATATAGAGTTGAGGATGCCAGGCCGTGTGCGGATTGTACGAGTCAGCAGCATGTACTGTTGAATGTGCACTGTACATTTAGACTATTTATTTCATTTATAAGATATAACAATGTAAGTAGAATCCATTAATAATTGCCAAAATTTATCAGTACTTTGTTTTTTTTATTAACTTTCCTTAAATTATTTAAATATTTATTTTGGGACCAAATTAATTTATTATGAAGTTATTTTATACGTATTTGGGTGTGTGTTCAAGAGAAAGATTTATTATTTATGATCTAATAAATAAACCAAAGTCTACATCATAATTGTTTTTTACTGCTGAACTTTATCTTAATTTATATATGACATTATGTAGATGACTGTTTCTTTTATGTTCAAGGATACACTTGAGATAGTGGCAAATATTTAATAAAAAGTTTGTTCTTAAATTATATTTTATTGTGTGTCAGTTTTCTTTGTTTTCTTATTTTTTTTTCTTTTCTTAAACTTCTTAGGTGGTGGTGGATTTGGTTGGTTGAAATGATCATTATCATTATCATCATCTGCACCATAGCTTATGGCCACATAAGCTCCTGGTTTTCTTTTGATAGATAAAGGTTCTTCTTTTACATTTTCTTCATCAGAATCATTGCTGTCTTTCTCAATTTCAACATTCTCCCCAATGTCCTCATCTGGTTTATCCTCTTTCTTAATGAGATGATTTTGTCTATTCAAACTTACACATGTAACACGGCAAGCTGCATTGCAAGAACATATTTCATTTAATTTTGAGTCCTCAACAGACCATACTTTTAGCTCTCCAGAACTTGATGCTGAATACAACATTTCATTTTCATAATACATACTTTTTACCCTTTGTTTGTGTCCTTTGTATGTTAAGGCCTGTGTGTCTGATATAGACACTGTGATAATGTTGCCTGTATCTAATCCAACATATATTCTTTCATTGTTTGACCATTGTACTGTTGTAGGTTTTGAGTTACAAGTAATCCGTTTTTCCAAGCCTGCTTTACTTATAGTCCACACATCAACTGCTTGTTGTGAGACTATTGAAAATCTGTCACCTCCAGGTGAGAATTTGATTTCAGTGGGCATGAGTACTCCTTTACTGGCAAGGTTAATTGTGAATGCAGGACGTCCTTTGATTAAGTTCCATGTTCGTAAAGTTTTATCACCTCCAATACTAAGAGCCAGTTTATCAGATGGGTGAATTGCAATATCAGTTACTGGTTGACCTAAAAATAAAAATAAGTTGGTAAAAGGCACATGAGACAAACTTTCTTCTGAAATATGATGGTCAAATATCTTTTGTATGGCCAAACCAGAATGTCTTTTTTTAACTTGGTGGCTGCAGTGTGTAAACACTGTTGTATTTCAGTTTCAAGCACACATCAGAAACATTTCAGACATCTTTTGTGTATTGGTGACAACCATAGTCTAGTGCCCCATGCAATTTATTTTTAAGAGTCTGATGTGTTGCTTCTGAGGATTGGTGGCAGTGGGGTATACCATCAGGAGGGTGACCTGTTCATTTCATTATTCAAGCTAATAATAAAAAACCTTTCCATATAGTTTAGATATTTTCCAACCACCACCAGATTTAAATTGTCGCATTCTACCATTACAGTTTGTATATTGAAAAAGAAGATAGGCCCAAAACATTACGATAAATAGGTTATGACTTACCTCCATGTGCCTTTTTCCATATCTTTTCGATCTGCCAGTTCCCTGTTCTGGTGACAATGATGGAGCCATCGTCACTGCCGGTAAGCAAATGTGTCCCGTTGGTTGTGAATGCCACAGCGTTTATACTTCCATCGTGGTTCATGAGCACAGTATGTTCTTTGCGTGTTTTTAGGTCTATTATTACAACTTTATCATCTGTACCGCCTGACGCCAAAAACTTGCCTGCTATGGAGACGCACCGTACTGACGCCGTGTGCGAATGTGTAGCAAAGGTTTGTTTAAGTTTTTTCTAAAACCAGGGTTGTTTATTAATTTAATGAGTTAATAGTAAAATGTTTTTTTAGCCTTCAAAAAACTTACTGTGTCTTCGGTGCGAATCGAGTATCCCAATAAGAAACCTTCATAAGTTCCTACAACAAGTTCATCCATAGTATTGTGGAAATCTTTTAGTTTGAACAAATAAAAACCTAACCTCTTTATTGCCTTCTAGGACAAAGTCCTTGGGTTTCAAATATTGACAATGATATCACAGACTACATAATGATACTTGGAGTAAATCTCTGTTTTCCAATTACAGCACTAGAGCGCATTATGCGGCATAATGCTCAATATTGAATGTTTCAACTACAGCAACGCTACGCACAATCAAGCACTCTCAAAAGTACTGCTTTCGGGTGATACATGCAATCGATACCAACTCAGAACAGAAAATTAACAAGTGTTTTTTCTTTAAGTTGGCATTGATCGAAATTTTATTTATATTATCGTTAGTAATTAATATTGTTTATTGTTGAGAATTTTTTTTTAAGCTTTCGTCTTATCGTAGTGTTTTCTAAATATTCAAAAGTTAATTCAGACCCTGTTAAAAAGTAAATGTAAGGATGGATGAAGGTATAAACATTGACTATTTATATTTTTATTCTCAACACTGAACTTAGCGCACTCTGCTGGTGCACTAGAAAACTAATTCACGTTCCAATTAGCAATTAGCACACTTCGGCATTGTGCGCCACTGAGTCGCATTATGCTCTGTAATTGGAAAACAGGGAATATATAGAGGTGTGTGCACATAAAGCATTAAAATCTGTCCGTATTTTTGTAGAAAGAGAGGCACCCAAGTTTTGTCACTTTTTAAACATTGAGGAAAATAGTCCAGTGTTTACACTAAATTTCAAATTTCCATTAGAAGGACATTGCAATTCATGGCTCATATGAATAAACGCTATAATGCTTAGTTAAAATTGAACGATATATTTTTGGAACATTAATAATATATGTTAATTATCATGTAAAAATAATTAATGTAATAAATATTTGAGTACTGTTGCAGCATGTACCATTACTAATAAAGTGTTGATTAAAGGTTACGGTGTGCATTATTGCCCAATAATAAACATTTTGATCGAAACGCAAATACAAGTGCATAATAGCTATCAGCATTTAAAAAAATTCATAAAACTAGTTGATTAATCACCACGCTAGTTCGCTACGACCGCGTGTTGGTGTATTCATAATTCTAGATTTAGCGGTTTTTGAGAATTCGTGATCAATCAGTGAGTGAATGAGTGAGTGGTATTTCGCTTTGATATTTGTGTATAGATAGATATATAAGTACTTCTGTCACTATTTACCTCAGATCAAATATGAACAATCTAAGCTATTTACGATTAGTCTAGCAAGCAGTCTAGTCTAGTTTATTTGTCTCTGCTAGCAAGTTTCTAAACTTATTTTTTAAATTTCAAATTGCACCTTGGCCATAGCACAAGATAGTATTCTTGTATTGTTAAAGCATGAACACCATACTAGAAAGAGAAGTACTAACTTATCTGTCTTTTTTCAAGGTCACAAATTTAGTGATATATTTATCCAATATACAATCCAACAAAGGAGATCGTTTTTTTAGCCGTAGCGAAATTAAACAGGCATGTCAAAAGTGCAAAAAGAATCGATTTATGTCGTAACGAAATTATAATAAAGTATTAATATAGATAATGAAATGTCGAAAAAAAATATCAATATATTGGCTTAAAATTTGTATGGCCCTTTTCGGCATCTTAAAAAAAATTGGTCCACATTTTGTCATCCTATTATTAAAGAATGTCAATTTACATGTGATTTGGATACTTAATAAAAAAACAGATGGATTGATATATCGATATTTTTTCAACATCCCTAAAATCAAATGTTGCAAAGTTCAAACGGAATAGGGATTGGAATAAAAAAAAAATTGACAGCGACATCAAGCGATATTACCAATTTATTTTTTGTTCATTTATCGAATAGATGGTTGTATTATTAATATTTAATTGCATAAATTGTGTTTTATAATTTGATAGCGAAAGCTTAATCACCATTCTGGTGAGTACATTTTGTGATTTTTAGTTTGTAGCACTGTTTTTTGGGAGACCGTCTGGAGCTATCGATCTTCGCGGTACACTTTATTCAGTGTTTATTTTTGCAAAGGATTCCCAAAAGAGGACGTATTTGGACATCTACAAGATGGATTTGGCAGAAACGATGAAAAGCGTGCTGGCGAAGAGCACGGGAAGCTCTAGCGCGGCCGCGAGCACATCCACCGCGGCGACTCCACACGGCGCCGAGGGATACGTAACCGAGAAACTGTACATGCTACTGCAACTGTACTTGCAAAACAAAGGATGGAACCCCAGCATAGAACTGCTGCAATGTTTTAGTGATCTCAAGGAATCCTCCATGTTGCCTAATGCTGCATACTTACAGTAAGTAAACATACTTGGAAAAAAAATATATATGATTAATTTGTTGCCAAGCCCTTCTTGTTTATATGGTATTTGATAAGATAAAATATTAAACATAACCAAATTCCAATTGGATGTGTAGATATAATTTATTGTAAATTCCAAACTCTTTGATAGACAGCCTCTATGAATGTGAAGTGAGAGCCTGTGGGTTCGCTTCCCACACCAATATCCACAAATCTTTGTTTTGGGTCTGGGATGTGTTTTCTCCCTAGAGGGGTTGACATCAGGCAGGTGGTCTATCATAAAAACTTCAAGCCAAATCTTTCTGTAACATGTGTTCAAAGCATGTTGTGCCAACCCTACTGTGAGTGGGGTAAGGGGCAAATGGAAGAAATAAATTCCAAGCTCTGCACAAGCAGAAAACTGCCAGTTATTATAACAATGGGCTCTTAAATTTTACTCAGATAAAATTACGCTAGTTAGCTTTTATTATAACTAAACAAATGTTACAACGAAATAAATATACAACCAACTCGTTTTAGGCCAATATGGTAAGGTAAGGCCATACTCATCTTTTAAGTAGAGGAGACCTATAGCATATAGTAGTAAAACAGTATATTACATGAGATGATTAATAAAAAACAATTTAAAGATATAAAAAAAATACTTTGATTAAAACATAAATCTGTTTTTACTTTGTTAAATATAATATACTTAATTGTTTACAGAATGATGGCCTCTAGAGTAGGTTTAGACACTCAGGGCAGGCTGATTCTCCGTGATAATGGGAAAATAATATTACCGTTTGAACACTTTGCCAATGCCGTCATGCTGAAACACATGAATGGTCCTCACGGGTTGCATCTTGGCTTGGAAGCAACTGTTAGAGCAGTGAGTACCTATGGAAAATTCTATATTATTGTTTTAAAATTATCTATATGTAATGAATTCGTATTCGCAAATTCGTACTTCTGCTGGACCATTAAGCTGTGGAATAGTTTGCCGGCACATGTGTTCCCTCCTTCCTATAATATTGGGTCCTTTAAACGGAGTGTGAAGAAGCAGTTAGGCAGGCCGGCATGATTGTGCCGACCAACGATAGACACACTGTTTGTCTTTGGTCGACACTATTCCTGGATTGCGTTACACTTACCATCAGGTGTGGCGTAGTCATTTTGCCGAGCCAGGATAAAAAAAAAAAAAAGAATATATTTCAAAAAGTAACTGTGATAATAATATAATGGTGTTAAATGTACTAACTCCTGAGCCTTTATTGTCTCAGGTTGTCAGTTTCTAGTTCTACTAGGTTACCGCTCAGGCTTTTCTTGTTATTAACGTCTTAATCATAACAGTTTCATTTCAGTTTCAATCATTGCAATTTTCTCCTTTCACCAGGTTGTAGAATCATACACAATTGGTAGGGAGCAGTTTGGTATGGAGAAAGAGTTCATAGTAGAGGTAGTTCAGAACTGTCCCAACCCAGCTTGTCGCTACTACAAGAATCAGCTTGAAATGACACAGAAGACCATACAGCAGCATCTTTCACAACAGCCTACATACATCCCTGGTATGGTTTTAAATAACAAATTTAGTGAAATTAGTTCTTCTATATTGTAGATTTCATAGCATTCAAGTGATTAATTATTCAATAACAATACACTCAAAATAACTTGGCCTAAGCAGTGTCATGGCTATTGTTTTCAAAGACTACAGGTGGTGGTGTTTTGATGGGAGGTGCTGAGGGTGGTAAATCAATAATTAATATAAAAGAAAGCCACTATCTGTCTGTCTGCTTATTTCTTCTAAACTGTGCAATGCCAACTATGTATTTAAATGCTAACTTCACTATCATTTAAAGAATTATTTCTGGAAGGTTTATTATTGATCTTATTAATAAAACCAATTCTATTAATAAAATAAAACAATTGTCATTATTAATTCTGGTAGGTTTATATGTATGACCACTATGACCCTTAGAAGCTGGCTAGTAACATATTTGTGGTAAAACCATGAGGGATAGGTTTAATATAAAAACTTACAGAGTCCTGCAAAGAAATTATGTTCTTACTATGTATTTGTAGGTAATGGTATCTGCCTATCAATTTACGATTGCCGATTATTAGTATTCTTGTATTACATTTTACAATAAATACTGTTACGTAGAAGTGTTACCAATCCAAAATATTTAGTTTTATCAAGTTGTTTTTTTAATAACAAGCATTTTACATGCTGTTCTAAGATATTATATTATGATTTGTCCACAAGCCTACATACTGAAAATTATAGGTATAATTAATAGGAGATTAATTACGTCACAAACTGTCAGGCTTTTTTGTAAATAGCAGTTGTTTATAATTTATGTTTATTTTTAAATAACGCCCTAATTTTCTTTATATTAAGTAATGTGATGATTGTAAAGTCCAGAAGGTTACTGGTTACTGAAATCGACAGATACGGGCGCTTCAAACTTGTCAGATAGCCAAGCAGTGGAACGACTGCTGCGCGGCACTGCACTAGCACAAGATTATCAACTGCCTCTAGCGCCCCATCTTGCCGCTCTCAGTGAGTTGTTGAGTAAAAGTCTTGTGCTCTTTCCTTTATGAACATGTTAGGAATATCTCTGTGTAAACTTATAAATATGTAGTGCTTGTTATAAATTTAGTGTTGAGCATTTAGTTGATTATAATTACCTTAGAGAACTTATAAATTTAGTAAGAAGCTTCTAAATTCATAGGTTGCATTATATTTTTGTTTTTAGTTGATACTTATGATTTATTGTAGGCAAAATGAAAAAAAAATAAAGAATATTCACCATACAATGTGACTTGGGATGTATACATGCACATTAAGCACTATAAATATTTACAACTACCTGTGAGGGTACAATAGTCATACTTGATTCTTGTAGGAACCACAATAGTGATGTTTATATATAGATATGCACTTGCCAGTAATTCCCGGAGGGGTAGGCAGAGGTGTAACCAGTAAACCCATATTTCGCCGAGCGTATACCCAATATCACTGTAACCTGACTGGGGATCGAACCCGGATCTCAGCACAGCAGTTGTACCGCTTGCGCATTACAACTGCGCTATTGAGACAGCCAATAGTGATGTACTGCTGGATATTGAATCTATCAAAATTAGTGTGTTCTTTTAAATATTGGTGGCTTGACAGAATTCAAAGGTAATTTCCTAGTTTCCAGTACTGACTAATAAATCATCCTACCCGAAATTACTTACAATAATTATTATTAAACTAGTCAAGCTCAACTAGTAAAAAGTTAAATTATTTCTATACACATCAGATAGTTTGAAATGATTATTAACACGAATTGTATGATGAATGAATTATTAAAATATATTATAGTAAAATGAGAACTAAGGACCACAGATCAATTTTACTCTAAGGACGAGACTAATTACAGAGTTAAACAGTGTGTAACTTGTCCCCCAAATGGCATTGGCACTGCATTGTACATTAGCATACTCCGATTGTAACAGTTTATGCTAGAAATTGTATTATTGTGGATATAAATTATTTAATTTTCATCATTGCAATATGCATTGGTACATACATTAATAAAACAATATAAATTTGTACAGTTTCCACTGTGCATGTATTGCTGCCGCAGGCACGACATATATTTTACGAGCATTATACATGTGTAATGCAGTTACGGTTTCAGTGCATTACGACCAACTTGTACGATATTAGTGAAATATAAATATTTTTCCTGAAACTTTACCCTCTACTAACCGTACAAAATAAATAAAAAAATTAAAATTGTAATTTTTAAATTAATTTTCTTTTATACTTATTTACAGGTAGTTTAACTGGAGAGAAAACTGATCGGCGCACTCAGGAGAAATTGTCACAGCACCAACAGATGTTGTTGCAGCATCAGACCAGGTCCCTCGGCCATCAGTCTTCCATCGATAAGTACAGTCATTCTCAACGCTCCTCCACCTCGTCCACTACAGGACTTGATTCAAAGTCCAAGCACCATTACAGTGATGAACATAAACTTACTGACTTTTTGAGGTGAGACTAATTATATTATTTATGCTTTAGTTTCTAACATTGATGTAATTTAGTTTGTGGTTGTGATAAAGAAAGTCAGTTGTTTTGCCATAATTTTATGTATGCATAAGTGTTATGGTAGTTTAAATGATTACTTTGAAGAGTGCAGATTTGCACTTGTTTAATTATTTTTTTACTTATTTGCACAAACAATAGGTTAACTATTACACAAGATTGTCTTAACAACAAACACATTGTAAATCTGGGGTTTATTTTTATCACTATAAACAACATGCTAATTTACATAGAAAATATAGACATCACTAGACTATTGTTATACTAGTTCAACCAAAAATAACTTTGAAAGAGAATAAAAAAGTGGATTGATTACAAATAATTATTATTGCTAAATGTTGCATTGTAAACGTTTTTGTATTTGTTATATCAGTTAAAGTAGCAGACTGCAATGTCAATTGGACAACTTACAATAGTGTTGTAACACATTGTAGTTTTGATACATTATATTTCTAGAAGCATGTGCCATTGTTCTAACAATAAGTGAGGCAAATTTAATACGCAGTTGTAAATATTTATGGATTTGCTGGTGGGAGGATACTTGTATCCGAGCTGATAGCGACCACCGTACACTGGTGCTAAAACCTGCCATAGTGGCCACCTTTTGTGGGTCGCGTTCCAGGGTCAGTCAGTGTATATCCGGTTCTCTCCAGGGGGCTTGCCCCCTGATCCTAACCCTTTTCCTTCCCCTCCCCCTTGGCCCTATGGCAGGCCGGTATGATCTTGCCGATCTACGATGGACATATTGTTTATCGTTGGTCGACACTATTCCTGGATTGCGCTACATTTACCATCAGATGTAGCGTATTCCCTTTTGAAGAGCCAGGATAAAAAAAAAATCGTCAATGTATAAGCTGCCATCCATCCAGCGCTATAATCATGAATTTATTTTTGATGTCCTTGCAATTTCGCGCAAAAAGACTGCCTCGATGCTTTGCTGAGTGCAGGCTAGGATGGTTGCTGGCCGGTATGACCCACCTTTTTTGCATCATTGTGCGCGGTGTTGTATGTTCACCACACAACTTGTAAAAAAAAGTAATACTTACGTGTTACTAATATAGCCTTTAAGTAAAGATTATTACTAACACACTAACATAACTATGGACGCAGTCTGAAATAAAATGTATGTTATTATATTGTGAGCAGAGCGAACTTGGAAACGTTGGAATCCTTATCTGGCGGCGGTGGTAACAGCGTGCACGGCGAGCGAGCGGGCGGCGGCGGGTCGGGCGCGGGGAGTGTGGCGGGGGGCGGGGCGGGGGCGGGTACTGGCGCGGGCGGGGGGGCAGGCGGGGGGGCAGCTGCGAGTGCGGGCGCGGGGGGACAGGAGCGAGTGGTGCGCGCCTTCGCAGAGCTCGCACGCAACTTGCAACGCATGCGGCCGTGCGTGCGACCCGCCATGTGCAAACCGTACGGCAAGCAGAGCGAACAGCTGCAGAAGAGTGAGATACTTTGCATACATTTATAACAACATTATTAATTGCTGCCTGGCCTTATCCGAGTATGTTCCCATATGTAACCTAGCCCCATTATTGTAACATATCCTTGCTTTAATAATATCCTTTTTTGAAGTGGTAGAGCCACGCTGTTGACAATAATGTCTACAGCACGAATGGGCTGGCTCAACCGGGTCGTAACCACTGTCTCGCAGAAAACCAACGTAAAGTAGCGTCTTGCTGCTGCGTTTCGTACGGTGAGTGAGATATCCGGAAGCCCAAATCCCTCTCCCCTTCCCAATCCCTAATTATCCCTTTCCTTTAAGGTCGGCAACGCGCCCATGATTCTTCTAGTATTGTGGGCGTACATAGGCGGTGGAGATCACTTACCATCAGGTGACCCACTTGCTCGTTTGCCGGTCTATGCTATAAAAAAAAAACCCATTTTTATTCTTTAGTTTATCATGGCTAAAAGTTTTGGCTAAGAGCATGCTAATCGACGACTCGAACTCGTCAGTGGGCGGAGTCAGAAATGCTTGCTATCTCATCGTGCGGCGTGAAGCATGGTAGTGAAATGCATAATTGTGTTGAAATCAGGCGCCGAGAAATTAATAAATAGACTTATGGATAGGTGTTTTGTTGCAAAAAAAACCATCGTATTTATCGATTCGAAATAAAAGTTATTTATTTTCTTAGTATTTTAATGAAAAATCTAATAAAATCAACGGGAGACGCCTATATAGGACTGGCCTTATATCATATATTAGCTGTAATGTTCAAACGCAGGCAATGTTAACAGTAATTAAAACCACACAAATGTTATGCATGTAATATAAAATAAGATGAAATTTGTTTACAGTTCTTTTGGATACTATACAGTTGGTGCAATCTCTACGTAGCTACTTACCCCCGCCGCATATTCAAGTCACTTCTTGGAAGAATGACGATAAACTGCGGTAAATCATTTCACAACATTTCTAAATTGTTTTTAGTGTAATAGAAATTTTGCCTGAACCCTACGAGTCTGTGGAGGGTCGAGATTATATTTTATGTGTCAATTTTTTATGTCTCTTTATGAGGAGTAATGATTATTCAACCAATTTTGAAGGTATATGCATTATACACACCGAACCGCAAGCGCCGAAGTTGTCGAGTTGAGCGCATGAGGTTATATGCAACTTCGCACACCTATCCGTGGATTACATTTAAGTTATGAGCTTCGGCAATCGTCGTCTATTTGGAAAATAAATGATTACTATGTAACTCATACTTTTAACAATATTAGATTGGTCTAATTTTTCCCTATAGTGACTGGCCAGGCCAAGGATAGTCGTATATTGATTGCAATTTTTTATTCATTAGTATAAAAAACGTAGATTACCGACGTGCGTAATAATAACCGTAGCACTGTACATGTATAGTATTTGTTTGTGTGTACAGTTCAAACAACATGGACGAGTTGGAGAGTCGTAAGATAGTGAGCGGCAACTAGCCACCGGACGGGCACGCCGCCGACGGCTGAACCACGCGGTGACGTCACGCAAACACCATACTCGCTCCATCACACTCTATCTATACTGTGGTTGCTTTATTTTAATGCCCTTATATATCCTTTGCTAGGCCCGCACAATACTACATCATAAAAGATATTAGTTGTTTTTAAATTTCCGTACAAATGTATGGTAACATCATTGACGTCTAAGGGTACACGCCGCAAAAGCCTTGTCGTCCGCAATCATGGCATAAAAGTCGAATGCGACAGGTGTGGCGCCGATTGGTGCGTTCACCCTAATATGTTGTAGTATCGTGAGAGTTTAAGCGTGGGTTGTTTCATTCTCTGTGATTGTAACAGAGCTCGGAAGTAAAGTTTTTTCGATGTTAATATAATGTCAAGATTTCGTAAAAAAATGCTAATTACGAACTTAGTTAACATTACAGACAATTGAAGCATCACACCTTTCATGGAATACGTTTTATTCAATATTATGTACATTCTTAAAATTTTATCACAATATTTTAACGATCCGAGTGATATACATTGACATTGAAACCAACTTTGATACATCTTTCCAAGGTCACTTTTATATTATTGACTGAAAACTATAATTTGGATTATAATCAATTTAAAAGTACCGTTATGTATGTATTGTACTAAACTTCACCACACTATCGATGAATAAATATAAAACACATCTACATTATTGTAGCGTGCACAAAATATGTTATTAGCCGGTCTAACATAGTGCTTTGTATTATATAATCGTTGGAGGTATGACGTGTTTGCCCTTAGTATGTAAAATCATCATTGGCATCCATGCTAAGAGAGAAGTTTTCGAATCATTGGTCTGTCAATGTCGGTGGGGTGGAGGGCGATTCTTACGCTGGTCACACTGGATGTATGCCGGCATTTAATCCGTATGTATTCCCTTAGGCCGACGGCATAGATCCGTGTTCGCACGATTTTTTTATCGTACTTCATCATGTGACACTGGTGTGAATTGACAGCGTTTATATATACCGGCACCAGTCGTGAGCACAAACTTTACCTGAGCAGGTTCATTTAAAATTCTGATGTACGGAATGAAGCAGCTCAGAGCGCTGCCGCTTGGTTCGTCACACGATGGTCGTAGTCTATTGGAAGTAACTGTCCCGACTCTATGTATCTGTGCTCACGACCCGTGCCGGTAATTATACTACGCACTATTAACTCGTACTGAATGCGCAAGCTCTTATAGGGAGGCTAGGGATCTTACGACAAAATCGTGCGCGGGCGGCCTTAAGTTGGGGTTTAAAATTGTGTTTATTTTCTTTCTGTCCCGTTATATTTGTGAATTGCTTTATTTGTTGTTTCTTTGTTTAGATTGTATCTATATCGATATACACATTTTATACAATTGCACAACATTTCGTCTCATTTGAAGAATAAAGTCGCATCTGCAAGATTAATATTTCAGTACAGAGAGGTTAAGTTTTGGGTGTGGGTATTTGCAAATGTATGAATTATTTCCACTAATAAGATAAATAATAATAAGTTATATTTATTAATTAAATTAAACTAACATGCTAAATAAAAGCATTTGCATTACAATCATAAATATCGGTTATAATTGTATTATGATAATCGATAACTTATCTACGTCGATTCGGTTTTGTAACTAATTTAAAATCTGTTTTTATTTATGCGATAATTGAAGTTTATTCTTTTAATGGGACAATTATCAGCTGTTACGATTATTTACAAGTTATTTGTATCGTATTTTATACGTTTGTACGTTATGAGACTTATATATTATTTTTGTGTGTTAGTTATAGTTTTGTACCGTAACTACATAATATTATTATGTCCTAGTTGGTTGTTTAAGTGCATTCTCAGTTTATTGTCGTAAGTGCATTATTTACACTGTGATAGAGGTGTAATAAGAGTAGGTCTGAGCGAAGTCTTGACATGAATGTAGATTAGTTACGTGTAGTTGAACTGCGTTAAGTATGTACGTATCTAATTATTGTAATATCATTTAATAAGACACGCGTCGTCGCGCCGTATTCAATGATGTTGCAATTTGTTTTTTCTTAAGTTTTGATCGCCGTGTCTTGTCTGGTGAACGATAGGGAGGATAGTATCTTATTGAAGACTGCAATTTTTCACGTTTGTCTTAGCTAGTGTTGCCTGTGGGTGTATAAAATTAGGTTCGGTATGTGACTGGTGAGGTGTGGAACTGCACACTGTATGTGCACAAAGGTTTCATTTGACTAAAAATTCAACGTTAATTTACATAAATGTTTCATATGACGTTAAACATTTATATAAATTAGTGTCACTTGTTGTACGGTATCCGGTTTAGTAATACGACGGTCGAGGGTGACCGTGATCTTTGTGTTGCGACGGAACTGTGTATGAACTGTTTTCTTCCAAACATCACCTGTGTGTAATAATGGACTACGTAAGATTAGTGCAATAATTAGGCAAAGCCTACTTTAAATTAAAATTTTGTATGTTAGTACTGTAATTCTAAATTATATAGCGTATTATGAGTAATATTCGTGAAAGTTCGGCGATGCGTGTTGCGGTTGTAAGGTATTAAGTACTATGATTTAATACGTAAGCGTGTCTCGATACATTGTATTGTTGTGCATCACATTGCTGATTGCGTTTGACTGTTGTCGAATATTGTAATTAGCAGCTTTTTGTTTTACAACTATGTTAATGTAATGTGTTTAATGGCGTCGTATAATGCTGAAATATAAGGGGATTAACGTAGGTCTATTTCTAATATGAATAATATCTTAAAGTTATCCCAAATATTGTAACGAGGCTATTGTTTAAACAACAACTAACAATACGTCTAGTATTAAGTCGATCTAACTGCGTGAAAATTATTCTTGGTCAAGTATTATACATTTCCAAAAGAATCTCTCTCTGTATTAGAATTAAGCTTTCTAGTCAAAATTTTTTTTTGCATTTTGTATTTGGAGTTCTAAAAAACCTAATTGAATCCAGCCTACTGATTGTTTACTCTATCCTAAGCTTTCTTACTTATCACTATAAAAGTATTGGCTATTTGTTTTCGAATGATCTCAGTAAGACACATCTTTTCAATGGACATATAAAGGGCTGCGGCTTTTTTAAATTTCAGGTCAAATATTTTAATATATTTATCAAAATATTTGATAACGTCATCACGTTTCTCGAATTATGTTTTCTGAATCTTTTATAAGCCGTCTATAATAAGATTTTACACCTTCTTCTTTATCTTTATGAGGTGGATCCACTGGAAAATAATATTACTTTGTTTTAAGGGATAGATAACGCTCGTGTTCCGAGCACTGACGAAAAAGCTGTCCCTTAGTCTGGAGTGTTTCTCTATTTCTTTATTTATTTAGGACGCAGTCTTCCAAAAAATATATCTACAATTATAATGTACATACCAAAAGACGTAATGGTCAATTTATATAACGAGTTACAGAAGCGTGTGGACATATTTACGAGTTACATATACCTGATAATTAGTGTTATACCGGTTCTTATTAAAAGGTAAACATCTAAGGTTTCGCGCTAATTAAATCACTCGGTTATTACGATCAGTAAGATCGATCACATCTCTACAGATTAAGTGAGCGTGAGCGATAATCATGAAATCAGAAAAAAATACAGTTATTTATAATTTACTGTTCAAAGTTGCAAGTTTAGTATCGACATGTTACTCATTTGATAAAAAAGAGAATATTTATTTCCCAGCCATGCAATCGGCTTTGGAACCATGCTGAAATACGATATTGCATAAATTTTACCACATTTTTCTGTAACACGTTGTAGATACAGATTAGGGGCCCAGTGGCGAAGAGTGAGGGAAGCGAGTGAATTTTTACAGAACTATAAAAAATAAATTTAAATGATCTTATTACAAAACGTATTCTAACTTTAAATTACTAGTAAGTATGGTGACCCATACAAACCTAATTTAAAGTGAGAATATCTTTGTAATAATTTAAATGTTTAAACTTTACAAAGAGAAAGTTTATTGATTACACAATGCAATGAAACATTTATATTTCAATATGCAAAGAGAATTAGGCGTCGGCTTTCCCCTTCCTTCGTCACTGCTAGTCTACAAGCTGCTTTAAAATCGTGTCATGCGGTTAGAGGAATTATCAATGAATGTAGGTTTATATAGTGGTAATTAATACTATTCGGCCCTATTATCTTTACATTTGCTAAGGTTTAAACAGTCCACAGTTATCAATAAAACCTTAATAATAGTTAATACTCGTCAGTGGATCTTTATCAGAAAATTTTTTGGTCATATATTTGGCATCTAATACTGTGATAAATTATTTAATCAAAATCTAATTTTGGCATCTGTAATAATGCTATGCAGTGGCGAAGGCTCCATACGACATTATTCTTTTTAGTTTCCTTTACGAAATAATACTTGGAACAGTATATACTATGAATTACGATATTCTGTAATTTTGAAAATATATTTACATAATCAAGCTGAATCATTATCTTTATTGGTAATATTTATAGCAATCAGTGATAAAATAAAAAGAAATAACCCAATTAATGTCAACTTCCCTTTCGATAATGTTTATCCTCGCCACTGATATATTCTATTGTAATATTCAAATATTCTGAAATATTATTTCAAATGAACTTATTAGGTAGTGTTTTTGTGAACTACTGTTATGTCAAAATTATTATTTATAAAAATCGATAGAATTTATGTTAAAGCCAGACGTGTGGTCACACGTAATTATAATATGAAATTATAATAACTGTTTATATTTTATATTATTATCAGTTGGTCCGGCTGTATTATATTTGGCCTTGCCATGTTATTGATTTGTAATTTGCCACTTTTGTTTGTAACATGTAAAAGTGTACTTTAGCGATGAGAAACAGTGCTTAGAAATAAATTATATAAATAGAATTTACTCGTTTTATTTTCGTATTGCTCGTCATTGATCTTTGATGTTTTCGGTGTAACATTTAACATTTTTTTGGAAATTAACAAATTTAGATGTAAGTTTGGAGCCAGAGAAAGTATACGAGAATAATGTCTGGTACATGGTTGGTTGTATTTTTAGGGCTTTTTCAACTTAGGCACAATTCTTGCTGTTGGGAGGATACTTGTATCCGACCGGTTAGCGACCACCGTACACCATAGTGGCCCACCTTGTGTGAGTCGCGTTCCAGTTTTCCCCAGGGGGCTTGCCTTTTGATCCTGACCCTTTTCCTTCCCCTCCCCCTTGGCCCTTTGGTAGGCCGGCATGATCTTGCCGACCTACGATGGAAACATTGTTTATCGTTGATCGACACTATCCTTGGATTGCGCTACACTTACCATCAGGTGTAGCGTAGTCGCTTTGCCGAGCCAGGATAAAAAAAAAATCATACCGAGTCGCAGCTGCCGGAAGCGACGCAGCGAGCACTACCATTGGCAAATTGACGCATAATTTTTAACAATATATAATATTAAATGCTTAGAATCGTTTGATCGGATTCGAAATAATTATAATGGTGCAGTTACTGAAGGTGCGGTACTGGGGTCCTTTTTTGATAGCAATCACTTAGAGTACAGCTATGTACCTCTTCAAATTGGACGGTTCGTGTAGTACGATTTTCATCATGCTGCAGTCAGGAGGACGATACCAACCGTTTAAGTTGATACAGTGCTTATATTGTATGTATTTTTGGTACTGGATGAGTGATATGTAAATAATAAATAAATACACCCAACAGTCACAAACATAGTCCTGACCCCACAGTAAGATACGAGTCTTGTGTCGTGGGTATCAGGAACTACGAGAGACTTTCGGTCTCACAACACCCAGACCCCGAAACAAATACTTGTGGATCACACAAACATTTGTCTCGGTGCGGGGATCGAACCCGCGGCCTCTCGCTTCACAGCCGGCTACTCGCCCGCTGCGCCACGTAGGCTGTCGCAAGTAAAGATAATAATAAGTAAAGATATAAACAAATAAAACCATAGTAATTTTTCCTTAAATTTTATTTTTCACATTTCAATTGATACAAAACGCTGATTACTTGTTAGTACAGATGTGGACATAATACATTAGGAACATAAATATTGGAATGTCACAATCTACACATTTATGGACGAATATATTTTTATCATTTACATCGAGTGTGAAATGTTTGGCACACATACTAGCAAAGATGTTGGAAAATTATGCATATTAGTCACAATTACATACATAATTTAACTATAAAACGGGTGACGTTATTTACGTAGAAAAAGTATTAAAATTATGTTAATACATAAAGTGTTCTTACCGCACGATATATTATAGAATCGATTAAAAAAAAACATCTATTCGATGTCTAAAATGTGCGCTTTATTAATGGTATACAATTATGATTACACGCTAGGTAAATGAGTAACTACATAAATACAATAAAATGTAAACATTTATTATATATTAAAAATGTATAATATATTTTAAATAAGATTTATTTTTCTGTTTATCGAAAATTATGAAATTCGTGTCAACAGCCTTAGTTTTACTTAGCAAACGTAAATTGACGTTTGTGGCTTCGTTAATTTTGGTTTCTGTACCGCAAAACTTTTTAAGTTTGCACTTACATTATATTTTTTATAAGTTTTTACTATGTTTTAATTACCTAATTATAACTTTAATATTTTACGTTTAGTGTTCAAGAGAAACATACAAATTGTGAATACATATAGATATTTATTTATTAAATGGGTGAGATCTAAGCGACGAAAGCAGATACAATATTGTGAAAATAAAAAGTAGAATCTAGAATAACGTTACAATAAATAAACAGAGAATAAATACAATATTGCACAAGTTTTATAATAAGTATGGAGTATAGAGACTTAAGGCCTACTTGCACAACAATTCTTAATCATATTGAGCCACTCAAACTGTTTAGCGGTTATATACAATTAAGCATCGTCTTGCAAGTTGACTTAAGTTTCGTTTGCTTCACCGAGGTAGACGTGTGTTACGAGTAGTTACTACGTATATTTTTACCTACATACTATAACTGGATGAAAGTGAACTACGCTAAAATCTAGGAATGTAAAAATTACCATTGCTAGCCGACGTATTTGACACTGAATACAGATATGAGAATGATAAATTCTAACATAAAGTAGTAGTCTTATACGAAAAAAGAGACATTTTTACCTACCAGTTGTAACTTCACAAGAGCAAATTAATGAGTAGAATCACATTACTAACACTTTAGAAGAGTTTTTAACGTAAATTTTTTTTTTTCGTGTTTAAGGCTGACGCCTTACAGTGGTAAGGCTGAGTGTAGACTAAATTATATTGTGTGCACGAGATCTTATATTTCTTCTCGGCGCATGATATTTATATGTACATTTGAGTTAATTGTAATATATCTCGGGTTTGTTTGCTGAACATATTGTATCTAATGTATAAAATTACAAACGATGCATATTAATTAAACGGATAAAAGTCAACTATAGGTAATATTGCCTTTCTCAGGTCTCGTTGCCGGGTAGATACCGCTGGAGAACTGGTGGCAAACCATAAATATGACACAGTATTGCTTCAACAGCAAGACACGCGAATACGCTAACTCAAAACTGTAATACATTTAAACGTCCTACACACCACTTCTACCGGGTTTTTGGCGGTAGCTATCTAGCGAACGAGACGTGACAAAGAGCACTGTTTATCTGTGTTTACGAGGAAGTTTACAAATTTTCAACTATTTAGACTTCTACAGCCGGCTATAAACGGTAATGGCAACAGAGAAAATGTTGATCGGGCGAGATATTGCACTCTCAGTGCATCGCCTAAAATACGCATCGATAGACAATATTATAAATTCGTAGAACACTTTTTTAGTACACTAGCCTCGTTGCACTGAAAATACAATATCACCGTTCGGATATAATTAGCGGCGCGAGTCGTGAGCACTTAAACATAATAGACATGACAATATGACAGGCATGATAATAAAACTTGAAATAGTGGGGGCAGTTAAGAGTCCTACAACTGACGAATATCGACTGACGAACCTTGCTGGTGGGAGGATACTTGTATCCGACCGGACAGCGACCACCGTACAATGGTGCTAAAACCTGCCATAGTATATGTTGTGTTCACGACTCGTGCCGGTGTCTATATTTATATGTATACCCTACTAATTAATCTCGAATCAAACACGTATCAATTCACGTGTCTCGCACGGGTTCGAAAACGTAGACGGAATCGTCGAGCCAGTAGTAAGCTTGCGCGAAGTCCCCCTCGCAGAGGTAAGGAGCTCGCGCCCAAGAGGACAGCTCGAACCCGAGCGTGCGCATGAACTCTACGAACGACGACACCTGGTTCTCGAACGTCATACCTGATATCGGGAGGCGCTCTTCTGGCTTGTGGTCAGCTGTTACTGGAATGTACGTTTGGTTTGATTTAAACATGTATTGTAAAACAGCTGTCAATGTACTAAGACACATATAAAGGGGACCAGAGCAGACCAAACATTACAAGAAATGACCAAACATGACAATTCAAGTACCTAATTTCAGGTGTTTCATTATTTACTGCACATGGGGTATTATATCATTAAATTTTCATCCCTTTGGCACATTTAAAAGTATTTTTTTAATTGCAGACGCCGGCAATTGAGTAAGTAATCCCCATAGTTCATGAACATTCATATACCAGAGGAATCATGTTTGAGTTGCCGACCATTGCCGGACCATTCCTGGTGTAGACAAAACTGTCTACAGATTTTTAATAAGGTTAAAATAAAACACTAGCGCACGCATTCACAAACAACACTCAAGTGAGCTCTTATTAAATGTCGATTTCTGTTTACGTGATTGGTCCGTTTGTATTTACCGCCAAAAATGGACCAATCACGTATATAAAAATCGGCATTATGCGTTCTTGGATACTTACATATTTGCCGCAACAAAGTTGTTTATAGCATAATGTAGCTTCATAATGAAGATACGTCTGCCTAGATTATAGATATATAATAGTAATACTTTTTTAGAGTGGTAGAGCCACGCTGTAGGCAGTTTTGTCTACAGCATGAATGGGCTAGCTCAACCGGGTCGTAACCACTGTCTCACAGAAAACCGACGTAAAGTAGCGGCTTGCTGCTGCGTTTCGTACGGTGAGTGAGATATCCGGAAGCCCAAGTCCCTTCCCCTTCCCAATCCCTAATTATCCCTTTCCTTTAAGGTCGGCAACGCGCCCATGATTCTTCTGGTGGTGGGCGTACATGGGCGGTGGAGATCACTTACCATCAGGTGACCCACTTGCTCGATTGCCGGCCTAGGCTATAAAAAAAAATATATATATGACTCACCTTCCACATAAGGTTTGTATGGCAGCACGAGAGCAATGACGAGCACGCCGCCCGGAGTGATGGCGGCGTGTGCCTGCTTCAGCATGGTGACCGGCTTGCTGCACCGGTCCAGCAGGTTCATCATGCACACGCAGTCGAACTGCTGGTCGCGCCACCACTCATCGGTGTCCAAGAGTCTGCGAAGTTAAAACGTAATGATATTAATACTGGTGGTGGATATTCATATATTCATTTAATATGGTGTTAAAACCTGTCATAGTGACCCACACACTTTGTGTGGATCACGTTCCACGATCAGCCAGTATATACGGTTTTCCCGAGGGGCTTACGACAGGACGTAATGGTTGGTTGGGGTGAGTAAACGGATATGCCTGTGCCTGTATCGGTCATCCGCCTGTCCTTTCGCGGGTACCTTGATTTGCTTCTTTTCTCGTCGACGTGTGACGAAGCATTTATACAGGCAGGTATGATTCTGGTGTCCACGGATAAACTGAGTGGTCGCTGGTTTTTTTGGACTGCACTGTGCTTACCATTAGTTGTAGTGCAGTTAATTTGCCGTGCTCAGATGAAAAAAGATCATAATAATGTTTAACACGTAATTAGCAGGTTGGAGGCTTGATATTTTTCCTCGTGTTCGTTGTATTTAACTAATGCTGCAGGTTTCTAAGCTATCGATAAACATAGTATGATATGAGATGGTGGGATCTTAGTCAGATTTTTAAATTTAATAAAACTGGGGTTTAGGATTAAAAAGGAACATAATAAACACATTCACACATACTTTTGCATGATGCAGCTGTTGTCATTGTTTAGTAGAGGGAGGGAGGCGTCCAGCGACTTGCTCGTCTCGTCATTTGTTGTATTAAAAAGTGATTGTAGGATTCGCTTAGAAACAGTTTGTAATACCTTAGATTAATAATAACATACACTTAGATAAATCACTCACGTGTATCCTTTCTTGGCCAGCGTCTTCTGCATACTGGTGGAGATCTCCGTGGCGTAATTAACTGAGTACAGATTAGCGAACCGGCGGCTGACCTCGCCATCACCGGCACCCACGTCCACTAGCGCGCCTAGTCTATCGTCATTGGGCTTACGTGGACTGTTCTGAAGGAGTTGACGAACCTGCGCCTCGGAAAGCACGAACATAGAACCGCGGCCGAGCCATCTGCGGACAAACAAATATAGCTTTAGCTGATGATCTTCAGAGGAATAATGTGTTAGCATTTATGTAGTTGGGGAGGCTTACGTTCAGCAGTGGACGGCAATAAGCTGAGATGATGATGATGATGATGATTTATGTGGTTGGTGATGTTTTTGGTGGTCAATAACACCTTGAAGATGGAAGTCACAATATGCCTACCGTTTTCCACTTTTATACTGAGGGAATTGCAGATAAAACGTAGTTCATTATAAAATAAAATCATATTGATAGAAACATAGTCGGTCGTATTAAATAACAAATTGCGGACCACTCCGCCCAGAGTGAACATGCGATACTCTATTACGAGCTCCGTTACAGTGCAGCGCAGCTATTAATTTCGCCATACAAGTTAATTGTCGAAATAACAAAGTTCGCTCATCGTTTCAACCTTCTAATTTAGTGGAAGGTAAGTTCTTCGAAAACGATTTGCGAGTTATTCGCCGTTGATCTAAGCAACAATAGTGCAATTATCCACTACCGTCGGTCGTGTGGTGGTGGCCGTTAGAAGGTATTTCGCGTCGGAGCCGCAATTACTGGGGATAAAGTACAAAGCGCGCTGCAGGCAGTGGCGTACGGCGTCTAACGCTCGGCGGCAAATTGTGTGCCCGCGGCATCACAGCACACACCACAGCCCGCCGCGACGTCTTCATCGCGCTCCGGGCGAGCGGCGAAAGTGGATAATGACTGGTGAATCCCGCTCTCATTAGCTGAGACCGAGCGTCGCACCGTTCGATACCGATTCGTCTTCGTCGGGTAAAGGGATAATCGGCGCGAGGCCGCGGCTCTGTTATTAGCCGCAGTACCATATACCACGCACGGCATTATCCGCCGCCTCCGGCGATTACACTGCGATTACTGTAGCGCCAGTGCACTATATACGCGATACTCTGTTAGGGTAGATACTAGGTATGGTCAATCTGAAAAAACCAGGTGATAATTTTGGTGATTAAAATGGTGTAAAATGCTTACAGATGCCAATGGGAATATATTTCCAGAATTGGAATGTTTTATTTTTATGAAGTCCAAGATACGAGTGTTAAGAGCGGGGTTGTTTGTGGCGCGGGGATTTTGCGGATTGATTGCTTTATTGTGGTGTCGGCTGTGGCGGGGACACGCGATACATGATACATGAAGCGGTCGCGCGGAGGCCGCTAATGAGCACCGGCTCTACGTGTAAGTGTCAAAGTCAAGCGATCACTTTTGGGACGATCCATCGTGTTTCACCACTTTGGACTAATAGACAGGGAGCCCTCGGGTAGCTGACCCACTTGACTACTATCAAGCTCATTTTCCGTGAGTAGCTTCGTTTCGATGAGACGACCAACTATTCCCTATGCGAAAATTCTCTATTGTGGTAGCTAACAGAGGTAGCAAGGATAGAATATTTCGATTTGATGATACTCAAAAAATTATTATTTTATTTGTAGGACAATATGACAGTTAAATTATATAAATATTAACTAAGTAAAAACAAAAAAATAGTTGGTCGTCTCATCGAAACGAAGCTACTCACGGAAAATGAGCTTGATAGTAGTCAAGTGGATAAGCTACCCGAGGGCTCCCTGTCCATAACTCCACAATTCCGGAAAATATGACAGCTGTGTAACTGCGAAGCGGACACTTACTAGTATAATTCATTTATTTCGGATAAACATTTAAGTTGAAGCAACTCTAGTTATACAAATAAAACGATCACAAGTCCGTCGAGTCTGTTCGTTGTGTAATTCACCAGAGCGCTGAGCATGGCGCGTTTGATTGGGAAATAGATAGATAACGGAAACATTTGGAAAAAGCGCAGTATGTCGAGTGAAGTTGAAAACTGTGCGACAAGGGGTGATGTGTAAATCGAGTAGAGTAGTAGGTGGATAGGCGGCGCGGCGCGGCGGTGGCGGAGTATCTATTTCAATAGGATGCGGTGGCTTGCAACAAGGAATCCGAAGCGGTT
Organism: Amorpha juglandis; assembly: GCA_949126905.1. Lineage (NCBI taxonomy): Eukaryota > Metazoa > Arthropoda > Insecta > Lepidoptera > Sphingidae > Amorpha > Amorpha juglandis. Next base: position 6,885,392 of record OX421376.1, read on the forward strand.
ATCGAGGACGGAGGTGAGAGATGTGTCGCTTGTACGCGGGGTACGCGGCGGTGTAGCTCGGTGTAGGTCGGCGCGGCGGGCGCGGACTCGTATCGCGATTGCATCGGAGAGCAAACAAGCGGGCGGGGTGTCGCGTCGCCCGCCGGCTCAAATCATATTACCCCCGGCCTCACACCAGCGCCGCGCCAGCCGCCGCGCCAGCCGCCGCGCCAGCCGCCACTCGCACCACACACACACACACACGTCATTTGTGTGCGTCGCTATGGCGACGGCCCGGGCCGTGCATGATATTAGTGGTACGTGTGCGCCTCATCTTCACGACTCCGCGTCCTAGCGCGCGTTTAAACTTAACGCACCGGCGGGCCTCTGTGTCGCGTCGCACCGCCGAGCGCGGGAAATTAAAACTGGCCCCGGACCGGAAGGCGTACTCGAGCCGCGCGCTTTTCGTGCACAGGGCCGGCTTTCGGAAGCTGCCACCCCGCATCACACGTCGCTACACACTATAAATGAACATTTCCGTCTCATTATCTAATCAGCTTTGGAGATTTCCTTAAGGAGCGCAATTGAATTATTCCCTATTAAATTATTGGGTCACCTACGAATGTGTTAATACTACTGCAATTACACTCCGAGTTGGTATTAATGAAGTTAAACGAAACTTATTAAACATTTGTTAGCTTAAATTAATCACAACATTATAGGAAACAAAATTAAACCGGGCATAAATATTTATTTTTGTTTATAATGGTTCATTGTATCATTCATGTTATTCATTTATGTTTCATGTCATTAAACACATGTAGAGAAAAACAAAAATACTTTAATGAAATTTAATGTATTAAGCATAGTATTAAGCACCAGGGCAACGCAACCAGGGGATGGAGTTAAGAGTAGGAACAAAAAAGGGCAGTCTAAGAGTAGGTACCTTTACATTTTAAAATTTGCAGAAATAATTATAAACAAAATGCAACATGCAAAAAGATTCACAAGCATTTTAATAGAATTTGGTGACTGAAAAGGTGAGCGACAATGACAAAGTGTGGGAAGAAGCTGCCGCTATTTATTTTATACCGAATGGAATCAAATAATATTTAATGAATCATTGATTTGGAAAGTATAATATCAATTATACTTTCCAAATCTTCAATTTTTAATTTTTAATTCATGTATTAGTTGTGGCATATTTCCTGATCAGATGAAGCTCAGTAAAATCATACCTCTCTTTAAATCTGGTAGCACAACTGACCCCACTAATTTTAGACCTATTTCTGTGCTACCTTCAATAAGTAAAATCTTTGAAAAACTCATCCTTAGTCAAATACAAAATTATTTTACTTCAAATAAAATCCAGCATCATAAACAGTTTGGTTTCACACGGGGTCGCTCCACCACCGATGCTGGTGTTGAGCTTTTAAATAATATATTTGATGCTTGGGAGGGTTCACAAGATGCCTTGGGTGTGTTCTGTGATTTATCCAAGGCGTTCGATTGTGTTCACCATGACATTCTTATCAGGAAACTGAGTCACTACGGAGCTAATGGCGTTGCTCTAGATTTATTTAATTCTTACTTAAGCAATAGGATTCAGAGTGTTGACGTCAATGGAAAAAGATCATCTGGGTCTACTGTTACAATGGGAGTTCCACAGGGCTCGATTCTTGGACCCTTTCTATTTTTAATTTATATTAATGACTTACCTTATCACATAAGGGACAACTGTGAGGTAGTGTTGTTTGCAGATGATACTTCTTTGATATTCAAAGTTAATCGACAACAATCCGTTCTTGACGATGTAAACAGCACTCTCTCAAAAATAGTACATTGGTTTAGCGTTAATAATTTATTACTAAATAGTCAAAAAACCAAATGCATTAGATTTTTGACACCTAATGTCAAAAAGGTTAACGCTAACATTTTTATGAATGGTGATGAGTTAGGCCTTGTGGAGTCAACCAAGTTCTTAGGTATAACTTTAGACCCTAAACTTCAATGGGGCCACCACATATCTGTACTAGCTAAAAAATTAAGTAGCGCAGCTTACGCTGTGGGTAAGATACGCCAACTGACCGACGTTAACACGGCTAGACTGGTTTATTTTGCATATTTTCATAGTTTGATGTGTTACGGAATTTTACTATGGGGTGGTGCTGCTGACATAAATACTATTTTTATTCTTCAAAAGCGAGCTATAAGATCTATTTACTCGCTTAGTTCCAGACATTCTCTAAGAGAAAAATTCAAAGAAATAGATATAATGACAGTAGCATCACAATTCATCTTCACTAACCTAATGTATGTTCATAAGAATATAGAGCAATTTACTAAAATTAGTGATACTCATGGCATAAATACTAGGAATAAAAATAACCTTGTATGTCATAAAACTAGACTCCACAAAATCGGCAACTCTTTTAAAGGGCTCTGTATACGCTTTTACAATAAACTTCCAAATCATATTAAAGAGCTTAATATCATGCAATTTAAAGCCACTATTAAGCGAAAGTTATGCAATAAAGCATATTATAAAATCTCGGAATATTTGGAAGATCTTAAGGCATGGGAATAGCTTATAATAAATATATGAGTACGTTACTATATACGCTAATTGTAAGCAGTTTGGGTATGTCATGCTCGCTTTAATGTCTGTGCTTGCGGCGGCGTCGTGTGCCGGGTCGGTCACTTCCCTGTAACATGGTTGAGGAGGCCGATGGCTGGCACATGCGTCATGCTCGTGAACGGGTGCTGCTTGTGTGGACTGGTCTGCTCAAGCTCTTATTGCGTGTTTAGTTGATTTATTCATATAGTTCTTGAAGATCATGCACAAAAAACTATTATATTATGCTAATTATTTTACTTTATGACGTTCCTCATTGGCATAAATTGAGCTGCTCTAACTCAAATAAATAATACTTCAATGTATGTAGTGCTAATAAATATTGTAATAAGTTTAGAAAAGAGCAACGTTAGAGTTTCTTGCCCGTTCTTCTCTAACGAACCAGCTTTCCGAACTGGCGGTAGAGTTAAAATTTGACTGAATCTAAATAATGTTTGACATTTTACTGATTCAATAAATGATTTGATTTGATTTGATTTGAATCAAATCCTTTAAATACAGTCATAGACGGCATGGATCGAGGACCGAGGTATTCAATAAACAAAAAGGGTACATAAAAGAGTACAAAACGATGTACCGGTATTATCTACCATAGTGTCACATTATATAAGTGTAGAGCGGTGATATAGGAGGGGCACACCCCCCATATGTAGATACCTACACATTTGCTTTACTCAAAGACATTGTCGCTTTCAGGCACCTCATTAGAGCGCGTCCCATGTGAGCCTACCCTCCCCCTCCCGAACCCTTGCGCCACCCCCCGTCGCCCACCCCGCGGTGACACCCTAGCACACACCACCCTCCACACACAACACTCCGAGACGAGAGCAATTCTTTCTGCGAGCTCGCAAACTTGGATGGATAATTACACTCAGATAAGAACTGAGACCATTACGTGCTTTACGTTTGCTGATTTTTGAATTCATTCCATTTCACTCACTCGATCGTAATAAGCGTGAAAATTGTGAGAGGCAATTCTTAAAATGGATTTGCTCCAACTTAATTTGCGAAAAATTAATTCGCCTTGAGGACAAATTGTGTGTGAGCATTTTCTATGAAATATACTTAATATTTAATGTTTACGAGTAACTAAAACATGGCCAGCATTTGGCAAAGAATTTTCTTATTCATACGTTAATCACATTTTGTAATCGTGTTACGTTGAGTCCAGGAGCGGGTCCGCCCTGGGTGTCACCCGATTTGTGGTGACACCCGACTCCAGTGAAAAATAAAACGACTTACACTCACTTACGCCGGTTCTACTGATTGTGTTTCGGTATACATACCGTACCAAAATCCTTACATAAGATTTTATTTACATGAAAAAGAAAAAAACGTACCGAATTAAGAACCTCCTCTTTTTCTTGAAAACGGTTAAAAACGAATACACGAAAATTGAAAACCTCCTTTTTCGAATTCGGTTAAAGAATATTAAAATTACTATTTTAAAATTTTCATTCATGGGGTGACACCGAAATCCGTCCCGGGGGCCACCTGTGCTAGTAGGCTGTCTCTATAGGGCTGGCTCGACCGGGTTAACATTGTCTCATAGAAAATTGACGTGAAGTGGCAGCTGACTGTTGCGTTTCGTACGGTAATTGAGATATCCGGAGGCCCAAAATTCTCTCCCCTATCCAATTCCTTGATTATCGCTTTCCTTTAAGGTCGGCAACGCATCCATCGCTCCAACGCATCGCTTTTACAAGGTGGTAGGTCCCTGGTGTGCGAGAGGCCGTCTGGATTGGTACCACCGCTTTGGCTATTTCTGCCGCCAAGCAACAGTATGTAAGCACTGTTGTGTTTCGGTTTGAAGGACACTGATGCCACTGAAATTACTGGGCATTATGAGACTTAACATCTTATGTCTTGGGGTGACGAACGCAGTTCAGTGCCATGCAGTGTTTTGTAATTCAACGTTCTGTATGGTGTTGCTTCTGTTTATGGGCAGGCGTGGCGCTTAACATCCCGCGAGCGGCTTGCTCGTCTCGTCATTCAATCAAATAAAAATAAAACCATGTCTAGATTTTTCTAGAGAATATCTCCAACTTGATCTGAGAAAGTTCTCCGTGGTCTTTCGGTACTATTCACACTGGCCAACTAATACTAATTTCTTACTCGTTATTTTCCAGCAAATCTGTTTCAGGATTGGGTGGTACAATGGCAAAAACATACAGAAATGTTAAAAGTATATAACTATGCACATACGCTTGTAATCCCCGATGTGGTAGGCAGAGATACACCCACCTTACGACCAGCTCTTTTCCGTCCCATGTGGTATGTTTATGAGTGGTAGAGCGAAGCTGTAGACACTTTTGTGTGCAGCATGAATGGCCCGGCTCGACCGGATCGTTACCACTGTCTCACAGAAAACTGAGGTAAAGTCGCTACTTTGCAACCCGCTGGTTGCTGCTGCGGTTCGTACGGTGAGTGAGATATCCGGATTTCCAAATCCCCCTCCCCTTCCCAATCCCTAATTATCCCTTTTCTTTATGGTTGGAAACGCGCCTATGATTCTTCTGGTATTGTGGGCGTACATGGGCGGTGGAGATCACTAACCATCAGGTGACCCACTTCCCCGATTGCCGGCCTATGCTATAATAAAAAAAGGGCCTATCGCAGGCAGGCAGAATTTCACGTTCCGGGCTGATATTGAGCGTTTCATGGTAGAACAACCCTGATATCACTTTTATCCGACCCGAGGATCGAACCCGAGACCTCAGCACAGCAGTCGAACCGCGTGCGCAATACAATTACCGAGGCAGTCTTTATTTCATCTTAGAATTAATTTTAAAATTATATACATTTTTTCGTTTGGACCGGTGGTATATAATTTAACTATAGAGCGATCCAGGTGAACCCTCTACGTAAACTGATATCAGATGACAAGAGCCCACGAAGACGAGACTCTCGACTGGTCTCAAAGTGCCGCTTTAAAATACAAACTTATAAACTGCTTGGTTCTATGCTAGCTGTGGTTATATGAGATGATATGGTTTCGACGCAGCACTCGTCGTGATAGAGACGATTGGATAAATCACCATCAGCAGCCAACACCATCATCATCATCATCTTCAGCCACAAGACGTCCACTGCTGATCATAGGCCTCCCCCAAAGATTTCCAGACCGACCTATTGGAAGCGGCCTGCATCCAGCGACTTCCTGCGACCTTCATCTGTCCACCTTGTAGGTAGTCGTCCAACGCTGCGCTTACCAGTAAGCAAAAAAGCAAAAAAAAAAAGCAAAGCAGCTATAGTGGTCTGATTTATTGAAATGCGGATATAGTACGTCACTGCAATTGATCCTACTCTTATAGGTTGAAACTATAATACCCGTATTAGAAGTTCCGAAAAAACTTATAGAATGCAACTCTATTCCAAAACTCTATTGAATATGCACGTTTTGGACTCGGAACAAATTAGTAACAAATTTCCTACAATTCCTCAATTATTTCCTCGAATGGCTACGAATAAAAATGGTTTCAATTCGCTTGTACCACGCGAATAAATATTTGAGGTAATTTCTCTATCGCAGGTCTATCGAAGAGGCAACGTGTGGAAACGTCGCGAAGGCCGCACGGCTGTGCCTGGTGGAGTAAATATACACATGATAATTCAGAAAGTTTCCGTCAGACATTAGGGCGCAATAAAAACCGTATTGTACTGTGCACAATCGAACGTCACACGAACTGAGGTAACACTCAGGAGGCGAGCTCCACGCCACGCCACCCCGCGCGCCGCTCGCCACTCGGCACTCGGCGCTCGGCACCCGAGCCGCACTAAACTATAAAAAGTGGATAGTAAAATGTATAAACAATGAGAGCACGGTTAAAACGTTTTAGTGTTAAGAGTGGGCCCATAAACCGTTGACACGCACGCGTAAAATATTAACGATACCTACAAGAAAAATGACGACTATCAATGTTGGTAGCGATTTTCGGTCGCGGGGACGCGCTACAAATAATGGCCGTACCAAATTTATACGCGGACCCGAATTGCCCCGATTGAATATTTTACCAGGCCACGAATGCGTCGGACGATATTTTTCCATTTCACCGCCCATTTTTACTATCAATTGCTTAGTTTCCTCTTTAATATTATTGTACGTGCGACGATTCGCTTCGGTCGCCGTTCGCACGTTTTGTCAGTTTTTTTTATTTCTTCACTTCGACCGTGCTGCAAGTTATTATTTTCATTGTGTAGACAAGTATGCAACGTTCTCTATGGAATTTAAACAGTTCGCCATATTTCAGGTTCTGCAATGGCTTATGCACAAATCACAATAGTATATTAATTTCTTTCGGCTAAATTATTCGAACCTTTAGGCATCGCTCGGCTGACAGTTTTATATTGTTTGACGGACTTTAGCGTTTCGGAAACACAATAACCTTTAAAAGGTGTGAAGGCGTGGGCTCAATTCGAATCTCGGCGAGGGTTTAAAATAACTTCTCGGAGGCGAATGGTTTATTGCTTATTGAGTAGCTCTGACGAAACGCGCCTTCGACAATAAAACATGGCCAGAGCGGAATCTCACTCAATATCACAACATGTGCGGGGACATTGAAATTATCGGCGGGTGGGAGGCGCGCGCGCTGTGCAGTGTGCACCCGACGAGTACAACAAAACAAACGATACGATGCGGCGCGGCGCGGAGCGGAGCGGCGAGCGACAGCGGAGGCGGGCGAGCGCGCGGCGGCGACAGCGGGAGCGCGGCTCGTTAGCGGACAGCGCGCCATTGGCCGGCGCGTGGGGGCGGGGCGCGCGACACACTGCGCGCACGCAAATAGCGCGCACCCGCACACGAATTAAAACAATAAAATGAAAGTAATAAAACAATGCGACCCACCAACAATATACACTATCGAAACGGTTAATGGCCGAGCGGAGGCGGCCGCCGCGCCGAGCGATTTATTGAAACGAGCGCTCATCCCGCCGCCGCAACGCCATCCGCGGCGAATTCGGCAAGTCAACCCGCCATGTGTGCTCCACTCACGTATTCACATATATAAATAAATAACTTTCCATTTTGATACAGGTCAACATAAATATTTAATGATATAATGATTTTACAATCTGCTCGCGAAATTTTCGGATGCGATTTAACAGCAGACTCGTTTTTAATGATAAGGATCGAATTACTTATATATTTAAGATATGCATTTTTGTACCATACATGCATTTCTTTATTCGATATTTTTGATAGTTTGGTTTCGTTGTAGTTGAATTGTTCGCATATATTACCAATTAGCAATTCTATCTATTATCATTCCCAGAATTGCTCACAAAACCTTTTTGTTGTCAGATAACACGGTAAATATAATAGGTAGTATTTACTTACTACCTACCTACTTAGTATTTAAAACATAGGTACAATTCTACTATAACATGAATATTTATTACTTATTCACTCATGCTAGGCAATCGTCATTTATCGGCGTCAGTTTTATCTTGGACCTAATATCTATATTTAAGACTGTACCCCCGCGGCAATGACCTTGACGATTTGCGCCATAAAAATCTACCAGAATGGAGGTTTCACGAGACCGACATGCGGCGCGGCGGTAGCGTTTTTGATAGTGTTTATTTGTTATTTCAACTTTTTGTTTGGAATGCTATAAATTGATGTCACGTTTATTTATTCGATTATTTTGGTTACGAATCCATTTTTATTGACATTGTCGGTTCACTAGAAATTGTGCGTAATATAGCAAATAGGTTATTTTTTAAATAAGTGACTGAACTTTTACAATTTCTGCTTCGACAGAGAATTCCGTACACCATATATTTCTTGTACAGTGATTCGATTTACACCATATATTTCTTGTACAGCGATTCGATTAGCAGGTTTCTCGAATTGTTTTGTAACCCAACTTTAGTATTAGTCACAGCCTTAACAGAAATCAGCCAATCAACCTCATTGTGTATGCTGACATTTTCAATGCCATGTAGGTACCTATCCAGCAATTACGAAGTTCATATATATTGATCCATTTAATGCATATCAAGAAGTTGCATCGGGCGGTACGACGCGTCGACGACTACGGTTGGCTCGCGGAAGGCTTCCACCTAGGTAGGTAGGTAACGAATGTTGTCTCATTTACTAATGTGTCACATGCAGCCGGCGTTGTTTCACAGGCTGCGTCCGTCGGCGTCGCGGGGTGCCGGGAGGCAGGCGGGGAGAGCAGGACAGGTGGGAGGGGGGAGCGGGGTGCAGATGACCAATGGCGGTGCGCACCACCCGCGCCACCGCGCTGCAATGTTAATTACAGCACCCCGCTACATAGGTAACGGTTGCCACCACATATAATCTATTCTAGATTTAAATATCTCCAGTTACCTATGGTTACAAATTTTCAATTTCATGAGGGTGAGGTACATACCGACAGGTATTGTAATTTAAAGTTCTGTTGTTCAATAAAGTTTATGATAGGACGTGCTTAGTTATTTAAACGGCCTGTGTGCAACATGTGTGCTACATGAATAGCGAGACTATAGTGTCGCGGGATTGGAGCAACTACAATGTAAGGTAATTAAGGTGTGCGCAGTTATCTCAGGCTTCATTAGTACTTGGCTGGTGTCGTGGGAGGTGGGTGAGTGGTAGAAGAGGGTGATGGGGAGCCGGCAGCTCATCTCGGCGGGTGCATCGCTGGCTGCGCGCGCAAACAAATTAAAACGTAAGACGCGCCCTAATCAATAGCCGACTCCGCCGCGGAGCCGAATTAACTCGCCCGAATGAAAAAATGAACAAAATTATATTCGCGCGAGACCTCAACCCCGCCGCCCGCCCCCCCCGGGCTGACGTCCCCCGCTGCCCGCTCCCGCTCCCGCGTCCGCCGCCCGCAGGAAATTGCTTTTCTTTCAGTGGGCGCGCACACACGCCGTGACGGCGCGGCGCGGCGGCCCGAAGCTCGGCGCTCGCAGCTCGGCGACGCTGGCGCGAGAGGGTTACAGCCGCCCGACACACACAATATTATAATTTACGTTTCCTCGTATATCGAGGTGTAAGTAGGTACTTTACCTGGGCGTTTCGCGCCCACTCAGCCCTCGGCTCACGCTAAATCTGAGCTTTATACGTTCACTTGACGCGCGGAGAACGATATTAGTTTCCAGACAACTCCATCCCTACTACAATATTTATTAATGCGCCGCCACTACGTTTATATTGTGTATATATTTTTCATTTTGTCTCTCCTCGTAAAGCAATTCACAAGATATGTTGAACAGCGACGTAGCTAACGACGATTTAGTCGCTTTAAGTTTCTTTTTAATCTTGAAATTTACTTGATGTATTTCAATGAATGTACGAATTAAATTTAACCACGTTTGGAAAAAAAAATTCAAGAAAGAACGTTTGCCTTTCGTTATGACGTAAAAGGAAAACCTGAGCAGGAAATCTCTATAACATAACGTTCTTTCGATGTTCGTGATTCAACAATGAATGGATTTTATCTTCTAGCCATGAATGTATCGTGATATGGTTGTATCAGAATACCACGGTTAGGTGATTATTACACTATTGACTCAATTATGACTTAGAATCAAATCACAATTATCGAGACTCATTAGGAAAGAATATTATAATTGAGCACTCATGGAGTTAGTGTAAATGAATGCAATATGTGGTCTGGTTGTGTGAGACACTTATTTCAGTAGGTACATACAGAATCCGGTTTCATTAGCGACGGGTGCGAGAGCTCTAATCTGGGCGCCGTCCCGCCCGCCCAATTAACGCGTGGGCGATGAGATCGCCGCCCGCCCGCCGCCCCGCCGGCCAATGGCGGCCGCGCGGGGATTAATTAAGTAACTTCCCGTCTGACCCCCCCCCCCTCCCCGCGTCTCACTCAACTCGACCCCTTGCACCCCCAGCCTCCCCGCGCACATCCGCGGAGTCTGCGGACACGCCCGGAAAACTAACCACCTAATGAGGGGAGATGACCTCACGTGCTTGTGTGCTTTGTCTACAGAGCGTATGTGCAAACTATGTGATGTTGCCTTCGGTGTGTAAGTGTTGGCCTTTTGTTCGGCCTTTATGTAAGTGCCGTGGCCGCTTTGTCGTCACATTACACTATTATAACATTGTAACACTCCCGACTGTCCTACGTCGACCGCACCGTGGGAAAATATTCACGTAATTCCATTGCAGAGTACATTTCAATTTGCGCACACAATGGAACAAAACGACTTTGATTTAGCAAAAAAAAACATCTAATCTACTATGCAAAAACGTCATTCAAATAGGCTACCTCTGTTCGATGTTTGTTGAATATAAGCACCTTTGCTGAACGTAGATACAAAACTTTAGTGTGGCAGTATGTTTAAATGAAATAAAATCATACGCAAACGGACGTGTACGGACCAGCGCAGAGGTTGCATTCCATAATGTTGCGTAGGTCACGTAAAATAACCCATTCTATGCCGCCGAAGATAAATATTTGATCTGACGGATTTATCAAGCGCCTACTTCTCATGTGGTTCGGTTCCGCTGGTGGTAGTATATTTATATCCGCCTGGATAGCGACAACCGTATCATCATCATCAGCCACAAGACGTCCACTGCTGAACATAGGCCTCCCCCAAAGATTTCCAGACCAACCTGTTGGAAGCGGCCTGCATCCAGCGACATCCTGCGACCTTTATCAGGTCGTCTGTCCACCTTGTAGGTGGACGTCCAACGCTGCGCTTGCCAGTACGTGGCCTCCATTCCAGAACCTTTCTGCCCCATCGGTTATCGGTTCTGCGAGCTATGTGGCCTGCCCACTGCCATTTCCGTATACATGGTGATAAAACATACCATAGTGAGTTATAACATGCCATTCTCCCGAGGCGCTTGCGACATGACATGTTAGTTGGTTGGGGCGAGTATAGGGGTACATCCTTGTCTCTCTCATCATACCAAACGCAGCAGCAGCAAGTCGCTACTTTACGACGGTTTTCCATGAGATAATGATGACGACTTGGTCGTGCCGGCCCTTTCATAAACAAAACTGTCTACAGCATGGCTCTACCACTCAAAAAACCTATTTTCCGGTTATCCCTTCAGGGATACCGGCGTGAGTTTATGTTAGATTACCTTTCCAGGTCAAACGAGACCAAATTTAAAAATGCTCTTCGAAGCTCGGAGGTACCCAACATTTTAGCTGATAAGCATACTTTATTACAAGGGTCACTGTATTGATATTGAAACTTACATGCCACAAACTGATCGCAGAGCTAAGACATTACTCTGCGTAAATACATAATACATGTTTTATTAATAAACATGTATGATATATTGAGATCAATTAAGGAGGGTGGTGAATGTTCATACGGAAGCTTGTGACAGATGAGTGGGCGTGATCTTGGCAGGGGCAATGTTCGCGCTTCATATGCTATCTTTGTTAACACACAACACCGTTATCTCGGAGAAAACAATACGGCTTCGTAGATAAACGAGCTAGCACACATGATGGTAACCGAACACCTTGGACATTGGCAATATTAGGGTTACAAAGCTACCTATCGTCACTCTTGGACATAAGTGCTGTTGCGTTTCGTATGGGGTGTGAGATTTCTGGAAGCCTAAATAACCTTTCCTCGTTTCTCAAACCTTAATCCTTTCCTTTAAGTAGGTATCGCTACCATAAGACTACAGGTATTGTTGGTGTTTATGGACGGTTGAGGTCGCATACCATCAGGTGACCCAGTTGCTCATTTGCCGGCCTTTGCAAATAATAAGGTTCAAAATTATGAGGAAAATGTCTTAAAGCAGGTAAGCTTACAGGAAAATACGCTGCGTCATTATTGCCAATACGCTGCCACTGAAAAGGCACAGTGACTGAGGTGAAAATTTCTTTACATCGTATTTAGGATATGATTATTAATTAAAAATAAATTAACTACATGAATTATGTACCCCTATGATAAAATTAAATGTATGTTAGGTTAGATAATACAACAACATTTCGGGTTGTCATGTTTTTACCTACGTACGCGCTCACGTCATAATCCCCGAAGGGGTAGGCACAGGTATAATTCGTAAACCTAAATTTCGCCGAGCTTATTTCCGTCCCATGACGTGATCCCCTATCGCGAGCCTATCCTTATTCCCGCGTCGGGAAATCACAATTTGTGTTTGAGTTTTAGATTCAAAAAATCACACATGAATTGGAATTGGAATTAGTGCTCGGTATAGTCAAAGGTTAGGCCTCTAAAGGCTCTCACATCATGGAATCTAAATAAGCTCTCGTGAGTGAGATATCCGGAAGCCCAAATCCCCTCCCCTTCTCTAATTATCCTTTTCCTTTAAGGTCGGCAACGCGCCCATGATTCTTCTGGTGGTGGGCGTACATGGGCGGTGGAGATCACTTACCATCAGGTGACCCACTTGCTCGCTTGCCGGCCTATGCTATAAAAAAAACCCAATCGGAGATAAAAGCGTGAGGGTATGTGTGTATAAAAAGAGGTTTGTGCTTCGTCAATCTTCGTATCTTACAAATTTATATGAGTCACATATTCGGGCCGACCATGCCTGGTCAGTCACTCAAGAAATAATGTACTACAGGGCTCATAATATAATTATTCTTATAATCGACCCACTGGCGGAATTAGACCCGTAACTTCAGCGCAGTTGTCACACAACTTGCGTGTTACAGCCGTGCCATAATCCTTGTACATACGTCATAAAATACGCCTAAATTTAACTTAATACATTGCCATATATGTAAGTATTCGTATCAGCCTCAGCCCGTATCCTTGACGCAACTACACACATTTAAATACGTAGTCAACTTCATAAATAAGTTAACAGCAATGAAACTTTTATGGGCTATATTCTTTATCTTGTTTTGAATTTCATCATTGCGTCTGCAACGATGGATTTAAGTGTTAACTCGGCTTTCTCGCGTCTTCCCTACACGTTGCTACGGAATGTTTCCTTTCTGAAAATTTCTGTTGCGATATTTTGTGTTGTAGAAGTCTATTTTACAATAAGCTATATCGATAAAAGATATTTTTTTACATTTTTAATTATATTTAAAAAATTAAATAAATAAATCTATAAAAATGGATATATAAAGAATACAACTCTGATAGCGAGCCTGAGAACCTAAGCCGCCAGTTAGGACCCCAGAATGAAGAATCTCCTCACAACTTGTCCAATAATGCTGACTTCCGCATCTGACTCTTGAGCCAATCACCAATTGACAGCCTTCAGAAATGTTGGTCGAGGCTCTTTGGTATCCACCCATTGGACAGAAACGACTATCTGGACAGTGATTGTCGAGTCCACATGTTAGTAACCTCGTGTGCCAAATCTAGATATTTGGTCAGTGTATTATTATTAAAATATGTATTGATTGAACTTGATTCATTCCGGATTATGAATCTGGAAAGATATTTGCTCTTGTATGAGAAACTATGAAGACGACTGTTTCCCAAGTTTCATATCCCAACATATCTTAGGTAACACAAACTTGGAAACCGGACATTTCTTAAAACAAATGAAACATTTAAATAACATGAACCATTGCTTCTTCTGAATGCTGACAATTACAGACAGTTAAAACAACCCACACTTAAAATATATATTATTTTAAACGTCTAATGACGATCGTCACAATAAAAGGTAAATTAATTATTGGACACCAAGCAGATGTCATGTTCTGCTGAAACATTGAAGAGGAAAAGTCACACATCCCTGAAAATGAATTAGCGAGCGTTTGGGTCTTGAAGTGGGGTCCCACACGCACTCGGTGTAGGTTAGTGGTCCATAATGGAAGTAAGCATCGGCCTGTGGGGGTGCCAAAATAACTAATAGTTTTCGCGGGGGCGTGTTAGCATTTTTCTTCTGCCGGTGACGGGCGGGTGGGGCGGCTTACTGCGACGAGGGGGGTAGGGTGGCCGCGAAACCATGGAATAACTTTCAGCGCGGATCATTCATACTTCATCGGTATATTCATTGTTTCGTAATGTCGATGCAGGTGCGTATTCTTTTCTATCAGGCTTGGGTGTCGCTCCAATATATCGTTTTTTTTGGCTAGTTGGTTTAGATACAATGGGGGATCGATATGTACATTACTTACAGATATCTACAGATATGGGTTGTAAGGTTTTTCTATGATCCCAATTTATCAAACAATAAAAACGATATTTATAATCAAGCTTGTCAGAAATAGTCTGCATTAGTTAAACAATTATTATAATAATACTAGCCCTGTATTGTATACGTCCCACTGCTGGGCACGGGCCTCCTCTACTGAATGAGAGGGATTAGGCCTTAGTCCACCACGCTGGCCTAATGCGGGTTGGCAGACTTCACATACCTTCGAAAAATCTTATCGAGTTCTCAGGTATGCAGGTTTCCTCACGATGTTAATTAACTTCACCGTTAAAGCAAGCCATAATTAACAATTAATATACACGTAACTTAGAAAAGTCAGAGGTGTATGTTCACGGGGCTGGTTTCGACCTTGCGACTTTCGTCTCGACAGTCCGTCCGACTCCCCGCTGAGCTATCACTACTTAGAAATTACTAACAACCTCATTTTGAAAATGACTAAATAATCTCTCAAATGGTCGCCGAGTCTAGTTGGCATGTATCAGCAATAAATTAAATAATCCGTTGATATTATTGAAACTGTTTAACAAAATTGACATAAAACTTGATCAGGATAATCAATCAATTGAAAGTAAATAATAGTTTCAGTATAAGAACCATTTTATATTCTATTGATTTCAGTGTCTTGGTCCACACTTGTCTAATGTTGCTCGAATCGAGTTTTGCGTACAGTGGCATATCTATGGCGAAACTTGTTATAAGTGCGGAATTCTGCGCCCAGTGAGATGTACGCCGCGATAGTATAGAAGGCGCGCGCGGGTGCTCTCGAGCCTCCACTCAATAACTTCCGCCTACGTTTGTTTCACATGCGGACGAATTGCCGCATGCAAATGTGACTTGCTTTATTGTTTCTTTAGCGTCTCGCACTTTATTATTGTTCAGTGGTAAAAATAGACGAGGTGACGCGGTGCGTAGGAAACATGAGATAAAATATCGTCTACGTAAAATGTTTACAGGTTCGGAAAGTGGTATTTATATAGACGAGAATTGTGAAGAATCGATATCTGAGTTAATCACCCAGATTTTCTCATTCAATTGTAAATAATGTTCACATGACTACATTGCACTATAAAATTTTCTATTGTTTCGAGTGACACCGTCGAATGAATTACGAGAGTACAAACACAGGGCGTCCTTAGAACAAAGCGGGGCAGAAGCGTTCCCCGACGCCACTCCTTCAGAGCTGGTGATGAATCGCACGCCCCCGCGCGGGGCACGACGCCCGGAAAATCACAACCCTTTCGGTCGGCTGTTAATTACCACGCCTAGCTTCAGGGAGGCGGCGCCGTAGCAGGCCGGCTGCGCAGCGTCGCCTCGCGCCGCATTTTAATTGGTCGCACGTAATTAACGCGCGACTCGGTCGGTAATCACCAACGGCGTCGCGCGAGGGGACCGCGTTCCTAATTTGAATTTTTAATTATCGCCCACGATGCCCGGATTGGTCGACGCCGTCGTGTATCTACGTTTAAAACAATGCCTATCGCGTCCGTAGGCAGTTACGTTGGCTGCCTTTGCTCATTCTTTGTTCCGATCCAACGAATTTACATGGGCGTGAATAATTCAAAATTGAATTAGTATGCGAGACATACCTACCTGTT
Source organism: Amorpha juglandis (assembly GCA_949126905.1). NCBI lineage: Eukaryota > Metazoa > Arthropoda > Insecta > Lepidoptera > Sphingidae > Amorpha > Amorpha juglandis. The sequence continues at coordinate 6,901,695 of OX421376.1, forward strand.
TAATTGTAATTATCGTAACCCTATGTACGATCAGTACGTTGTTTCTGTATTACCGACTTAGAACACACTATCATTTTTATGATTTTTATTACAGCGATTGTAATAATTGTAATTCATAGTTTTAAATAAATATTAATAAACTACAGAATTAGGTACAAAAAATATTGGAAATATACCTATTAAAGCTTTTCTATTCCAATTTCTCTAAAGGATTTTCCACTGAATGCCAGTGTCGTTACGCATGGCTTTACTAAACAAACTATTGGAAATAAGTAGAGTTGTAGAGTCACCGTACATGTAACGACCATCTTTACCAAATGAAGTTTCCTCAGTTACATATGTGAGCATTGAAACATATGTTAAAACCAATAATATATGTGCATCAGTGCAACATGTGCAACCGCATTACCGACGTATAGCGGCCATATATATTTAGAGTGCACGAGAGCTCTCGGCCGCATGCCGAATTATCTCATTACCTGAGCGCGTCCGTCGGCAGCCCGGGATTTATCCTTCCATTTGACGTGTTCCAAATTTGAATAAGACCATTAGCCGGCGAGTTTTCAGCTTTCTGATATTGTACGCGACAATTACGATTTTTCCCCGGATTTAAGATTCCATTTTACTGTGAGTGCTATCGATCCACGTTACTGGAAACAATGGATTTAAATTGTTGCCAGCTTTTCGAATACGATCTATGAAAAGGTTTTTAGTGGGAATCATGCGAATTCAATTTAAATGTTTTCCCCACTGTATTATGTCAGTGCTATATTGATTTAGGCACAATATTTTTGATAATCGTGGCAAGTATACATGGTTATGAAAGACATGTTTTGAAACTCTATTAAAATCTTGCTTTAAACCAAAAGTCGATATTTGCAATTGCAATTCAAATAAGGTAATGTTCAATAAGGTCCATTACAGAAATGAAGCAAGCTAATCATCGTGATACGCAATAGGTTCGTGGTTCATCAATCCGTTCCACCGCCTCCAGTACTAGCTTACTCACATAATTAAACAGTTATAAGTGCACTACCTGTCTAGTAAGATACCGTACTGATGCTGGCTTACGGTGGATAAGGCCGGTGGCGATTTTTCTACGCAAGCCGAAACGATTGGTTAGTCAAAAGTTGCAACTTTCGGCTACTAAGATACACTTAATAGATTTTGACAATACTAATACTAAGTTGCTTAATATATTAGGTATAGTTCTGAAGTCTAATCAAAATCCAATTGGAACTGAACTACTATAGTACAAGATCCCGGGGAACATTGACCTTCACCCATCTGTTTACCGGATCAAAATAACATTTTAGGGTATAAAATGTGTTGCTGAACACATACCAATAGGGTTGCCTAAAAAAATATGGTCAAGGATATGATTAATTAACATTTAAAAAAAAATTTTTTTTTTTATAATTTCCCTGACTTGCTTACCAAAAAAATTTAACCTTCAATGAAAAGTGTACAATGTATACTATCTGCAAAAAATAGGTTGCCTACATTTTTCTGGCCACTACTACCTGGTTGCCGTGTGCAAACAGGTAACTAAAAATTGGTAATTGCGCTCATCTAGCTCCTAGATTTTGCAGGTAGTATACATTGTGGGTTTTCATTGAAGGTTCATTTATTTGGTGAGCAAGTCAGTGAAATAATATCTTCTTTTTTTTTTTTTAATTCGCAAAACCTATCCTTGACCATATTTTCGTAGGCAACCCTATTTTTATGTGTTCAGCAACACCTTTTATACCCTAAAATATTATTTTCATCCGGTAAACAGATGGGTGAAGCAACCCTATTTTTATGTGTTCAGCAACACCTTTTATACCCTAAAATATTATTTTCATCCGGTAAACAGATGGGTGAAGGTCAATGTTCCGCGGGATCTTAGACCACTACTACTGTACTTGGCTACTGTAATGAAAATAAAATTCGCGATAACGCTCTCACACCTGCCACTGTAAAATTCTTGTAAGCCAAGCGTCAGTGGTAGGCACATTTTGACACCGAGCAATGAACTACGACGAGTCTCTGGGAATACGAATCTGTCTTTATCCCGCAACGAAATTAATCAAATAGAAAGACAGGGAAGAGTTGTAAATATACATTTTTCCGCTGAAGTTAGTTACTTCAACCGCCTTCTACGGTGTAAGTGGGTTCCGTGGGAAAGTCAGTAGGGTTCTGCGAATTAGTGACATAAATTTTGAATTGTATATGAATTGCGAGGAATGTTTGAACGGATTCACAAAATATCCGACCACATTGAAGATGAACTCATAAACAGAGTAAAGGCTTCTGATATGTTTGCTCATTTCTTGAAGGGTTCCATAAAATAAAAGGATTTGTTTAGTGTTCAGTAGCTAGAAAAGTTTAGGAATACCGCTGTTTGACGCTTCCCTTTAAGCCTTAATCTCTGAAAACAATAGTCGCGACTCGCGACTAACTTCAGGGCTGCCAATAGAATTTGTGTGTATTGTACTCCAAAGCAAACCCTCCACTGTCACAAGTGAAACAAGAGATCACGGCTCTATTATCACGTCAACACGTTGACCGATCAAGCATATTGTAACCTAAACATGTATATTCTGAACACAGTAGGAAATACCGTGATGGAAACATAATCGAGCTCTCCTTATAACCGGCACTGGTCAGGGCTAATAGGTATTTAGTTTTGAACAGGGACGTTGAGCGACGCGACCGACCGCGCGCCCCGCCTCGATAAGGTAAATGAGATGCGGAACTGCGCCGTGAGTCGCGACCATCGCTGGCTTTAAATTAGCACCACGGCACACTTGGTGGTAGGTTTCACGTATGCGAGAGGCCGTCTGCGTTGGTACCACCGCTTTGTCTATTTCTGCCGCCAAGCGAGTGTGTAAGCACTGTTATGTTTAAGGAAATTGAAGCCAGTGAAATTACTAGGCATTTTGAGACTTAAACCTATGTCTCGGGATGACGAGCGCAGTTCAGTGCCATGCAGTGCTTTGTAATTCAAAGTACCGTGTGGTGTTGCTTCTGTTTGTAGCCAGGCATGGCGCTTACCATCAGGCCAGCGACTTGCTCGTCTCGTCATTCAATTAAATAAAAAAAAAACTTCACTTACGCCTTGTTACCAGGATTATCTTAAGCGGGCGAGATACCACTCAATAACTGTGGAAAGCCGTTACACTGACATCGAGTGTTGTGGCGCAGTTGAAATGGTTGCTTGTGGTCTCATAGATATTAAGATTCGGCCTTACCATATAGGTACGAGTTCGGGATTTTTTTGTTGGTACAAAGACACTACTCCAGATTGTTAATTTGGACTTTAAGTGCCTACTACTATCTGTATATTAGTACCTTGGCATAATTGTAGGCGTTGTTACAAGTATAACCCTAAACGAGTTTAATACTAGCTGATAACTGTAGAGCGTTTAAGTTTAAATCAAAACTGTGTAATGTATATATTCATACATATTTTTAAGAAAGAAAGACTAGGTCTCTCATTATATAAGATGCCGCCTGTATCCACAAAAGGGGTAGGCAAATCAAAACTGAACGGTTAAACGATTTTGTATGAAATTTAATACACATAGTCCATGACCTGGATAAGGTCTAATGTTAGGCTAATTTTTATCTCGCAAAAGGCTGCTCACGCGGGCGGAGCCGAGGCAAAAGTAATACAGTGCTTTGTGATTCAATGTTCTGTGTGGTGTTGTCTGTTTATGGGCAAGCATGGCGCTTATCATCAGGCGAACGGCCTGCTCGTTCGTCATTCAAGTTGATTAAAATGAAAAAAAAAATTGGCCATCACAGGGACTGCCGATAGAAGTGAAAACTTATAACTTAAGTCGTCACCTGTATAGCTACATATATTCAGAGCTCACAAGGTTTCACCCATCCAAAAAGGGACATCCAAAGAGGGAAAGGCTGTTATACGTGTATAGTCTGAATTAACATTAGCATGTCGCTGACGCGGAACCACAAGTTTACCCCCTACCTAAAAAGTCAACGCGGCTAAAGAAGTTTTAACTTTAAAATCAAAGTACACAATCACACAGCGGAATCTAAGTCTAATGCGATGGGCTGATGCAGGTTACTGGAAGTTTATAACTTCGCATATCGGAATCTAAGTGATATTGTTTTTGTGAATATCTACAAATTAACTGCCAAAGAAAACCCATATCAAAATCTAGGAATTCCAGAAAACCTGTCAGTTAAAGTCCTAGATATGTTTGATATGATAATGTGCGTATTTCTGCATTTGCAATGAGACGCAGCAATAGAATATAGATCCACTGTCAATCATAACTTGGACGTAAATGGATCGTGTTAAGGTACACAACGTCTTAAATATATACATTTTTTGCATCCCCTGCGAATGTATTAAGCTTGCTTGACAACAAAAACCAACTAGTTCCACAATAATCATGGTATCAATTTGTGAGTTTAATTAATTTTCTAGGAAAACAGTCATCTGCATTAAACCAGTCTTAGGCGCATAAAACGAAAGGGGTCCGTCAAACGACGTTTTTTTACGGACAAAAACATAGCTGGCCGCGTCTTTACCCAATTAAAAATAGTCGGCGTTGTGTTTTTTGTTAGTTTTTACCGGTTTTTGCTCGGGGCACGGGTCAAGCGAGCTGAGACAAAGCGCAGCGTGGATGCGCGCGCGTCGTGAAGCCCGTTTGGTTCCGCGTGCCGCGCTACCATTCAGCGCCAATCGCTTAATTCAACGGCGAGTGAGCGCTTTTTCTTTCGTGGCCGATCTGTCATGCATTCCTTAATCGTGGCCCGTCGCTTCGATAATGCAAACTATTTACCTGATGATACAATTATACAAAGAATTCATCGTATTTTATTATATCTAGTGGTATCCTTCAAGTCTTTAATTCCGTATTAAATGTCACCAACTATGACCATTTATAAAATACGATGTTGCGACGTTTTGACACCAATGCGCACTGGGCGAGTAGCCGGCTGTGAAGCGAGAGGCCACGGGTTCGATTCCCGCACCGAGACAAATATCTGTGTGATCCACAAACTTTTGTTTCGGGGCTGGGTGTTGTGGGACCGCAAGTCCCTTGTAGTTCCAAATACTCACGATACAAGTTTAACTTAGTGTGGGGTGAGTACTATGTGTGTGATTGTTGGGTGTATTTATTTATTTATTGACACTCTGTTGTGCCGTCGACGTTGCGACACTTGTTCAGAGCGAGCGTTGAACGCCGCTCCTCGTATAACCATTCGATACGGCACGATTCGGCTTATTACTTCAATTAACGTACTTCTTGTATGTGAAAATGAGTTTTTAGTAGGTATTGAAAGGTTTAAAAGTTTTTTTTACATCATTTAATTGAATGGCTTTATGTTGCATGGATTTCACGCCACCAATGGGAATTCTTCGTCGCGTCTATTTTAAGATAAACGAGTTTGTGGATGACACAGACATGAAATGTGTGATGGTCAGGCGATTTGTAAATTACGTCGGAACATACAGCGACTTGTACACTACAGAAAATCTGACAGTACATATTATATGATTTATGCTTAGATTAATAAATGACACAATATTTTTTTTATGTTTACGTTATACATATTTGTATCCAATTGGACGTGACCACGTCACACACAACTACAGTTATACGATTCAAAATATGTAAAACAATGTCAGGGTTTTAGGTACTAGAAAACTAATTATGTACCTAATTTAATGCTATATCTGCTTCATAAAGGGTGTGTATATCTTCCAAAGTGGTAGAGCCACGCTGTAGACAGTTTTGTCTACAGCATGAATGGGTCAGCTCGACCGGGTCGTTGCCACTGTCTCACAAAAAACCGACATAAAATAGCGGCTTACTGCTGCATTTCGTACGGTGAGTGAGATATCCGGAGGCCCAACCGTGGATATTAGGAACTATGAGGAACTTGTGTTCCTACAACACCCAGACCCGAAACAAATAATTGTGGATCACAAAAAAATTGTACTCAGCGCGGGAATTGAACCCACGGCCTTACGCTACTTGCCCACTGCGCCACGGTGGTACGCCACTTTTATTGTTTGTTGTGATACAGAATACACCTTTCCGAGAAACATCATCATCCTTGATGCTCCTCTATCCATCATCAACCTCCATCATCCTCCATCATCCCCTCTTGTTCTCCATAAGAATGCGGTACATAAAAAACATATTTAATTAGTTCAAATAATGTAAGTTATTTTTTAATAAACCAATGTATTGCAAGATATTAAAGTTTGCCCAATACTGGTTACTGCTGCAGGCTGCCCTACAAGTATACCTCGTGCGATAAATTATGGCGCAGTCTTTTTTAATGTTGATTAGACGTTATTTTGGCATATTTTATGTTGGTTTATGCCACATACTAAATATTGAATAATAACAAATTATTTATATCAATTAAGATAAATTGTTGATACAAAAATATTAAGTTCTTTCTAAATATTATCTACCTACGAGTACATACTATAATTAATATGTAGATAACTAACTACCTACATAATATATTCTTAAGGGGACTATTGAATGAATAGAATGAATACAGGGCTAGTAAAAAAAATATATAATTAAGGAATACTGTACTGGTGCGGCAAGATTGGACTGTGGACGATTAAAATTCAAATTTTACATCAAATGTTACACCTAATTATCATCTTGCCGCTCATTCCAGACATACGATCGTTAATTTGTCGTGTAGATAAGCTAAATAGCGATAAGGTAATTTATCAAATCTTCAACATAGCAAAGCAATACAAATAACTACTGATAATAACAAAATCCATTAATCAGGTAGTAATAAATCACTAATCGAATTAAAATTATGATAATATTCATATATGTGACAAAAATCTTTGCTTTCGAGTTATAAATCCCAAATTCGGAGTGCACACGCGTATCGCGTATCGTGAACGTGCGGTGTGTTGGCAAATGGTAGTACAAACGCTAAGCCACCGTGAAATAAGAGCCGTCGTCTATGACTCACTCTGTTACGTATACCTCTTAAATAATCGCTTGTTTTTCACAGCTAACAGACTATTTGGAGTTAGCGTTGCAAAAGTGGCAATTTAAACAGTTTTCAAGTCAACAATGTACTTGTGATTCATTAATATACATGTACATGTATACACACTCACGCCTGTAATCCCCGAAGAGGTAGGCAGAGGGTGTAAACAGTACACCCACATTTTTCCAATTATTTTCGTCCCACGATGTGATAGGAGGTGAGCCTATATCAGCCTCAGGGCTAAGATATTTTGGGATAGAAAAACACAATATCGCTTTTACCGACCCATCGAACCCGAGACCTCAGCACAGGCACGAGGCAGTGATTCGTTAACTTCGTATAAAACATTGTACAAGACATTTCCTTTATTTTACGTGATCATTAATGTTAATTGTATTACGTATGGTTGCAAATCCAAAAATAATGTACTCTTGAAATATATCATATGTATGTAACAGATAAAGTACATATGATTCTCGGAGTCCAGACTCAAAAATTACGAGAAACTGTTCACACTAGGAACAAATATACCAACCACCCACCATCGGTCATCCACCCCGTGACCACGAAGGCTGAAAAGCTTTCGAAATGTCGCGTCGGGACCAGAATTAAACTAAACAACAGCGATAAAATCCGTTTAAATTAGTTTTATATCAAATATACGCAGATTTGTAAATTCTGTAAATCTGCGGAATTTTGAAACGTGACATATTTCCCCGGGTATTTTTAACGATTAAAACTATTTACAAGTTAAACTAAAATAACACAAAAGTAATTGGCATATTTGACTGAAATTAAATTATTTATGTACTTGAATGAATATACAGTAATGTAAAGATAGGTAGCATATGTCAGATATTATGTTGGGGTCAGAGTTCAGCCGTCGCGTTCTTGTAGCGTCGCAGTTGGGACAGTTGTGAGTGGTGAGAGCGGGGGCACACGATGCGTTGCGGCGCCGCACCGCAAAGATTTCACCGTATCAGCAGGCACACTAGCGGTGCGGCGCCGCAATGTTGTTATGTCGCAGCATCGCCGGCGCCCCAGCAGCGTTGGACAGTCTGTTAATAAAAGTGGACTACGGAGCGGTGCCGCTCCGACGTCGCAGCGCATCGTGTGACATGCCACAAATATTTCTATGTAAAACGACGCAGCGACATCGCTCCGGCGCCGCAACGCCGCCGCAACGCATCGTGTGCCCCCGCTCCGGGCGCGGCGGCGCGGCGCCGTGCGCACGCGCATGCTCTCACAGCAGCCGCTGCGTGTAACCCAACCCGCCGCACTAACGCCGCGCCCGCGCCATAACATAATTAAAAATGATTTAAGGCATTCGCTCCGGCTGCTTTGTTTCGCGCATTATGTTTCACTTGTTCGCGTCGCAGTCACGAGGGCACCTCCATTCTTAACGCGCCCGCTCTTAATTCTGTCACAGTTTTTATAATCCTTTTGTATTTATTAATTCCTTTTGCGGCTCTGGTAGCGCTACGGTTCTCGGAAAGCGATTTTGACGTGACATTTCTTTGGATCGCGCCGTTTCTCTCTGCGTTAATGAAGCGTTCGATTTCGGCGCCGCCAATTAAAAAGAACAAAATATATTGTTTAACGAGTAATCAAACGAAGGTCAGATGCTATTCTGGGAATTGCTAATTAAGGCTTTTGTTTGTCCTCTTATATGGCTGATGGGTACCTACCTACCTCTAGGCGAGACGACGGCTAGCATATTGTCGTTTATTTCCTATTATAGGTCTCACAGATTGTCTTTATAGATGCTTAATTATATTAAATTTGAGTATAATATTTGATTAACAAACCAACTTCGATAAAAAGGTATCAGTCTGGATACAAGTAGCAAAATATAAAATTGTAATTTAGCAAAATTTAAATAAATATCTAAAATTAACCCTGCCTTGTTGACGGCTTATGGCCGGTTGTCGAATTTCAAATATTCGTTGACTGGACTCTTATTACTGAAAACAATTCGTTACGGCTTTATTTACAATCGACATTGTTGCTTTTGACTTATATTTAAGTTTTCGGATCAAGGTTCATTCACTTATTAAATGCACAGGATTACGTTAACATTCACAACAAATATGAATCATTTTTCTTATTATTTTAGAGTCTTAGCAAGCTCAGACCTCAATCTCTGCAAATGTATGAACATTACCAGACAAATGGATAAATTTTATTGCAAATCTAGTTAGTGTGCGCGTGTACAGTTCCCAATAAACATCTCCAATCCTGTTAAGGTGGCAATAACGCGTGAGTAGGTGGCTGGCGCAGCGTGCGGTGTTTGCGGTCGGCGACGTGACGTGCGAAGGCTATTGGCCAACGGCCACTATCCATCATGACGACAATCTATCACCGCGGCTGAATCCTCACGCATGTTCCTGCTCTCTCTACTTATGTACACTGCTTACGCCTTACATATTCAAAACATATAGAGACATCCGCGTATGTGTGGTACTGTAAATTCTGTGGAGCCAAGGTAGGGAAGGGTAGGTATTAGAAATATACTTTATCAATACTCGTATTATAATTATTGAAATTACTAATTCTAGCGCACTCGGTTTTTGGTGTTACGTTATTTGGAAGCATAAATTAACATTTATTTAATTTAGAACTATATAAACAGAGTTTTTGTAAATGTAGAAATCTTCGCATTTCAAAGCTTTCATCGTTGATAGACGGGTGAGATATTTTCGGCGTAGGTAATTCAAAGAGCTATTTCACGCGGATTTCATGTTACATTCCGGCTACGGCTTCCTACAAGATCAGATATCGCGTAAGAAGACAGCCACAGAGTTATCGCAGTCATTTAAACGCTCCGGGAACATGGATAAGTCGGAGTTTTAAAATTAATCAAGTCATTGATCGTGATCGTAACACGGTGTTTTATTTTGTTCTCGCGAATGCAACATAGTAGGTACGTATCTCGTGGTCCATCTCTGTTAATTAGTTTTTTGTCGGGAGCGGCGGGCGGGACTGCCGACGCCATCAAATTACGATGAGTTGGCCTTTCGGCTACCGGCGCCGCGGCCGACAATAATTATACACTCGTTACTACCGTATTGCGCCCGCGCGCTTGCCGCACCCGCGCCGCCGCTGCACCGCCACCTCCGCGCCGCTCCGATCTCGGAGCACCGACCGAGACGTGACGAATGCTCTCTACAAATGAAATTGGAGAAATTGTTTTGACACAACATTAATCGATAAAGCAACGTTGATTGAAATATTGAATTGCCCGATTGTAACACCAAATACCAATACCGTGTTGTGAAAAGAATTGTGCGCTATCGAGGAAAACAGAGTTCACCATAGTGGAATTTATTTTGTAATTATGGGTTTTTTGGAAATGTTTGCGTTCGTAATTTAATAGGGCGGAACGAAGCGCTAATATTAATCGATAGCGAGCCAAAATCTGTCGGTTAGAGCGGTGCGCACGCGCGACTCGAGTAAAATCGAGTGTCGACAATAAATTCCGTCGATAAAATCGGCGGCGTCGACGGCGCGCCCGGTAATTTCTTAACGACAGCGTAACTCGGTGGCGACGCGTGCGCATACGCATTTTATTTCTCCCGCATCAAGAGGCCGACTCCGAAATAATCGTTCCCCACTCAGCATAGATGGTAATCAAGACAACTATTAAAGACGCTCTTAATGTAACTTTTTTGGGTGGCGAGCATTACACACACGAATTAGAAAGGAATTGAATGTTTGAAAGTATCGTTATATTGTACATCCATCTTGGATGCATTTTATGTGCGCATTGTAAATAAACGGGCGTATTTATTGCATTTGAGTATAAAGATTGTATGTTTAAAAGGAGATACATACCTGAAGCTTTTGAAAGGTTAACAATTACGTAGATCAGTGAATTATTATATAAACAAGACAGACGAATGCAAGTTTCATTTCTCATGGTATCGTGAGATATATACAATGTATATGTACTGATTATTTGTCCCTGTGTTTTTGGACTGCACTGCGCTTTACCATCAGATCTAGTGCAGTCACTTTACCGTGCTCAGATATAAAAAAATATTTCTATTAATATCAGGCAATTGAAGTAAAGCAAATCAACTCTCACTCAAAATCAAACTCAGTTTGATTATATAAATGTGTTAATAGCATCATCGAATCGTCGTATAGAAGAGACATTAAGCATGATTTTTTGTATTACTGAATATGTAGTCTGAGGGCCATGCTTAAAATTCCCAAGTCTAGCAAAATGTATCTTTGAGTTTTCGACTGGAAAAAGAGGTAATACACCCGACACATGTCACGTTATGGTACGGAAATAGCGCGATGATACGTTGGGGTATACATTGATACAGGCGTAAGCGTATGTATATTTATGATGTGATGCAGATATATTTTAAGATTTAAAGGTCATAAATCACATATTCTCTCTCAATGTAGAGGCACGCTCTCGAACCTTTTACAGCCCAAGCCATGCTTGCCAGGTAGGTTGTTTCCACTGTCCAATTGGGCATCCAGTGGCATTGTGCTTTTAATTGAATATGGGTGGATGGGAGCCGCTCGCGCCACGGACCACTGTACATTGTAGCTGCCATTCACACAGCCCGAATGAGTTTCTGACTAATTACCGACGAGCATTAATGACTTATAGGGTTGCTGTTGGGAATTTTTGATTTCACATATTGCTTGTAAACTGTGATGAGTTGGAATAAATTATGCCTATATAAAAGCTCCTTTATTGTCAACAGTGCTAAAGACTATAACATAAAATAATTATTGTTTTTAATACATTAATACGCATTCAGCCTGTAATCCCCGAAGGGTAGACAGAGGTGTAACCAGTACAACCACATTTGGCCCAGCGTATTTCGTCCCATGATGTGGTAGAGGGCTACAATTCCCGACTCGGGCCGATACTGAGCATTTCGTGATAGAAAAACCCCAATATAATTTGACCCGATCCGGGAATCGAACTTAGCCCTCAGCGTAGCAGTTGCATCGCGTACGCAATACAACTACACCACTGAGGCAATTATTTCCAACATAACTTAATTAGATATGTTCGTTGAACTATAAAACGCAAATTAACATGACAATCTGCTTAAGACGAACATATAAAATATGAAAACGTGCTGCCAATCAAAAATACATTTAAACATTACCAAGAAATATTTAATGTGGTATTAATTTATTCAAACGCGTGACCAGCCCTGGTAGTTCGGTGTCGACACCGGCCACCGTAGGTACGTGAGGCTATGTTACATTATCTTTAATTAAAATCCTCCAGAGGCCAACGCTAGATTAGTCAGAACGGACACAAAAAGGGTTAGGACGGATCGGGCGAAACAGTTTCTTGATTCGTCATGAATCACACGTTTATTTTTACCATCAAAAGAAACCTTTGTTGTAGTTAACCGAATTTGCTGTATAATAAAAAGTGACTAATTAAGAAATGTCTGAGCGGCCGTTAAAATGTGTTTTGTTTCGTTTCGTTTTTGTTTTACACCATTTCGTTTGGGTCAGCAGTTTGTATTTATTGCTTGCACCTCCGGATTACACAATTAAACCGTCCGCCCACGGACCGATTGGTTCTGTACATACAATAAACAATTTGCTTCTGTGCTGATGGATTTTATTGATAATAAAAATAAAGATTCGTTTTAGCCGTCTATTAATTAAATGTTTCAATGTGTTCATGTTAATGTGTGTTAAAACTAAGAAGGTTAAATACTTGTGTAATAAAATATAAGTCGCTTTTTATATCATAGAACAGGTAATTTGTTAAACGTGTCACGTTTTTAGATAATACTAAAAATCTTAAATGATTAATTTACATAAAAGATGAAGTCCTAGATGATTCATCATCACCCAGCCCAAACTGTCGAATTTTGGAAGTTGATGATTTAATATAGCATGTTTGACAGCTGGTAGAACTGATGGTCACGGACTTGACAGCCTCCGTGTTGCAGTGGGCGAGCCAGCTGTGAAGCGAAAAGCCGCGGGTTCGATTCCCGCACCGAGATAAATGGACGTGTGATCCACAAATACGTGTTTCGGGCCTGGGTGTTGTGAGACCGAAAGTTTCTCGTAATTCCTGATACCCACGACACAAGACTCGTATCTTACTGTGGGGTCAGGACTATGTGTGTGACTGTTGAGTGTATTTAATTTTATGATACCATTAAAAAAAGAAGCGAAATAAAACTACCAATTTTTTTGTCACGAAACATCAAGTTTGTATAAGAAATAAAAGTTTTGGGGTCAAATTTTAAAACCGGGAAAAGCAGCGAGCAGATGCTAGTAAAAATATAGGATATTTGAAATGTCCAAAGGAATCCTTTTGCAGAAAACCGTGCTTTTTATAAAGATGAACAAATTCGTTATGATTATGAGTTTAATTAATTTTTAATTTATTTCATGGACATTTGACCGGTAGGTAGGTAATCTTTTACGGTCTTTTGGATTGTTGAATAAAATCTTTATTTGTTCCATTGGTATTAATATGGACCTCTGGTTTTTCACATTGATTCCAGTTCTTTATAAACCATTACTTTTAGATGAGATTTTAAAATACTGGCCACACTACATAGCTGCAGCCTATTAGTAAGTATAGTCCAAAAAGATCACATTTTGTCGGACCTCAGAAACGCTACTCTACTATGAGGTTTAAATACTTTTTAATATTGGAACATAAATAAACTTGGCACGCGCCTCCTAGATTTCTAAATTGCCCCTCTCCTCTTCACGTTAGGGAAATGTTCTATCCGCGACTGTACAAGACATTCGCTAATTCTAAAGCAAGACTAACATTTTTCTGAAACCGACGCGTACGTGCTTTAATAGTATCGTCATAATTTCTTAAAGGGCTTCCACACGATGAGGTGTAATCGCGGACCTGATCGGCGGTCGCATCTTGTCGCCTGCTTAGCGCAACGATAATGGCCACCATTATACTTTATACCCTGCATTCCACGATCGCGTACTTGCACAATAACCTCGGTACAATCGGGGACGATCGACATGCTCGGGCACAACAATTATACCACTGGTGTTGTAGCTAGAGAAATTACTGGGCATTATGAGACTTAACATCTTATGTCTCGGGTGTGTCAGTTCAGTGCCATGCAGTGTTTTGTAATTCAAAGTTGTATGTGGTGTTGCTTCCGTTTATGGGCAGGCGTGGTGCTCACCATCAGGCAAGCACCTTGCTCGTCTCGTCATTAAATCAAATAAAAAAAGAGTTCATTGTGTTTGCATAAAAAATACGATACTCAAGATGAACTTTAGCTAGTTTAAAAGTTGATAGCTTAGACCAAACCAGAATTTCTTAACAGATAAATGTTACACTCAACTCCGTAGTCTCAACAAAGCGAATAGAGATCCAGTCAGACGGAGCGACGCCCAAAGACGACTGGCCATAAATGGACGAGATAAGATGATCGGGAATCAATCCTTGAGGAAGCTAATATCCAGAAACGAATCACAATGATGAAGATGATGCTAAACTTGTTTATGTCGCAATACTGAAATCCTTGCCAAATGATATCGTACCAAGGAACATAAGATAAAGAGATTAAACGAACCAGGAGAAGCAATTTCAACATTTATTTATAGAAGCAGATATTAAGCAATAAATTACTATTATTTGTACCATTTACTAGAATTGAAAAGCCATTGCGGTAACAGGAGCCTCACTATTACAGCGGTGTGAAATTCATTGAACAATATGTTAAGATGTGAAGCGTGCAAAGGGCTTAGACGTTCCGGTCGGGTGTCGGTGCACGGCCTACACCATAGTATCGGTGTATCGCTTCATAATTGCAGGTGGCCACAGCGTAATGTGCGGTGTCGCGGAATGTAGCACTTTCCACGTTAACGAGCGTGTACGGCCGCCCCATCACGGGCATCCCACCGTACACCACTTGACATTTGCCGCAACGTCCGCTGTTTTATTTCTCGCACGGGTAACACCTATTTGTGGCCGTGCTCATCCTATTTTATTACTGAAACGATCCGCACTGTAACAACTTAGTTAATAATGACTGGCCCGTCCGCACATTCAGCCAATTTTCTGGTAATGAATACGGCACTGGATTTCTGGTACATCAACACGAGACGTACGCTTTCATTACACGCGGGAATAAATCAAAATAATACCGAGGTAAAAGATAGCGAATGGAAAAATCATCCTCGCCCCGCGCCTGGTGCCCCGCCCGCGCCTCCATGTGATTTATGCCTGTAATTTTCCGGGCGGTTATGTAAGTAACTCGCGATTTTTCTCCCTCCACACACACGTAATTAGATAATTTTCATAAATTTCCCAAGTCGACCACCGACGCGAGGCTTAACTAATACGTGTATTCAGACATGATTCCACATCTCTTCAACACAATATAGTACAGGTATACCGATAGAGTTGTGATGTGTTGTTCGAATGTGTTTCCAATCTGCACGTATCACTTTATGCGCTTAAGGGATGCGGTGTAATTTAATAAGGTTCTATGGACGCGCCGACGTAAGGATTTTATTTATAATTATAAGAGGATTAATAAAGCATACAAGCTGTGAATTAATAACGGAGAAGGACCGGTCGCCGACAGCCCCGGACCCGTCCCTTTATTAATTTCTGTCACAGATTTAATTGCTCACCTCTGGCTTAAGCTTTTTAATAAATTCGAGAACATACAAAGCTACGAAACGCGACCAAAAAGTACGAGGTCTGGCCGCGTCCGACCTAAAAAAGGATGGATTTTAATTTATAAAAGACAGGACAAACGATTAATAATTTATTTGTATCGCTGGTTTCTTGTGAGAGGGGGTCGAGCGTTAAAAACAACCGTTAAAACCGACGACTTGTATCGCCCGCGCTTAGTCCGAAATGCCAATTGAGAGTAGACACAAATATACAGCGGGCCGGAATGTCACTTTAAAAAAACCCGCAAATAAATCGCGTCGCACGCATCGGCCACGCAAAAAAACAACCGCCATATTCGATTCTTTAATGTGATCTTTTTAAAAAATAGAAGCAAGCGGAGGTGGACCGCGATTGAAAATGAATGAGGGCGAGCGCGATAGTGGAAATTAGCATTGAGGCAGGATTCAGGAGCGGCTTTTGTGCGATCATATCGAGGTGTATTCTTTGCGCTTTTTACGGCGGCGGCGAGGCCGGCGCGGCCTTTCCTTTCTGTCCCTATTACGATCCTCTCGCCTTTTTGTTACAAATAATTATTGTCGCCCTCCACCGTCGCCGAGGGACGTTTTTCGGACTTTGGCAATCTTGTGTTAGCACGAAAATTTTCATGACAGTTTTACTCTTGAGTTCACTGAAACTTTTACCATACACTTTTAACAGAATAAACTTCAAACAACTTGAGTTGACACGAAATTTAGAAAAACTACTTGCAAATGTTCCGCTTTATTTTTCGATTATAATATGTCACGTAATTGGATGGTCGTTAAAATATAAGGACATTTATAGTAACACAATAGAATTAAGGATCCTTTTATAGAGGCAGTAACAGAGATACAACACGCCATTAGACAGATTAGATGGTGTGTTACACTTGTGCGGTCAGTGGAATTCATAAATTAGCGATTACGCCTATATATCCAATAATAATGGCAACAATGGGATTGAATGCAGATGAGCAAACCGAGCGCGGTTCAGTAAGCAGCGAACCGATCGACATTTGTATGCGACATCTAAGCGCACAATTGGATGCCGGCGCGAGTCTTCGCGCTAATGGTACACTATCGAACGATCGCGTTCCAACGGTTGAAAAGTGGAGACCGCCGTAGAATAGGGACCACACCGCTGTTTAGTGGCCACAATAAATAAATAATAATCATTTTGCTCAGCTGAGCCCCAAGCACCAGTACAACGCTCTGCTTTAAACCTCGGTGCTAGGTACATTTTCAATTTATCCAACTACTCATTTATTAAATTCCGCAAGAAGCTAACATTATGATTGATAAAACATAGTACATGTTCATTTGTTTGTCGATACCCGCTCGATACCGCTGTTTTGTTTGAACTCAGCCTTACTAACTCATCAGCCTAGTATTTTAAATAAGAAAATATCATATCTACTTAAATATAATCTAAGTAGCAACGTCCATATTATTTAATTTAACTCTGTGTGTATTAAGTCACGAGCACGAAATACTTTAAGCCAACTACAAACTTACAAATTGGAAATTTGTTGTACGAAAAAGTAATTACCGGTTGTTTTTTTTTTGGATAATTTAAACCATAAAACCGTTCGGGTAACGTCAAGTTAATGTCCATGTGTAAATATAAAGCTTTTACAGTAAAATCAGCATTTAAAGGTCGTCTTTTTCCTTAATTGCACCGTTCGTCACGTAATTACCGTACATTTAACGAACTTTAATCAGCAGTGTTTAATACGTTTAAGGTGTTTCATGATTGTTCAGAAAATTTTGTACACGTACAGCATCAAATAAAATATTATGATTGTTGTTTCTTGACCTCAATGAATACGACTGTAATAGCTCGATCAAAATTCGGCAATAAATTGATTGGAACAAGTTTATTGCCTGGTGTCAACGGGTACGTCTGTGTGTACAAGTAAACGCTGATTGAAATGCGTTCCTCTTAATGTAACAATTAAAATATTTATATTATTACGAGGTAATTCAAAATAAAAACTTTCGATCATTTAGCAATAAATATAGATGAGGATTAAATGAAGGACAAATCATATAAGTGTCTACATCGTACATCTTTAATAACAAAGACCAATGTCAATTTATGCAGGCTGAGAATGTATGCTGACCCTTAAAATACCGTGTAGAGGCGATTTATCAAAAATTTGAAATCACAAAACCTTTATCATTAAATATCTCCGGAAATATTGATTTTAGCGACTTGGTGCTGAGGACCTTTTTTGTGGGAAATTGAATTTTCTACAAGTTTGTCATTCACATTTTATCTGTAGCTCTTGTCATTCACGAGATAAATGCGAAAAAACGCGAATTTCTTGGAAATATCAAGTTTAGACGCCTGTACTACCTCGACGGTTCAAGTTACGGCTTAGCTGCAATGGACACTTTTGTAGAGCATTCAATTCTGAAAAAAGCCTGTCCATGGTCGAAACGATGCTACGAAATGCCTATGAGCTATAGAAATTTAAAGAAAAAAATCAGAGCTTCTGTGTTTTTTTACACTCCTCGAGGAGTCGAGAGGTCGAGGGCATAATATTAATGGCCCAAACTGTCAGGGATTTTTTTGGATACTTGTAACAAAATTTCACGATGGGACCGAAAAAAAATAGTTGCAAAGAAGAGCACCCTAATATATATAGATATACGTTAATGTATAATATTGATACTGAGCATTTCGTGATAGAAAAACCCAATATCACTTTACCGGATCGAACCCGAGACCTCAGCACAGCAGTCGCACCGCGTACGCAATACATCTGCGCCACCGAGACAGATGAGATATGTATTTAAAAATATGCAAATAAAACTGAAGTGTCGTCTGTATGTCTATTTAGAATTTCCAATGTTTAGACACCTGTGTAACATGATTTTCAAAACAAATCTAATGTTTTAAAAATTCATTTTCTGTATGAACTACACAACACTTAGCGACATGAATTTTAAACCTACATACTATCATCTCAATCGATTCCTTTAGGATTTAAATTCAATTTCTAAACAAAATATATTTTATATAAACCACGACACAAACATACTTTAAAATTATGCGTCGTCACAAACGAGGAAACGTGTAAATAAAAGTTTAACTACAAATTGAATTGTGAATTGAAATATATCGTAAATACATTAATTTACACAGGAAAAGTCTATGAAGTCGGCAACGAGCTTTTATTACCTCATTCATTTTAACTATGAACGCAATGATTAATATCCCGGATATTCTATTCGAGGGGGAGAATTGATACCAGCACATGAGTTTCACAGAAACTAACAGCACGTTAATGGACCTACGAGAGTTGTAAAATGTGATTTTTAATTGAGTAACAGCTTTCAGCAGTTCCAGAAGGAGATAGACTTAGTTAAGTGGAATACTTTCGTTTAGACTACAGATTGTTTTCTAAGGGACTACGAATCCATGATGCTTCTGGTAGTGTGGTGTTTCGGGCGGTGGAAATCACTTACCTAATGGTAACCTCACATGATGGTGTTCCACTATTTCCCGTATTAATACGACAAGCGTTTAGATAGGTCTTTTAACCTTTAACAAAAAAGAGGGGTGTTATAAGTTTGGCTTCTTTTGTCTGTCGGTGTGTGTGTGTGGCATCATAGCGCCTAAACGGAAGGACCGTTTTAAATCCTTTTTCTATTCGACAGCTAGTGTAATTTAAATCGCTGCTAGCTATTTTTGAACAACATAAAGCCGTTTAAAAGTTAGATATTACTAAATGACGTTGTCTTTTTTAACGGTTAGGTCTTATTAGGCCTTCATAACCATGAATACTAGAAACATATCAATAAATAAATACACTCAACAGTCACACACATAGTCCTGACCTTACAGTAAGATACGAGTCTTGTGTCGTGGGTATCAGGAACTACGAGAGACTTTCGGTCTCACAACACCCAGACCCCGAAACTAATATTTGTGCATCACACAAACATTTGTCTCAGTGCGGGGATCGAACCCGCGGCCTCTCGCTTCACAGCCGGCTACTCGCCCGCTGCGCCAGGCTGTCCTAAATAAATAAATGTAGACGTGATTCACACTATTTAATTTCCATCACATTCGTGGAAGTAATAACTTTGCTCCAACGTTGTTTACGACACAATCACACATAACTCTTTCCCCGTCTCGGTGTTCCATGAACTCTCACTATTCGAATTATCATTTATATATCTACTTGTTTGCCGTTAAAGTGGCTTCATCATTAAAAGTCAGCAGCATCCCATTATGAACTGGCACCCAGGATGACATGTGACTCTATACAGTTTGTAACGGCTTTAATCGGAATGGAACTCAGAAGTAGCAACAATGTTATAAAGTGGTATTATTAAGTTTCCTTTTTTATCTAGCACGGCAATGTGACTACATTGGACCTGAGGTCAAGTACAGTGCAGTCCAAACATAATGTCGACGGTCAACATATGAACTGTTTAAAGTTTTGCATGCAGTTTGAACGCTAAGCGTGCGGTACGGTTCGCTCCGAGCCTTCTCGACGCGTAGCAAGTGATAAATAAAGCGTAATTGAGAGACGGAAACAGCCAATGAGTAAATCTCGTCCGTCAATTTATTTAAATTATTTATTAGTGGTTGGCTATAGACACCCGGCCGTGATCGTTTTCAGTGAGCGTTCACAGAGGTCGCTCCGGACGTGAACAGTGGCATCGATGCACCGGATAATCTGTATGTCGATATCGATAGTCCGAAAAGCAAGGTTTACAGGGTGGTGGGTCCCTCGTATGCGAGAGGCCGTCTGTGTTGTTACCACCTCTTTGTCTATTTCTGGCGCCAAGTCTAGTGTGTAAGCACTGTTGTGTTTCGGTTTGAAGGACATTGAAGCCAATGAAATTACTGGGCATTATGAGACTTAAAACCTAATGTCTCGGGGTGACAAGAGCAGTTTAGTGTCATGCAGTGCTTTGTAATTCAAAATTTTGTGTGGTATTCTTAGTTTATGAGCAAGGGTGGCGCTTACCATCAGGCGAGCCTTACCTACCTTACCGAGGCTTACCTTGCTCGTCTCTTCATTCAATCAAATAAAAAAAAGCTGTTCCGTTTGCTATGGTCAGGAAGGAGGCTGTGGGAGACGGCTGATCCCGAAATGCTAGCATGAATGCATGGGTACCTGTCAGTATGAAAGTCAAAAAAGGATTCATTCATATTTTATTCGTATTTATAAATCGAAAACAAATGACTCCATAGTTTCCTTAAACAAAATCGTACGATTACAAAATACAAACAACTGAACACTCACCTTTAGTTGATCATCTGAGAGCGTCAAACATTTTATCGACAAACGAAATTCATCGACCGTGATCCGAGGCGCAACTACCAACGAATTAGTTAATTTGTGCAGATACGACACAATGGACGAGGAAATAATACGTGTGCTCGCATCTACGCTGTAAGTACTTACGGCTACCGGGAGATTGTAATTGGCGTAATTGGACGAATCTGGACGCACTTAATAATGGCCCCATTGTCGTCATTCAAATGGCCAATTCATCGTTTGTGAAAGAAATGATTCATTACTTTTAAATTAAAAAGTTTGGTGTAGCTGTGAGCGTCGCACACGGACAGAGTTGGCTCGTCAAACCAACCAGTTTACCGTTATGACATGAAATTTGCGATTATCAAATAAAAAAAAAAATATCACATTAAAATTTTATATCGGACTATGCATTTGTTTTCACCTCAATTGTAGTTGTATTTTTTTTTACTGTAATTTTACTAAATAAGTACCTAATATTTATGCATGTAAACTACCTGATACCTGTCGAGGTACTCATAGCCAGTTGCACTCACTCATCGCTAAATGATTAGCGAGTTAAGCAACCCATGGCGCGGTCAACCTAGGGATGGGTGAACGCTTAGTAGTAATTCCAACGAAGCGTCTCCGTGTTTCGGAAGGCACTGCTATCAACTGACAGTAGTCGTTAAGCCAAGTCGGGGGTATTTGGGTAGCTTGAAAACTTTCGACACTAGGTTGGCCACTGACCATTCGATATAGATAGATACAGAAACACATATTATTACTATAAATATATTAATATAGTGTAATACAAATAGGATAGAATGTGAGACATGTAAGAAGTACATAGTTCCGCCAAGATCACGTAGTCATAATTTAAACAATGAAGATTGTCTGGCCCGAAACTCGTTCTGCCGAACATGGAAATCTCTAAATAGAACAAATACATTACAGGGTTGTACTCACCCATTGATGTCGGTGATTGACCAAAAATGCTTCAGAACAGCCTTCGCCAATAAGTACCAGATCTGCGTCCACACCCAAGAAGACTTATCGATGGAGTTCGACAAGAACGCCTTCGTCTCTTCGTCTGGATGCAGCTGAACAAACTTCTTTTGCAGTTCCGGACTCAAACTATTCTGATTCACGCGGTACCACTGCAACAAAAGATACAGACAAACACAAAAGTGATAAATCACTGACTGGCGTTGCAAAAACATATTCCTTTCACTAATAGTAATAACGCAAAACACGTAGACAAGACATCTAAGCGAATTAAGACGTGGACAGCAGACGGTTTGCGTAGTAATGATCGGGTGTTGCGTCGTGAACATTTCTTCTTTTTAATGCATTATATAAATTGATGTTTAACAACCATTGGTCCAAGTTCTTAATGAAAGCCTACAAAAAGAGTAATCGAGTGCAAATAAGAGAGTGTAGTATGAAAGGAGCGTGTTGCTCGTCACCCGTTGTGTGTTTAAGTCAGCCGCCGCGGCCCTACAAAGGGCATTGCGGCGGCTGTTAATTTCACGCTGCCTCGAATTAACATTTCTTTACGCCACAGAATAATGACGAATTAAAAAAAAATCTCGCCTCTACATGTAGCCGTAATGACGGCGGGCCGCGTGCGAGCGGGACGGCGCGAACTCATCAGCCCGACTTAATTAATACCAGATCTGTCTTTGTATTAAAATCGAACGCGGCCGAATAAAAAACGTACGGCTTCTGTAAATGAGACAACTGGCCGTAAGCCGACCACAGGGTTCCATCGACAAAAACTTCTTTTACGATGAGGTAACAGATAGAAATCGACAATAGTTCACTTACAGATAACGGCGACGTAATTCAATAAAATATATTAATTAATAAGTGAATAACCAAAGTTTATGTACAATACATACATTTTAAATATTAAGAAATAATCTAAACGATTAGATATACACGAAATTAGAGTTTGCATATTAATTCTTGGTCACTGAAATTGACTATTGATTGATATTTAATAATATTTCGACTGTTTTGTTAAAAAATTAATTTGTACAGACATAAAAATAAAATGAATAGTAAAGAATATATCTAACTATACACTACAATTTGTTTCTCTTATGTGAATTATCGTGCAATACTAAGATTTTGTTACAACAAAGTATGATTATGTTATAAATCAGTAATAAATGGTTTCTATCTTTTTGCTCACGGAATCCCAAACTAAAACTAGTAGTTGAAACAATCGTCACGGTAAATCGAAACATCGGAGTTTTAGTAGCGCGTATTAAATTTTATTGGGTGTCCGCCGAGACGCGAGGTGGCCCGAACCGATAGATAACTCACCAATTTAGTTTTTTATAAGCTCCACATACGTCAATCTATATTCAACACAATCAAACGACATTGCAAATTGATTTCATTTCTGATAAGTTAACAGATACAATTCTTTTAATGAATGTTGTAATTTATTCTAATAGAATGAAGTTGAGAATGAAGCCACGTTCTTCATTTATCATCAGATTCTGATCACCATCTGTAAGGCATAGAAACCTTCTATAATCATCGAATTCTATGAGCCCAAATACGATATCACTGCAATCAATTATCATGGAGTTGGAAGCTGCAGAGGGCTTGGTTGCAGTCAGATGGTCGAGGTGACTTACCTAACAACACTCGACACGCACAGACAAACAGATAAAGGGGATAAACTAAAACACACCTCTTTTATGTCCGCGGTAAAAATACAATTGATTTAACAATTTTCATAAAATATTCTTAAGTATATAAAGTAACTTTGTGGATCTTTTAAAGAATTCCAAAAATATATCAAACTTTTTAGATCAAAAGTTTAATTAAGCAACATATCGCGGCACATGCATACACTTCTAAAGCATTAAATAAAAATCCATCGATCGGGGCTTATAATATATATTCAGATGTTTGTGCAAATAATTTTGATTCTAACACGTAGCGGTAAAATATTTTGTTATGGTAATGCCAAGAATATAAATGTATAACATCAAATCTCTTACGCACACAGCCTCAACGTATGAAGCACTTCGAAAACAAAGAAGACAAATTAGTTTCCACGTACAATGATGCTGACAGATGGGACGATAATGTGAAGAGTTGTTTGTCAATGCTAAAGAGGTCGCGAGATGTATAAAACGGTCAAATTTTGTCCAAAATCATAACACATAAAGCCATCGATATCCAGAACATTTTACGACGAACCGCAAAAAATATCGTAAAAACCGAGGAAAATAAATATTTAGTACCGAATACTGATAGCGAATCACGTTGGTGATTATGCAATGTGCCGCCTTTACATTTAAAATAGCCTGCATCCGAACTACGGGATTCGACGAGGCGAATTCTCCAGACGGAATACAAATTGTGGAAAATTTTAAATGTCATTGATGATAAAGGTTGTTACATACACATTAACATTTTCATGTTAATGTTGCAGAACGGCAACGTAGAAAAAATCTTTACAATACTGTCACATTTGTATTGTACGTCAACACATCTCAGGTTCTGGATTAATATCTACATAGTGAACACTTTTTTTGCCATAGAAGAATGTAAGGCAGATCTTCATATAGCATTAGTATAATTCGCTTGCTGTTTTGTTGTAACGCTTATAATAGACACCCAGTTAGATTATTTATGAGAGTCATGTTTAGGATTCATTTTCAGCTCGTGTAAAGTTACATTTGCAATAACAATATCCTCATTTTAAAAGTCTACCTGTTGTGGAAGACAAATCGAGAATGATTTATTCAAACCGACGACATATCGAGGACGAATCGATTTTTTGTTTATTTTTGTGTCTATGTGGGTTACCGATATCCGTGGGATGGTCAGCGGGTCACTTGCGAATAAAAATATTTTCATTATATTCAATGTTCCGTAGAAAAATGTCTCGTACGCAAAGAGCTCAATGTGTTCATAATCCTGTATGGACTCTTTAAAACGTAGGTCAATCAAGGTGCCTCCACACCATCGGCGATGAATCACAGGACGGAGGACCTTTCAGACGCCGGCCGTTCACCTCCGCCTAATGAATCAAAGCATTCACGAGTATATTGTCAATATGAAGCAAAATATTAAAGCTGACGGCGCTCGCACTGTACAATACTCAAATTAATTTCCATTTAAATGTGCGAGATGAACAGCGAGACAGAGGGTCATCTTAAGGTAGCCAGTTCGATTTTAACATGTCATTTCACAACTACTGAAGGCGTCACCGTATAATTTAGAGTTGAGTGTGTGCATGTGAATTACTTGCGCAGAATGTATATCGCCACTGAAAGGGTAAAAATTCTAAAGCACCAATAGGTACGTGAATTTTAAGGTAGAGCGTTTTAAAGTGTTTTTTATGATAATAATTCATAATAATTTTAATGATTTCATAATAATTTTATTAGGGAAAAAATAGAAGTTGTACTGAAACTTATCCAGTAGGTAATAGATAGTAGCTATATATGAATTTTTATCGTAAAAAAACAACCTTAAAACATTCTATCGTAAAGCTCACGTATTGACGCTTTAGTATTTTTTCCTTACCATTGACAATATGCAGTGTGCACGATGAGAGCTTAGTTTTAAAGAGCAATCTGTCCCGCACAATAGGAACAGCATAAATCGCGGTTTGATGCGCTTTACGTAAGTATGAGTAACTAGGCTATATGACAGGAAGTGGTCTGACTAAACGTTGTATGTTCGCAAGCTAAGTGGCGCGCGGTATCCCGGTGGATTCGCCAGTAAGCGGCTCTAGAGCTTGTTTGCCGGGCGCTCCATTAAAATGGGATCAAGCGGGATGCAGATCGCTCGGACGTGTGTTCTACTAAGCAGAACGGGTACTTGTATACATGGAAATGGATGACGTCGGAAACTGATTATCTTTAACGGCTTATTCCATTCGTCGTACATTAATTATTTTTCGTGTGTACCTACTGCACTTTTAATGCACAATCTGCCGAGCTTTACAATTTCGTTTACATGTTATTCTAGCGCGTCTAATATGCTTATTTTTGTGTTTTATTGTTAAGGAATTTTTAATATTAAGTAATATGCTCTTAGCGCATGTTCACAGCTAAGACATAGTTAGTAAGCCATATTAGAGTACACTTGCGAAGCTCTACCTATTTAAGTAAAAGACACCGTGGCTGAAATCGGCTTGGAAAACATCATCAGCACATCATCACCATAATATTTGATGTAATCTGTTATTAATTAATATACTGGAAAATTAATTGTAAGTGGATCGGCGAGGTCAATACGGCACTGAAGTAAATTTCAATTTCCAAATATAATATTAATAAGACTGTTATTACCTACATTTTAATATATTCACTATAAATTGATGATTACTTGCTAAAATATTGATCAGTACATGACTTGCTAGTAGTTGCTATCAAACATATAATACTAATCCCGTATTTAATCAGAAGGGTTAGGCTGGTGTCCACCACGCTGGGTTAAAGCAGGTTGGTAGACTTCTAGACTATACCTTCCGATTCTCATGGAGAATTCTCAATCCATTAGAAAGAAGTGAAACTGTGTTCTAAACGGCCCGAACCGGCCAAGGGCCCCCGCCGGCCTGGTTCAAGACGGCCCTGGCTATTAGTACAACACATACAATAATTTATGGTTGGCATATCAAGCAGACAATAAGCAATTCATAATCTGTGTTAATAGCCCAAAGCAAAGACGTATGAAGCGTTAACTTTAATTAAATCTCCGCATTGGATATAGTACAGTGGAACAATTGAATTCAACTAGCACTCCACGACGCTACTGACCAATAAACAATCATGCTGTACGTACGTTATACGTTAGATAATAACAGATTTATTTTAAGTGTCAGGACTATCAAAGAGTCAATATGTGTAGATACGTTATTCGGAGATCTATTATTATGTTAAGTATTTATAATATGCCGAGATACCTAATAATAAAAACGAAGATTTTTTTTATAAGTGGTAAAGCCACACCGTAGGCATTTTTGTTTACAGTGACATGTCGTTTTTTTCGAGCACGGTAAAGTGACTGCACTACACCTGATGGTAAGCGCCTGATGGTATAAATGTTTCTTCCCACTCCAAAGAGGGAAGGCATTCAAGCACCAATCTCACAGAACACCACAAAACCGACGTGTAGTAGTTGCTTGCTGTTGCGTTTCGCGTTCTTTGATTACAGGAAGGCCAATAGCCACTTCCTCTCTCTTCCCAATCCACATTACTTTCCTTCAAGGGCAGCACCGCTCCCATTCGTATTGGTGGTTCGTATAATTGTTCATACAGTGGAGAGTACTTATCATCAGATAACCAATTTGTTCCTTTGCTGGCTCCCCGTAAAAAAATATAACTTTTATTATTATCATCAAACTGCGTGTTGAGCATTTTAAAAGGCGTGCAGTGCAGTGCAGCAACTATTCTGAACATGGTGATACATCCATCACACCTTCATGGACGCTTATACCCGTGGTTTCAAGATTTTTTTTTGTCATTTCCCAAAGACAAAAACAAGATCAATGAAACATCCTTTCTAACTGTGTTGGGAAACAATATAATCTTTGAGTTGCGATATCACGACCGGCCCAGGGGCCACCGTTGCGTAATTGTTTTAAACTCGTCTTTTAATTGTTCTATCGAGGGTTGCGATTTATGGGTAGACGTGATCTCCGGCTGTAATGCCGTTCAGATTCATTTACACTATTATTTCCGCATCGCCGGCTGGTGGGAATGTAGCATTTAAAAATTCAATCAAGGATCTCATTCGAATAATTTCTAGAGCGGTTCCTATTTTTTTTTTGTATTACTGTAAAGACATTTTCGCGATTCATTGAGGGATATAATGACTGGTTTATTTAGCTAGACTTTATTTTTAAACAATGCAGTATTATCGCCCTGGTAATAATCGTGGGATATGTCTATAATAGTTATTTATACAGTGTTTAGCCTTGCAAAGTTGAGTGAAGTTTGAGACATGACACTATGGCAACGATACATACAACTTTTACTACTTAGGTCCCAAGTGTAAATTAAAAGTTCTACATTTTGCTAGACTAATACAGTTTCGTATACAGCTATGGGTAATGAAGAAAAGGTAATTATTTGAGATAAACATATTGTCAGTGGATGAAAGAGATCATACAGAACGTGGACACACGTTCAAAAGATTTACGAGTGTATTTAAACTGGTTTTACATTAAGCACCAGCGGGGCCGATTTGATCGTAAAATCAGCCGTTATGTCCCGAGACAATATCGTTGTCGGTTACCACCCAAGCGACGCGCTGTTAAATTAACTTCGCGTCAACTATTGGCCAGTTCTATACTCACTAAATACATTCTATATTTATTGAATCAAAATGTTATCAACATTTTCAATTTGATGTGTTCCAAGTTGTTCTATGTGTACAATAAAAACGTGATAAAGTTATTTGCCGATGGCGATTGTTGAGCGAGCAGCGAGCGTTGGAATCAGAATTATTCGGTAGCAAAGAGAGCAATTAAGTGAGCTCACGCCATAGCAGGCGATTGTTCGGACGCGATCGGTGATCGGTCCCCCCATTGTCCGTTAAAATTAACAGAGCCAGCAAAAAGGCATCGTTTAAAAAACGAGCGGGAGAAGCTTACTCTCAGTTTAAATGGAAATGTATGATATCTAAATAAATATACACGTTTCTTTTATTTGATTTTTATCCTTCAATTATATCAGCTTACAAGTAGTTAAGAGGCAGTATTTTCGCATTGTACGCCCAGTGTCCAACAAAAGCAACTATTAGCGGGCCTCCTGGGTCAGAAGTGTTTAATGTAAACCTGAACAAAAGTAATGCGCGAGTCGTAGTAGGTCGGCCTTGAGTGCGACTGCGATCCCGCACCTACGGGCCCCACATAAGTTAATTCCGATTCAACGATTTATACAAATCGCATTTTGATCACATTCAGTGTACATTATACAATTCGATAACGCAAAAACGGCTACGTGGCAAGAAGAATGCTTTTGGTGATCTACGTATTTAAGATCTATTTGGTGTAATTTATACTATACCTACGTTTATGAGGTTTGTAATATCAGTCAGTGTATTCCCGGAAAATTAGTACCTCAGATATTCAATAATTAATGCATCCATGCAAATGTTATATACTAATACATTAAAATTTGCTCCACGGCACGACATAGACTCTGACGATTTTTTTTTATTTGTCATACAAGAATTTGAAAAATGGAAAATGGCTGGTGGATGGCATGGATGGAATGATGGTCTAAATTGCGTACGATTTGGACCGTGTGAACAGACTTTTAATCGAATTGATCAACAAAACCTTACAGTTTCTGTTGGCTCAAATTTCTTGTTGAAAACGATTCGACTTGTCTAAACCTTGGCCCTTATTCTGTATGAACTTGTAACGCGACCACGTGACGCGAATATCACGGAATCAGCACCGAAATACATTATTTAAGCCAATGTCAAGTGTTGATAACAAGCACGCGACGCGTTTATACAATTTGACATTGGCATAGAGAACACCAATCAACGCCAATTTGTCGAAGTCAACGGAGAATCCACACGGTCCTAGAGATAGAGAATAAGGCCCTTCATAAAACGTTGCAGTTTGGCGCGAGCCTAAAGCCCAGACCCGAAACTCGGCCGTCAAACGTTAATCGAACGGCGGCCACTGATTGAATTGATTGAAAAAGAAACGCGGGTAGGTTCGCGGCGCGTAATGCCCGCGCCTCGGCCGCCGGTATTTTTATAGCCTGTACACGTCCTAGAACGCGAGGGCGACACATTCCCGACAAGGCGACGTTTTTGCAGCGCCAACTTTCATTAGACACCGCGCGCCGCTGGGACCGAGGCGTTTCCTTTTAATAAATGAGTTATGCGTTTATATCCAAGATGGCCGCCGCTTTTATACCACTAGAGTGTCAAAATTTTTACGACCGTCGACCGTTTTTGATCACTATATATTCGAATTACTCGACTTGGTTGGCAAGCATTATTTTATCTTATAAGGTATAATTAGCTTTCTTCCTATTTTCCCCAAAGGTTTTGATGGCACCAACGTAAGTAAAGCATAACCTTTCAGTTGATGATGTATTTCCTGCGCGATCGCAATTCGTTACGCGTCACAGTGTGTTATTTGGCCTTACATGTGACACGCTCGTTTTATGTGTTTTTTGGGTAGCTAACAATCAAACAAAACTCTTGTTAAAACTCCGCCGGCTCTAACTACAATAGTTTAAGAGAAATAAAAAAAAATGAGAAAAAGCCATAGAAACTATAGAAACACAATATTTCATTTTTGGATTGGATTTTCACACTAAATGTTTTAAGGTATGATAGAAAATCGGTATAGGAACCATATTTTATTTTGAAAACTTTAAAAATCTTGCTTAATTAGGTGGGACAACAAAAAAACTATGATTTAGTCATTATTTTTTTTCTGGAGATTCTCTTCATGGTCGTGTTTTTTTAAAATGTCAAAATGGTGTATGCTATAATAACTATCACCACAAAAAAAACCAGATTCAATAAACCCAGGATCTCGGAAATATTGAATTTTAAAATTGTGAGTTAGGGTTGTCAATTAAACCTGTATGCAACGTAAACTACTTATTTCAAACAAACATTATTCATTGTGATTTATTATTTTTGACTGAGATATTAACCGGTGTAACTTATCTCGTGCATAGTTCAAGATTATATGGAAAATTTGTGCTTTATGCACATTTTGTTTAAGTTAAAAAAATTTAAGTATTGGTTTTTCGAGTTTTCTAAAATCATCATTCTTGGTCCAAGTGGTATTCCTCTCGTACGAGCTCCCTTGGAATATGAGGCCAGCAACGAGTCGGTTTACTTTTAAGCCTATGGCTGGCGAACACTTAAAGTTTTCAGGCTCGTCTCAAATTTAATGTATTTTTGTTGGTTTCTCCTCATTATCTAACTGTTATCTCACATTCTAGTTATATAATTTGTTAATACTTTACCATCTATTGCGGTTAAATATAATTTGGGATCTGATATTATACTCTGACCCTCATCAGTTTCTCCGTGAAGTGATGTAAGTTGACTTACTTCAGCCTCGACCCGCATTTTTTCTTCGAGAATTAGTTGTTTTGTCTCATTTCGATACTGGATCTTCAATGGACGACAAAACCTGTAGGACTGTGGGCTTGGGTTAGACCACAACACAAAGCCGTCACTAGTTTTTAGTTGCAGAGGAATGTACGACGTTGTAAATAAACAATTTTCATTTTGGTCATCACCATCTAAAAACCTTTGTTTATAAAAAGACTGCCCCGTACTTCCATCAAACCCCCAAGAACCCTCAAATATACAATAAATAATGTTTTTCTGCTTTTGTTTGCAATATTGTGAAAATTTTCGGTACATAATTTTATGATTCTGCGGAATGTGTGTAGTAACAAACTGTGAACTGAGACACTTGCTTCTCTTTCAGTAATAACTATATATTCTTCAGGATAACACATGTTTTTGGCAATTTGCAATTTATAATATGGAGGATACGCTAAGAAACCTCTTTCTTTCAAATCTTGCTGTATGAAAGTGTTATCTTCCACAGTTAGTTTTCTATCAATTACGAAAGAAAGGGCTTCATCAGGGGTATATGGTTTAGGTTCCACTTTCTCTTTGATGGATGTTGCAATTTTTTTAGGACGAGTTGGACTTTTTAGACATTCATTAATTACAAACTCTAACCCTTGCGCAGAGCTTTTGTTCAGTTTTTCACCGCAGATTTTGTCAGTTACAATTTTGGACATAATTTTTATTATTTTTGGCTGATCTTGAAGTGACTCTTCTATACTTTTTCGAATACGACATATTTGACGGGATTTTTTTCCAAAAATACCGATTTTCATAATTCCGAATGGTTCCAAATTCCTAATATAACAATTCCGATTTATCATTCATCCTATTTTTATAATTCCTAAATTTCAATATTCCTAACGTTTATAATCTATACTTATAAAATAACATGTCCTGACTGACTGACTGATTCATCATCACTGAGCGCAGACTATCAAGGCTACAAGCATGAAATTCGGACTGTATATTCATTTTGTTATGTAGGCACCCACTAAGAAAGGATTTTAGAAAATTCTACCCCAAAGGGGTCAAAATAGGGGATGATAATATGTATGAAAGTCCGTCATTTTGAAAGTTACATAAACAAAATTTTGTATTTCGGTTATTGACGTAAAACAAATAAATACGTTTTTCAGGAATTTTGGAAATTTTATTTAATTAGGGATGAAAAGGGGGTGAAAGTAAATACGGAAGTGAGTTTGTTTGTTACGCTTTCACGCCTAAACTACTTAACCGATTTTGATGAATTTATCTACAGGGATAGATCGGGATCCTGGAGACGGTTACAGGCTACTTTTATCCCGGAAAATGCTGTTCACGCGGGCGGAGCCGCGAACAAAAGCTAGTAATTACTATTCTCAAAATACCGAGTTTTAATGGGTCGAACAACAAAAAGTCCGACTTAATGATAATTCGAAATATCAAAAATACGAATTCAACAATAGAGGCCATCTGGCGCTCGGCGGCCGCTACCGCGGCACGCTCGCTACGCTCGCTCGCCTTCGCGGTTCAATGGTCACGGTTCTAACCTAACCTTACCCAAAGGATTCACCAACAATAGAGGGGATCTGGCGTTAATTGCCACTTTTCTAACCTAACCCCAAAGAATTTAATAACAGTAGATGGTACCCGACGCAGGTAGATATAAGAAAAAGAAGAAAACACAAGAAATATTAATACACAAATATTAATAACAAAGTAGATGTTTTAAATTACATTAAACGTTAATTATAGATTTTGAATATATATGCGTAACTGCATATTATACTAACTGAATCAGAATCCTAATTCTATAGTTATTCGGGGTATTGAAAATCGGAATGTCGTATTTCGGACCAAGAACCCATCGAGCGTTTGATTCTTCGAACTTATAAAAATCGGAAAACAAACAAATCGCATTAACGACTTTCGGTAAAATAAATTTCGTAAATGTTAATAATAGACATTATAATTTTAAGGTATTATGAAATTCGGACTTTTGAAAATCGGAACATCGATTTCGAATTCAATTCATTTCGGAATTCAGTTCGGAATAAAATATTTCGGAGTATTTGGGTGTTGCCGTGTAAGTCATTAAATTGATTGACTTAATCAACTTAAATGTTCAATACTTTGTGACAGCCCTATTTCCATAGAAATTTAGAAAAAACTTAGAAACACGATATCTCCGAGATCTCGCTAGATACATGTTTGGAATTTTCTCAAGTTGAAGGTACTATACATAAGAATATTATGCAAACAAAAAAAAACACGACCATTAAGTAGTTCATTTTATATTTATTTTTTTCGTTATATAACAAAATAATTATTTACCCTCGTTCTTGAAATGTTAGGGCCTCGCAATTTTTACACATAATATATTTCGAACCAAAAATTTATCAGTATTATTACAAAGGGGGACAATTGCTTTATTGAAGAAATAAAGACAAAAAACTGTTTCATGGAGGTCAATGACCTTTCACAAGAATAATTTTATCTCTAAAATTAAGTGAAATATCAAAACGGGCATTTTTTAGAATACTTCATTAAAGTATAACCTATTAAGATAAAAAATAAAACTGGCATGTCCGCAACTAAGGCAAAATAACACATAGTGCGCGTATTTTTAACTTTATGAAAACACAAAGTGGCTTAAAATATCCTAACCTAAATGACAGTTAAAATATCATCATCATCATCAGCCACAAGACGTCCACTGCTGAACATTGGCC
This sequence comes from Amorpha juglandis, assembly GCA_949126905.1. Lineage (NCBI taxonomy): Eukaryota > Metazoa > Arthropoda > Insecta > Lepidoptera > Sphingidae > Amorpha > Amorpha juglandis. Next base: position 6,935,431 of record OX421376.1, read on the forward strand.
TCCCCAAAGATTTCCAGACCGACCTGTTGGAAGCGGCCTGCATCCAGCGACTTCCTGCGATCTTTATCAGGTCGTCTGTCCACCTTGTAGGTGGACGTCCAACGCTGCGCTTGCCAGTACGTGGCCTCCATTCCAGAACCTTTCGGTCCCATCGGTTATCGGTTCTGCGAGCTATGTGGCCTGCCCACTGCCACTTCAGCTTGCTAATCCGCTGAGCAATGTCGGTGACTTTCGTTCTTCTACGGATCTCCTCATTTCTGATTTGATCACGTAGAGAAACACCGAGCATAGCTCTTTCCATAGCTAAATATAATATAAATCAATTACAAAAGTGGGAGCGACGTGGGTCTTGATAAAAACAACAACCTATATATAATTTTACATGTCTTGCGAACTCGACTTTGAAAAATGTTTGTCAAAATTATATAAAAAAAAAAACAAAAAGGGAATCGCCGATACCGCGCTGTCAAACAGGAATTTATGAGAGGCTTTATTCTAAAAAAGAGGTTCGTCATGTACGATGCTTTACAGTTTTTACAATTGTCAACTTTCGGTATATTTATTCACTCATTCATACATTTCTTGCTCTACTGCGTTCTGGTTTAATGCCTGTATTTTATAACGTTCGTATAACAAACGTCATAAACACAAGTTAATTTAAAGTGGACATAGCATCTCTCGTATAGAACATCTATCAACAAAGAATCTTCCGCTGGCTCGCTGTATTTTAATCGAATTTTATTTACGGTGCCTCATAGGAAATAAAATAATCACCGCGGCGTTGATTTGCATACAATGGTAAAATAATTTTACGCGCGTATCGCAGCGCTTAATTTTACTTTTTATTTGGCCTTCCGCGCCCTATCTACTAATCAAACGGTCGGCTCGCCGCTCAGCCTTTTAAGTGTTAACATTTTTTAAGATTTTCTTGTGAGATTTTTTCATATCTAGGTATATCCATATTCAATAACACAAAGTAATACGCTTGATCGAACCAAGTTCAGAATATATTTGTTATAATTTTTTTATAAAATTAAGTTTGCAAGCCTTGAGGGTTCGTCGTAGCCGTGACACTTCCCAATCGGCAGTTAAAGCGCATCACGCAGGTCTGGGGCCCGGGGCCCGGGCGCGGTGGCGGCCGCACCGGTGCGTGTGGGACAGACGGCAGACTGCGTGGCGAGGTCGCGCCGCTCGCGGTTCGCGCCCGTCAACAGTCGTCTGGACGCCTCGCCGGCCGCCGCGTTGCACCGCGCGCCGTCTACGCTCCACTATACACATTACTGACTACGGAGTCTGCCTTCACAGTCCACTTGCATTACCTATATAGCGCCAGCCAACACATTAGCCCGGACAAACTATATCAACATTCAGAACGTGAAAAATTATATCCCAATTGTATTATATTCAGAGCAAACATCGTCCGTCATAAATTTAGCGCAAAAGTGCCAGCGACGGCCGACTAGCAACAAAAGGGCATGACTTTTCCCGCAAAAAAGATGATCCTTAATCTGATTAAATCTCCATCGCGGCGGACGTCGGACCGTGAAAGATTAATGAATATTTGTGCGAGGATTCCCGGAGCTGGGTTGGCACGTAGCGCTGTCATAATCATATTAGCTGAGACCGAAGGCCGGCTAGACACGCACGCACGCACCGCGCGGTTACACTCGCTAGTGGCTACTTACTGACTCGACTCGATCCACACTGGGACCACCACTGCCACATTGTCAATGGGAGCGTCATATAGCAATAATCTACAGCTTCTGATCATATGATCATTTACATTTATTATACCTATCTAAATATATATTTTGAATTGCATATTTAAATAATATTGAGTTATATCATCAAATAAATCAGCAAATAGTGAATTCAGCTAATGAATTTTTTAAAGCTATCAAAACATCACAGAGGGAGTTTGGCCCTTTGAAGCCCATTTAACTAGGTCCCTCGTATGCGAGGCTGTCTGGCTTGGTACTACCGCTAAGCAGCAGTATGTAAGCGCCATTTTGATTCGGTTTAAAGGACATTGCAGTCATTGAAATTACTGGGCAATATGAAACTTAACATCTTACGTCTCGGGGTGAGACGTGTAGTCCAGTGCCATGCAATGCTTTGTAATCCAAGGTTTTATGTGGTGTTGCTTCGGTTTTTGGTCAAGCATGGCGCTTAACATATGGCGAACTACCAGCTCGGGTCGACATTCAAGCACATAAAAAATACTAAAAATGCGTCACCATATTCGTAGTCGGATAAAGCAAATTAATATCATCTCTAGGGATAGATTGAAACACGTACCAAACCCCCGTCAAGACGGCAAAGAAACAAAAAACAAACGCTTTCCATCATTCACTTGTTTACATACGAGGCGCGTATGAGGATATTTAACACTGGCCACTTAGTTTTCAAAGCATGCCCTACCAAAAGGATCTTATTACCGTCAGTGGTGTAGCAGTGATACTGATTATAATTTTTAATACATTTCTCGGTAAGTACATAAAGTAGCGATTACAAACATGGCGTAGCGGGCGATACGCAACGCGTTAATGTAAGTGTTTTCGCCGCATGAATTATACATTGAATTGTTCTGTTGGGCTCTTTATCTCGACACAGGGCGGGTGCATCACACACGCTCTTGTACATCGAACTTAGTAAAGGTTTGCAGTTTACTTTGCAATATAGGTTTTGTTACAATTTATACTAACCAACTTATTGGTTTAGTTCTTCAGATTCTTTGAGTTGGTTTGTTTGTGTGAGATTTTTCTATTTTCCTGGATTATGTTTCATGATGTATAAATTAAATAATTTTGTTAGCTATGGCGTGTAAATTCCAACACGATCGCGACGAGTGTGCTGTTTTCCATTGAAGAGCTTATTTTTTTACTCAGTACTCCATCATTGAATCATTACCAAATGTATATAGGACTATACCGCAGCCAAACTCTATCGAATTATTTTTTTTCCAATAAAATCGGTTCTTAATTGGCTGAGACATCGATGTACTTATATAAAAAAAGCAATTAAACAACTAGTCGAATTGAGAACCTCCTCCTTTTTTGAAGTTCGGTTAATAATAAAGGATCTTAGCCTACTTTTTATATATATATAAGCACACACCTGTATCCCCGAAGACGTAGGCAGAGATGCAACTAGTGCACGTTGCGCAACGTGTTACGCGAAACTAGATTTCGTCCTATGATATATGTCGAGCCTGTCATATTAATTAAATTTATACAAACATGTATGAACAGTTTCAAAGAGCTCTACATTTGTCGATGTACGTAGAACGTGTGAACAAGTTGAAGCTATATCGTTATGTATGATCTATATGAGACTACTTGATGCAGGCATAGAAAGGTCAAGTGTTCTGGAGTGACAAGTCACAGCAGTTTATTGTCACAGCTGCACTGTAAGGCCACAATTGAAATTACCGCATATCGAGTGAGCTCAATAAACACACTCGTAAAAAAATCAATTGTTAAGACCCGAAAGAAATTAAACGTGAGAATGTATTGTTCTATACAAGCGTGAACAAAACGAAAATCGTTATTTGCGTTAACCAGCTCTCAGGTCGTTTTCGACCTGCTTTCGTGAATATAAATCGCATTAAATAAAAGCTTTATTTATGACGTTCATGCCCCGAATTGAAAAAAGTAAGTTTGTGTTTATATACATGCGTGGGACTCTTTAGCCGTAAACCTCGTATTATATCCGTCCCAAAGGTAACGAAATATTACAAACGCGACAGAAACTGTGCCCAAATAACAATGGACCCTAAATATCAATTAATTTAAGGAAAAACTTTTTTAACACATACGGACCAGCAATAATTTGGAATTCGAATACAATGACACATATCAATCACTATAATTCATTATGTTTTAATTAGCTAATTAAAGACGTTGCCATTTGTGTAGTGTCTGTAATTCCATGGTATTTTTCGAACGAGACGAGTTATGGAGTTGTTCTTAATTTTGCACATTTTACGAGTGAGGCAAGTGCATCTCGTTCGAATGTCGCACTTAAAAGCGTCTGATGGGCCAATATTTCACACGATAATGACAAAAATGTTTATAACAACACGACTCAATGGATTAAATTTCAAGTACGTTCGGTCCTATTTGGAGTTTGATCGTTGGAAAATGTAAAGAGGGCGTCGGAGTGGTAATTAATTATTTCATATGGCTTGTGGTGGTAATAAAGACGGACTCATCAATGATTCAGTCGAACAAACAAAGCGCGCGTGCAACACAGGCATTATCCGCCATAAGACATCATAAACGGAGCACCATCATCTGGCCTTATAAAAAATTCATGCTCATCTCACATTTCGGCGCCCCTCTTAATTTCGCGTGAGCCTCTTCTTGGTTCGTGTAAAAACTTCGGGTGTCTTTTTATGACTTTTACTGCGGTATAATTGGGGTGGGGCGAGCGCTCGCGTCCCCGAGGTGACATAAATATACCTCTCCCCCCCACCGGCCCGTGCCCGCTCGCACTCCTCGGTTTCAACTACCTCCTACTTAATCTCATGTAAGGCTATGCGACTCGGAAGTAGTTCACATTAAACCTCTTAGCAACCACAAGCCAAATGATATAATCACTTGGGTCAACAGTATTAAAGATATTTTCTTTATTACACGATAACTAAATGCATGCGAGCTTAATAAGTACAGGAAGTAAAGGTGTGGCAAATGAATTTTACTTACATTTTGTAACAGTACCTTTTGCACGTCTGATAAAATTAATACGGTAATGTTTTGTGGAAGACCCAAAATATTAAATTGCTTTTGGTATTTCCTGTGACAATTTGAAACAACCAATGGATCGTAAGAAAGCTACAACCAAATCCGGAACTGTTAGAATAAGCAAATACGATTTCAATATAGAGTTACCAGTGATGCGCGAGTTGGAAAGACACGTATCTAGCTGTTCCTACGTACATGTGTGCTCTGTTGTATGGACCCTCGTGTATGCACGTGTGTATTTATTTGTAAATTCCGAATAGCTTTCAATATGTAGACGCGGTGAGTCCCGCCTGTCGATCCACTCCAATATCGCACTCGTTGTACGACGTCACGAAGGCGACGCCATTATTCGAGCCGACGATTGACTCACGCGGGAGCCCTGAACACCCGCCTCCTCAGCGTCGCATGATAGATGAGACCCAAAAAACATATCCGTAATTGAGATTTCTATTACATAAATTGAACGCGATCAGTTTTTTCCATGTTTGTTTACATAATGTGAGTGGCGTTAGGCGTTGGCGACGTCGTCGGGCGAGCTATCGCGTTTCGGAAGTGTTCGCGGACGTCAATTTGTATATTGTCATTATTAGAGTTGGCGCGGAAAGTTTGGGCGCGTTCATCCATCATGGTGTGACGGCCGACCGGTCCGATATCGCGCCTAATACGTATTGATTTCCCACTTAGCGTTTTTCTTGGGAATCGCGGCGCTCCACCCTTCCGCCGTTCGGAGCCTAACGAGCTGTTTGTTCTCCACTTGCGACAACTAACCTAGTTGTGCCTTTTCAAGTATCTATGCCTCCCACCTCTACTGTATTATATCCGTACATATAAATGGCTATATTAGTAATTTTTTTTAGCCTAAGCTCATGTTACTGACATCAATCAGTAGGTATTAGACAGTCTTTGTTGACGCATTGGCTGAGTAGCCGGCTGCGAAGCGGGAGACCGTGGGTTCGGGAATCGAGATCCTTCCTCGTAGTTCCTGATGCCCACGACACAGGTTAACCTAGTATGGGGTCAGGGCTATGTGTGATTGTTGGGTGTATTTATTTATTAGTGCAGTACGGTAAACTCGGGACATTTGTGTTCATAGGAATGTATACATATTTGTGCTCTACGGTACCACTACCGGTACACATGGTGAAAAACCCGCCATAGTGGGTCATTTAGGTAAGCCCCGTTCTGGGGTCATATGTTGTATATCCAGTTACTTCGGCTGGTAAAATTCTGACCAATTCATACCATTTGGATTGTACTGAATTCACCATCGTGTACATTTTAGTCACATTGCCGTGCCAGTAGAAAACAAGATACGTCGATTATGACTATTGTGATAACTTTATTCTAATACTTTTTATGAATGTACCAAATCAAATTGTATAACAGTTATAAGACGTAGGGAGAGAGGAAAACTAGAGTCAGAAATCATAATTATTTACATATTTTTCTTTATTAGCGTGAATGACGAAACGAGCAGTCGTTCGCTTATAATAAGCGTCATGCCTGACCATGAACAGAAGCAACTTCACACATAATTTTGAATTTCGAAGAACTCTATAGCACTAGACTACGATCATCCCGAGACATAAGATGTTAAGTAACATGGTGCCCCGTAGTTTCATTGCCACTGCCGGCCACGGTCTTTCCATAATAAAGAGATGGTGTTTCTTCCATCACGCTAAAGCGAGGAACATTAATCGTAATCCTTATTAACTAACTTTTCATACCCAGTTTTAGACGGTTTAGTAAAGTATGTCGTCGCCAAGGTTCGCATCGAAGGAGGAGGGGGGGGGGGGACACGAGAACAATGGTTTCGGTTCTCACACGTGTGGAGGATTATTTGCATTCGGAAATAAAGAGAGGAATGATAAAAGAAAGGCGCGAGCGAGGTCCCACCGCCTTCGGGGTGGGGTGTGGGAAATGGGTGGCGTGGGGAGACGTGGAGTGCGGCCTGACGCGCTGGAGGGGGTGGGGGCTCGTTACGCGAACAATGGAGAAATAATGTACAGATTGCAGTGAGCGATGCGCCCGGCGCGACTCAGGTGTCTTGGCTCTCTGTACGGACATCGCACCTTAATACTTGCGACCCTAAACTGTACGTATATCATATGGACCGTTGTTGCAATTTGACATATAGGTGTTAAATACAGGCGTGTTATGAAGAGTAATAGGGTAACCCTTAAATAATAATGGAAATAGTAGTATCATTTAACAACTTGCTGCCAGACAGGCTGCGACTCTTCGAACTACTGGTTTATATAATACTTATCGCGCCACATACATAGAAGGATATAGTAATAAAAATATAACCTTTTAAATGGCGCGAGAATATTACGAGAAAAGCGATGAAATATTACAGTGCAGTAATAAAATTCATTAATCTAAAGTATTAATCTAAAGTATAAAATTCATTATTCTAAAGTATTCTTTGTATCCTAATGTTGCAACGAAAACACCCAACATATTTACAAACGACATCGAAACGTTAATATGATTCACACAAAATGAATGTTTAGTAATGGGAAGTCGTATTTTACATAAATACTTTAACAACATAGTTTAGTATCGAGCGAGTATTACAGAACCGAGATTTACGCAATACATGGTGTCCACAGCGTGGCGGAATCAAGTTTGTGGTCAGTGGCACGTATGAGGTTGTCGGACGTGTTATTTATCGGCAGGAGCGTTTATAGGACGCGTTCATAGGAAGCGCAAGCAATCACAACACAATCATCCCATCGTCGCATGACACCGAAAACGTCCTCGTATAAATAAGTATAAATTAATCCATTTAGAGCGAGCGACCGGCACCGACCGCAACCGACGATTAACGGAAGCTTCTACTTAACTAATTTATCCTCGGGTAGTTTTAACAGAATGGATAGCAGTGATTACGGACGACGGCGACGATCCCGTGTGACGTTCGACGGACGGCCCATACACCAATTGTGCGCATACGCAGCCAACGGCATTGTATTTTGTAATACAATTATTGTGTATAAAAAAATATATAAATGTTTGATTTTTACCTAATACACTAACCCCTCTTATTTTGAGAACCATTAGAAGTTTCTGAGCAGATCGCTCATCTTGGTGGAAAATGGTTGCTTGCCTACTTGGGAACCCGGCCGGCTCTGTCATATGGCACGGGCAGCCGCTCCGCAAGATCGTCCTGAGAGTTCAGGATTCCCCATAGCAGATCAGATTTTTAAGTCTGTTTATATGGGCAGCCATATGCAGATCTCGCTCTATATTAAAACTGACCTCGGGCATAGCCTGCTTGGGGATAGTTGTTCCACACTGTGGGTCGCGGATTGTAGGTACCTACAGTTATTTACTTTATTTGCTGGCATATCCTCTGCAACTTATGAGTCGCTAGTTCTTCGATCCTCGACCATTTTATATCGCACTGAAAATTTAGATATTCTGTGACTGAACTCAACAAATTGATTTCAGATGTCTCGAACCCAAATAGCAAAGCAGTTTTTTATAATATCCACAGACGAATATTTTTATACGTATTTATACTATTTTGCCTATATGCGTTAAAAAACGCAAACCACTTTATACAATAGTCAAATGTTTGTAATTCAGCAAGCCCGCGACATTTTAATAACATTGATCAAATAGAACAAAAGTATGTGGACCGAGCACTCGACAGAGATGAAAGTTAAAAGGGTCGCGGGAGGTAGGGTCGGTGGGGTGGAGCGGGTTGAATGTCTTATTCCCTCCACAATTCAGAGGTATTTCGTGTTCTTCATACGCAAATATATCCTCGTTACTGAGGCACACGTGAGCCACCGATTGAGTGTGCGTTTCGTATGAAAAAGCCCCGGCGCGCGACTCCGCGCCGCTATATGAATCGTCCTAAGAAGGAAAATTGGATCCAACAAACTGCGAACCTGACAAACGCTTTGTCGTTATCATGCCAACTTTGATTTGACGACACACTTACACACGGCTTAGCTTGGCCTAACAAAACAATCAAATATAGCGTCAGACGGTGGTTCACACGCAAAAAATATATTAAAACCATTGGAAACACTTTTTTGTTTTCTTGGAATACACAAAACGATTTTCGAGGCAATTGTAGGTTTGTTCCATGTGAACAAACATTTATAGCGGTACGGGAATCGAATCCACGGCCTCCCGCTTTGCAGTCGGCTACTCGCTCACTGCGCCACGGACGCTGTCAAATGGAGCTAACTTGATTTTTTATTGCACTTTAACTCGATTTTAAAATATGAAAAATTAAGTGAATAATACGTAATTTCAATATTTTTTGTTTTCCAGCTCCAAAAATTCCAACACAATAATATAATGAATTGTGAAATTTTTTTTAATCATTAATCTCAAATACTGCAAAAAGGAAGCGAACCGATGTCAAGTTTTTTCAAAAATGTCAGATGACATTAATTAAGAACACTTAAGGCCGACTTGCGACCGCTAGTGGTAGGATATTCATATCCGCCCAGATAGCGACCACCGTACACATGGTGTTAAAACCTGCCATAGTAGCCCACCTTGTGTGGGTCGCGTTCCAGGCTCAGCCAGTGTATATCCGGTTCTCCCCAGGGGGCTTGCCCCCTGATCCTAACCCTTTTCCCATCCCTTTTTCCTTCCCCTCCCCCTTGGCCCTGGGACGAGATACTGCGGGGTTGCTAGTATTCTGTTAGCAGGGACCCCGTAGTTTATCCCAGGAACTATAGCAGGCCGGCATGATCTTGCCGTCCTACGATGGACACATTGTTTATCGTTGGTCGACACTATTCTTGGATTGCGCTACACTTACCATCAGGTGTAGCCGTAGTCACTTTGCCGAGCTAGGATAAAAACAAATAAAAAAAAGACTCGCTAAACACTCCTTTAAGTCACTAAATAAGTATAACAAACGTCAAATAGCAACGTATTCTTCTTAGTTTAGGGCGTTACTGACATCCAGAACTTATAGAGTCGTGCGACGAAAAATAGCAGAGGTACGATTGAGTTTAGGACCGCTTTAATAAGTATTGACAAGCTAGGTTTCCTACTTCCAAATAAATTTGATAGTTTGGATGTTTGCGAGTTTGTATATTTGTTATTCAATCACGCCTTGACGGCTGAATGGTTTTGGATGATCTTTGCATACAAGTTGACCGTGACCTGGGCTTAGATTACTTTTATCCCAGGTAAGGTCGTTCACGCAAGCGGAGCCGCGAGTAAAAGTTTGTGTGTAAATAATACTACCCACATGTAATAAATTTGTACTTAAAAATATAGAACGTATTACAGAAAGTTTGGTCTTATTTAAGGGTCTTTAAGATACTCCTTACAGTGATTAAAATTTTAATTACTTAAATTTATAACAAACAAAATTATCATTTAGTATTCAAAGTTGCAAGTCGGAGTTTTGGCGGGAATTCGACAGTGCGGTTCATCGCTTATTTTAATTTATTTCAAAAACTAGTTTAAAGTTGTTTTTGTTATAAGTATAAAAAATGGTGTGGATTTGTTCAATAAAGATTGACGGTGATGAACAGTATATGGAAACATTGAAATAAGTGAATTAAGCATGGCTCTGGAAGGAATTAACACCAAAATTCCAACAAGACCTTGAAGATGTCCACACTGATATTTCTTCCCAATCCCTTAATTATTCCTCTCCTTTAAGATTGGCAACGCGCCCATGATCCTTCTGGTTTTGTGGGGGTACATGGGCAGTTGAGATCACTTACCATCAGGTGACCCACTTGCTCGTTTGCCGTCCTATGCTATAAAAAAAATGTTTGCCTGGGTGGAAAATCTCAAATGCCAATATTTTGGTGGGAGGCTACCTGATATTTTTGTACCCAACTGTATAGCAACCACTGTAAACATGGTGAAAATTGGCCATAGTGGCTAGATTCAGATAATCGCGTTCCATGGTCAGCCTAGTAAATATTCAGTAACTTTAGGTTGGCATAATTCTGCCAATCAATGGTACATATTTATCCATAATGGGTAATATTGGTCCTTGTGAGTTAAAATTGTATTTAGACTTAACATCAGGTCCAGTGTAGTCACTTTTCTGTGCCAGGATTTAAAAAAGTAACTAAGGTTATAAAGTGTATTGCCAATTTGCAGAATGATTCAAAATCATATTTCGAACATGATTACTAAACATCAAATTGTATGAACATTTTACATAGTTACTAAACTACCGCTTGTGTCATTCCATATTATAATTTCTGAATTTCATTCATAAAGGCACTATGACCAATTGAAATTATGTTAGGGATAATTTATTTGTTTCCTCAAGTTTGAATTTTTTACCTATAATCAGATACTGCTGAGATGAATGTCACAAAGTATATTGCTACCACTCAGATATTTATTGTTAATTGTCGCTTGCCTTAACTGTGAAGGAAAACATTGTAAGGAAAATTGCACATCTAAGAATTACCTAAGTGAAAAATGATTTCAAAGGTTTGGGAAGTTTACTCACCCACATAAGACAAGTATGGTGAACTATAGCCAAATAACTCTCATTAGTATATGATAATGACATTTATTTTTTTGTACAACTCATTTGTGTATGATAAATATTAATATGAATAATCTATGCTGCTCACACTTGAAACAAATTTAAAGTTTATTGTGAATTGTTCTGTCTTCGTCTTCCGAGATTTATATTAATTATATATACTTGTAGTAGCTCGGCTACGCGTTTATCCACCCGCACATTGTTTAGAACCCTAAAAATAAAAATAAAATGATGACAGGCTACCCGCACGGCGGTAATAACCTCAAATTTTCTCAACAATAAACAATATTAATTACTAACGATAATATAAGTAAAATTTCGATCAATGCCAACTTAAAGAAAAAACACTTGTTTATTTTCTGTTACTGAGTTGGTATCGACTGCATGTATCATCCGAAAGCAGCACTTTCGAGAGTGCTTGATTGTGCGAAGCGTTGCTGTAGTTGAAACATTCAACGTTGAGCATTATGCCGCATAATGCGCTCTAGTGCTGTAATTGAAAAACTACCTATATTTTAAATATAATTTAAAAATAATTATCTCACATCTAACATGCGATGTTAGGCTATAGAAATTTTGTTTGCTTTGAGTCAATACGTGATATTGACCAATAGCTATTTTGTTTGCTTCGAGTCAATACGTGATATTGACCTAAAGCTATTTCGTTGTGAGTTAATGCGAGACATTAACCGACATTCATATGAATTATTTTTATTAAAGATGAGTCGACTCTTGTCGTCATGTCCTCCGCTGAATTCACAGCAAGGACGCCGTTGATCCCGAGATATCAGTCTAGATCACGCCAGATCCCGTCGTCTTCGCCGACACCTGAGCTGGGAACAATGCCAGCGCGAGGTTCGCCGCTGCTATTTTTTTTTTCGAGCACATAATGCTCCTGGTGAAATACAAGCTGGCCTGCTTGTCAAAGACAACGACCAGTAGAGGTCGTCGTGCTTTCTTAGGCCGATCTCGAGCTTTTTTGCAAGCTTTAGAGATATTTGATGCGGAAAGTAACGCATGGGGGTAAGTTGGTAAAAACAAAGCCACCTTGGTTGTGGCTTCACAATGCTGTATAAACCAATGTTATACACCCGAAGTACAAAGCCTAATGGTATACATTTTGGCGGTTTTCTAATTTTTTCGGAGACTGAAACTAGACGCTCTGTTTTAACTTCAATATAGTTACAAAACAAGCTGTTACAATCTGCAACTACGGCTAGTTCGAGTAATTTAAACTCAATGGGCTCAACATCCCGCTACCAACAGCGACTGTCGCGGCAAGCTTACCGAACCGGCAGGAAAAAGACGCCGCCCCAGTATCAGCAGCCCCGCCGCACCGCCATTAAAATCTCAGGTATATGTAGGTCGCCTCAAATATTTTGTTGAGGCATCAATAAATCCTACTTAAGATATAAACGTTTTAAATAACGTTTCTGAGTATAAACTCCTTTTTATAAAGTGCCTTTAGAAATTCATAATATGTAGTTACATCTCCTAATACTTCCCGTAAAGGTCTGATAATGAATGATGATGATCTGATGATGAATTTTAGAATGAACAGTTAGAGAATGACAATAAAATTGATCACACCGAATACTTATATGATAAAATTAGACCTTTTGAGGTCTAAAGAGGTCTACTTTTTTAGTACCCATCCTCGACAGGCATACAAACCATTTTAGGTTTTATTTTGATTCTATTTTATAATTTTTTTTTTTTTTTTGGTTTAATCCTCTTTTACTTTTTTCCTTAGCAGTAAACATTCACTAAATTTATGAAATCTGTCGCATCCTCTTTACAGTCTCAGGAGTTCAAATCTGTATTTTATTCCTATGACAGCTGCTATACTTTGGAAATTAATATGATGAATTCCACGAAAGTCGTGAGTAATACATAACCTTATTTACTAGGTTACGTTTTAATCTATGAGTATTCTAGATTCTAGAATAATCTTTAATTTTTTGGTTTTATTTTTATTGAAATATATTTATATTTATTTTTATGTCAATGGACATAAGAATTGGTACTACCACATCAAAAAGAAATAAATCTATAACGTACAAAACAATTAATACATTCATTCTTTTCATTCGTAGTTTCGCTCGTTATGTCAGAATTCTCACAGTAGCTTGTCTATTGTTGGTTACACACACATTTTGTGTTATTAGACTATGATGACTATATCCCGAATGATTTACGTGAACATCTGTTTTGGTGGAGAATGTCTATTTTAATATTTATAAATAAATACACCCAACAGTCACACGCATAGTCCTGACCCCACACTAGGTTAACCTGTATCGTGGGTACTACTGTGAGGGACCTGTGGTCCCACAACACCCGAAACAAATCTGTGGTTCACACAAACATTTGTCTCAGTGCGGGAATAGAGCCCGCGGCCTCTCGTTTCACAGCCGGCTATTCGCCCACAGCGCCACGGAGGCTGTATGTGTGTCTATGAATCCGAATAAATTGTACGATTTCGAACTCGAAATATATTTTTATGCAGACTTCGGTTCTGAGGAACCCTGTGTCGTGGAGAAAAAATTGTTGGTTCCGTAAAATCATTACCAACAAGTCTTCACATAAAATTCTTAGAAATTATAATATTAGTCGTGTAGTATTTGAAAGTATAAATACATTTCCTTATTTCTTTCCCTACGCTTTTTTACGTATTCTTAGAACTCGTAGCAGCATTCTTCGAATTAAAGTCATCTAGTATATTGAGCCCATGTCAAATTCTAATGCGAATAAATAATATGACAGATATTGCTTAATACGAGTATAAACAGAAAAAGTGATATTGAATTCCTACATCTCAATGACATAACTCGAAAAATCTGGACTGGTGTGTAGAACGCCATATAATTTTATTCGCTTTGTATATTAAATCATTTCTGAACGTGGAGGCAGATATGAGTCTAGAGATATTGATATTCAATGGGATTGCACCAGAACGCATTAACGCATTATATATATGTATGTATATATACGTACTTCTGGCATGCAAGAAATAGATTTTTTGCTTTAAGTTTATGCAAAGCAAAAAATCAAAAAATAATCAAAATGGTTCAAGTATATTTATTTCATGGAAAAGGGACCCTTATATCCTAAAACTTTGATGCTATCACATTACGCATTTCCGCATTTTGCGCTTGTTTTGAAGATTTTAAATATAATAACTCTTGATAAAACTACTACCCTCCTAGTACCCTCAATTTATAAATATTTTAAGTATTCAACGTCTATGTAGGTAAATTTACTTAGTTAAATATGTTTCTCGTAGCCTTCCAGCATATTATCCGGGAAGCGTTCCCAGACTACAAGTCTCTCCTGCTGCCATGTAATGATGGCATCTTTTTCAAATAGTACCTACATTACCAAAATACACAGCTATGGTGAAATAATCTCGATTTTATGGAAATACCCATATTTAATGTATCATTTTTTTATCAGGATGTCTTGAATACCAATCGTTCTGTTTTGCCCTTTATTTCTATAAATAAGGTTGTAGAAAACGAACGACAACAATGATTTTTTCAAGGGATTTTATTTTATTTATTTTATTTCAAATTTTAATCATTATTTCCAGTGTACCATAGTACATGAACCCAAATATCGTGTTAGATTGGCTGCCTGGTATCCTAACGGATATTGAATTGAATTGAACGAATTTGTATAAAACTGGTCGAATTGTTGTTTTTGCCCACTGAACAAAGATGTCAAACCCTTTTTCTTTTATTAGGAACATAAATATTAAAGTTTACAACGATAGAATCAATATCATAATCACTGATTACTGAATAGTTTATTGTACCGTTTACTGAAAACGTCCGCTATAGGCAAATCGCCACTTAAACTGGATTAAGTTTTTTCAGACAACATTCCTGCGATTACAGAGACCTTGTTATTTTATAAGAGTAAGACTGACTCTAATAGGATTGCTAACGGTGGTACTATATACAAAATTATTTAATTTTAAATTTTGGATCATCTTTTTTATGCGGTATTGTCGCAAATGATTGGTCGATGGATAACAAACTCTCTGCGCTAGTAACGGCTGCACAAATAAGCTAGCATCCGCGTCAGTGTCGAGGTTATTAACCGGACTGCTGGGTGGACGGATCAGTCCATTTTATTTAAGACCTATTATAAAAGACCAACTCTAAAACATGATTCAAATTTCGCAAATGCCTTATATTTCCCCATATAAAGTAAAGTTAATAGCTAATAATTTGAATGCGTTATCAAAAACAACGTAATTTTGAGTTGAACTAGAGTAAATTATCTACCTAACTAATTAAGATATTGAATCATAACTTATTCTATATGTTTTACTTATTTCTACAACATTGAGAATGCTCTAAACATCTACAAGTATATATAATTAATATAAATCTCGGAAGACGAAGACAGAACAATTGAATGATCAAACGAACTTACCTGAAGTGAAGTTCGATCCTAAATTGTTCTGTCTTCGTCGAAGAGATTTAAGGTCCCTCCCAACCCTAGTCTGAAGAACTTTTTCTCCCCCAGGCTCAATGTTGTATCCTCGTTATATAAGTGGTGACCATATCTCTCTAAACTAGAATGAGGTTATTACCGCCGTGCGGGTAGCCTGTCATCATTTTATTTTTATTTTTAGGGTTCTAAACAATGTGCGGGTGGATAAACGCGTAGCCGAGCTACTACAAGTATATATAATTAATATAAATCTCTTCGACGAAGACAGAACAATTTAGGATCGAACTTCACTTCAGGTAAGTTCGTTTGATCATTCAATAATGTGTTCACAAATGCATTTAGTGTTTTACAACATACTTAATTGACAATGTTATTCATTGAAATAAAACTAATTTAAACAGATTTTATAGTAGTTTTTTATTTTAATTTTGATCCCGACATTTCAAAAGTTTTTCAGCCTTCGTGGTCACGTGGGGGAATGAGGTGTAGGTTGTCTCAAAATGTTAGTGTTACATTATCTACTTTCAGCTTAAAATTATTAAAGTTTGAAACCTTAAGTTTTATTTCAATGAGTAACATTCGCATATATGTAAGAAATCATTATTACAATGTTATCTTTAAATTATAATTTTAACACTGCTGTATTCAATATGTCAACAATTCCATACTGTTTAATGATTATGTCGTCCAATCTGACTCTCATGATGAGAAGACCAAGCCTATGAGCATACAGGTCAGCATATAAAGTCAAAAAAGTTATGATGTGATAATCGAGTTATACAAATGTAGTCATTAAATTAATGTAACATAGTGATCGTCTCACAAACCTGCAGCCATATGGCAGGCAGTAAGTAATAAATTAATATAAGCCAATAATATAATGGAAATGTGACAGATCTTACCTCGTTTTGGTCGAACTCCTGGAGAAGTCTATCATTACTCTGCTTTTCATACAAGGCTCGTGCAAGCGCACTTCGCGGCCGATAAAATCCCGAATTACTAGCCATTTTTAATTTATTGTACCGCTCTTGTAACAACGTTGGTTCCCAATGATTTGGAATTAGCTCAGGGCTCTCATAACTCGTACAATACTGATGGTCTTCCTTTATGTAAGAAAAGAGATCGGTTTTCATGCACTTATGATATTCCTTTGACAATGCATGATAAATGAGCGCCGAATAACATATGATTTGGAATGTAGCTCGCATTTACATGACCTTTAATAATTATTGTAATTTACAAGCTAGTTTTGCGATTTTTTAACCTCATCCTACTACCAATGCGTATGTTTTTCTTCTAATGTAAGTTCACAAGTTCGTTTCATTGAACTTGAAGTGGCAGTCGTAATGCAGTAAAACAATTCAATATCACTTTGTAGTTACTAAATACAGTAAAAAACCTACAAAAACATTACAGCAAAAAGTGTAAAAAATTGTTTTGTTGCTGTCAAATTTTCTTGTAAGATCACAGCGCGCTAGAGGGCGCTTTCAATCGAAGCATTTGTGAAGACTGTTACAAATTCACAGTGAGTGTGGGTTTTGATCTCAAAATATTAATTACTGAGTGTTATCTATAGTACGGCATTATGTTATTTATAATATGTACAGATAAGATTAAATTTATACATGAAAAATCTTCGATATAACAACTGTATAAGTTTTACACCAAACAACTGCTAAACTATAGGTTTTCTGTAACTATCTTTATAAAACACAAAATATTTCAAAACATCTTTACACTGATTTGTTGGCGCCTTTTAAACTTTAAACATTGATTTAATTGTAGGACTCATACTTGTCTTTCACACACTTTCACCACACAGTGAGGACTAATATAATAATATGAAGTTTAATAAATAGTTACAAAACTATTTCTGTCTTATTTAACAAGTTGACACAAAAATGTGCTAGTTGCTACATAATATAGACAGTATGATTATATACGAATAGAGAAGGTCTATTATAGTAAAAAATACCAATATTATAGGAATAAAATCATGTTTGTATTCATAATTAGGTTCATAAATCCAGATCGATACTAACCATTTGTTGCTTCGATTCCGCTGATGCTCTGGCAACAATGTCCCGTAACATGGAATTCATTTTGCTTTCACTAACCGTTACTCTTGATCCAATATGAAGTTAACTCAACAATATATATAAGGTTTGATATGAAAACACAGCCACTTGTGCAAATTATTTAAGTACACTACACTTCCCGGTGTTACGTGGTGAGAGGCAATGTAACCGATATATTCAATAGGTTCTAAAATTTGTTCGAATCTCGGTTTGGCCTTGGCCGTGACCGAACATTCACTGTCTCAGCTCTCGTCACCGACGCTCTTGACAATCTTTTTTAGGTCGATGTAAAAAGAACTCTTTCCAAGCATTACCTCCTGCGTTGTACACTATCGTTCGAGTGATTTCTTCTTTAAGTTTAGTGTCTACTACTCAATATTAAGTATAATACATTAGTAGTCATCCCGCGCGGTTTCACATTCGTGCATATTACTGTTCCGTTTCCGTGGGTCGTAGTGTGATGATATCAAATGAAATCAAAATATTTGTGGATCCATAAAGAGTTATACCTACTTAAAGTACCTATATCATTTAGATTCAGTTAAATTGTAACTCTACAGCTAGTTCGGAAGGCTGTTTTGCTAGAGAAGAACTATAATATTGCTATTTTCAAAACTGGTTTCCATTTGGCACTATATTACCTATATATTTACAATATTCGAATTACATTTTATGGTGTGAATATGAACACTGCCGGTTAAGTTATTCAAACTTAGATACATAGACACAGAAAACAAATATTAACTCCCCGCCCGTTTTTTGATTTGGACATTTACAAAATTGTTAAACACGAGAACGCATACAAAAATTATGATTTTTGTCTGAATTTTCAGTTTGTCTGAATTTTCCGACATTCCTATGCAATTTATACAAAATACTCATAGAATGTATACATGTATTTGAGAAACACTTGCACACTCCCCGTTTTCAACAGTTTCAGTGAAACTACGACTACGTCACCTTAAAATCAACTGTCCACTCGTATGCAATAGGGTCTTCCCTAGTTTCTACCTATGATCTGTGCAATTTATTTATAATTATTTGTCTATTAATTTCATAAAAGGAATAAAACATATCATTAAGCTTTAATTAGGTATTACGCACACGAAATGTACTCTGTCTAGACTAACAGCAATAATGTTTGTTATATGATGACTCTATTATGTAACATATAGAGCGTGCAGAACACGTCACCGTTGTCAATTGCAAGATAAGCAACTTCACGTTTGTTTTGATTTAGGTACTTCCAACACCTTAACCATCCAGTCTAAAGCATATTAATATTAAAAAATAAACTTACACTCTCTCGTATCTCTGGCACTTTGGGTTCGTAAAACGTTGGCATTTTAATTAACAATATTAATTCAACTGACGTGGATTGTGTATTTATGATAGCTTTGAAGTGAGCGATAAGTTAGTAATTTATCTGACACCAAATTACTCGGGTTATCTTTACAACGTACACTAGATGCACTGGATAATGTTTTACTTGTCTAAGATAAACAGCGCTTACGATAAGAATTTATTTTCGTGTCGGCAACTGCGTAATAATATGGATTTTCATATGGACTGATATTATTTTGTTATAAATATTGTTCATACAATACTGATGGAGATTTTTGGAAGTGTAAATCAATTGTCTGTATTATTGTAAGGATTAATTTAATAACCATAAGTGTGGGGTTAATTTTGTGAACATTTTACATGGATCCTCGATCAAGCTCGGATTGCCCGCAGCGTTTCGATGCACCGACGCAGGCGCTCGCGGGACATTTAAAATAATTACAAGCCATCGGAGGAAAGGAACAGCCAGTGTTTTGAG
This sequence comes from Amorpha juglandis, assembly GCA_949126905.1. Classification (NCBI taxonomy): domain Eukaryota; kingdom Metazoa; phylum Arthropoda; class Insecta; order Lepidoptera; family Sphingidae; genus Amorpha; species Amorpha juglandis. The sequence continues at coordinate 6,955,042 of OX421376.1, forward strand.
ATCATTACTTATTTTTTAATCCGAAAATGGATTTCTAAAAGAAGCATAGGACCTACTGGTGCAGACAGAATCAAATGAGACTTTTATGAGAGGCCTTGTTGGTAATTTTCGTAAAATTCATCATTACGTCCAATGAAATTGAATTTGGCAATTATTATCAAAAAGTTCTTTTGTACCTGTATTAACGGCGCTGGCTCTATGGGAAGTTATCTGGAGAGTAAGAAATATGCAAAAGATCTTTGCATTCTAAATAACTTAGTTTATAATTATAATATATACTAACTGGCGCATCTAGACACGTCAAAGAACTTTAGTTCCATTGTCATTCTTAGAATTCTATTATTTCCACACTCAAAGCCAATTAATGCCTTATGCTTTGTTACTGAATACAGGATATGCTAGTAGGTCCGTTACTAGGTACAGAAATAATCTTCGTCTCTGAAGAATAATATAGTTCTAAGAAATGACTTAATGACAATTCAAGTTAACTTGCAGTGTTATACTATGTCCTTAAAATAGAGCAAGGAAAAAGCAAAATGGGCGGAAGAATTTTATTTAATATGATGGGAAACATTAACCCTTGACGTAACTATACCACAACGCTCACCTGTCCTTGAAAGTACATGCAGAGGTGCAAGTAGTGCTGGATTGACGGTTCGCCGAGCTAATCTAAGTCCCATGAGGTGATAGGGGGCGAGCCTATTACATACTGGTAATTCCAATCCTGCGCAAATCATGTGTGATATTCGAATCGAAAACCCGTATATAAATTTTTATAGCTAGGATTTGAACGCAGGACTTCATGGTTTCCAGCTTAAATAGGTTGCCACTAGACCAATTGGGCCAATGATATATTATGTTACTAAAATGACAGGCGATGTTACTACAGGAGTGTACATATCATTGTACCACTCTGTACAAATCGTTTGGTGATAGCCGGTTGGTCAATCAACTAATTTTTGCATGAAGCGTTCCCGTAGAGCATCAACTGTAAACTTTTTTAAAACAGTGATACCATTTAAGCCGAGCTAGCCCATTTGTGCTATATATAAAATTCTAGACTAGAGCGTGGCTCTACCATCCAGAATTGCTATTGGAACTCCTAATCCATTATACATGTTACCGTTCAGATAATAGAAATAATTACATATTTAGAGTAATCATTTAAGTAAATCAGTGTGTCGTAAAACAAAAGCAAATGGTCAGTTTAATTTATATTCGTGCTTGTAGTTTTTGCACCCCTAACCGCATTCTCACAACGGCCGAGACTTGATGCACTTCACTTTTGATTGGATCATTACCGAGTTCATCATACTCCGTGCGATCCTCGGGCCAGAACAGAGACGCAAGTAGCCCTTCGCAAAGAGAACGAACGAGACAGCCGCGCTCCAGCAGAGCACATCGCTCAGGAATTATTTCATATCATGATTATTGGAACTTTATTGCACTTCGTAAGTAACAATTGACATTAGGAAATGCAATTTTATATTGATTCCGTAATATCGTTTCTCGTTTATTATTATCAATGCGGCAAATCTTTCTATGATTTGCGGCTAACCATCCTCGGTCGTAGTGGTTGTTTTCTTGTGGCTTCACGATCCGAGAAAATGTCATTAAAAGCTCGATAGGGGATTAAGTCGGTTTAAATTTTCACGTAGCCCGGCAGGAAATCGGTTTAGCCGTAACAAAGGGTGGGAAGAAATCGAGAAATTATCTTTTCGATGGATGATAACCGCTAAACAGACAATTACACCGTCACAAATGGGGCATTAAGTAATCAAAATATAATCATTTTTCACATCGGCCGGAAGATGTCGCCGGATCACGTCCAGCGGTCGCAATCATTCGGTCATCACTGATTTCAGTACGCAACGAATGTACCTCATCAGTCATCACGTTTCTAATAAAAATCATCAGTCGGGCACCTGTTGTCTTGCGCAACCGCATTTATTGCCATTAATGGTGCCTTTCTTCATGTTAATTCATATTGGACAAGCCGCAACTATTGTAACTCGATTTGTACACTGGTTTTATAATAAACACGCTTCGCGCGTTTTTCTTGGCGTCTAATAATATAATGTTTTGCTTCGAATGAAAAATGATTTTGGTATAATATAAAGGCGCACCTAAAATTGAAACTAAGTATTTTTCAAAATGTGTTTTTGGTTATTTAATATCATTAATTGTTATACTTGTTGTCGTTATAATTATTATTATTATTATTTGGTCATTAACATTAATTGTTATACTTGTTGTCGTTATAATTATTATTAATAAAATGAAATTTGTCTTTTTAAAATTCCTGTATGTTAATAAATGCAACCAAAGATATAATGTATTATGTAGATAAAATCATAAAGAAGATAAACAAAAAAGAAAATTTAGGCGTTTGTCAAATGGTTATCTTCTTTTTCCACCTTATCCCACTCGCAGTGGGCTCGGCGCAAGATGCTTTTTAACACATGTTATAAAAATATTTGGCTTGTAGTTTCTGCGACCGGCCGCCTGCCTGACGTCGACACAACTGGAGAGAAATTCCTCGTCAAAAGGTTATACCTTTAAAAATATAAAACGATAATTAACCCGATATGTATTTTGCCTCTTTTAATTTCCAAATTTTTGATATAGAAAAGCGACAAAATTATGATGAATAGTCTATAGGTACCTAGATATAGTTACATGCATAAATATATTGCTTAGTAATAATTCGAAAGGAGCATCGTTCGATCATCGAGTATTTCACCGAAGCATTAGGAAGGTACTAGACTGGGGGCCATTACCATCGAGATGGAAATGAATTAAACATAATTCGAATAATCGAGCCTCGGCCAATACAATAAAACAAAAGGAAAAAGTACGCCTGCGGCTGGCTTTAGCGAGGGAACGAAGGATTTCAATTTGGAACGTGATGAGGCGAGTTTTCATTTACGTACAGTGATTCGATGATGCCAGTAATGACGCGAATTCAACGGTGCGTTCCGATGCCTGCCAGCCGCCAGGGCGATACCACAGTCTCAAATGGCACCTCTAGCCAATCTACAAAGTTGCACAAACACATCATGATTTAACAACGTTTAAACACAATTACACAGTAAGTACACACACATTAACCATGCGAAATCTTGATGTGCAATAAATAAACAGGCAGAGTCACCCAAGTAAAAGTTGGCATAAACGGGAGTTGTAAATCTCTCATGCATTTATTTATTTCACATTATAAACTATAAGGAAAATAATAATGAGCTGAAGTCATATCTCATTACTTAAGTCGAAGCTCAACTGCGTCGGACAGTTCGAGGAGCTCAGAATGCCCTCTATGACTTATTTTAAAAGGTCTCGTTTGAATTATTGCTGCGGAGTTTCTGATTGTATTGCTAAAGAGCGAGATATCATTTTGCAAATGAATAATGTAGTCACATATGACTTTTAATAACAGGAGGCATATTCAACCGAACACGGAGGCGTTCGTTAGGCAGTTCCATAATTAAAAAATAAAATTGATGCTCACTCGACGATGTGCTGAAAACTTGTGCGAGAAATGACTGACCGATGAGAGCGTGGAGCTCGCAATTATTTTTGTTATTTTGTAACATAATCTTTAGTAATTTGTATTGCCGCTTCGTGGATATTAAATAAGCGCAGTGTATTTTAGATGAAATTGTCGAGTGAGCATCAATAGGTCTTCAGATAATTAAATCCAATAAGTTTGTGCCCATTATCTTTTATCGATTTTAAAACTCTATTGACAGTTATAAAAGAAAAATGTGGGGAAATAAAAATATTGTATGAAATTGTGTTTCAAAAAATCGTCTATTGTATATAGTAGCAGGTCACTCAACAACATGGTCTCCGCCGTCCATAAAAACCAACAATACCAGAAGAATCTTGGATGTGTTGCCTACCTTTAAAGAAAGCAATAATAATATAATATTTATAATATAAAATGGGAAGGAGAGGGAGGATTTAGGCTTCTAGAAATCTAATTCACCGTACGAAATGCAACAGAAAACTGCCACTTAATTTGGGTTTTTCTTGAGATAGTGGCACTAACATGGTTTAACCGAATCATTTATGCTGTAGACAAAATTGTCTACACTCTACAACGTGGCTTTACCATTTACAATATTACAAAAAAAAAACAATAAACTCAAATAATAATTAATGTCCGTCGATTATTCGTTAATTGAATAATATGTCAGCTGATAATGTATTTAAATTGTTTTTACCAAATAACTGATAAGCCTGCACCTCAGTGTGAATGAAAAATGTTATAAATATGTTAAACATGCAAAAAAACTTCACGTATGGCGCGCTAACGTTATCAAGAATGACTATTATACCGATCCGCGTTCTCGAAACGAGAATCTCGAAGGAATCTTTGCGTATTTTGTTTCAGCTCTCGACGCGTAAAAAACAAATTGCACTGCATACCTCAACGCGTGTCATCGAGTTGTTAACCCGACGAATAATTAAAGCGCCCACTTATAATTACTGTTGGCGGTGGTTTAAATGCAAATGTTGTCGCCTCGAGTGTCTTCATGTAATGTATGCGAAATGTGAACAGATAAGGGTATGAGATTTACACCTCGCCGTGTAGTGGCGGGTACCGTTCATTGACCGACAGCGCTGAGATATTAAAGGTTAAATATGTTTTGTTTTGATATGTCAGTCGTCGAGGCGTTGCGCAACAATTTACACGGCTCATTGAATTTGCGGTTTGTTTTAGAGGAAATAGTTCACATTTTAGATATTAATATCAACTGTGTGTAATAATGACCACTACTCGGCACGGCCCTCCCCTCCTAACTATAGGGGTCAGGCCTGAGTCCATTAATTTGGCCAAATGCCGATTATAGTAGAGCCATGCTGTAAATACGTTTGTCTACAGCATGAATGCGTCGACTCGACCGGATTGTTACCGCTGTCTTACAGAAAACCGACGTGAAGTAGTAGTCCCAGTCCCTTAATAATCCCTTTCCTTTAAGGTCGGCCACGCATCCATTATTCTTCAGATATTGCGGATGTTCATGGGTAGTGGAGATCGCTTACCATCAGGTGACCCACTGGGTCGTTTGCCGGCCTATGCTGTAAAAAAAACACAATGGGTACCTTCGAAATTGTTCAGAAGAATTATACGGTATGCAGATTTCCTCATGATGTTTTCCTTCACACCTTCACTTATGAGAGTACATACTCCCATATTTCAAATGCTTTAAACTTTTACTTATTTATATTTCCTATAAATGTAGAGTGGTCATGACATGTTGGCCCAATATGACTTTTTAGAATATTCTAAATATTTTGAAGGCTCGGACTCTTCTAAATTGCTTAATAAATAACTACCAACCGTCAGTTAATGTGATGTTAACGTCAATAATGGCCGTTCCCTATTCTAGATTCAAATATTAAACACGTCACAGACGGATCCTGATACTACTACGTACACAGTAAAAAAATAGTAACGATTAAGCAATTATCTACGATTATCTACAAAAAATAGAGTTAAAATTAAGACACATTTTTAAATAAAGCTAAGTATGTACTCGTACTAATATCTTACATCAAACAAATATACACTTCACAATCCCTTTTATCCGCAAATCCACAGTACAAACATGAAAAAACACAAAGACAATTCGATTAGAAATATATTTTTTCCATAAAAGAGCAAACAAACAATATCTTCTCATTTTGCGAAGAAAACCGTGGCACGAAGAACAGCCGACAACAAAAGCTAACAAATCCTGTTTGTCGTGCGGGAAGCGTCCGTGATTTAATACAAATTATTATTAGACGACATAAATAACGTGGTACAGGGGCGAGGCTGTGGAGGCTCCTTAATAAGTAATAAAGGGGTCATCGTTCATGCCGAGAGAGCGACGGAATTAACCCGCCTGGACATATGGTGCTGTTATGCCGACACCAGCTAACGTTTCACCATAAGAAATGGAGTGAAATGCGGTGATTAATCGAACAACACCTTACTTTTATGTAGTCAATTTTTAAACAATTATTTTGCCGCTATCGTCAAGGCATTTTGGATCTGAAAGCAATTTCGATTTTCCATATTTTATTAAACATGATTGTGCCTACTTATATGGTTTTCAATTAACATCTTTGGTTTATGTTGGTAGGTATTTTTATTTATATTTAAATATTGTAGCCGTGGAGCCTCATACAAAGACTTCTGTAATGAAAAGGTCATAGGAGGCGATTAAGCGGTTCTAAATTATTCTGCTCAACCTTCTTTTATTAGCGTTAATGACGAGACAAGCAGGCCGCTCGCCTGATGTTAAGTGTCACGTGTGCCCATAAACAAAAAAAAACTAATATAAACTCGAATTATAGTAAGTACTATTATGTATGGCACTGGATTGCGCTGGTCACCATGAAACATGTTAATTCATAGCATGTTAATTCTCATAATGCCTAGTAATTTCACATTTTTTATTGTCCTGCAGACCGGGACACAACATTGTTTACACACAGCTCCTTGGTGGCAAAAATAGACAAAGCAGTGATACCTTAGACGGCCCTCGTATATGAAGGACATAGCACCTAGTACTTAGTGGTACAACTTGGTGGTAGAGTTTGGACTCTACTCTCTAGAGATGTTGGAATCTGTATAGCGATTATAATCTTGGTGTAAAGTGAAACTATCGATGGACTCGTTACAAAATTAAAATATTTTTTTAGATGTAAGTTACAACATATAAAAACATTTCCCTTTTTAACCATTTCAAATCTTGCAACAAATACTCATATTCGCTTTAATAAGGTGTGTCTCGGTAGCTGAAAGATGTATTAAAAGACAAAATTATGTAAAAAAACTATTGAATACTATTATATAAATTTGATTGAAACGCTTGATTTTCTTTTAAGTGACTCACCGCGCCCAAATGGCCGGGTATTCATTGTTTCATCGTACAAATTCGTAAAAAAAACGACGACTATCGAAGCGCATAGTTTGAATCGTAGTACTGAACATTACGTGTACATTCTAATAATTTATCACAACAGCAATATTGCTATGATATAATTTAGTTAACTTCACGAATACCTCGTTGTATTGTGAGCTGTGTACTTCATACATCGGTTTATTAGCGAGGCGCGTGCTCGGAATATTGAGGGCCCCTTAGTACCAACGGGATTTGGTCAGCTAAGGTATATCATTATTTATTTGATTCAATTAACCCTTTATTGCAACCATGTGTTATTGTGCTTTGTTATATTGTGTTGGCTTTTGCGCTTTGATTTCTTATGCGATATTATATACAAACGCTTTAAACAAGACAAAAGTATCAATGATTGTTTCAAATAAGCTTTTTTCTCTGTTTAGTTAATTAAAAAGTCACTGTCCGAAATTAATATGTAAATTAAAATTAATATGTAGTCAGCTAAAAGGCAATAGCTACGTTTAGCAAAGTATTAAGTAATTGAAATAAAACGAATTTAAATGGATTTTATATTTTATTACCGTTTTTCTACTTTATTTTGGTCCCGATGTTACGATAAAATCCGTTTAAATTCGTTTTATTTCAATGTATAACATTCGCGTAAACGTAAGAAATCATTATTTTAAGTAATTGTTTATTCCACAGAACAAATTTCTGATTTCTGTGATTTGTTCTATTCTGTATCGAATAGTTAGTGGCCAAACTAGAGTCAAACCTTTCCAAGCAGCTTGAAGGCCTTTGACTTGGCTTAATGAGTGTGTCAGTTGATAACAGCCAGGACCGAGTTTCTTCGTGTTATCCGAAGCACAGACACTCAGTTGAAATACCACTAAGCGGTCACCTATCTACACACTGACCGCGCTAAGGGTTGCTTACCGTATACTGATTAGCGCGTTAAATTGTCCAATTGTTACCAGATTAAATAAAATAATAAGGATTCGATACCATCCCACGTGAAATTTTACTATTTGATTTTTATTTTTTATTAGGATATTCACACATACATGACACATATTCGAATATGTGAATGTTTTAGACGGCTTCCTAATACGATTCAGGACTCAGAAGATAGAGGTCTTTAACAGACTAACAGGCAGACCGAGGCTTAATAATAGGGGTCGGTTGGAACCTTTAGGGTAAGGAACCCTAAAATATAATATAAATCAACATTGTCTCAGATCAGTGCCACGAATGCACGTAATTACTGGGTCCGTAGGCTGGATTACTGTAGTCATATAAATCCATCAGAGCGGTAATGTAGATTAAAATTGTTTTATGTTATTCGGCTACGGGATGAAATCCGACCTGTGTTAAGCACTCTCTGAAATATTTTGATAGCCTCAAAGCTGAAAGGGTTGCCGGTCACAGCGGCGCAACCGATTCGCGGGTAATTCTGTAAAGGCCTCCGCACACAAGGCCCCATTACGATACTAATCGGCAGAGTGCCGGCTCGCTCTAAATATCGCTTTTACACGTCCACCCAACCATAAATAACAACTCTATGAAAACATAAATGTTCTCTTTTTTCTATCGTTTTCCGAGTTTCGTATTTTTTTTCATAGAGTCAAAAGCTTGAACAGACCACTTTCGCATTATGGAATTGCCAAAACTCCATTTAGATTCGACATCTAAACAGTTTATAACGGGGTTGGTTCAAACGATTTTGACTTTAAATGTAAGTCCGTTAAGATGTTTTTTATTTACTTGTGTACTGGACTTAGATCCTTCTGCTTGCGCTGTTAGGCAGTGAGCGTAGAAATGAGATATTTTGGCAGTATTACGCAAATTGGATAGCTTTCAACACTCAACGGAGTAGGTTCCGAACTTTCGCGGGGAAAATTGAATTAAAAATATCATAAGACGTAAATATGTATGGGGGTCGTAATGATGTTGCTTCTTTTGCGGTTCGCTCATGCTGCTATTTACTCGTACATTAAATAAGTTTGGCAAAACTATGTATTCGGTTTTTTCATCCACGTTAACGGTTTATTTTTTCACTTTGGGCATAAAGTGGGCTGTTATATACGTTTGATCAATTTGTATTATATGTTTGTGTGTGTGTGTGTTTATTTTAATAAATAGCAGATGCTGGTAAACAAGCAAGTGGGTCACCTATTTCTTTTTAAATTGAATGCAGTACCTCATCGTTTCTCAGCTAAAAAACGTTACCACTAAAGCTTTAGGCAATGTATTAATTACTCTCCTGAATCCTGACTCCTGACCCCACACTAGGTTAACCAATATCGTGAGTATCCAGAACTACGAAGGATGGTCCCAAAACCAAACCAGACCCGAACTAAATGTTTACAAATATTTGTTCCGGTGCGGGGATCAAACCCGCGGTGTAATTATTATCATATTTTTTAATCTCAGCATACATGTGCAGCTTCGTGTACGATATACAATTATAAAGGGTCTAACAATCGAATCCAGGCGTCGACGATCATCCTAATTTTGTTTTGATGGCCTATTTCATAAAATTAATTATGATCATACAAATTCTAATTTACATACATAATTCTACACTTAGTGGGCCTTGTCCAAAATTGAGGGGTATTAGGATTTAAAAAAAATGTAACTTGGAACACTACAAATGCATATGAGAAAAATAATATTCTGCCAAAAGGTGCAATAACATTGCAAAGGCCTTGTATGTATTAGCTGTATCTTTTATTATTAACGTTATTGTTAAGGCGAGCCGTTCGCTCGCTTAATGGTAAGAAGCGTCACGTATGTCCATAAACAGAAGCAACACCAATCATTAGAACTTCGAATTTGCATGGAATTGTAATGCGCTCGTCATCCCGAAACATAAGACGTTAAGTCTCATAATGTCCAGTAATTTCACTGGCTTTCAGTCAGTGATAATACCAGACGAACATTATGAAACTTAACATCTTAAATTAAGGGTGGCGAGTGCAGTGCAGTGCCATGAATTATTCTGTTAAATTAAGAATCCTGGGTGATGTTTTTATTGTTTATGGCCTGAGTATTACCCACACAGGAGAAAGGATGATAACCCGATCTATCTATATACCGAATGGTTAGAAGCAAACCAATAGTTTAACGACTGTTGTCAATTGATAACAGCCGGGACTAACTTTTTGTATGCCCTTCGAAGTACGTCTTGTTGAAATATTACTAAGGGTTCACCCATCCATAGACTGACCGCATCAAGGATTGCTTTACCCCCTAATCGTTTACCGATTAGTGAGTGCCGGTTATGACCACTTCTTCCCGAAAAGCTGATGGTTCCACATTAACACTGTTAAGGAAGTGGAGTGACGCGAAGGGAGCGCTTAGATTACAAGCTTGTACAGCGTTGTGTATGAATCTAAATACAGGGACACGAATGCCTACAAAAAATACTAAATTATATCAAGAAAGGCCATCTGTAATTTTTGATAATTACGTATAACCGGTCTAAAACTACTTGAGCGTGGGACGTAGACTGTAGACATACACACATAGGTATATAATTGTTTCTTATTAAAATCAACGTTAATCTTTTTTCGGAACGGAATCCGGCGAGGGTTCACCACCGCATTATGTTTAAGAATCGACAGCTATAATTTCTGTTCAATCAAGATTTAATTGTTTTAATGAGGCTACATGCGTGAATGGCCGGACCAATTATTGTTTATTTTTAATCGCCTCAAGTGGTTTTTATGTTCGCAACCAAGCACGCAGGCGGCCGCGGGCGATCATTTTCATTATTTTAATAATGTAAACTTCCAATAATAATTTACAGTGATTTGGGGTTAAACACGTTAAGAGATATTTATGAATTCCTCAGAGGTCCGGAACGTAGTTAGCTATGTAATTTGATCCTCGCTTGATTGTGCTGCTTTTGTTCTTTTTGTTATTTTTACAAAAAGCTTGTAATCCTAAGTATGTTAGTGCAAGCGATACATTAATGCAATTAATTGATAATGACTGATGATTGACAGGAATGTGGCATTAAAAGGCTAATAATAAGCCTGCTGATGAAAAAGTTGCAACTATACTCATTAATTAAGCAAAGTATTAATAGAGATAAATACCTTTGATACTTACCGTCGCCATTATTTTGCTGTTTCGCTCTATGGACACAAATTAATAAAAATTGTTACTGTAACTATACACACAACAAAAAATAAATAGTTCTGACCCCACCGCAGGTTAGCCTGTATTGTGATATAATTCATGATACCTTCTTGTTTTGCCAAAGCCTCTACTTGCATCCTCTCATCTATTAGATGTTTGTGGCAGCTATTGATTAATTATCAATTCTATGTTGAAGAAATGTAGATATATAATAAAAATATTACTTTTTCAATCCTTATATACTTTTCTATTCTGTGTCATATGGTCTCTTCGCCATTTGCATCAGTTCTACAGCATCGGTTAACGTATAGTTATTTTTTTTACATTGTAGACTAATATTATATCTGAAATTTAGCTTTATAACATGAAATTTTACGCAAAATATTGAATGCCTAACCTTAGACAATAGCAATGATTAGTACATTGATGTTATATTCAAAAGAATATAATGAGGAGGATACTTGTATCCGACCGGATAGTGACCACCGTACATTGGTGCTAAAACCTGCCATAGTGGCCCACCTTGTGTGGGTCGCGTTCCAGAGTCAGCCAGTGTGTATCCGGTTCACCCCAGGGGGCTTCTCCTAACCCTTTTCCCATCCCTTTTTCCTTCCCCTCCCCCTTGGCCCTTTGGCAGGCCGGCATGATATTGCCGATCTACGATGGACACATTGTTTATCGTTGGTCGACACAATCTTGGATTGCGCTACACTTACCATTAGGTGTAGCGTAGTTACTTTGCCGAGCCAGGATAAAAAAAGATACATATATACTGTTTCGTATGTCATTAATATACATTATGTGAATTAAGTGGTCTAATAACAACATAAGCATATATATTATTTCACCTGTTGTATTTTTGTCATTTTCTCTTAGTCATAGTGCATTTTTATAATTACGTTTATTCTGTTTAAGGCCGGCTTGCAAAACAATCCTTAAATTGTATTTATACATATTTAGTAATTACAATTTTTCATACGATTTGACGTTTCTGGAATACGTTTAGTGACTGGATACTATTTAAGAATCATCGTGCAACTTAGCTTTAATATATAATCATATTATTACCCAAATTAAATAATTATAATTATCTACCTGGCTTAATCCAACTTCGTGGAGCGACCGCGGTCTGTGTAACATGTTCTGCATGTTGGAGCAAACTTTTGGCTTACAATTTTACTATTGGCTTATTGTCTCATGTTATTATTGCCTTATGGCTTATGTTTGGAAATCTACTGAAAGTAGTCAAAACGGTTAACCTTATATTTATTCTTTTACTACAATCTATACTTAAATAAAACTTGTCCTGACAGACTGACTGATTGATACATCAACGCCTATCGTATATTATTTTCACAGCGTCCGTGGCGCAGCGGGCGAGTAGCCGGCTGTGAAGCGAGGGGCCGCGGGTTCGATCCCCGCACCGAGACAAATGTTTGATGATCCACATTGATTTGTTTCGGGGTCTGGGTGTTGTGAGACCGAAAGTCTCTCGTAGTTCCTGATACGACACAAGACTCGTATCTTACTGTGGGGTCAGGACTATGTATGTGACTGTTGGGTGTATTTATTTATTTTCGCACTGTTATTTTGCAAGCATCTCTTCATTTAGGTTACAAAAGTTTTACTATACATATTAAAACGCAATAAACATGTTCATAATAGCTTGTTCATCGTATGTGGAATCTAATCATCACAGATGAGAGGTGTTGAGATGAGCACTGGACCGTGGGGTGCGCCGTGCGTTGAGGGTAGGCTCTAACTAACAAGTTAATCCGGCCCCAGGCGGATGTGAAGTTTATATCACGCTTTGCATTATGCTTCATTATCTTAGACATTTTTGCTTTGTTCTGTTGTGCGGTAGGGCTGTGCAAGATTAAAAATGTTATGCACAACATTTTATTCGATAATTATTTATTTATTTATTGTGTTTTATTTGTTATATTTTTATTTGAAATGGAAAACGCTTAACTGAACGCTTATGTATATTCGATTTTAAAGAATTTTATACGTGTCCACTGCATATGTGAATAAAACAAGTTGCAATAATCACTTACGTATTAGGAAGTGTATTTATAGAATTAATTGATCGTGTAGTACGTCTTTTATTATGCCTGGCGTTATCCCGACTCAATGCCAGGATCCGTCTTCGTCCATCGTGATTTGACTTTAGATTTGGTATTATGTGGAGCTGGCTAGTTAGATAGTTGTCTTATAACGTTATTTAGTGCTTCAATATTGTTAAATTTAAATCAATCATACGTATCTTTAAAACGTATAGGTAACAGAGTGATTATAGTTTTGTCGATCAAGACGTTAGGCTAACGATTTGTTCGCGGTTTTAGAAAACCACAGGAGTACGAGTACATTGATCTGATCGAATTAATCTATCGTGTGGGTGACGAACATTTTTGGCCCAAAGATAACCACGTCTGCACGTGGTATACTCTATTCACGGACGGATGAGGTAATGGTGAAACTTGGGTCCCCTTGCTGGTTATGGGGGTCAGACGGCAAGCCGCTCTATGTAATACCAATTACCGGCTAATCATGATGGAAATGCGGACTCTGACGTTGATCCGGAACAACGTCAGGCAGAAAGCTAGTTAAGGTTTTGAAATTATTGATAAATGTCAAATGACGAATGATGAGCATTACTTTACGTCAATTGATTTTTTATTTAACAAACTTTGAAATCTAAAACGACATCTTGCCGAAATGCACCCGACAATTTGCGCTAGAAAATCGTAGTCGCCTCATACTGTATAAGGACCTTAAACAGGAATCAGCGGGGGACCTGACAAAACACGATACTTGAGTTCAATAATTTTTTCTCCAATTAACAGTCATAAAACACAGGGATGCTAATAAACGTAATATATACGCGTTGAAACTAACAAGTTTGTTTGATTTATATCGCGCCAACCCTGGTGCAGGTGAGACAGTGAGTCGCCCGCGGCGGTCATCCACGTCGCTGCGCCGGCGCAATTCCCCCCTTCCCCCCTCTCTTCGATCCGTACCACTCCCAACACTTTGCAATTCCTCATAGATCGATCACTCGCGAAACCACCAATTAACTTATTATGTTATAGTGTATGCCGCCTACAATCATTTTCAGTGAAGTTTGAAATTTTATGCATACGTGAATATAAGTTTGATGGGGTATTGAAGACACGAACGTATGGGAATATTTAAGTAATAAAATGATAATTAGCGCAAATGATTTACAATGTATTAATTTTTTTATATGGAAGTTACCGTCATTTGTCCTAATGTGGGGGACCAAAGTAGTGTGTGGCACGGTCATTTTGTGGCTCGGTTATTTGACCACATGAGCAATACTAATCGTAGAAAAATGTTCATTTCTCCTATCATGTAATATAATTCTGATACTCTCTAAATTATTACTACATAATTTATTTTTCACATAATATTTATAAATCATAGTTACAAATTAAATACAGGACATTTTCTGGACATGAGTCTCCAACACATTTTAAAAACCTAGTACGATCAACCTGAGTTGTACCTACTATGCTTATCATCTTATAAACAAAATAACATAACGTATATTTAATACATAATTATTTAACTCTGTGTAGTAATACAAAGTATAGAAAGGAATTGTTTAAGTCGATAAAAACAAATAATTTCATCCGGTTTACCAATAAACTAGGGCAAACAGCATTAGGAACGAAATTGTCCATTTTACTAAAAGGCGAAGCCCTGATTAGGTGCAATTGTAATAGTGACGACGTACAAACATCATAAGACGTAGTCGAGAGGAGCATGTGGGGGCAACACCTCCCTCAGGCACTAACGGTCGACGATTTTCTTAGTATATCTTTACACGTGATTTGCGATCGATAAAGCAAGCTACGCCATCTATCTTTTGAAATAAAATCTACTAGGTGGTACATATCTCATACGTGAGAGTGCATTTGGGTAAGAACCACAAGCTACTTCTGCTCCTTAACTACTATTGTGTTATAATGATTTCTTACGTTTACGCGAATATTACTCATTGAAATAAAACTAATTTAAACGGTAAAACGGTAACGGTTAAATTTTATCGCTGTTTTTTATTAATTATTAACCTCGTGACCACGAAGGCTGAAAAGTATTCAAAACGTCGGGATCAAAATTAATAAAAAACCGCGATAAAATCCGTTTAAATTAGTTTTATTTTAATACTATTGTGTTATTGGTTAAAGGATATTGAAGCTAGGGAAATTATTGGGCATCATTATACTTAAGCTTCTATGTCACGGAATGTATAGCATAGTGAAGTCCTTTGTAATTCAGAGTTCTGAGTGGTGCTGCTACTGTTTATGAGCAGGTGTGGCGCTTACTATCAGGCGAGCGAAGAAATTGCATGTATGTGCTTTACATGCGCGTGTGTTTATGAAAAGTGTAATTTCTAAAAAGTGTAAATTAATAATGCTATGTTTAAGTCTACTGTTTCTTTTTACTTGGTTTTATTCCAGCCAGTGAAGGGTCCGCCTATAGTAAATCCTAGTAATATATTATGGTAAGTCTACTGTACCATACATTTTGGTAACGTTACATTACATTACATACGTTGCATTTCATTAATTCTGCATTGAAGTTCAAATGGAAGAGTTGAAGTTGAGAAATTTCTAGATACTTTTAATTTATTTCCCTTTCAAAAACTATACTTTTTATCTAGGATAGAGATTACTACTACAATTTTACATTTAAATGCCCCATACAGTGTTCCAGCTACATATCTGCGTTACCACCATTAGAAGAGAGTTAATCTCGATGACGGAACACATTATGGGCCACGGTAATGAGAGCGTGAACCTCGGCTACAATTTACTAAGTCCTAAAGGCATTGGCCAGCGGTCTGTTGGCCCTCTTGCCTTTAAATGTGTTTTTGTTTAAAGCCGGGCCACTGTAAATAAATTTTATTTTACTTTATTTATTTTATTCGGAAAACTTACAGCTAGCATAAATACAATGTTACAGAAATGTGAATATGTATGAGAAGGCCATTTAAAAGTTTTCACAGATAGAATGCATCAGAGTAATTAACTAAATATCTGTTAGTTTGTGTTTTACAAGGGACTGACTATCACCAAATTAGAAGAATATAATGCACTTCAGCAATCTTCGTCTTTTTTAGAGATTATCTCAGACAGACCTATTACAACATTAGATTTTTTGTTTGTTATTCTCTTGTGTGACTGACCAAGCTCGGATGGCTGGACATTGATTGCATATCTATTATATTAATACGTAAAGAGAAAATGTCGGATCCTTTTTTAAGGATTTTGCGCGCACGGAGGAGTGTGAGATTTGGCATAGTTAAAGTAGAAGGAGCGCAAACAGCCAGTTAAATATAATATCTGTAACACAACATTAAATTAAATAAAACATTGATTGGTCACTGACAATGTCTGAATTTTAAATCTCGCACCTGTGACGTAATGGAACAAAATTCAAAGAATAGGTCGAGTTTTGACCACTAAGCGACCATAATTCTAATATAATAATATGCTAATAACTTTAATCGTAGTACTGTAAATGGCTTCATCTGTAGATTTGAGTAGCTTAATTATCAATAAAGGTCTATGCCAAAATGTTGATGTCAAGTTTTATTGAATTTGCAATGCTCGTCCGTGATTATCTAGACGGCCGTATTGTTAACAAGCTAGGCTTTAAACCTACATTGCTACTAAAATGTGTTTACCCAGGTCTTAGGCCCTGGCTCTTGGTGAAATGACATACAATATAACATAAGCTTATGTCTGTACCCCGGAGTACCCTGAGTGTACCCACTATTCGTAAAGCATAATTATATCCTTAATACTTAACGCAATATCGGGCACCATTACAATTCCGGGCAATAACTCATGACTGATTTTTAGAATTAAAGAACTTACAAAAAAATCACACACTCTTATTGTTCGGTCTTGAATTTGAACTCAGGCCCTCGCCGATTTCTCAGTTTAAGTATAGTAATTAGACTACTGAAGTGATTGGTGGTACGACCCTTTGTATAAATAGCATCTTCATAGCTTCGAATAGCGAAGCTTCAATTGGCTGCGGTTTATATTTGACTTGAAGACAGGCTTTAACCACTGGTATATTGGGAATCATATGAAATGCCGTGGGCTAGTGTAGTGCACTGGTTGTTCACCGTACTTGACCTACCCCTTCGAGGATTCGGGCATGACTCTACATAATATGAAGAGTTGTGTTTTTTGGGACTAACACATTTTTAATGACTTATCGGTGTTGAAATAGTTTCCAAACAGGGATTCATGTTACAAATTGTTGCGGGGTAAGTTGCAACTAATACTAAATTCTCAAACGTGAGGTTGTTAAAGTGACCAAGTGATAGAAAATTAGCAACATCCTGCCATGAGTTAGGGTGAAGTATGGAGCGCCGGCGGCGGAGACTGAACAAAGCTGGCCCACAAGCTTCTCACAAAGCGACACAGCGCGGGACAGCCGCCGGCGCAAACGACAAAGACGGCCACACTTCACCGCCCGCTAGAAAGAGATACAACGCCTTGCACTTGCGAGATTTTGATTTATTCCTTATAATTATCGAATAATCTGCATGGCATCCCTCGTTATAACATTACGATAATTTTGTTCCATTTACATCGCGTTCTAAGCGGTGACCGTTCGCTAGCACAACGATTGATAATAATCGCTCGCGAAGTATAATGGCGTACACCCACGGGTAATTATTGCTGTGCAGTCGTGAGTTCGTGAGCCGGTGGAACGGCGGAATGCATCTCCTTCGGGGGTTGCTCGCCGTAAACCAACACGGCTCGGCTCGCGGTTCGCCCGCGTAAATAACTGATCGCTCTCGCGCTAATGATAGTGCGGCCGCATGCGCCCAACTCCTCTTTAGTCGGGCCCGATAAAATAATTACCAGTATTTATAAGTGCTCGCACTTAATCGCGTCTTCATTCTAGTTATTTAGAGCGCTGCATGCGTGTGCTCTATAGATGTCTTCACGGAGTCGCGTGAGTAATTAGACAATGTTGCGCATCGAGCGATGCTGTTTTCGGGAAACCGTAGCAGTACAACTTCTAAGAAACGTTGTAAAACCCAGTAAGTTGCGTTACGATGAAGTCATTCCATTGTACTGGATACACGCCTCGGGGATGCGTCGTAAGTGTTGTAACAAACACACTCGCTAACTTTAAGAGGTTGCATTGACGTTTGGTCACGGGGCATCGTCGAGTGCAGTTCTCTTCCAACGTTAATGGACTGTGGTGGCCGTCGGGCCCGTTATCCCTCGTAGCTAATGATTGGCCGGCATTAAGTCCCGGCTGTTCCGTGCGATTATTGGATCTAACAGATAATTTTATATCGCATTGTCCTGGAGCGTAAAATTTCTGTTGTTATTACGGGTCGGCTGGCACGCGCGGGACGCGGAGCCCGCCGATAGGCTTTGCCTGACCGTATCTCTTCATCTCTAAAGGGTTAGAGGATCGGACGTATCGCGTATCGCTTAGAAGTATGGTATAACTTTTGACTAAAGATAAATCTCCGTTTACAATTAATATGTCTTGGAAAAATATGAATAGGGTTTCATAGTTTATCTTTCATGCCCTGCAATATCTTAGTTTAAGATATCATTCGTTTTCCTACAATTCCAACAAAGTGTGTCATAAATCAAGATATGACACTTGTTTTTGGGAACTATCAGCTACGTTGCTTTTGATTTGTGCGTTGCCAGACCTTATAATATAGTTGAGCAAGCGTCAAATGTTAGAGCGTCGCTATTGTATGAAGAAGTAGATGTTGGTAATAATATCTGCATGGAGTGAGGGCGTCAGGTTTGCACCTCTAGCTCACGATCGCCATTCTTCCCGCGCCTGTAATGAGCCCTCTAAATCAAACAATGGCATTAAAGTGTCAATACGGCCTCGATAACACCTCGGCGTTTTCTTTTGCAAACGGAATTATGGCTATAAATCTATAGTGGGGCCCATTTAGACCATAAGACTTGTTTTCGATTGATCTCTGATTGTGATACCTGCGTATTCAATTTAATGGGCTTTAGGTTTGCATGTAACGGTTCTATTTAGTTGGTCCTTGTTTTGTATTCGTCTGCGATTGAGAAGGGTTAAGGAAGCGGATTTGAATTGCAGTTAGATGTGTGGAAAGAAGATAAGAGGTTAGATAGTTTAGAAACAGACTTGGAAGGCGAGAAGGTATCAGCACGGTGTATCGAGTTTGTTGGATTTATCAATTAAATTAATCGGAGATTAAATAAATAAATTAATACATATGTTACAAGAAAATATCTAGAGGCTTTGAAACTTCGCTATACATATAGTATAGTATTAAGAAACATCAAACATATAATGAAAAAGAAGGATCATTCTTAAGTGTTTGATATTTTATGTAATTTAAATTATAATTCTAGTATGCATGACGATTGTGAAAAGTGATAATCTCGTGATTCTAGTATCGTCATCAGCAACATGCATACTCGAAAATTACTTGTATACGGATATATCCAGTAACATTGTAAGGCGAAATGCCGATCAATGAATCATAAATATAAGCTCACACTTGTGTCACCGAAGGCGTAGGTAGAGGTACTGCAAGTTCAGCCACACAGTTTGCGGAGCTTATTTCGTTCTATGATGTGATAGGCGTGTCTTTATCTGGCACTTTCAATCCCGGGTAAATTATTTGTAATTTTTCACAACTTTTGAAATTTGGTAGGATTTCAGCACCAAAATGTAATTAATTTCTTATAGACCGGTGATTATCCATTTTGAAACATAAATAAATTATAGTAGAATGAAACCCATTGTAAAAGGAAGAGAATACAACAAAATTGATAGGAAAAATAAATTACGGGCGATCTGAGGTCGGGAAGTGGGAAGGGGGGGGCTTTTAAGGGTAAAAAACGGTTTATCTCGATTTCCGGAAAAACTACAAGTCCTATGGAAAAAAGTTAAATCGCAAAGTTGTAGGTAATAAAAAGATCTACAACTTTTGTATACACACTTTCTTCACATAACCTCAAAATATACGTGAAAATTTTAGCCCATCATAAAGAAGTGGTGAAGGGGCTAGGTGGGTCTGGGCCTTACTATCTGTTATTTAGTAGTTCGTTTCTTTGCATTTTCTGAACACATTTGCCATCGTGTATATCTTTTTTTACACCATCAGAAAGTAGAGAATTCAATGAACAAGAAACCAACAGATTTTTTTTAAAAAGCTCATATTTTGATGTGAGAATTTTCGTTTGAAAATTAGGCTGCTTTTTCGATATTAAGTCAAAATAAGGTGCAAAAATAAATATTTTAAATCAAAAAAATTACAGTGTATTTGGGATACAAAAAGGTAAGTTTTCACCAAATTTCGTGAAAAAAAAAGATTTATTATAATAGATAAAAATAAAAACAAAAAACTTGGTTATTTGAATTTTTCACATATATTTTGAGGTTATGTGAAGAGAGTGTGTATACAAAAGTTGTAGATCTTTTTATTACCTACAACTTTGCGATTTAACTTTTTTCCATAGGACTTGTAGTTTTTCCGGAAATCGAGATAAACCGTTTTTTACCCTTAAAAGCCCCCCCCTTCCCACTTCCCGACCTCAGATCACCCGTAATTTATTTTTCCTATCAATTTTGTTGTATTCTCTTCCTTTTACAATGGGTTTGATTCTACTATAAATTTGTTTCTCTTTTTACCATTTTCAACCGGATAATCACCGGTCTATTAGTCTAATGACCTTTTATAAATTTTTTATGATTTTTGGTTATTAATTTGGTTGATTTGCTATTTTCATTTTTACACGAGTTAAACATGATTCAAGACAAGATAGTAAGGAGGGTTCAAGTACTTAACTATGAACAATTGTCGATCGCTAACGTTTGGCATTTGACGGTGTTAGCAAATGATCGCTAAATTATGTAGTTAGCTCGAACAATATTGGGCTGAGGCTGACATATTTCCATTGTCGACCTTTTATGTAATTGTAAGTGCAAACGACTGAGTTGTTAAGCGTCAATGTTTTGCAGAACAAAAGTCATTGTCTATTACGAATAACGAAATAACAAACTGCATTTAAAAAATATTTAATATTTGTGGTCAATCATTGTTATAGTGGGCTGCGAATTCATGAATCCAATTCATCTTTCAGTTAATCTTAAGTCAAATTGGAGATGGGGCACAAACAATTCATGTTTGAGCTTACGATTTCAAAAAATTACACATTAGTTGCCAGGTATTGGAATTTGTGCCCAATATTTTAATAGGCTTGCAAATAAGTTGATGAAACTTGTATGCATACAGATGACCTAAAATTTAGTTAGTTATGAAATGTATACGTACTGAGTGGAAAAATTAAAAACTGAACCTTAAACTTAACTCTATCTATTTTATAGCAAATAATTTAAATTCAGAACGTATATTCATTAATATCCACGAGAAAAACGCAAGTTGAAGTTCTGGAATATTACTCTAAGATCAAATATAAAACCCATTGTCTGGTATCGGGAATCGAACAAAACATTACAAAGTCGATGCAATGTCGCCGCAGCGAAGGGTTGAAGATAAATACGTAGAAGGGGTCGCAAGGCCCAGATAAACATGGGGTGCGCAATTTGTATCACTGTACAAATGTACAATTCGGCGTGGCCGGTGGTCGGTCTAGGGACGACGCGACGTAGACGGATTCTGTAATGAAAGTATTTGCATTCTATTTTTATCGCACCTTCGGTAATACTAGTGCATAACTGCATTATTTGTGCTTTTACAGGAGCGCAATTTTAGGACTGCAGATTTCGAGTCTAGTTTATAAAATCCAAGTTAAAATTAACCACCAATAAATGTTTATGACTACTTTTTTTTATGTACACACAGGATAGACAAGTTTTTTTTATGTACACACAGGATAGACATCTTTTTAGAAGTATTTATGTTAAAATGTATCTTTGAAGTTTTCGTATTTTGTTTTGGTAAGTAAAATTTATCTAGACATGTGAAACATGGGCTTTTTTATAGTTTAGACCGGAAAATGAGCAAATCGGTCACCAGATGGTGATTTCTACCAATCATGCACACCTTCGCACCACTAGAAGAATCATAGGCGCGTTGCCGACTTCAAAGGGAAAGGATAATGAAGGGATTGGGAAGGGGAGGGGAATTTGGGCCTCCGGATATCTCACTCAACGTACAAAACGCAGCAGCAAGCTGCTACTTTACGTCGGTTATCTGTGAGACAGGTAACAACCCGGTGGTGCCGGCCCATCATGCTATAGACAAAACTGTCTACAGCGTGGCTCTACCACTTTTATCACTCTACCAATTTTAGCGAATCGGGTCATTTTAATTACAGGAATATTTTTTTAAGAAACAAGTTATTTCATTTAAAATGTCGTTTAGTAATTATATAAACCTTGCGTATTTGATTAATACCCAATAGATATGCGTTATGTTATTGGGACCAGTTCTATGATTATAAACTGTAATCAATCTACATTTCGGACTACTATTTAACGTGTTGTTTATCTATTATGTAACACACTCTCTTTTGTTTTTTTTTCCTTTGCAAAAGCATTTTGTCAGAATTTTTTAAACAATACACACAACCTCAGTTTAAACTGTATACATGTCTCAGTACCCCTTGTATCTTTGAAATCCTGTTACCTTTCCATTAAAGTACATGATTATTGTGGTATTCTAGTCTTGTGTGGTGGCCTTCACTTACCATCAGGTAACCCATTTGCTCGTTTTTGATAACATGTGCTAAAAATCGATGTATAATTTGGATCACAATGGATAAAAAAATGTGAAGCCTTGTTAAAAATAATGACATTGCAGCGCCATATAAATTGAGTGTGACGTATAATATTTATAAAGCACCGCGGAGGGAAGTTTGAAAGTGGAGTGGCTAATCCTCATCGAGAAAGCTCCGCATAAACAGTGGCTGTTCATTAATCACTACCTACGAACTTTCTCTATTCAACCAACACTCTACCTGACTCGGGTATTTTCTTTTAACTTTTAAGCTTTGTTCAAAACTTTTGATGGACTTTGAGTTTTAAGTAAGTTGAATAGTAATATATCTTGTGTCGGCTACTGCGACCGGTGTTACGTAGTTGTGTTTTGTTTATTAATCGTAGTATTGATGTTTAAGGTTTAGGTTTATAGTTTTATAAATGTTCTTTTATGACTTACTGCCATATTCAGATACGTCAGTTGACTTTGATGGTCATTAAGACATTTTCAAGAGGTCGATTATTATTCAGAGATTTCAATTACGATTATTTCTATACCCAGTAACGGAGTAGAACGTATTATCTGTATTCAGTAACGGAGAATAAATAAATATATAAACTCAACAATCATACACTTAGTCCCGACCCCACACCAGGTTAAACCTGTGTATTAGGTATCAGGAACTACGGGTGACTTGCGGTCTCACAACACCCAGGCCTGAAACAAATATTCAATAAAGTATTACCTAGCTTTGATTGCGGAAATAATCGAATACTACGATATTAATTAAAGTCAATTAAAGTTTATTCACTGCCATATTCAGATAGTTTTGTTCTTTAATTAGTTCTGTTAAATTGTATCCTCATACTTGTTTTAGGTTGATTGTTGATTATTGTTGATCCTTTGCGATTAATATTGTCTACCATGTGCCTAATATTGTCAAAAATGTGGGTATAAATCGTTTTGTATTACTAAATGTTCAACGATAATATGACTAATCTGCACCTGGTTATAATGTTACACTAATAATAGTTTAACAATTGGAAATAATTCAATAATATTATGAGGTCGAACATAAGCGGTACCATGATCATCGACAGAAATGCTTTGCTGCCATACAAAGTATGTCCCATTAGCCGAGCGAGCAGTACCGCATTACAATCTAACTCGGAATTAGTTCCACCTTATTGCCGACTTGAGAATTTTTATCACTGGTAAAGCAATCAGAGCGCCAATAATTTCCCTCATAATGACTCGGCGGTCGTAAAATTTGAGCATTGCGCCAAAATGGTGGCACATTAAAATTCTCTCCCCATCGTTATGAGTGGAGTTATCGGCGTCGATCCGCGGCGGACGAGCGGCACAATCGACATTTCCATCTCAATCGCCCCCGACCTCCCCCATACGCAGTTAGTTTTCTTTTTTAAATCGCGCGTTAAGGATTTGGCGTGAGTGTGAAGGGTTGGCTCCCGTCTTCCGTGGCGACTGTCGACTAACACAGCGGCGTGCGTTGCGACGATCTTCCTGGTGGCTCACATGTATATGCTGATTGTTACGTCAATTCAAATTTGTGATAGATTGACTAATTTAAGGGACGTCGCGCGTGAACGATTGAGTCGTGTCTGTTGCGCCCTTCAATAAATAATAGTCTCAGGCTCTTTGGCGAGACCTATAATACGAGTATATAAGGCCCTATTTTCTTTATGACCTAGGATATGCATATTCTTCAGTATTATTCAACCATATTTAATTTTATTTCAAATATTTTATTTTAGAATAATGACAGCAACGGCTCAGAAGGGAGTAGTCGAGACTGCCGATAGGAAAGTAGCTGTTTTAATACCATCCCCGAGAGCCCAAGAGCCCCAAAAACATTTACTTTTCTAAATTACGTGTGTATTTTTATTTACTATCGCTTGCTATAATGATAGCTTCAAACTTCTCATAGAAGTTTCCTTACAATGGTAAGGAAACTTCTATGAGAAGTTTCCATAAGAATTTAGAAGGTGTCTGAAGTTTCCAATCCATTAGGCCAGCGTGGTGGACTAAGGCTTAACCCTTCTCATTCGCCGAGGAGGACTGTGTACACCATTGGGGCGTATATAATACAGGTCTGGCATTATATTATTAAAATGAGACTCTTTTACATACGTTAATACGTAATAAAAAGTACAACATATTAAAAACATAAACGCTAGCAATAACTACATCCGTCGGTTTATGACGGCGACAAAGTTGTAGAGGCCTTTAGTATGACCTTGCTTGTTAAGAATTTTGTTACGCTAACTTAGTTTATTGTTCTTACAAAGTTTGTAGCGACTGACATGACACTGACACAGGTCGAACTTTGTACTCATTTAGAATGTTATTAGGCTTTTGACAATTATAAAAAAACTAGTTCACTCAGTACACATTAGCTTAGATAGTTTTCATGTCCATGGTATTTTTATGTATTTCAGGATTCAATAAGTTAACACAGTTGTAAGTAATGAATACACCCAACAGTCAAACACATATCAACCCTATATTAAGTTAAACCTGTATAGTTGGTATTAGAAACTACGTGGAACTTATGGTCCTAAAACACTCAGACCAGAAACAAACACAAACATTTGTCTCGGTGCGGGAATCGAACCCGCGGCTTTTCGCTTTACAGCCGCTGCTCTGCAATGGCGCCATGGATTCTGTCACATTACCGTGTCATTTAGCTGTGGTAATATAATTCAGTAATTATACTCAAGAATAGTGTAATTTCTGTGCTATATATAGCACTTTCGTAGTTTTTTGCGGACAAAACTAGAATCCAATTATAATGTTCATAAAAACATTACCGTG
The DNA here is from genome assembly GCA_949126905.1 of Amorpha juglandis. Classification (NCBI taxonomy): domain Eukaryota; kingdom Metazoa; phylum Arthropoda; class Insecta; order Lepidoptera; family Sphingidae; genus Amorpha; species Amorpha juglandis. The sequence goes on from OX421376.1 coordinate 6,980,656, forward strand.
TATAATGTACATTTAGACAGATTTCGGGTGAAATAGTTAAACGTACGACACAGTCTCGAATGTAACAGAAAACCGTTATTTACGTGGTCGCGTCGCGTCGTACGATTCCTTTTTTGAAATAGTAAACAAGACGTTTCGTTTTTATATTTTTATCTGTTCCATGCGATAAACTCTCTCCTCATAAATGAAGTTTTATTGTCAAAAAAGTATGGTAATTTAGTATAATCCAGCCGGCAACACCTAGTTACTTATAATTGCAAAAGCAAATGATACTTACACCAGACAGTGAGTGTTTATGTATCGGTACTTATCAAAATCTAGACATCCTAAAATGTAATGCATAATTTATATCACTCGTTTATTACTTTCGATTTTCTCAGCTTTTATTTTTTATCCGTGCACGATAAAGTGAGTCACTACACCTGATGGTAAGCGTAGTGCAGTCCAAAAAATCAGCGACCACCGACAAACAATGAGTTCATCGGTGGTCACCAGAATCATGCCGGCCTGTATAAATGCCTCTCCGAAGAGGAAAGAAGCAAATCGAGGGGCCTGCAACAGGACAGGCGGATGACCGATGCAGGTACAAGGATACAAGGATGTACCCCTATACCCGCCACAATAACGTAACAGGTTGTATATGAAGCTAATATGTTTTCAATACAATCCGCTAGGGGCGCTATACGACTTTTATATATTTCCTTATACGGATGACGTGACAGCTATCGAATAACTCGCAAAAACTTAAAATACGGCCTTAAACTTGGCGATAAATTTTTAATTAAATTTATGGCAAACTGACAACATGTCATCATATTGCCAAATGGTATGGTCCTCAAGGTGGTAGGTTTCTCGTATGCGAGAGGCCGTCTGCGTTGGTACCACTGCTTTGTCTATTTCTGCTGCCAAGCAACAGTGTGTAAGCACTGTTGTGTTTCGGTTTGAAGGATATTGTAGCCAGTGACATTACTGGGCATTGTGAGACTTAAAATCTTGCTTCTCGGGGTGACGAGCGCAGTTCAGTGCCATGTAGGGCTTTGTAATTAAAAGTTCTGTGTGGTGTTGCATCTGTTTATAGGCAGGCGTGGTGCTTACCAGCAGGTGAGCGCTTTGCTCGTCTCGTCATTCAATCAATAAAAAAAAATCGTTTAAAAGCTCCCTGAAGAAAGTTCAGTGGTCCGTACTACATAATATTTCACTATAAAGAATACCTAGAAATTAAACTGAGATTCTCATATTGCAAAATTATAACTCACACTACAATGCGATTCCAACATTGACCCCGATACACCCTTAGACAAAAGCTTACGTAGTATTTTATTTCCCCACGACCTCACACTTCCAAATTACGTATGCAACTATGTATCATGTATGTAAAATAATGCCGATATATCCCCCGGTGGGGTTGGGGGAGTGTGGGGAGCCCCCGCGACTTATTCCGATATAATCAATAACTTAGCGAGAATCCCCTTTGCATCCGTCGTGTGACAGTTCCTCCATTCGGCCTAAGGGTTGTGATTTTATATATTTTTTGTTCAAACACTGGCTGATTAGAGACGGGGCTTTTTGAATTGACGTCGCTTCACGAATGGTTAGTTTTTATACCCTTTAAGCTATAATCTTTACTAAGTAGGTCTGTCTTATGCGAGAGGCCGTTTTGGTCGGTACTGCTTTTACTATTTCAGCAGCCAAGCGGTGTGTAAGCACAGCCTCCGTGGCGCAGCGGGCGAGTAGCCGACTGTGAAACGAGAGGCCGCGGATTCGATCCCCGCACCGAGATATTTGTGTGATCCACAAATATTTGTTTCGGGATCTCGGTGTTGTGAGACCGAAAGTCTGTCGTAGTTCCTGATACCCACAACACAAGTCTCGTATCTTACTGTGGGACTATGTGTGTGACTGTTGGGTGTATTTATTTACTGATATGTTTCGGTTTGAAGGATATTAAAACCTGTGAAATTATTGAGGACTATGATACTTAACAACTTATGTCTCGGGATGACGAACGCAGTCTAGCGCTTTGTTCAGAGTTCTGTGAGGTTGTGTCTGTTTATGGGCAGACGTGGCACTTACAAACGAGCGAGCGAATTTAGGCTAACAAATAAAAATGTTTGTATAATGAGTTACTTCATGTGAATGTTTATGTGGAGAGAGATATCATATTAGTGTAAAATGAAAAACATCATAACTATGAATAATAATAAATACACACAAAAGTCACACACATCGCGACCCCATACTAAGACTTATGGTCTTGAGACTTACGGTCCCACCACACCCAGACACGGAACAAATATTTGTATATAACACAAACAGTTATCGTGGTGAGGGAATCGAACCCGCGGCGTCTCGTATTACAACGGACCAACCGCTCACTTCGCCACGGAGGCTGTCTAACGCAACAGCAACTAATCAAGCGTCTTAATTTTTTATATTTTCTTTCGTTGCCGCTGCCAGGGTATTATATTAAAGTGCAAATAGCTCAAACTACTAAAATTAAAGTAATAAAAAGGTACATTGAGCTTATTTTTATTGTATCTTTCAGGTTTAATTTAAAATATCAACCATAAACCTTTTATTCAGTATTTTTCATTGAAAAAAAAATATTAAAACCATTAAGTAGTCCTATTCTATAGCGCTGCTTGGGCTAAGTGGCGGGAGCTCACAGGCGTTACTTGCGACCGAAAGATGCCGATGAGACTTAAAGGTCTCATCTACAAGACCATCATTCGGCCTGTACTCCTGTATGGGTGCGAGACGTGGCCGGCCCTTAAGCGGCATGTCGGAGAAATCCATGTCGCGGAGATGAAGATGCTGCGGTGGATGTGCAATGTTACACGATTAGATCGTATTCGTAACGAGTACATCCGCGGCAGCCTTGGTGTCCGCGACGTGGCTGATAAACTCCAAGAATATCGCTTAAGGTGATTTGGCCATGTTTTGAGGAAACCACAGGAGTACGTCGGTCGCAGGTGCCTGAGCCAGATCGTACCAGGGGTACGATCCCGTGGACGGCCCAAAAAGCGTTGGCTTGACGTATTGGAGGGAGACATGAGAGCCAATGGTCTCACTATAGAGGATGCTCAAGATCGGGCGAGGGGGGAGGCGTTTAAGTAGGAAGGCGGACCCTGGCACTAAGCCGGGATAACGCAAGGCAGAAAGAAGTAGTCCTATTCTAAATTATTTTAAGTGATTATTGGTTATAAAATACATTAAAGAGTTTTTGTATTGTATTAAATCTAGCATCATAAATTAATTATGTATTTATTAAAATACATTTAAATTTACTATAAAAAATTAAGAACAAGACTATTTTGTTTATCTAGTCCAGTGTTACATTGAATTATTATGTATGCACTAGGCACACTGTATAATGGCAATATTTGGAAACGACTAGCTATTGCTCACGGAACTGCCCGCGTGAACGGCCCTTTTCGGGGAAAAGTAGCCTATATCTTCAGGTCATGGTGTATCTGTATGACATTTAATACAAAACCGTTCAGCTGTTAAAGCGTGATTGACTAACAAGCATCCAAATTCACAAACTCACAAAGATCCAAACTTTCACATTTGTAATAGTCTTTTTATACAATTATTTGTTGCATTTGTAATCACTTTTGCTTATATACTTTTGATATTATAGTCACCGGAAAGGCAAATTGAATTTGAAATAGTCTTTTACGATAAAAAATCATAACAATTATATTAGATAAAAATATAATTCAATGAAATATACGTTTTACTGAAAAATATCTGGTACATAAATTTATATGTTTTGCTAGCGTAAATAACAACTTTAAAACGCTCTATTGTAACGTTCACGTATTGGCGCTTTCGTATTTTTGCCGTTCCAGTGACGCTATGATGAATTTTAATAGCTTTTTATGATTCCACAATAGTACTTAGACCTCCCACAATGTAGATATGAGTGAGGCAGTATTTTATAACATATTATATTTTTATGTATTTTAAATTGTTTATTTCCTAGTCATATGTCAGCAGAAGTGAAAGCACCTTTGCACTAGGGTCATTAAACAATCTGTTTTCCGTATTATTATGAAAATCAGAGTTTTGTTACTATGCATTTTAAATATTCACAAATAACGGGGTAAGAAAAATAAAACTCCAGTGTTCTGATAAACTAACTTTGAGTTTATTTTTACCATTTACACTTGACAATGTAGTCGTAATCTGTTGTCGGCTACGATGGCATGCGTTGTAGGCGCGTAGCACGCGCGTAGAGGTTGCTACGCACACGACATGCGGCACAAGAACATACAACTTAAATGCTAACAAATCATCTATTTCCATTTAAATTGACACAAACTGTTTGCTACACAACTCAAATACGCGTGACAGTACTGTGAAGTGGTGTTCCGATTGGTATTTGACTCTTTGTTTATTGAATCATTGCATGGAATGGTTTAAAAACAAAAAGATAACAACAGTGTAACGGTATTCAGTTATGTAGAGTAGATGACGATATTTAAAGAACTTTTTTCACAGCGCTGTCACCAAATTAATCACGTACAACACAACGTTTCTTAAAGTGAATAGAATTTAAAGAGAAATTGGATTTTCATGTTTTCTTTATAAACTTCATTACAGTTCGTTTAAATAGGAACGGTATATTTCACTAGTAAAGAATTTAAAAATAATTTTATTATTACAATACAGTATTAGGAACTATGATAGACACGAATGCTACCTTTTTAGGATCGAGAACTAATATGCGTAAATTATTTAAAGGTTCAAGCAATTCTTCAAACTGTCCTGAGGTCAACAAAACTACGATAATATTAAATACAATATGAATCAATCGTACAAATTAAAATCTATATAAAAGAACAGACAACATGGCCGTGGCGGCATCTCTAGCAGCAGTTACAACAGACTAGTCCGAATTAATCTTAAATATTAAAATTTGTATTCGGAAAGTATAGTGAAACTCTAGATGCGATAATATTGAAATATACATAGGAACCATGATTCATTCCGCGGGCGTACGTCCGCGGAGACACAACATCGCACTACCGACATGTCCACCTACACTAACCAAACTTACACCGATCAAAATAAAATATCATTCTCATAATAATAATAATATACCTATAGATTATATCGTCCGTCGTACGTCTGTCGCGGTGGAGATGCGGTGGAGTTCTGAACGTAATGCGTAACGCCTCAACAATACACGAGTTTCGTACAATAAATACTAATACTTACTAAACAAACAAAATAATCGTGTTGTAAACGCGCGCCTTTGCGTCAACACCGCTCGGTCGCGTCGCGTCTGCCTCGCATCGAGTCTGAGACAACTACTCCTTGTACTCCGTTACACGATAATATTGCACTTACATTTTTTTATTATCATCAGTTAGAATATACTGGTTTTTCATCGATCTAATAATATCAATGTCACTGCGCAGTAAAGATTTGATGCTCTTCAATTTTAAATAGAAGAAAAACCTTGACGCGTTCGTGTTTGCTTACATTTTAAAGTGTGTGTTGTATTATATAACACGACGCACCTGGGAGTTGTAAACCGATAGGAGATAGACGCGACGCGCTCGAACATGGGCTCATTGCACACACATAAACGTAACAAGGACCGCCGGCTACCGGTGGAATAAAACATTGCACTTTACAAAAAAACAAACTCAATGTTGTAGTAGGGTTCGCTCGTCGATAAAATATTGTAATACACTCCTTCAGATAAAATGTAAATATGTAAAATATTCTTAATAATGTGATATCTGCGTCATCGAAAATATGAAAGACTCCACGCATACGGCAAAGTGATGAATATACATGCGATAGGGCGGTAAGAGGCGAGTGCGAGCGTCGAGCGCGACGTGACGCGGCCACGTGGCGACGCGACGCCGCGACGTCACGACGCGAGAGAGAGCGTCGGCGCCGGCGCCCGCGCCGCATGTACCTCCACACCGCGTCGTTCCATTCACTTACGCCACTACTAATAATCATTACAATATCAATAAAAATTCAAGAATCACACTTAGTTCCAAAATAAACTCACTTGTATGCGAGGTAGGCTGAGCGCTGGCGCACAGCCCGAGTTTCGAGTTCGTTCGTTTTGGAAAGTTTGCTACGATAATAAATATTATAATTAACTGTTACCAATAAGCCTACGCGGTGTCGTCGCGTCTCCGCGGGCGGCTCTGCGGGCCGCGCGACTCGTGACGCGGCGCTCGTACCCCGGGGTAGGACAGCCGCCTCGCGCGTCCGCTCTTTCTGATTGCTGCCGGTCACCGTCTACTGTGGCGTGTCGCGCTACCTTCACGGGTAACTCTGGCCATGGCGTGTAACTGCGAACGACCAGCCGAGCGTTCTACTTGGGACGCGCTGTTCGAATCAACCTTGGAGATGTTGGTGTCTACGGAGGTTATGGAGATAACGTTTAAATCCTGAGCGAGGGACCCGCAAGAGAGGACGACCGCACTACTGCCTAACATACGTACCTAACTTCGCTTCATGTTTAAAAAAATCAATATACGTATATCACTATATATATCTTCATACATTTACGATGCGTCAGGAACTTCTTACGAGAACGTATCTATGCCTAAAATTAGAACGATTATATGTATGTATTACATAGCTTTAAACAATAATTAAATCGTAATTATCAATATCGATAATATTATATGCCATAAAGATAGGAACTTGCTTTCCTGGGAGTTGATGGTAAATGTTTGGGGGACACCGGCGCGGCCGCAGTTCGCGTGTCGCCGCAACGATATACGAATTATAATAAAACCTGTCTAACGTATGATATGATGTGCGGCGTGCGATGCGGCCGTGTCGGCGCTCGCCGCCGCCGCCTCCCAGTGTGCGGCGCGCGGCGCGGGGGGCCGCCCCGAGGAACCACCGCCAACTGAACCACGACTCCACGACGTCCACACGTCTGCACGTCACTCGACGCTTCCACAACATTATAAAAACGGAACAACAGCGGTCGGCCCCCGATTAACCTAATACTTAATCAACTACAAGCTTTTAATATATAACTAGGAAAGAGCCGCTTTCGCAGCGACATTCATCAACGAAAAGAAGCATTAAGATCTAATAGTGAACTGCTGCGTTGTCGGACAACGGAGAGAGCAAGGGGCTCAGATAGATAGTAACTATACATTTCGTCAAAGTAGGATTAGTGCCCGGCGCTGGCCATGGAGAGCTCGCCGGGCGGCTGGAAGCGAGGCCCGGGCACGCAGAAGTTGGCGTTCGAGTCTTTGGGCGCGGCGGATTCCTGCGCGGCGCGAGCGGCCAGCAGGGTGATCTGGTTGACGACGTCTTCCATCTCGTGGGTCAGCGCCTCTGGCGGTGCGGTGTTGAGGGGCGGCACTAAGTTCCGCAGATGCGTTTCTGTGTCGGCGTGGCGGCGGAATTCGATCGCCGTGCGGAACCGCTCGCCGGGACAGGTGCGGCATTCAAGCGCAGGCTGTACCACTCGGATCACGCCCCGGGATGCCTCGCGACCCGCGTAGCACGAGCGGGATTGGTGGGCCTGCAGCGGTACGGGCGAAGGGAATGCGACTTTGCAGTGCTTGCACACGTAACAGAGGTCGAAGTCGAGCTCACGCGCACCCATCGGTGGTTCGGAGGCGGGCGGCGGGAGGCGCAGCGTAGACGCGCCTGGGTCGCCCGCGATATGCCGAATCTGCTCCAGGGTGGTGGCCGGTAGCTGAAGCACGCTGGCTCCGTTCCCGGTCTCGACGATCAAGCCCTGTGGTTGCGGCTGGAGGGCACTATGGTTGCCGTTTGATCCTGTAACAAAAAACATCCTATTAATATGTGAACTAGTCCCATTTTAGTTTGCCATCTTAAATTAATAACTGGGTGTTATGAGGCTTAATAACTTAAGTATCGGGTTGACGAATGCAGTCCAGTACTATGCAATGCATTGTAATTCAAAGTTCTGTATGGTGTTGTCTGTTTATGAGCTAGCGTGGCGATCAACCGTCATTTAGGATAATAAAGAAAACTTAAATGGAATTAATCTGGCATCTTGCTTCATTAATTAATATACATATAGTAAACTAATCTCGCAATAGAACAAGACATTTGACACGGAAGCGATAGTGTTTATTCGGGAGCATGTAGGTACCAAGACATGCGACACCCGAGAGCGTTGTAAAGGGGTTAATCCACTTACGCGAGCAGAGGGTCAGTCCGCAGTCGTGAACTGACCTCCGACCTATACCAAATTTATAAAGTTCATTTTTGTTGTAGCAACAAATACATTTCGTACAGATTTAGTTATGTTTAATTTTATTTTAAGTGTTTGCATACTAGATAACAAGTATCTATTACCAAACTAAGCCGATTTAAAAATCATTCACACTTTTATCATTCTCAGTATAAATCAACAAGAGTAACCCTTAAGTTGCTGCTTCACAGTCCAAAGTGATAAATGACAAAGCAAAGAACACCAATTGATACCACATTTGGTACCAATTTACCAGAATTATTGATTATAGATCACAACGCGAGCGAACGTATTGTTAAAAGAAAAGCGGGCGGGACATATAATCGCGCGGATCTCGTCGTATTCCCGAATAGGCAATGCCATTGTTCACAATAGGTTAGCACCAGATAAACGCTGTTTACCTCAGTGCGAGCCGATTGTACATGCGTGATGCGTTTCTAACGAGCCCATGGAGCCGGTGTAATTGATTCGGCCGCTGGTTTATGCTTATATTCACGAATGCATAATACATGCCGAGTTGCCACCGGCAGTTTTATATCAACGGCCGTGGATGGCATCAGTTTGATATAGGGCTAAATGTTAATATTTTTCACCGTTCGTTAAAGATGAGTCATAGTGTAGTGGGGATAGAACTACTAGCTTGGCCTTTAGTACCTTCTTTTGTATTGAGTCTCATATCATAATGTACCATTACATAGTTTATTTTTTATTAACAAGTATAAATCGGTTTTCTGTCGAATCTGTGTCATGAATATGTGAAACTTTTTACTTTACTAAAACTATTTTTAGCGTATACCTAAGTACATAAATACGAAAATACAATTTAACCTAATCTGTAAGTAAAATTAAATAGATTTTACATATACTGCCTGTATTAGGAAGTGAATAAAATTTTACAAGTAAACAAGTTGCCGACTCGCCGACTATTACCGGTCCAACGTGAGCTATAGAGGGCTATCTCCATTTCTGACGCGATTCCAGCCTTAATCGTAGTGCGGAATCTGGCTGAATAATTCCGTGCGAAACAGTACGTAGCTTTCAATCAACCTTTTAACAATCGCTCGCTCGTGCGCCGTGTAATGAGGTCTTGGGTCTGCTGTGTTGGCGTCTCGTGTTTCCGTGACCTTACGCTAATGATAACTTGCGTTTCTCTAAACTATTAACGATTTGATCTATATACACATGTGTATATTTATAGTGTGATAGTGAATAATATAGAAGTTTTAATCATTGGAGGTAATTTTGTTTTTTGTATAATGAATTCTTCACACATAAAATGATATAAATATCTGATCGCATAATGGACTCCTTTCTTGTATGTCATAGGGATCACTTCGAAAATATATAGCTATATGTCGGGTTTCCCATAATCGTTTTTAATTAAACTCATTAAACTGCGAAAGTTTTCGAAGCGAAAAAAAAACTGGGCGGCCCAACTCCGGCATAAACTTGTACGTTTTTACCGAATTTGACCTGGCAACCCTCATCAAAAAACAATAGATAGTTTTTAGAAAATGAGTAGATCTACTGGAAAATTTGAATATTTTGACTTTTTCCGTAATTATAATTTTTGAAGTTATACTTCTTTAGGCGCGTTATGAAAAAATGATGAGAGTGAAATTTTAAGATGCGCGCGCACCTGTGACACAAAATTAACAGTATGAAGCCGTCTGCTTAACCGCTCATTAAGTCTCGAAAAAAAAGCTACCAACAAAATAGGAATTGAACCTCGATATTAGTCGCGCATGTTGGTACGCTCGTCACCTCTGATCACTGTTTTCATATTTATAATATTTATCAACATGTCTCTAGTTTATACATTCACAACACGTGTTTGAGTTTCATACAAGTGCGAATTATATATGTGCTAATAAATTATATTCAGTATGTAGTGATTTAAATTGAATATTTTGATTGATATTACTTACTATTTGTGAATATTAGTGAAAAAAATTGTGCTTATATACTTTTTCAAGTGCTCCAATATAATTGAGGTTAACTATCCGTATGTATTATTTATTGATATAAATTAAAATACTTTTATTTAATATAATTAACACTAAATATTATTAAATTATTAATGTTAAATACTTATTATTGGTTATTTAATGATGCCAAAGAAGTATAACTTCTCACGCGCGTACATAAGTACACGCACCCATTTTTATTTATTAAAACGGTAGTCGTGCAGTATTTGAAGGTACGAATACCTATTATTTATTTCTTTCCCGAGGTTTCGATCGAGTTGCATCGGCCGTGGTCACGGGTTGACTAATTTTTAATTTAATTATTTCGTAATTTTTGCAGTACAATTTTACAATATCATGGTATACAAGTATCAAATAGAAAATAATTAGTATGACACAACCTAAGAGTCAGGCTCTCACCGAAATCACGCTATATACAAATATTATAATTGTATCTCGTAAACTATTTATCGGGAGTCGGTAGCACAAAGCGCGCTGCCACGACACGCCATGGCCCTGACGTTAATTCGCAACCCTTTCTGCCAATTAGTTTCAAAATAACCACGCTATTGTGCTGCTAGCGTGAACCCACATCGCACCTAACGATCGCGTTTGTACATACGAATTCAAACTCTATTGTGGTGTATTAAAGTTTATTTTACACTACATAAAAGGCCACCTGGACGGCTAGCCGGTCCGGTGTCCACGTTTGAGTCAAAGGGCTTCTTAATCCGGACTTGTAGGTCGTTACGCGTTATTATAACGCGGGCTGAGTTGGGTATTTCTGCGCTCATTTACATCTCATTAGGGATGCTATTATTGGAGGAGAGGAGGCTCGTTTCGACGGTAGAGTTTGCGTGAACCTCTCGGAGGCTGATAGTTAGGGATTTGTGGAACTGAAATACATTATGCAATCGTTTCGAGTTTGAAAGAGACAGTTCACATTACAGTGTGCCTAGTGCGAGTTTTATTGATCCTGTCACGTCATCCGTATACAAGATTCGTTTGAAGTTAATAGGTCTTTAAACTAATCTAATCGGTGGATCTGTACCTATACATATTTCTTTAAATACGGGTGACACGTATCGAAAATCTCGCTCAAGGGCTACATAATATAGCGAAGATATTTCGCCAAATATGTTTCAAAATAGCGAACTTCTTGTTTTGTATCATTAATAGTTGGTTTAAAAGTCAGTTGCTGAGTTTAATAGTTTGCAAAAATATTAGGAAGACGCTTTGGATTGGTGCCAAACTAGAACCGGAAAGTTAGTTTAAAAAAATTGTTGAATCGTATCAATAATTATATACCAGTAATCTTATACGATCAAAAAATACAACGAATGATTCTGGTAAAATTAGCAAATAAATTTCAAAAACTACAGAATAAATATTGATATAAAACTGTAACAAATATAAACAAACTTCATGTAATTCAATATTTTCAACATCCTAGTCCTAAATGCGACGTAGATTAGCAACATCAATTACACGCATCCCTATTCCGATAGGACTGGTAAAGGAGCGTCGATGCAGACGATATGGTGGCCGTCAGCAACTGATTGATGGTAATTAAACTAGACCGTCCAAGTTCATGTATGTCTGCAAACTGACCTCGTCACAATGTCTACAAACATGTCCTTGATCTCTTGGGATGGTTGAATGGATAAGTAATCTTTAGTGATTTGATTTTTAGAAAAATTTGGATAAATAAAGTTATGAATGTATTTTTAAATTGTACAGTAAAATAGAGATTGAGAGAATTAATAAACAAATATGGTTATAATTTCATCATTCATCACATCTTCTGGTTTTAATTGGACTATGAAATTTACTACTCTATGAGACAAGATTTTTTAAAATTTAATTAATCTTTCAATTCAACGAAAAATTTAATTACATATCAAAAAAATTTACTGCAATTTGTAGTTATCCGATATTTTCAAATATAAAAATTAATAAATACAAAGAAAACTGAAATTACTACTATTCACAGTTTTGTGAATAAAGCCATTATACATCTCATAGAGCAAAATTTCATCGAAATGGCGTATTCCGCGAGCGTCCCGACTAAACGACAAGTCTCGACAGTATGGACAGACGTCCGTCTCATCACTGTCCGCATGTCGAGCAATTAGACTAACGGTACGAACTGTGGATGTCGTTTGGAGTTCCAGAATAAGGCCATTTGGGATTCAGCAATGTCTGCATGTTTTCATTTTGAATGCAACTTAGTTTGGAATATGGCTAGATTTTATTGGGTCTGGCAGTTTGTTTTATATGATCAGCATAACAGATTCTTATTCCTGTAAATTTACTAGATTTATATTAGCTGTCAAACTATAAACGGTTACTTTGTGTATATCCATCCTACTATTATTATCTATAATTATGAAAGTTTTGATGTTTGTGCGTTTGTATGTGGATTTTGATGTTTGTTAATCAATCACGTTTTACCGGTTTTTTTTTAATTGAACCGATTTGGATAGACATTTACGCGGGCGAAGAAGCGTATGTTTACACCAGAGTTAGTAATCTAGTATAAAATAATTTCATTATGGTTTTCTTAAGAAAAAATAAATAAAAAAATGATCTTCAATATGTTAATATTTTAAATGACGTACACAATGTGTGTCGTAACTGCGCACCTAACTTTAGCAGCGTAATTGGTAACCGAGTTAACACCCTGTAAGTAGAGAAACCCTAGGTGTCAGTTGTTTTCCAATGTTCTGCCACTGTAAGCACACGAATCGGCTTTGTTCCCGCGCTTACTTACCGTACTAATCGAATTACGACGCGCGTTCTTACGTCACTTTACATGTCTTGTGAGCATTAAAGACACAGATCGGTTCATTGTTGCACGTCCTACTATGGGTGACGAGCTCGTAAATATGTGTTTTTTATTTTATTGTGGTTTTCACTAACACTGGTTACACCTTTGCTTCCCTTTCGGGGGTTACAGGTGTGAGTTTGTATGAAGTTCACAAATATTTGTCTCGACCACTTGCTCTACCACTCATAAATGTTGGTTGTATTTTTAAAACATCTATTTCTCTCCATGACGGTACATCATATAAATTCACCAGTCAGCGGGACTTACATAGCAATACGGAGTTGATAGCTCACTGGAGTCAGGACTCTTCCCGTCAACGTGATCGTTCAACTCACCTTAAAGTATAAAATACTGATTGCAGATTGGCTTATAAAAATCTGTCCATTGTTATATCCACATAATATCCCCAAGTGAGTGCCAAACATCCCGGTCTTGAGTACTTGAACTCATAGATATATGTAAATAAGTACTGATTAAATCATTGAATCGGTACAATTATAGGAGCAATCAGTATTCAACGCTAAACGCTTTAGGAACTTAAGTACCGGACACCGGAACGTATAATGAAATGATTTGCATGTGCTCAGAATTAATTTATCTTGTGATATAGTCCGACAATACACATGAATGAAAGCGCACCAATAATATTGATTAAATACTCTCTACAGTGATAAATGTAGTGCTGAATCCACTCTAAAGGTGGAGGTGTTTAAAGTATAACCTAATTATGTAAGTGTAGTTGCGGACAAAAGTTAGTAAAATATAATATGATTGACTGGATACACTAGAACATAATAATAATACTAGCGCTATATTATACACGCCCCTCTGAGCACGGGCCTCCTCTACTGAATGAGAGGGGTTAGGCCTTAGTCCACCACGCTGGCCTAATGCGGGTGGCCAGACTTCAGGTACCTTCGACATCCTTATACCTTCTCAGATTAAAGTAAGCGATAATTAACAATTAATATACACGTAACTTTCTGAAAGTTACTTAACTTCTTGGAAGTCGCTGGATACAGGCCGCTTCCAACGGTCGGTCTGGAAATCTTTGGGGGAGGCCTATGTTCACCAGTGGACGTCCTGTGGCTGATGATGATGATACACGTAACTTTGAAACGTCAGAGGTGCATGCTCTTGGGGCTGATTTAGCTGCAACTTACGTCTCAACAGTCCGTACCACTCCCCGCTGCGCTTAGGTAATGTATGGGATAAAATTGATCGGCTCCTAATGGAAACAATTGAAAACCGCTATTTTAGCTGAACAAACAGCGTGTCACGATCTAAAGTGATAATCGGTTTGAGACGATGCGACGCGATGGGGATTCAAGCCATCATCAATCAAGCTATCCAATGTTGGTGGGTTTGGATTGAAATAACTGGAGTTTTATAGCTTGTTTCCCAATATCCAAACAAATGTTATTTATTAGATAAAATATACCATTACCATCCTGTTAAATACACGGGAATGCTTAATGTGTTATCTAGCGGTTAAAGTTTAATTGGACTTATGATAAGCATTTGTCAAGTTTGACTTTCGTCGTTATTTCAGTTACTTGTGTTAAATAAATTAATTTCTTTTACAATCATTACTTTTGATCTAGAAAAGAAATAGATTCGAGTGGTTCTTTTATAGTTTTGGCCTAAGGTTATTGTAAATCCCTTTATATCCCTAGTTATATAGAGCTTTGAACGAGAAATTAACTCGAAATTTAATCTAGCCTAAAATCGCTTTAGATTTAAAATAATGGCAGTTCACATTTTCTTTGTGATTTATATGTACTTGTACATACGTAACAACAAAATAAACAAACATCAGTCGGAATTTAATTTATTTCGTCTAACAAGAAACCATAATCATTATTCATGGTGCTCTCAGAAAAATTAAAGATTGAGATAATTCTTTAAGAGGGAAAATGCATCAGTTTCTCTCCCAAAGCAATTGTAACGGCCATTAACCAATAATTTCATAGAATTTTATATCCATCATATTAACGCTAGCGGGCCGACGCCGACGCTTCCATTATCCCGGCCTCCTTCCAACTCCCTGCGGAAATCTCACCGCATTCAAATATTTAATTACCTCAGCTCTCGATCGTTTATAAATTCGGGCGGGAGTGCTATCATAAAACGCGCTAATGCTTTATAATTAAAATATTCTCAACAAGCCGTGGCGTAATGGCACCTCCGGCGACCGTCTCCTCCTTCGGAAAAAAACGCATAAAAAATTACATTCACCCCAGAGAACTCACCCCTTGTGTCGGGAAAATCGATTAAAAAGAGGAGTCGCGGGGTGAAGTGGTACGGGCGGCGGGGGACGGGGAGTTTAATATGTACGAAAAAATGCACGAAGCCGCGGGAGCGAGGGAGAGACCCAAGGAGCGGCTCTCCAGTTGCCTTCAATTTTTATAATTACGTTCATACGTGAGCGCCACGGCGCGGTGTGGCGCGGTGTGGCGCGGTGCCCGCCGTAGACGACGTCGCGTCTGTGCCATTCCCGCTTGGCAAACAGCTGATTTTCGCCTCATTTTACTTTTAAATCATTGAATAACATCGCAACTTCTTTCTTTAATCTGAATTAGATTCGATGTGTTATTGAAAGTTTCAACATAGTTTTCATAATCGAAGCAAAAACAGTCGCATTATAACTTTTCCGTATCAACGAAAAAATCAATTCCATCAGCGAAACAGCTTCAAAGTTTTCCACACATAGCAATCAAGGAGAGAAGGAGGCAATAAGAACGGGATAACCGAGTGGAGGACGTTATCTCAGGAGACGGTTTGCAAATGAGCCAGCGGCGCACACACACGCACGCACGCACACGCGCTCCACACTCACACACGCGCGCACACGTACGCTAATGTTGTGTCCACATGCGCCACCTACACGCGTGCGTACATTTTATAAATAGATATCGCTTTTTTATCCGGGTACAAGAATAGGGAGTCGCCACCCCGAGGGGAGGGGATCCCCCGCGGGGGACGTGTTGGATTTCAGATTGCTACGAACTGCAAAAATGAGGGATGAAAGAAATATAGCTTAAAACGCAGATATTTCCCGGCGTCTTAAGGCGTAAGGGGAGGCGGGTGGGCCGGAGTGTGTGGAACAAAGTAGAGTGGCGATATTGAACCAAAATGAAATAGTAAACGAACCGTGCGCGTCCGATCTAATGCGAATTTATAATTTGGACATTGCCCCGGCGGCGCACTCTTTGAACTCGGAGGGTGAGCAGCGAAGGTGAATTTACAAAGAGCGCGGATGTGATTTATAAACAGGGGAGCGGGTCGCGCGTTGACCGTCCATTTTTCTTAAAGGTTTTTTTCCATTAAGCCTCGAGCTTGTTAATAACTCGAGTGGTTAACACAACGTGCTAGATGTTTAGGCGTATCCTCATTGCGCAGGTTAACGCGTGTGTCCGCCGACCTAATTGTCGTCGCGCCGCTTCTAATCGGGATATGCGCCACGCTATAATTGCGAAAGATTACTGCTACAATGTGCTATTTTAACCAACAGTGGCGTAGAATCGTCAAATTACTCGATGAACACTCGCGACGAATGAAGTTCCAACGGTTCTTATCTACAGCGACGTTCTTTGTGAAGACGAAACACAATTGTACAGTTTTGGTTAAAAGACGTTGTCATCTGAAACATATATTTATTCTAGATTGTATGTTTTTATGTATTGTTGTATCAAAGTTTGACTCTGTCTGAACTGATTAGATATATTCGCTTTATATAGATATGTTTAGTCTACATTATATATTTACATACATTTTTTATGTAGACGTAATTTAACAATTACACAAAGGAATGTCGCGTCTCCAAATTAAACGCTCATTGTGCTTATTACTTCAGTTAAGTGCGACAATTGCAATTCTTGCTAATTCACTAATGAGGCATGTAGGTGGAGCGCGGGCGAAGCGTTTAACATCAACTGACGCACATTAGCTCTAACTAGATGAAACTTTGCAAATCTTAATGCATTTAACTCACCCACATAAGAACAGGAGCGCAAGGATTTTTTTACCATCTCGTTCATTTTGTCCTTCATTAATGTTGTATTCAGAGTATTTGAAATTAACTAAAGGTAATTCTGATTTGATCAAACAGTAAACTACTTTCTAGTAATACTCCGTAGCAGATTCAAATTACTTTTTCTTTGTCACAACGTGAATTCTGTTTGGTATCTTAATGGCTCGTAAGCACGTGACGAAATGTACCAACAGAAGATAGAAACGGCGCTATCTAAGCGGGAAAGTGAAAACTGCGTACGTGAACTGGAAGAAAAAATATTAAAAATTAATCAAGAGTCGGGGTCGGGGCGGGCGGCGTGCGGCACGCTCGAGCACATGTGTCGACAAAAAACAACGTCTCCCTCTTTTGGGGCACGTGCGAAAAGCCGTTTCGGCTCCGTTCCGCTGCCGAGTTAAAAGTTCCTTCGGACAAACAGAGGATTTGTCACAATTACAGCGGGGTGCGGGCGGGGCGCGGGCGCGGCGAGTCCCTACTTGATTAAAACCTAAATCACGTGACGTGTTTACAGCCGCGCCGGAGGTGTTTTCAATTTGCCGACTTCTGGACCGGTCATTGGCGTTCCGGACACGTTCCGACGCACCTATCTGGGGGCGGACCGGCGTTTTGAATTTGTTGCGAATTAAATTATTGACGATCTAATCGATGGGACCGATCTGAGTCGCTCGGACGCACCCACCCACCGACCGACGCACCAGCAGGCCAACACTTAATAGTCACGTCGCTTAATTATTTTTAAATGTCGCGCACGACACTAGCTTATAGCGACGCCTTCGTGTTTCGTCACGGTAACGTTCCGGCAGTAAAAAAACTACGTGAAAAGAACAGATTAGCATTTGAATTAATCGGGAGATTAAACATAATGAAAGAAAATCTCATTACGATCCGTATAATGGCGGTGAGAAATATCGCCCGGCGAGCAGAAACGTGTATAAAAGAAAAGGCGCGCGCGAAGAAAATTAAATGCTCGAACGAAATTAAAAAATGTTAAAAAAGTGTAATCGACGCCGGAGCACCATTAGGGGAAATGCAAACAGAAGCGGGGGTTGAGGTATGCAGGGCGGGGTGCAGTTAAAAGTTCTCAATTAAAGAACGGCTCCGGAAGATCTCGCTGTAATTAGATTGTTTTTCATCTCCTTAAATCAGCAGATCTCGGCCACGCTGACACTCGGCCTGTTTAATTTGTAATCGAGACTTGTTAGCCTCGGCCTTCGTTTAATTTAATTTTCTCGTTTTCTGAGTAATTTTCTCATGGTCTGCTTGATTGATATTACATTACCGGGAGGTTTGCAGCAGACGTGATCCCTTTCCCCCTCGGCGTGGATGTCTTTTCCAGAAATATATAGTTACGTAAATGCATTGATGTATCATTTACAGGTAGAATACGAATGGGTGGTCCTATATAATTTTGTGTAGGAAAAGCTATATTGTTTAAAATTAGTTTATGAGTACAACATATTACTATGCTTCATAATTTGTTACAAATCTGCAAACGATTCTTATACATTTTATATTTTTTATTACAAACAGTTGTTGAAACAATTATACCTATAGGTCCCATTTCCAGGGTAAGTAAGATATGATAATCATAGGAGCGACATTGTATTTTCGAAATATTTAGCAAAAAAATAAATTTTTAATAGCAGTAGGTGTAAACGGCAAAGTGCCAAACCGGGTGACCCACAAACGTGCGATATTAAACAATAAGCTGTAATCTCCGGCCGTCATTACGAGAGCGTCCGGCGACCGCCTCCACTCGCGTGTCGAATGCATCCTCATTCCGGTATTAATTAGCCTCGACGGTCCTACACGAATATTTGCTCTAAGGCTAGGACTATTGTCTCAGAACTGACACAATAATACCATATTTTTAACTCGTACTAGACCTACGGGTCTAGTACAAGTTATAAATACGTTCGAAGTTTACGAATTTGTATTTACTATTGATAAAGTGTCAAACTAGTAATTCGTACTGAAAAAAAAAACAAAGAAACGTTTCAATATTAATTTCGTATTTTAATATAAAATTACTCATACTTCCATTTTTAGTTCGTCATAGTTTCCGCTAGTGGCCACTGCTAGTCTATGTATAGTAAGTTGGGGTAACTGTCATCGTTTTCATGAACTATTAAAACTTGCATTAGAACCACTGTATTAAGATTAAAGTTTTGTGCTTCGGCAATATTCGTATATTTAAAAAATACGAACGGTAATAATGATCTAATATAAAACTTTCCAGAAATAAATGAAGTACTCGTGTTTCTCTTATTGACTAACCAGGAGTGGCTTTCGAAAATAGTTTGCATATTTGCACTACTTCGTTAAAACGAAGATTGTAGAACTATACAAGATGATGGTAGAAATCCTTTTAAGATATAGTTTCGTTTCACATTCTTTTCTGCAATAAAACAGTTAAAAATTTATAAAATGACTCATAAAAGAATGAAAGAAAAGCAAAAAGAAGTATAAAAGTTGAAAAGATAACAGGTTCCATTATCCAGTATTTCGCAACGTTTAAAACGAACAAAAACGTTTAATCCGACGTAACACGAACCCCTCAAATAAACAAGCTCTTAGCCAAGTAATTAATTCCCAGTGTCCGAACTGGCGGTGGAGTGTAATTAAACATCTCGCCTTGTAATTACCAACAGTTAAACTTGTCGGAAGTTGTCGGAAATTGTCGGGCGTCGTCGGAGATTGTCGGGAAGCGGTCAGCCAATTAACGCCCACGATTGCGATTAAGCAATTAACGCGGTTGGGCGGGCGCCTGGCGGACACCCGGGTTTTCCTGTTACAAAACTTCTCCTACTTTTCCGAGGGTGATTTTTTCTTTGATGTTTGCTTGTCTGGAAACTTGATTATGGAAATTAGTTCGCGTCTCATGAAATTATTATTGGATTTTTAAATTTTGTTTGGAGTTTTTTTACTCGCAGGTATGATTTGTAAATGTTAATTGCACGTACTTGAAACTAAATTATATTGTTTAAAAGCCTAGAAATTACTATTTAAAAAGCTATGGAACTTGTTTTATGATTTATATTACAAACTCACAACACAGAGGGCGCTACAGGTGGTTTCGGCCGTAGCTAAGCTATAAAAACAAAACGATCAGTTTGAAAAACCTTACCTGGCTCACACGGATTTTACCGCGATTTTCTAGATTGAAACATTTTTACATCACTCGAAGATATATTGAGCTATCTTATCATATAAAATGTTCAGTATGTTTCACTATACCCGGGTGAATGAATAATTTTTATATATTCACAACTACATATTTTGGTTTAAATATTCGGAATATAGAAATAACTGAAAATAGCTAAATAAGTCGATCTACATTAAATAAAGCACACAATAATTAAACAACATTTTGCCTAACCCCATAAGACAAATCTGAGATAAGGAAGCGTTTATAAGCCAAAGTCCCGCCTCAATGAATCCCTCTGTAACAATTAAACAAAGCTCAGCAGCTAATGACAGAGCGGCCCGAGGGAATCATTAATTAATAAGCCTTAGGAATCTCCTTACAATCCCTAACCCTTCCTCATTGCTTATTAAAAGCAAAGTCGACGGTTTAATTCAATAAAGCGCTGTAAACGCAAACGGCCCGCCTGAGAAAGGGTTAATTTGCATGTCGACGTTTGCAGGGTTAACCGACGGTTCGTTAGGGCGGAACAATTAACACGCCCGTGAAGGGTTAAAGGGAAAACTCATGGGAAAGTTGGTGTAGATCAGTTATCGTCCCATTGAGGCGGTGTTTATGATGAAAATGTTTTTGGGGTTAAAGTCAGGTGATTGTGTTTGCTCTTTTTTGTTCGCAAAATGTAATATTCTAGGAATATTTATTTATTTATTTGGAGCAAAAAATAGTTACACGTTATATGTTAGTTTCAATAAGAATATAGTTGGATTGATTAATTCAAGCCAGTTAGTGACGTCAGTTTGTGCGTAGTTATTTCAAAAATTGTTTGTATTAGGTGGTAGATCCCTCGTATGCAAGAGGCTGTCTGGGATGTTACCGTTTTTTCTATTTTTGCCACCAAGCAAAAGTGTGTAAGCACTATTATATTTCGGTTTGAAGGACTCTGAAGCCAGTAAAATTACTGGACCTTATGAGATTTTACTACTTATATCTCGGGGTGACGAATCATACATTAATTATAGTGGAATACTAACACTATGTATGTATTGAACATTTTCTAATAAAATTGTTTGTACCTATTTAACTTTAGAAACACATTTCCATGGAAATCGTATTTTCAATAGGCGTTCCACATAATTATTAAACAAGTTTCTATGTCAACGTAAACTATAATTACAGTGGAACTTTGAAAAAAGTAAAACGAAAAATTAAACAACGCTTGTTAGAAAGACAAATGAAGAAATGTATCCGACAGGCGGCGGGGGCGTCACCTCATGCATTTATAATCCCTTAATTTGTTGTTTCAAACGGGTAAAATTACAGCCTTCCAATTATATTAGTATTAATGAGGTCTGCCCACTGTTTCTTTTACACTTTTTTTGTAGATTTCTTGTGGAATTTCAAATCGCGGATCAGGGTTGGTCCGATACGGCTTGTTTGTATTTTTTTTGAACAAGTAACATATTTGAAAGAGATAATATTAAATACGGTATTTAAATCACGAACTAAAACATTTTTGGTATACTGTGAAGTGTGAGCTTAGTTATACACATACCTTATATATAGTGCCATTTGGTATAGTATATAGTTTAAATGTTTTTGTTAGAACCAGGTGCCAGCAGAATTACCAGCGCTTTGCTCAATCGAAGCAAAGTACATTGCTGAGCTGGGGCCTGATTTCGGCGAAATGTACCACAGATCTATTTGTATAATGTTATTTTCTATTTTCCTTATATTCTTTGTGTGATGTGTTACATAAGCCGAAATAAAACTTTTATCTATCTATCTATCTATCTATCTAAATATCAAGATTATTCAAATTAATAATTTTATTTTTTGATTGAATGACGTGACGAGCATGGCGCTGGCCCATAAACAGGAGCAACACAACACAGAACGTTGAATTACAAGGCACTGCATGACATTAAACTGCGCTCGTTACCCCGAGACATAAGATGTTAAGTCTCATAATGCCCAGTAATTTCACTGGCTTCAACGTCCTTCAAACCGAAACACAACAGTGCTTACACATTGTTGCTTGGCGGCAGAAATAGACAAAGCGGTGGTGCCAACCTAGACGGCCTCTCGCATACGAGGGCCCTACTACCTTGTGAATGTTGTTAAATGCTTAAAATATTAGCTTTATAATTCATTTCATTGCGGCGATGTTAAGTCAAATTATGTGACTACTGTAATTAATAATTACGTACAAAATCAAATACGAGACATTAAGCCGACAATCTGAGAGGCAAATGGCAGTAAAAGTAAATTTAATTTAAAACATGTAAAGTAATATTATAGCCACTATCTTAAAATTTAACTGCGTAATAATGTAAGCGGCGCCTTCCCTAAACAACGATTAAAACTCAATAAAGATTAAGTGAAACAGCTAAGCGTTCACATTGTAATAACTTAACACCTATAATACCAATTAATTAAAACAAAGTGTGAGACGTCGCGGCCTATTAAATACAATTACTTAGGGACCGACATCAAGGTGTTGAAGACACGTAGCCGACCTGTCATTAAAAACTAAACGTAGCCGTGTAATTGTAGTTTTTTTTAACATTTCACGCATCGGTACCTACATACGAAGTAACTAAACGGTTAAAACACGTCTTTACATTAATTATACTTTTGTTTACGTGTTATAATTGTATCGTTTTACTTTTAATGATAGCGCCAGTAACAATTTAACAGACGGTGTTTTGATCTTCCGTTAGTTGAAATGTGTGATAAAATATGTGTAAGTTAACTCAGGTAACTTACTAGATATAAATTATGTAAACTTATGTAATAAACAATGGATCTTGTAAATATATATATATTTAGAAATAAGCATATTGAAAAATATCAACATTTCTTTGACATAACGATTTTTTAATCATAATCGGTATATCAAGTATCCATATCATAGCAAAAACTATATTTTTATACAATACACAATATGTCTAGCTGATATCTCGTTATTTTATACATTGTAATCGATATCGATATTTAAAAAATAGACTCGATAATATATAGTATCAATCCTTTTTTTACATATCAACCAAGCACATGCTCTACAAACTAAATCTCTATACCGAACCTGATAAATATTAGATTATGGAAACGTAATCAAACAAGTTGCCTTCGAGCAATGCGGAAAGAGATTTAAGGTAAAAACATATTATAAAATAAATTGATAGATTTTTTCAAGCGCAAACAGGAGGAGGTCGGGGCGAACGTGCGTCAGTGCCTATCGACCGCTGCAATTTTGATTGATTGCATTGCTTAGTGTAGTGTGACCAATCTCATTGAAAACTGCCATTGTATGGTATCGGAAAGGCCATAGCTGCGTTCGACGCGCGGCTTGTCAAACGGTTTAAATTGAAAAAAAAGCAGGGGACAACCCTAAACCGGGACAACTAATGCGTCCATGACATTTTATACTATAGGGAGTTATTATACTTGCTTTTTCACAAAAACCGCCTCAACTAATTGAAGTTTGTTGTCGGTTTCAATGGTGGCATAAAAGGAGGCTTGTATAAAAAAGTTAGAAACTTGACAAATATTAGTATTAATATTTTCAGCCCTCACTGATCGAATATTTATTTATTTTGGATTTGATCTAGGGGTACTAATTAACAATTACAATGTTTCATATGTGTTGCATTTGCAAAATAAATAAAATGATTTTTAATTCACAATCAACGTAAGTTTGTTTTATAAGAATGCCGTCTATTAAAAATGTACACCTATTTCGATTGGGAAACTCAATAAATACAAGCAAATAAAATTAAGTAACCATGTTGATGACACGAAGCAGTCTTGCGTTAGCCACATGACAAAATCAAATATCGACGTTTTTACAATTTAAATTGATGAGAGGGCTACCGTTCAAAAGGGCTGCCATTATTGATTTTATAAATTGAAACCGGATTTTTTTGATAGAAGGGGACCAGTAAACGAGCAAGCGGGTCGCCTGATAGTAAATGATCTCTACCAGCTATAACACCCACAACACCAAAAGCATCATGAGGCCGGCCTTTACACAAATGAAAGGTACATGGAGAGGGGAAGGTGATTGCCTCCAAAAATACCATTGATCTCATGAAACGCAACAACGGGATGGTTTTTTTGTGAAATAGTGGTACCAGCATGATCGCATATCACGATCAATATATGCTGTAAATGCAAATTTCCACCACATGGCTTTAAAGCTTTCAATATAAGTACATATCGATTCAATTAAAAAGATTTGTGAAGGAATATTTTCTTGTTAAAAATGTTTGACTTGAGGTGGATTCGGCAAAGAAATGTAAACAAGTTCAGAGAACAACAATTAGAATAGCCGATATCGGCACATCGCCGCGAGCACTCGCCGTGCCCCAAACTCCCCACACCACCCATTATTTTATCTAATCAAAAAGTTTTAAAAGGAAAAATTATACCGGCCTTTATTATGAAGCAACTTTCTTTTGGGGAGAGCAGGGGATATTTTTAATAACGATTCGTTTAAAGAAAGCCGTGGCGGGAGAAAATATTATTGTATGAGGTTCTTGTTGCCGGTAAACCTTCATAGAGTTTTCATTTTATCCATTTTACTTATATAATAAAAATTATTTAGTAATAATTTATGTTCCTTGGTCGAATTGATTGAGTGGAAAAGGTTGCAAGGTTCATTCATATGTACACAAACAGAAAAAAATAGGTTTAAATTAAGAACTACTTCCTTTTTTGATTTTGTTAAAAATACTACACAAACGCGTCAATTACTAATAGAATAAAAAAATAATCTTAAAATATTTTTCAGTTAACTGTGCATTGGTGTGGAAACATTTAGATTATTAAGGTATTAGCGAATAAGCATCATGATAAGAATCCGCTATAATAAGCTATATATTTTTAAAGCGCATTAATATTCAAGTTTCATTTAAATATATTTGAATTTCCACCGCATCTCTCGAGTTACAAAGGCATCCGAGACCAAACGTTTCTATACGAGGAAAGATGTAAAAAACAGGGGGACCGATCTCCCCAAAGTATTTTCTTTACGCAACGTTTTAGTAAATAGACATGTATAAACGATAAAAAATGAGCCTTACTGCCAAGATTCTGAGTATATTTTCGCACGTTCCGGTAGTTAAAATAACATTTTTCTAAGACGAGTTATTATTGCACACCTTGTATGCGTAAATCAGTGCTGGAGGCAAGGAACAGATGCAATTATATGCAAAGGGAGGGCAGAGCACTCTAGTAATGAGGTGGATTTCGTATTTCGCAATTTAAGAACAAAATTACAAAAGGGCGTCTTTGATGACATGTTATTGGGTTACAGAACTTACTGTGTTGAAAGTAGATTAGAATGTAAAATCAATTAAATGATAACATATATAATTTTAGTAACAAAATGTAATTTAAGATGTGTATTATTAGATACTACCCCACTACTGGACATGGGTCTACTCATGAGACAGGTTAGACTTTAATGCATCACGCTGGCCTAATGTGGGCTGTAGACTTCACATAGTTTCAAAATTCTTATTTATAATTAGCAGGTATGCAGGATTCATCACGACGATTATGATTACAGCGTGCGATAATTAACAATGGATATACACATAAATCGAAATACCAGTAGTGCATGCCCTGGGTGCTGGTTTCGAACCCGTGCCTACTGTCGTAGTCCATACTACGCCCCACTAGGCTATTATTAGTTCATGGTGAAATAACATATTATTAAAACATAAAATCCAAAATCCACTCCGAGGCTAGTAGTAGGAAGATCACAAGACAATTTGCAAGTAACAATATGTGGTGACGTAAACAATATGTACATTACGTAAACATCACATTATCGGCAAGTAAATAATGTAAAACACCTATTTGTGTATTTTGTGTCGTTTGAATTAGAATATGATATTGTATTCTAGAGAGGTACCGAGAAATACTCAAAATACAAATAGTTGCAAACATTGGGTCAAGGATTGTCGATTCAATGTCATACAACGGGACTGTGGTGTCTGTAAAATGTATCGAAATGGAAGCGGAGTTCCGCGGGCCCGCGACCGGCGGCAGTAATATTTTAGTCGAGATCTTTTTAGTTGAAGCGCCATCTATATTTATGAATATGCAGTAAATAGTTTAAATAGATATGGTATTTAACCCCGACAAGAGGACGTTATAGCTTTGATCCGATTGTTTGTCTGTAGTATCGTAGAGCCTAAACGAATGAACCGATTTTAATGTGTTTTTTTGTTTGAATGTTGGTTTAATCGAGATGGTTCTTGGCTTTATTAACTGTGTTTGAAAGTTAGGTTATAGTTATATAGCGCCACCTATATTTAAAAACTAGCACTAGATATTTTTAATGATTAAGGCTTTTTACCATAATGATTTATCAAGAATAATCACAATTTGTGTTTAATTTTTTTTATTAGCTCGAATGATGAATCGAGCAGCAGGTCGCTGGCCTGATGGTAAACGCTACGCTTACCCATAAACAGAAGCAGCATTGCGCATAACCAATAACAAAGCACTGCATAGCAGTTGATTACACTCGTCACCCAGACATAAGCTGTTCAGTCTCATAAAGCATTCATTTAATTGACAACAATGTCCGTGTACCTGAAACACAACCACGCTTACACACTGCTGCTTGACGGCAGAAATAGACAAGGTGTTACTAACCCGCGTGGAGTCACAAGCAAAAGCTAAATAGTAAAAAGTACTTAATAATATCAAGACAATCTTCTGCACATACTGCGCACCATTGTATGAATCAATTTAAAATATAAGATTATATTGAATTCTGAATTTGTATTTATTTTTTGTGTGTTGTGCTACGGAACGTCCAACTAACATAACATAAATATGAATAGCCATCGTATCAAGGACACGTATGTAGGTAGGCCCCGTGCGTCACTGCCACCACGCTCTGCATTTGGGATGATTTCCGATACTGCTTGTATAATATGATTTTCATTGCATTATATTGATATTGTTGGTACATAAAAATGTCATGTTATGTTATTTCAGTAATTTAATAATTTGTAAAGTGTAGTGCAGTTGTAATGTATACTCAGTACGAGTGCTGGTGTCTCTGGTTCGATCTCCGGGTCGGGTAAAAGTGTTATTTGGTTTTTACATCACTAAATGCTCAGTATGACGGTATGACGATATGCTCGGAATGTCGGTGTACTGGTATTAATCGTCTGCATATCCCTTCGGAGTTTACAGCCGTGAGTGCGTATGTATTCATTTGTATATTTATTTTGTAACAGTGCGATGCAGTACTTTGCTATTTAAAGTACTGGGTGGTGTTGTCTGTTTACGGACAGGCGTATCGCTGACCATCAGACTAGCGACCTGTTCGGTTCGTCGTTCAAACAAGCACGAGCAATTACATATGAGGTATACGTGATAAATGAATGATGACTTGGAATCGTTTTCTAAATATCTAGAAAACGACTCTATTGTTTTATGTATTTACACAGAACTCGCGAAAAACCTTTTTATACAACCAATCCATGTTTTTATTTAAATTAGTGGAACAAAACGTCGTGAAGACGGTCACGGGCTATGTTTTCATATGTTTATTAGTTTTCAGCGGGTACACGTAAGCCGCGTAAAGAACCAAATGTGTGGGACCCCACGCTGCGCTCTTTTACGTCCACAAAAACACATTTCCGTAATCACCTTATAAAGGGATTACTATAAATAAAGAGGAAAAAGGAAATTAACCGCATTAGACGAGGAAAAAATCCCGTCCCCTCGCAATATGTGAGCTCCCACTGATAAAACACTTTATGTATTTTTCGCGTAAATGAAACAATGTGTTATTATATGTATCAGACATTTTTCATGAGCTTTGTTAAGGCAAAGGCAATTTTACGACGCAGAATTTTGGATTCAAATTTCAATGGTCACAGTTACTTGCTGAATGTAATAAATGTAATTTTCTTATAAAACATGGCCTTAGGTATTTAGCAGGTATTAGAATTGTTCGAACACAAACTTAATGTGAGGAAAAAACACATAAAAATATGCAGTTACCCCAATGTGTGTGTTGTACCCCGTCGGGTGGTGTGAGTAGGGGATAAAAAACAAAATGAGGAGTTATGTTTTCGGTAATAAAGGACGGACGAGAGAAATCGTTTAAGACGACGCCAAATGAGATGGAACGAATATATTTGATTATTTTTATGGGCCGGAATGGCGATACAGTGTGCGGTGCGCTCCCGACTTTATGTCCATTTGTGTTAGTACAATTTAATATTAAATTCTTTATTGGTTAGATTTTATTGCTTGAATTTTAGGTGTAAAATTTTGTGTCATGTATTTATTTTTTGTACAATACAAGATATTACACATTTAAATAGCGATACAATATTGTAGCATAGCAAACTTAAATTTATGGCAGCACGTGTTGGACTATATATTAAAATTATACAAAGATGCACGTACATGGTATTGTTCTGTACATTTGTGGATAAATAATTGTAGAAAAAAGAAAATTAATCAAATAATAGGAAGCGATCATTTCGATTTACGATCGTAACAGTTGGGAGACAGTCGTTATTTTTATGGCATCTAAAAAAGAGGATATGAATCAATACA
Source organism: Amorpha juglandis (assembly GCA_949126905.1). Classification (NCBI taxonomy): domain Eukaryota; kingdom Metazoa; phylum Arthropoda; class Insecta; order Lepidoptera; family Sphingidae; genus Amorpha; species Amorpha juglandis. Next base: position 7,009,456 of record OX421376.1, read on the forward strand.
CGAGACACAAAGCGTAATTTATAAGTCTGTCCATGCGTATGGTTAATTGTAGTTGAGAGTGGAAAAAAACTTGTTCCTCGGAACCGATGTTTTATCCCCGTTAATATCGTATCGCATTTGATACGGTAGGGTGTCGCGCTGTTACTCCAATACGGATTGGGGTAAGATTACATGTTGCTACCGTAGAAACTTGTACTAGAGAAATATAGTATATTTGCTACATCTTAAAGATTTGTCATATTTTGAAGTGGCTCGTTGAAAAACCCGCTAGAATACTGTCGCAAATGTCCATGCCTCTTACCAGGAGTAGGACAGACCAAAAAGCTACCATAACGTATTATAGGAAGTCATGGGAAACCAATGGTATCACTACGTGTCTTGATGTCTTGAAAAACACTAGCGAAGAAAAAACAGTCGGCTGTACAAGACTGTATAGCAAGTACTCCGTTATCACTAGAATTGGTAGCAATGTGTCTTCAATATAAATGCATAAATACAATTTCCCGACATTTAACATTCGGCGCGCTGTCCTCAGTCACGACAACATAGTCATTTCGACAAGCCTGAACATTTATCATATCTTATCTGATTAATTCTTATTGGTATTTCATCTTATAAGCGAAAGTACCTGCGGGAACTTGGTCCCCTCGCTACTGTATACCTATACATGATTAAACTTTGGTTACTACGGTTAAAAATAGACTTTGCCTGTGATTTTTATAACAAGAGCTGTTTCGAGAACCATTTTAAAAATGAACAAGAGATTAAATCTGGGTTTAATAGTAATTTTGTCTGAATAGTAACTCTATAAGTTTCTTAAAATGTCATTACTATTTCCACCTATTGTAGTACTTTGTTAATAAAATCGGTAAAGAAATGGGTCTGAAATCTGGACCTAACAATTATGTGTCATGAAATGTAGCAGGAATTCGCGAATGGGCAAAAAAAAACAGCACACGCACACAACCGTCGCCCCTCGCGACACATAATGAAGGGAGGGCAATGATATAATGCAGTTTTTTATTACTTACTCCTTATACCCACAAGTAAAAAATACTGACTACACGCGTGTTGTACGTTTTAACTATTAGTGTTTTTTATGTAGGGAAGGGTTCGACTGTGGGTGAGGTCGCTTGATAAAAAATTTACGTCGATTCAACTTTCCCGGGATGGTCTGGCCGAGTAGATGAAACATCTATGGGTCACTTGAGAAGTTTTGTGAAGGTTTCCTTGTTCTTTTTAAAACTATTGAGTATATGAAACAGTTGGGAGTAATTGTGCAATCATAATTTTGTTCAGAAGTTGCATCTAACAGCCGTGACTAAATTTATAAAGAAGTTTATAAATTTTGACTTATTTTACATATTAAAATAGCACAGGCATCCAAACAAAGAGAGTCCTTGATTATTTATTATTCTAATTTAATTCGGCTCGGGCCTCGTCTGTCGCCTGTGTTTTATCGTCAGGTAGCCTCCCGTTTCTTAGAAAAAAATATTTATATCTCTTTCTATTAGAAATCCCATTGTTCGCGCTAGGGCACGTCAGCACGCGACAAAAGGAACATTAATTATAATATCCGATTAAAAAAACGCCATTTAGCGACGCGCGAGAGAACGCCTTTGTTTGAGATGATTGAATTTGGAATTACTAACATTAGCCATCTTCCCGGGGGAACTCGGAGCAACACATAAAAGCTCGTTATCTATTTTTTGTGTACGATGCTTGCGCAGTTTTTTATGTAATTTTAAGTCATACGCACGATAAATATATCAGATTACACGTGGAAAGTTATCTGGCAAGACACGGACAAAAACTATGGGCACCAGGAGACAGCCGAAATATGAGGATCCAATTCCATAAACCACATCAGTGGGAGGAAGCACGCGAGTTACATTCGTACGTGCCCGCACATAGCAATTAGATATTACGTCTCGGCTAATCGTAACTCGCACGGGTGTTGTTTTACCCGAAAGGGAGAATAAATCACCGCCGCGTTGGCAACACCGCGACACAATAAAAAATATAACAAAAAAGAAACAATACCGGAGTGCGGAACAAAAGAAATTATACCAACGAGCGCGCAGATCCATGGCGAAAAAAATCGTTATGATAATAAAATAAAAATGGTTAAATAAAATGTAGTAATAATAACCGTGGAGAACAATGCCGCGAATTTTATGCTCTCCGAATGAATCAACGTTTATTTAGTTTAGCGGCATAGATAAACTTTTGACGTTTCGCGCGGATCAGCGGGGCAGCTGGATACAATTTTCGGATTAAAACACAGCAGATATTGCATTATAATGACATATTTTGTTTTTATTATTCGCCATAGTATGTAGCAATTTATCACGTTAAATACCAACAATGAGCCTACTTCGAAGTGGTTACATGCGGAGTGCGGACGCTGAGGCATTTTTATAATAAAGGTTGGCGCAGATGCACTATTAATCTCAGACGCGATGTGTTATTAAATCTTATAGGAGCGGGACGGTGTCGTCCGTTATTAATGGAAGTGTATCACGGGAGCCATTAGACGCGTAATTAACATCGATCGACGGATAAAAAAACAAAATCTCGACCGGCCGAGGAAAAGCGAGAGTCGCGTCGCTCTTCCGAAGATGAATAAAAACGTCGTTAGAGATTGATCGCTTCGAGGAAGCATCATTAATATTATTCAATTAATAAAACGTAATTTCGCGAGGTAAAATACCCACCCCGAGGAGGAAAAAGCAATTAGTGGCTAGATTGCGATCCGTCAAAACAACTGAGTCGAGTACTCGGCAAAAAAAAAATGCAGAGGAGCATTCATTAAAGTGAAATTCGCGAGGGGTGAATATGTAAGGAGTTTTTTGCATAAGACAGTGGCGCCCTCGGTTGATGTTTTTTTTATATTGAAAATAAACCACGTGGGCGCAACATAAGCGGTTTTTCGTCACACTTGCCGATTGTTGACGAAGTTTTTTTTTAATTGCACCCCGTAATGACTGTTGTTATGGTTTTATGGTAGCGTAATGAGTGAAGTCGCGTGGCGACATTTGCATGTGATCGCGCGGGGATTTTTTTCGCCACTTTTGTTGATGAAGTTTTTTCAACAGTTTTTTTTTTGTTTATGGTGAACGATACGGCTTTATTTCAAGTTTGTGGCTAAACACTTCAGTAGATAGTTGTTTATGGGTAAAGGGTGTTTTATAGTTCTTTTTTTGAGTGTTTGTATAGTAGTATAATGTGAAATTAGCACGGAATGAGTTTGCGAAATATTTTATTAGTTTTTTGTTGATGAGTCAACCCAACCGTTTTAGTTTATGAAGATATTATACAATTTCATGGTACGTTTTGTAGTTTTTTGTAATCTACTAACAATATGTAAATTGACTTCGTAACGAATTTGTTGGGCGTGATTTATATTTGTTTAGTAAAAACAGCGATAGCTCAGCGGGGATTGGTACGGACTGTGGAGACTAGAGTCGCAGGATCGGAACCACCTCTACCACTGACTTTTCTGAATTACGTGTGTATTCTGTTAATTATCGCTTGCTTTAACGGTGAAGGAAATATAGCGAGGAAAGCATTCCTGAGAAATTCTCTATAAGAGTTTCGAAGGTATATGAAATGTGCCAATCCGCATTAGGCTGGCATGGTGGTGGACTAAGGTCTAACCTCGCTTATCAATTAGAGATCTGTACCCAGCAGTGGACGTGTATAATACAGGGTTAGTATTAATAATATAAAGCTCTAATAAGGTGCACCTTATTATTCCCAGTATCATGACTATTAGACACTGTATGAGCTATTGATGTCTTCACATACCCTCAGGTACATATAGTTGAAGCTGATGAAAGTATAATATCGGTCAAGGCATAGAAATTATTTTAATCGACACCTCTACTAGCTCCTCCGTCGCAATAAAGAATACCTACTTAAGCACGGCTGAAAAAGTAAAATTATAACTCAGTACGTAAACGTTAATCAATGACCTATAATTATTAATTTAGTGTAATTAAAAATTACAAATTATATAATCACCAATCCATACTGGTTTAAGTATTTCAGCCCAATTGATTAGTCATTATTTATATTTATCCGAATGCTGCGTAGTGCAAACTCTTTTCTTCATAAGAAGGCCAGTCTTTTGACATTCAGTGGGATATAACATGCCGATAAAAATATTTAATTAAAGTTTAATGTAGAAAATCTATCGGCCACAGTGTTAGGTAAACTAACCGATGAATGTGTATCGGTTGACGTGCCGGCCCCGGTTCGGTATTAGCAATCATTAAATTGGAAATAACGTTACATCGATACACTCTTTTTCTTTTATAAATATCCCTCACGTGATGCCGGTGCCGCGTCGTGTCACGAACCCCACTGAAACGATCCAAATATTCAAATAGTCATATAAAAAAGACAAGTTAGATAGCATTTAAAAAGCTTGTTTGTTTAGCGACGAATCGTCTCTAGACATGACATTGTGCATCCTAACTTCGAGTCGATGCAGCCCTTGCAACTTCTTTTATATGCTACGATATATTATTGGTTGGGTTGGTCCAATAAACATTGATATAAATTGCTTAATGTCGTGTTAAAGGGATAAGTGGTAGAGGTGCGCTGTATCCACTTTCGTCCACAGTGTGGATAGGCTCGACTAGGTATGTACCATTGTCTCACAGAAAACCGTAATAATCTACGTAATATGGCCTTGTTGCAATTAAATCGTCCTTGCGTTGATTGTTATGTTTATATTTTTTTTTGTTACTAGCCCTGTATACGTGTCCCACTGCTGGGCACGGCCCTCCTCTACCGAATGAGAGGGGTTAGGCCTTAAGTCTAGTTATGTTTATCATTAAGTTACTTAAAATTATTTTGTTAAGCCGTCACAGATATTATATTACTGCGGTGATATTAAGGATAAATCGATGAGTAATTCGATAGCTTCATGAGGATGATTAAATATGAAATTTGTTCATGTAATGAGAAATCAGAGTAATTTATTTCAATCTAATTTCTTACAAGATTGGGTCTGATAGGCATCGGGTGATCGATTTGGAACGACCTTGTGTCTACAATACCTAGTCGCGCGTGAAGTTAAATTAGCCGTAATTTAAATTTTCTCTTATTTATATAATTAGATAAAACAATATTTGATTTGCAATATAAATTGCGCTGATTTAGAGATCGATCGTTGCAAAATTGCTGCCACAAGTGACTCCAAGTTATTGATTATAATAATGTAAATAAACTTGTAAGATGTATACAATAACATAAAAACGCATGTATGCCGAGAGACAGGTTTGTCAACTTTTTATGAAAAGATCAAGTTCAATGTTGGAGCCTTCGATAGATGGCGCTAATGACGATACGACAATTTATTTATTGATATCAAAAGTTTACCGATAACGTCATTCTTGAACTTGATATATAATATAATCGTCTATATGGCTTAGTCTTTAATTTTTAAACGATATTAATTTTATTGAGTCGAACATATTTCATGTGAAATAATAAATTGAAATTCGATTAGCAATGTATTTTTCGGGTCATATGTTACGATAACGAGGTACACGTGCCGCCTGCATGCACCCGTTAACGGCATGGCATTCAATGCTCAAATTAATGTTTTCTTTTTAAATAAATACGTGACAAATAAATTTAAAAACATACATGAATATTCATATATAAATCAACATTACACTAACAATGCCCATTATCGAACAGCAATTTATTTGCTTATTTATTGAAATTTGTTATGCATTTCAAATATTTCGCATTGACGAGAGCAACATATTACTAACTCTTTTTCGTGTGTACTTTTAATTATATATCAGAAAGAGAAAGGTATAGGTTGGGGACAGCTTCTAATGCAACCGACTTTGTCATTGGAATGAAAGTCATTGATAGGTTTTTTGAATGGTTTTAAAAAATGGCGACAATGGCGCGGAGTCGATGCGACAGTATTATTTATTGCCGGCCGTAAATTGCAGTTTAAATTAAATCGATTCTAAATCCCAGTTTCCTTTCTCGACCTAATAACGATTTTAATGGTTCCAATAATTGTTATAAATCAAATCGCCTTTTATGGAAGTCATATAATTGAAATGTTATTTGCCATTATTATTAAATGTGGGTATATAGCGTGCCTATGTTTTTCATTTTGAATCAATTGTATTAGTTTTTACCTCTGAGACCTAATTTACTTACGAATACAGTTAAAATTGCTTGGATGACAATGAGCTTTTTGCGTCACGGTAACGGTTTTTAAAATTATCTAACACAATAATTTGGTTTGATAACGAAATCGCACAGTAGGTAGAGGTATTTATGGCCACTGTGAAGCTAGTCGCTTCGCATCACTCTGACGCATCACGCCCGTATTTAGGACCAACACTTAAGTGAGCTCTCTATTATAGAATTTTGTAAACGTGATTGACGGACCAATCATGCGTACTGATATCACTATGCTTTCACGAGCGCTATGAGGCTTCATAGTATTTTTTATGAATACGAGGTTAGTGCCTTTAAAACAATAACTGATATGTCCCTTGTGTCTAACTTCAGAACGGCCATAAAGACTGATGAGACTAAGTTCTAAGTTTTCCAAGAACATCGAAGGCCACACAGAAGTTAAGATCATTAGTCGTAATCAATATGATAATTGGATTGTAACATCAGCAGAAGACGAAAAGTTATTAGCAAAACTGGATAGTTGAATCGAGTGTAAGTTAATACTCGAATTCGATGTATCAAGTCAATTTTACGAATGATGACTTGGCAGGTATACGAACTATCATAAAAATTATAAGTGCTAAAGTTGTTTTTGTTATATTAAAAAAAAAATCCGAGACGCTAACATGATCCTTGAAGCATTTATTAAAATTAATTTATTCAGATTAGCATTTATAATACTAATTCATCATAATTCTAATTCTTATTTCTAATTCTAATCTCTTGAATGTCAAATTTACATAATTTACTGACTCTGAAGATTAACATTTTGTACAATGCCCTACAATACGACCTCTTACAGAAACAAAGATGCCATCCTCAAAAATATAAAACACAAAAGACATTGAATTGCACACTCCTCCAGAGGTGCCAAAGACAATGATAATAGTCCCACGTGAAATATAGTGTTGCCACCGACAAAAGGGGCATACAGAAAAAAAAATACATTTTTCATTGTAACTCCGGGCCATTCAGCACAGGTGGGGCCGTGGGGTGGTCACCAACAATGGCCTGTATCAATGGACGATGCCAATTTTTTGTGTATAAAATTATTATTGTAAGAATTTTCTCCATTAATTACGCCAAAATTGATGTTGCTGGCGCGGCATGACATGTTAGCGACGTTGCCTCGGTTATTGGGGAGGTATTTTGAATTTCGAATATTTCTGCTTTGAAACTTTTGATTTAAATTTAAAAACGCAAAATAACCCTTTAAAATAAAGAGTACTAAGTCAATAGTACTAAATGCTAGTAATTAACATTAAAATCACATATAATTCTAGTGAGATCAGGTATTTATCTAGCTTTCCTAGAGTATGCGATATTTGTTACTTAATATCAATAATTTTTAAGCCGTAAACGACATCTCCATATCAACTGACTGATGTCACTGGGCAGAACGATTTGGCGCAGTCTGTCACTGTTCCCACTAAACGATGAACGCCTGTGTGCGTCGCTACCTATCGAATTATGCAGGATCGGTAATAAAGTATTAAATTATGTAATAAAACAAAATATAGAGTTATGTATATGCATTTTTATATGCAAATTTGACAGCCTCCGTGGCGCAGTGGGCGAGTAGCCGGCTGTGAAGCGAGAGGCCGCGGGTTCGATCCCCGCACCGAGACAAATGTTTGTGTGATCCACAAATATTTTGTCCGGGGTCTGGGTGTTGTGAGACCGAAAGTCTCTCGTAGTTCCTGATGCCCACAACACAAGATTCGTATCTTACTGTGGGGTCAGAACTATGTGTGTGACTGTTGGGTGTTATTTATTATTTATTTATTTATTATTTAAATGCATATAATCCGATGTCTAGACTGAATTAAAGCATTTACTTTATTATATGAGATAAAGTGACTAACGTTAAAGAGGCGATTACTAGCGTACAGTGATGCTTAGAGATTCTGTAGAAGTTTAAAAATAATAACTTATAGTGATGTATCGCTTTTGCATCGATGAATAGACGACCAAATACATAAACACTCATTGTCAGGTGTAAGTAACAATTTTTAAATCTGATAACACATATCTGTAAGTCGTTGTATGTTTTAGTAAATACGGATGACGTAACAACTATAGTATTAGACTAACTATATACTCTAATCTAGCACTGCGGGCACTGATTATGAATTCCTCGTTTTTAATTGTGTCTGTCATTGATAAACCTTACTAAATATTTTCAAGTAAGGGTATGAAATGAAGATATATTTTTTAAAATTTCTTTCTATTTTAAAATTATTCTGGTTGAAATAAGTGTGTCTAAAAATTTGCATGAGTCTCCGGAATGCATTATAAAATTCAACGTTAAATCTTTTCAAACGTTGTAGTGTTTTCTCCAAATATACTTCTCCGCTTCTCTACTTCTTCGGCCACATGTTCGTATAACAAATCTTTACTTATTTTAAATTTTTATAAGTATTCATTATGTCCAAGAGCAACAAACCATCAATTTGTGTTATAACTGTGTATGAATTGCTACAGCTAGATTGAAATAAAACTCATTTGTTAAATATTGAAACATTCGTGTGAAAAGTATAACACTCGTTTTGCAAGCCACGTTAATTTGATTTCGAATGAGTTAGTCAACAAAGTCTTGAGTGCATTATAATAGAAATTAATTTGCTTTTACCAGAATTGCAAGGTGAAGTGGGATTGGCTAAGTTTTTAACGCTACTTATTTTTATAGAATTGTAACCTATGCGAAAATGATATGTCACAATACTTTGTTAACGTAATTATGAAATATTAAAATAAAATATAATTTTTAATTATGTTTAAAATAGTTTCAGTCTTCAGAAGATAATGAGGAATTAGTTTTCTCAAATTGGTTAATTCCATTTCCACCCAAGTTTCTAAAAACTATTCAACACATTTTTCCAAACATTTCTTGATACATTTATATGGATGGAAAGCAAAAAACTAGTCAAGATAAAAGACGATGTGCAAAACCAAGCACCTACATTGAACGGGGGTTATCAATATATGCTATTTGTTAAAATCGGCAGCTGCATGCGCTTGCGCATCGGTGTGTAAATTCGATGCCTGTGACAAAGGCGCTTGATGAGTGGGATAAATTAACAATGAAGGCACACATAAAGAGTAACAAAAACTATCAAAGGTAAACATAGCGAAAATGATGGTTTACGTACGAGATGGTACTATAAAAAACAATAAAATTACACATGAGCGCTGAGACGGTTATTTAAGTTTTTACTTTTTGATATTTACTTTTTAAACTTTCCAACGAGATCTGTTTTAATACAGCCTCCTTGGTGCAGTGGGCAAGTTACCTGCTGCGAAACGAGCAGTCATGGGTTCGATTCTCGCACCGAGACAAATGTTTGTGTGATCCACAAATATTTATTACAGATCTGGGTATTGTGGGATCGTAAGTATCCACCGTATTTCTTGATACCCATGATATAGGTTAGCCTAGTGTGGGGTCAGGACTAATTGTGTATCTGCTGCGTGTATTCATTTATTTAGTCATTCTTTCATTAATAGTCGCTCGCAATTTGTTACGTGAATTTATATTTAACACACAATAAGTTCGTTATCTTCAATACATGAGCATTAATATTGGATTATTAAAAATGCCTCTGTCCAGCAAAACTATTTAAATTTATAAAAATATTAATATAATGAACTATTTATTAAGTCAATTTCTGTAGTTATTTTGATAAGGATCTTAGGCTTCTAGTAAAGGTGAGATGAAATGAAGTCGATAAACAATATTTAAAGAATAACAAAGGAAGAGCAGGAGTTTGAAGTGACACAATTCGTTTTAAAATAATTGTTACACCTTTACTTTTACCGTTTCGTAGAAAATCATATGGAAAGTGCACGGAAGACACAAAAGTAGTTTTTGTGGATTTTGATGAAAAAATATACGTTGAATTAAAAAACAATACTTTACGTCACGGTTTTAAAATAAAAGATGCCGTTTGTTAAGGGATTACGTCCCTCGAGATATGGTACAGCCGCAATTGTGAACAGACAATACCGATGTGTTCAGGTAGCACATTCACCAATATTTATTTTGCGACTATCAAAATCCCAATTCCTGCGACTTTGAACCTAATATCATTGATTTAGAGGTTATATTCTTTTACGTTTCTGTTACATGAACAGTATAGGTTTATGATATAAACCATATTCTGCGAAAAACGTTGTGCTCTTCGGTTATTTTGTCGCTTTAAAGCAACACGAGATATATTGAAGTTCGAATGAGTTTGCTTTGTTAGTGTGTTAATCTTGGATGGCAAAATTAAATCGAGTGGAGAATTAATGCGTTTTAGGCACGTTGTTTATTTTATGATCGAAGAGTTAGCGGGTTTTCACGTTGGTAGGAATCAGTGGACTTATGTTTTCAAGCAAACGTGATACAAATTAATAATAAATAAGATTTAAATTATACTCTTTGGCAATCTTCGCATATTTCCAAAATACGGATATATGATGATGATGACTTGTCAAACAATAAACCTGTTATAACATAAAATTATTTAGTTATTTTTCTTTTGAGTGATTGACCGGACCCGGATGGCCGCGAATTCATTACATATTCGTAGAAATTCATAAAAACAGACATTGCCAAAGTGAATGATTTAATTCGTTGTACTGTGCGTTTCAACCTTATGCTACATGTATATTCTAACAGTTTTTGTAAATATTTGTTTAGTAGTTCATTAGCCCCGATTTTCACTTTGTTCTCATGATAAATAACAGAGAGTGGACCAGAGATAAAATCACAGGACGTTAAGTTTGTCACCGTGAGACAAAGCAAACAGGATGTAAGGATTACTTCATAAAGCATCGAAAATCAATAAGTTTAAGTCTAAATTCCGCGAAGGTGTTTAAACAAGATAACGTTTGTACAGAAGATGTTGGTTCTACGTATCTCCTATGGACGTGCAAACAGGACGGCAATACACCATATAAATTATAACCGAATATCCATCCTATCTCATAAAGCAGAGTAAAAATGGAAACAAACTATTGACGAGACGTCGGCAAACCAAGATAAAATAAATATTTTAGGGTGGGCTCGCCCTAAACAAACACATCCAGGATTTGCTGACCGTCGATATAGTTTCAATTTAATACGCCGAAATTTCATCACGTACACGTTTATTCAAAATCGCGCTTTATCACGTAGATATAAGGCAAATAGTTGCGCAGACAACACGAGGTCGCGTCAGACCTTCTAAAAAGCATAGGCGATACGCTATTCGGAGCGGTGTTTGTAAATGATTTTTTCGCCGTCGCCGAATCTTGACCGCTTTCTTTCGACGTTAATTTATAAAGGTGTTTAATTTAGGAAATCGTTGTTGTTTTAGTCGGGTATGTCTCATCAGATAATGAATCTAGGACGTAGTTTTCAGGCGAGCGTGTAATTAATATTGAGGTATCGTCGAGGTGCCTGCTCGGGGCGGCGCGCACTTATCGCAATACAGTAGAATCCCGATTATCCGGACCTCGATTATCCGGATATCCGATTATCCGGACTCATTCTTTACAGCTCTAATTACCGACTTAGAAATGATTTGACGGCGCAACAAGACATTTTACGACGAGTTTTTTTCTCGCCTCCGATGTGTAGGTACTGCTCTCATTTGTTTGCGCGATAGAGTTTGCTATTGTTTCATTTTATTTGATAGCGTCCAACTAATAGGTTATTTTTAACATTTGTGTTTACGATTTGCGTTAGAAATGTATAATGTCTAAGCGAAAAAGAGCAGTGTTATCTCTCAATGATAGCCTTGAATCCCGCATTTTAACTGATGAAGAACTCATTAACAGTAACAGATTTGAAAAGTAACGATAAAGAAGATGAGGAAGAGACTGAAACTGGTGATGTATGTCAAGTTCCATCTCACGCAGAAGCTATTGGAGCTCTAGATGTCGCTTTTAAATGGTTTGAAAGACAGGACGAATCGGATCCCATACAGTTATTACAAATGAAGCGTATCAGGGACTTGGCCGCAATGAAATTTTTTTTTTTAATTTGAATGACGAGACTAGCAAGGCGCTCCTCTGATGGTAAGCGCCACGGCTGCCCATAAACAGAAGCAACACCACACAGAACTTTGAATTACAAAGCACTGTATGGCGGTGAACTGGGCTCGTTATTCCAAGACATAAAATCTTAAGTCTCATAATGCCCAGTAATTTCTCTGGCTTCAATATCCTTTAAACCGAAACACAACAGTGCTTACACCCTGTTGTTTGGCGGCAGAAATAGACAAAGCGGCGGTACCAACCCAGGCGGCCTCTCGCATACGAGGGACCTACCACCACCTTGTAAAATGTGATTCATTACGTCAAAGATTAATCACAAATTATTTCCAACCAACATTTTAAATTACATAGGCTACTCGATTTTTTTTTATATGTATGTCCCTTTCTATAACAAAAAAAATATTAAAAATTGATTATTGTTTTATTTGACTTTGAAATCGATTATCCGGATTTTCGATTATCCGGAATACCCCTGGTTTTAATTGATCCGGATAATCGGGATTCTACTGTACTTATCAAAAGCCTGCAATATTTCTTCATTAACGACGTGCCACGAGGTGCGACGCGTCGCTTTAACATCTGTTATAGATTTGGAGGTACCGTCCCTCTTACAACTGGATTTATCGGACACTTATTTTTCAACAATATGTTTGCTTTCATTAATCATATTTAAATATTCCTACTCTATGGGTCGCAACACTCGCAGCCTATCGCGTGATATGTGCTACGATATTACTTAATTTATACGTAGCACCAGTATTTACCTTAATGTGCCGTTATCATGAAGTGTTCATGATATGTCAATATTTATTTAAAACGATTGGTCCGATATCTTCAATAGGGTCCATTCAATTTGATATTCTAAGAACATCATGAATAACCCATCATAAATTCTAACGTTTACGTATTTAGTGAGGGCCGAAACAAACACACATAAACGTTTTTTCTTGTGAATTAAACAGAAGGTCCTAATGGCAATTTATCAAATGATATGACAGCATTCACCGAATATAATTTTACGAAAATTGTAAAAGAGTATTGTGTTTCATAATTAATGAAGCAAAAGGCTTTCTTGGTAACGAAATACGGTCGAACTAAGTTTTGGAATCATCATTACCGATGTCTTTGTGCGACATTCTTTTGCGCCCAGGTGTTCATATAATTATATCGGATGGTGATAGAATAAGAGGCATAGACGAGCCAGTGCGTGCGAGAGAGTAGACAACATCGCTTCGGCCCTTGCCGTTGATTGATAACTGTGACAAAAACGTAGCAGATGAAAAATAATAATTATTAGATCTTTTGTTAAAGGTGTATGAACTTAAATAGGGGTGATGCGTAACGAGTGGCTGTTCAGACAAATTTAATAACGAACTTTATTAATTTTTATTTCTAATACACAATAACACGAATGTTATAATGTTAAACGCTTTAAACCTGAAGATTCAGATTGGTGTGATAGTAGTATGAAGTTACACTTCGTTGCCTTTTAATGGAAATCCTTTTACTAAAGATTATATTTGATAATATAAATATCTATATTTTCCAATTATAAATTGGATAATTAAAAATAGCAATGACGTTAACATAGCATCAATCCTACAAACGGATTCATGAACTGTAATTGAACGCTTTTGATGATTGTCTTCGCACGATTGGCCATTAGTTAGGTACAAATTGTGATATCTATCAGTTAGTTTTTGAATCTTAATTGCATGTCACGCGTGATCTGATGAACTAGTCATACTTTAAGGATGTAAGTTTTATGTATCAGCGACTATGTACCGTGCTACTAGACTTTGTACTCCAAAATTGATTTTACCAGCCACTATATATAGATTCGGTAATGTATAAGGAAATAATTAATTAATAAAAAGGGACATCCCTAAAAGAGATGCATTCGCCGGCTGTGCAGTTTGTATTCACTCACCGGTAAACAATATGCTACGAAGCGCACGCGCAGGTAGATCTACTAACAAACATTTGTTTATCCCAAAAACTAATACTAGCTCCCAAATCAATTTTAAATTCATAAGCATAAGGTTCATATTAAAAGGACCTACGTTTAGTAAAGAATGTTGCACGGTTGTCCTTATTTTTTTCTTATTTCATTAGCAAAGTTCGCGCTTTATGGATCACGCTCGGGGGCAGGATTTTCTTAGATACATGAGAAATTTTGTCAATAGGGACCGGCTGCTACGAGTTTTTTATTTCAATAAGGTTTTGAAATATTGCGTTGCTCCTTTAACATACAAATGTCGAATGTTATCATCACACATCATTTGCTTATCTTATCATTTATTGACGATAAATTTTGATCATACCTGTGGAGATTGATTTTATTTCTCTATTTAATTAAGTTTATGCTGGAATTGTAATTTTTATAATTTAACTTTTAAACAACTATAATCTTCATCGTTTTATTTATTAAATTATTGACTCAAGCATGTAGTATTAGGTAGATATATTTGGAATTTTGCAGTTTTATTAGCCGGTAATTTGGATTGGAACTAAGTAACAATATCTGAGTTAGGGAACAAATGGTGTTATCAAATTGTTATCTTTTCGTTCTTTAGCATTTGCTAACAAATACAAGATGAATTGAATCTTAAAATCAAACTTGATGGTGTTAAAAATTGCAGTTTTACAAAAAACGTTTACTTTTATCGTTTTGTCATTTGGGATTTCTCGAATCTAAGATATTTCAGTTCTGGAATGTTGCAATTCTTTGACTCCCAAGGCGAAATACGTATAAATCAATGTACATTTTTACAATTTTAGAAATTTGTATCTCATTATGTGTAACCGTACTAAAAAGTTTAACTTATCTTCTTAACTAACTCAAGTTTTCGAACTAACCATTTACTAATGTTCCAATTAATTAGATACCTAATTATTAAACAATTTAAAGACCTCTAAAATAGCTATTAATTATATCTTTTAAATATTTATTTGACAGTGTGGATGCTTTGTCGGCGTTTACAAAGCGTCCACGATTCGAAGGTTTGTTTAACAAATTGTTAATTATAGTTCCAACGAAGGAAGTTCCAATCCATGTATTAGTCCCTTTTGTGTAGAGATCGAGTGCATCTGTATTGTGAAATAAAATGCGAAACATACCTGAGTTAATTATGTAAGTACAAGTGAGTTAAGTATTTTTAAGGAGTTGTTTACTCTGTTGATAGATATCTCAGCAAATCACACAACGAAATAGTAAAATAAAACAGCCTCACGGAACATCTATGGACCAAATAAATAAGTGATAGATAAATCGTGTCTGTAGATATTCGAGAGCAACATGGTCCCACAGTCCGTTAAAAGAATTTAAATAACAATGAAGTATCGGACGTTAGTTACGGTCATTATTTGCCGAGCTTAATTACCTTCTCTATTCAGTCATATCTGTACGGACGATCGATATAAAATAAATCAATTTAATCTAATTAAAAGCATTACATGTTTTTTGTTCGACAACGAAACAAGACGAGGTATTAGGAGATGGAATCGTGGAGATTACGAGGTGAGGTTGTATGGCGGGTCAACGATCATATCTCCTCGCGGCACGTCAAACCGTTCGCGTCAGACAGACTCCCGCCTCTATAAATTATTTATATAATCTAATTTAATTTAACTCCCCTGACCTTTCTTTGCACTTGAGAAAAAACATTTCTCGAACTCGTGGAATATTAAAATGTCTTATTGTATTACGGTAGGGAGCGCATTAGGAGACGTGGACGTGACGACGCGTCGCCACACCGCGCCGGTGATCCGTGTCGCAATCACGGGCGTCGCGGTGTTTCCACTGATGAATTACAAATGTTACTTCTAGCTGATTCCCATTTGAATTTCAACGTTTCTGAGCAATTCGATGTGATTCGATATGTTTTTGGTGTATAAAGAGTTGTTTACGAGTGTTGTGGACGCGTGGACGATGCGAGTGGGGTTAGTGTCGGTAGCGCGTCTCACGTCTCGCCACGCAGTCTACGACGGAACTTTACGACCGAACACCAGCCACTTTTATTGGCTACCTCACATCGGAGCCTCACGCCAGCCTCCCATTCACTCCGCAAGAAATATATTTTTTTATTACAACGTCACTTGGGTAATTTATTGACAATGAACACACGTGCATTTCTATTAATATTTTATGTGGTAAGAGTTTTTATGCTGCCTCGCCGGGTTAACAATTCAACAATGGTCTTATGGTGGACAATTTGTTTAACGTCCGCTCCACAGATTCCTTTAATTATTGACGAAAGAATTGGTCGTGATAGGTCGCGGTTACGTATACTGATCTGTGATGGCATTTGATTGTTCGCTTTATTTCCATGATGTCGGATGTCATTTGATGTAATCGTTTAATTATGTATATTAATAGATGGATATTTCACAATACGACTTATTGTTTTTTCGCATGAATAATGTCTATGACACTGTATACCATCCACAATATATAATGTTTTTCGGAGACGCCTTAATGAATGACAGACGAGGACCTCAAGAAATTTACGACGCGACACACAAGGTGTTAAAATTATATTGAACGAAAACCTGTAAGCTAATTGCAGGTCTGAATGTTAATCGAGCGATCGGTTGGTCGACAGCACTGCCATAAACCATACTCACTGTCGCCGTAAAAGTCGTGTGTGGTTTTTCAACGTCCAACGCGCGGCCACTCGAAATTATATCCAGAATAATGACAATTATTCCGGCGGCGAGAGACTTTTTCCACTGGCGAATTTTAGTATTGATGTTGCTGCTTTTTGTATTAGTATTCGACCTTCCCTGAGGACCTTCGGTTGGAATTAAATTAGATTTTAAAACAATAAGATTCATTTGATGATGTTTTGAAGTGAGGCGAAATGTAGTTTTGTGACATGACCAATTGGTAATATATATGTCGACTCTCTGTGATATTGTATTTAAGTTGAAAATACTTCATCGCGTTCTATTTTAGACCGAATATGGCACCGATCGTAAATCTCGGATGTTTGTAGATTGTGTTTCGATTACGTTTACAAAGTAACGGATTTAATGCATCATGCATGTTAAACGTGGAACGGAAAGAAAGTGACCGAGATGTTTTACAGAAAATTTTATTGTTTTTATTATCCAGACGTTATATAAAGTGGATACAAGATGACGCAATAATGACCTTTAAGTTTATTTTAGGTTAGTGGGGATTTTTACGTGTGTGGGCGGCGGAATATCATAAATATCGTTTCGTGCTCTACATTTAAATATTTTATGTCGAACGAGTCTTTGTTTGATATCCAGTGTGTAGCATTGTTCATGGTCTCACGTAACGCTGCTAATTTTACGTGCATTGCACTTCTAAATCACATAAATATAATTAATAATTGGGTATAGAGCAAAATATGTTTAATAAGTATTAAGTTGAATGTTGGTTTAAACTCTTTTTTAACTGAAATTGATGTATTTAAGTGTTCGTACGCTATGTGAGCCGACAGGTTTAATGGCTAACTTTAATCAATCCTGTAATATAATTACAATAACTTTAAATGTACGTCATACTTTAAATACAGATAATAAAATTAGCATGTCAATGTCTGAAGAGATACATTGTGAGAAACGCGAGGAAATCTCAATAAGCGAAGAGCAGTGGAAATACGCTACGTCTCGTAAATAAAGCCCGACAAAGTACAGTGTGCACCGCAAAATATGCGCTATATAATTAACAGTTATATCCGTTATGGGCTGTAAGTCAGCCGGCGACGCTTCCAGAACAATGGTCGTGATGTTCGGCACCTAATGGAGGCGTTGATTGAGCCCCCGCAGTAATGTTGCGGGATGCGCGAACGCATCTCGTCGCGGTGTGAGTGTATATGTACACGAGCGCATGTGTGTGCGCGCGCGTGAGTACACGTGCACCGAGCCTGTCAGTTTCACATCGATGAAACGTTGCGGTGCTTTATTGGAGAAACTTATTTATGTGTAGATTGTGTGGATTGAGTTAGTCTACGTGTGGAAATGTAGAAATCAAAACATTATGGCGGATAATCGATTAGAGTTAGGATTCGATTTGATGATTCAAGTTGTTGTCTAAGTCTCTATTTGTGTATAACCTAAACCTATATATCAAAAATGATAAAATGATTCTATCAAAAATGCTTCTTTTATTGATTAATTTATTTTAAAACGGGAATAAGGGTTTAAAATAAGAGCAAGATACCAGATTTTAAGAGTTTTACCTGTTGTTAATGTTGACTTAGGACTAGTGACTGGCTTACCTGAAACAAAAAGAAAAATATTAAGTAAATTACAAGACAAAATAGTACGTATGGGATATGATCGTCCATTCATATAGTACTAGTAGTCGCCTAGTGAATAAAATTCGACCGTATTGATAAATGTACATTTAAATACTTAATGTTCATAATTGAATTGAATATCATAGTAATATTTATACTATATTAATATACAGCCGTAGTAGTAGTCATCTGTGAAGTCAGAGGGCGCGGGTTCGATTCCTGCCCCTAGACAAATGTTTGTGTGATTCATAAATATGTTAAGGTTCTAGATGTGTTTTCTGCTCAGAGGAGATGACGTCAGACTTGCGGCCAGTTGTAAAAATTACAAGCCGTATCTTTCTGTAACGTGTGTTAAAAAGCATGTTGCGACGAATCCACTACGAGTGGGATGAGGGCAGGTAGAAGAAGATTGATAATACATAATAATCAACGAGAGTGTAACACGCCAGTCTTCAGTAGCAATCACAGCGCCGGTCTCCAAAGAACAGTTAGGTTTCTCAGAACTCTTATCAAAAATTAAGCATGACAATATTAATGAGTTGCTAATCTAGCGTTAAGGAAAATAACCTAGGCGACACGACAACTGCATGTTTTTATTGTAACGTTAAAAAAACATTTGAACAACACAGATTGCATGATGAAAATTCTACGAAATGAATGACACAGCTACTTTGTATAATTGCCAAATGTTTTTAACATAGACAATACGTGCGAGCCGTCGATGCGTTCGTATCGACACGTCACAACCTCATCCCGGAGACATTCCCGCATTCCCGACGTTTTTCAAACGAATTCCCGCACGCCGTTTCGATGCTCTAATTGCACTTAATTTTTACTTCGTGCTTGTTTAAATACAGACTTGGAACGTTTAAATTGCGATACTAAGGCACGAGTTGAAGAGAATTGGCTGTCGAATTGCCAATAAAGGGAGGAATTTTTTAAACATTCTCAGTAATGATTTGAGATTCGCAGGGAAAAAATAGTAGCGTACCGATATAAAACTAATGTTGTCTCATAAGAACTAGTCCCATATATTACTGTTATATGGAAGCTCGCGCCAAAACACAATTTGTTGTAATTAAATTTTGACACCGAAATGGAACATAATTTGGCAACTTGATTGATCTATTTGTAGAGTTAATGAAATCATACACAATTAACTACGGCACGAAACAAATTGAGACTTCAAACAATTGTTTTTGTATGTCGTAACTTATAAATACAAAAACTATATAAGGAAAGTCATTGGCAGCCTCCCTCTTAGACTTGTAAAATAAAGTAGCTTGTTTTTTGCAATTTGTGATTAAAAACCGGTTTGCGAGCGATCACAGATAGCTCTGATTGAAAACTAATAGAGCCGAGTATGCTTCCAGCACATCGCAAACTAAACTGCAAATGGTGAAATGAAAATACCGCGAAATGGAATGATTGGCGTAAAAATGCTGTACCGACCGGCGGAATGGATTTTATTTATAAATTTAATAACGTAATCGATTTGTATGCGTGACTCCACGGAGTAAATGTTGAGATCTAATATAAATACATAAAGCAGTTGCAATTTTGTGATTTGTGTATTTTTATACGGCGAAAAGATTGCAAGCTAAGATAGTTCTTTAATTAAGCGTACTATGTATCTTACGAAAGACGTGGATAAAATCTTGCATAGAAATGTCAACAAATAGCACGATCTAGCATTTAGAATTTCTGAATAACATGAAGAAATTACTAGAGTTTTATTTAAATGCGTGTTGCTCATTAATTCATAAATTAAATATGTGTGTATGTAACGACGCTAGATATGAGATATAATAAGATTGTAAGGCCCAATTTGGAAGACATCTAGTTAGCTCTGGTTACGTCTTATACTTTTTGTATTTTCATTGAAATTTCCTTAAGATTAAGTATAAAAAAGGAAGTAAATTAAGTAAAATGTAAACTTAAACTGGTATTTAGTAAGCTACTTGTAAAATATAATGCACAAGCGAATTTAAAAGAAAGGATATTTAACATCTTTAATTATAGTTATAATTACTTAATTAAGGGAATAATATCAGAACGTGCAATTTTGTGTATCATTAAGATAAAACTGATCGTACACCTGTCGGCACTGCACGATCCGAATACGCCGCAGTCGTCGAAGTTTAGGATACGTTGTACGAAACTTTTTTTTTTTATAGCATAGACCGGCAAACGAGCAAGTGGGTCACCTGATGGTAAGTGATCTCCACCGCCCATGTACGCCCACCACCAAAAGAATCATGGGCGCGTTGCCGACCTTAAAGGAAAGGGATAATTAGGGATTGGGAAGGGGAGGGGAATTGGGCTTCCGGATATCTCACTCACCGGACGAAACGCAGCAGCAAGCCGCTACTTTACGTCGGTTTTCTGTGAGACAGCGGTAACGACCCGGTCGAGCCAGCCCATTCATGCTGTAGACAAAAGTGTCTGTCAGCGTGGCTCTACCACTCAAAAAACTTTAAGCAACCTCGCACACCTATCAGCGTCGACGAATCGCATCTTAACATAGTTTTTTTATTTGATTTATTGACGAGAGGAGCAAGACGCTCGTCTGATGGTAAGCGCCACGCCTGCCCATAAACAGAAGTAACACCACACAGAACTGTGAATTAAGTTTCATAATGCCCAGTAATTTCACTGGCTTCAATGTCCTTCAAACCGAAACACAATAGTGCTACACACTGTTGCTTGGCGGCAGAAATAGACAAAGTGGTGGTACCAACCTAGACGGCCTCTCACATACGAGGGACCTACCACCTTGTGTATTTTCATACAATTCTATTTGAGTAGTGCGATGCGGGTAGGTGCACGTTCACCTTTATATCCCCAGATAGATATTTAGTAATGTTCTCATTGATACGTACGAATGACTCAACCGCACCAATGATTGGCATTATGAAAAACAAGATTAAACTCACAGAAAGCATGGGAACCTCGTAACTAGGCATAACTATTAAAAGACCGTCCCGTAGTGAAATATACCACGATACTAGCTCATTACAAATTATGGCCGCATTCCTATATCAGACTCTATTAAGCACCAACGTCAACAAAATTACTTTTTAAACCTCGAGCACGCAATTAATATGACATAATTTAAGCAAAAACTAGTCTGAAATAAATGACAAATTGCGCTCGACACAAAAAGCTACTTCACTTCGCTCGCGATTCCTCCGTGATAATGACCTCCAATTGCGATGGTAATGTATGCTTTATCAACTATATGAAGTAATGCTACGTATTAAATATGATCGACGCACATTTTATTCAGATTATGATTTTTTTTGGACAGCTGAAAAGTGGATAAGGTACGATAAGTTTGTGTTACTAAAAAGCTAGAGGTTCAACAAATGCAATTGCATTTTGTGATCAGAATATCCATCCCCAATGTACGTATCCCCGTAATACTAAATGTACTATATACTATAGGTGAAACTATTGATGTATCGGAAACAAATGAATTCCAAATAAAACATGTGTTCACTATTTTAGGTTTTCGCGATTTGTATACATATTATATTTATTTAAACGGGTCTTAATAGCGTAGTGTTTGCAGGTATAAATACCTATTATTTAATTCTTTCCCGACGTTTCGACCGAGTTACATCAGCCGTCGTCACGATGGCGAGGTATTTATACCTTTAAATACTACCGTTTAAATAAATATTATATGTGTTTACTACTAATAGAAACCTATAAATTACGGTTCCAGCTATACTAATGTAGCGACTTTAGTAAACAGTTATAATATTCTTTGTTAATAAAATTGATGCAAAGTTGTTGAAAATTACAAAGCCACGAGCGAAAGTAAATTATCCAAAGGTGAAACAGAGCGCGGAAACATTAATTTACAACAAAAGCCACTTGTCATTGTTAGCGGACTGCAGTCTGTACGAAGTGAAAGATATTATTCGGTAATAGTATCACTAGATGTTCGGGACAAAAAATCATGTCACGAGAGTTCATTCCGTTCACAGCTGACACGACGTGGCACCTCACAACAACCTTTGTACTCTTGTTAGCCGCCCGACCACCCGATAAGAATAGAACAGGAATTCAACAAGCGCGAGCCGATTAAACTCCTAACTCGAAATAAAAGAGATTGTTTATAAAGCCGAAGAAGACGACATCACAATAGATGACGGTGATGGAGCGAGCCTTCTTCGCGTCCGTCGCGCTACAATCTCGCATCTACCGCGAAAGATTTAAAGTTCATTAATTCATAGACGCGGCCAATACATGCGACTTTAAGAAGATGATTAGAAAAGTGGGGGCGTGAGGTGCGAGCGAGAGTGGAGCTCCGAGGGAAAGGGACGACGCCGTTCGAGGGTCACAGGCGTGATGTCAGGTCAGCCACTTTTGCACCTCGCCATAACAACGCGTCTCAAATTATTATGGACGTTTGATAAGTGTTGGGAGATTGCGCCGTCTTGGTACTTTATGATGCTAATTAAGTGTTTACCTTTGATTCAGTGAGCTGTTGACATTTTATAACCGATGAGTTTTTATTTGTCGAGACGTAGTTAGTAGTATTGCAGCCGTAGCTTTCCCTATTATAAAAGATTACTGACGTCGATGTGCGCGGTGATTTGCCCGCAGCTGATATAGCTGCGTTAGTAATGGATCTAGAATAAGGTTCAACGCGTCACACCACACATTTAGGCTAAGAAGCAACTTCAAAATAGCCATGATAAAATAAAATTAGCGTAATAACGATTTATTGCAATAAAAGCAGTTACGACTCGGCCAATAAAGTTCCTCAATCTCTTTGCGTTTTAAAATAACCAAAGATTAAGGGTGGAAGACTTGAGCCGTCTGATTCTATAATGTCGGTCTCTTAATGCGTCTTAATGTGTATTTTACGATTGTTACACAAGAAGCGCGCAGTTTTACGTCGGTTTAAGCGACGTCTATCTGCTGTTATTAAATCCTCTGATGTTCCGAAACATCAAATTATGAATGTGAAATAAATCAACAGGGGCGCTCGTAAAATGGTTTATGTTTTTGTTCTGTTATGTTCGATTGCTCGCACGAAGTGGCCCAGATGTGGACGCGTGCAAATTCATAATGTTCCCATTTTATTAGTATCCAAATTAAATATAAAGTAATCGTCTATTACTGTTTGCTGTTGGTTCCAGGAACCTGCTATTTGCCCACTGAAATAGTATTGATACCATTCATTCAATTACTCTTTTAGTATTGAGTTCGTTGTTTGAAGCCAATACTTTTGACTTTTGGTGATGAATTAAAGTTATGTTCAGAATAATATTTAATAGTATAATAACGCCTCATCTCAGTGTACTAAGGCTGAGAACCGTAAGACCCTAGGTTCAATTTCCAGGTCGGGAAATCACATTCTATTTTCATTATCGATTCGAAAAATCACACATAAATCGCCTGAAATTGGAATTTGTGCCCGGTATGGCGATAGGCTCGCTCCCCATCACATTGGGGGACGTCAATAAGCATGGTGAAACGTAGGTTCAGCACTAGTTGCACCTCTACCTACCCCTTCGGGAGTAAATGCGTGAGCTTGTGTTATGTAATAGTATGTAGTAATTAACTAAATTATAGTAATTAATTTTATTTATTAGTAAAATATGGATGAGCGAAGTCGTCAATATCACACAAATCGTCTTTTTTAAATCATAAGCTTTTTAACATGAGCAAATGCTTTTAGAAGCGTAATTATGACTACTGTAACCGTAAGTATAACTGTTGCCTGATAGAAAAATAATTATTAGTAGCTAATCCTATAAGTTGTGTTTGATGTTAATGTAAATGTGTTAATGGTTTTACAAAATAAATGTTAAAGCAATTATCAAATTAAATCGAGAGCTAATCGAACGTGTCTGCCTATTAATTTATGTTTGGAGAATGGTACAAGGTGTTACAAGGTGGTAGGTCCCTCGTATACGAGAAGCCGTCTGGGTTGGTACCACCGCTTTGTCTATTTCTGCCATCAAGCAGCAGTGTATAAGAACTGATGTAATTTGAAAAAAAAATGGTACCAGTGAAATTATTAGGCATTATGAGATTAAACATGTTATGTGTCTGGGTGATAAACGCAATGTCATGCAGAGCTTTGTAATTCAAAGTTCTGTGTGGAGTTTTTTGGCGCTTACCACCAGGCCAGCGACTGCTTGTTTCGCCATTCAACCACATAAAAAGAAAACGGAATTTTGCGCACAGGTAGATCAAAACCTAGTTTAAAATATAGGGTACTCTTTGGTTCGAAAAAATACATTCGAAATTCGAATCTAGTTTCAAATAAAGCCAAAGAAATCAGTCTTTATCATTAAGATCCTGAATTAAAGCATTAAAGTAATACCAATACAGTTAATGTGAATATAAAATTTGATAAGACCGCCCTTCCTAACGCGTGTCGATGCATTAACACTTAATGAAACATTATGAATAGATCATAATGCGGGGTGTAGCCTTGATAAATGCTCAGCGGATGACTTGTGCTATGTCCCGTTTTCGATTCCCGGGCGACGTGCCATTAAAGTTCGTGGTCCAATATCGTCTATAATCAATATGTGTTATGGATTGCGTAATTAGTTTGTAATGTATGGAAATAATTGCTACGAAACCTGTTCAATCGCAACATGTCCGACATTGTATTGTTTGCGTTTGGAATACATATATATGTGTAATGTACCCTCAAATGGTTACAATTTTAAGTATTCAACGTCTTTGTAGTTAAGTTTACTTATTTAAATATGTTTCTCATGTAAGTGAATGTTATTCTTTTATCTAAATATATAAAACTCAAAGGTGACTGACTGACTGACTGACATAGTGATCTATCAACGCACAGCCCAAACCACTGGAGGGATCGGGCTGAAATTTGGCATGCAGGTAGATGTTATGACGTGGGCATCCGCTAAGAAAGGATATCCCGGAAAGAGCAGATTACGCGGGCGGAGCCGCGAGCAAAAGCTAGTGAGAAATAAATATCTTAAACATAAACCTAATTATGTTTGTCGCGTCATTGGTTTAGTGTTCAGATCTAGTCGGGTGATCAAAACTTATGTTTTAGTTTTTCGAGGTTATAATTGTGAGTTTATGTTATCTTAAATTATGTAGTTGTATATCAGACTTTTTTACTCTGACATCTTTTATTTTCGCATTTATACTACAGCATGAATTGGACGGCTCGACCGTGTCGTTACCACTTTCTCACAGAAAACCGTCGTAAAGTAGCGGCTTGCTGCCGCGTTTCATACAGTGAGTGAGATATTCGAAGCCCCTAATATCCTTCTCCTTTCCAATACCTTAATTATCTTTTTCTTTTAGAGTCGCAAACGCGCCTCTTCTGGTATTGAGGGCGTACATGGGAGGTGAAGATCACTTACTATTAGGTGACCCATTTGCTCGTTTGTCGCTCTACGCTTTGAAAAAAGACAGTCGCGCGTTGCGTATTCTTCACTAGGTCACATATTTCGAAACGTTGTAAGATAGCGTAGTATAGCACAAGCCCTAATGTAATATCCGCAACGTAAACGAAAAATCGGAGCGTCAGTCATATCAATAGCAAACTATACTTAAACTTAAAACTCCATGTATCTGATTTGAAATTCATCACATTGATTAAGGGCATCGTATTACCATACTCCAGAAAAAACAGACCTTGACTTTGTTCCTTAAAACACACAAACAATTGGGCAGAAGAAAAAAATGCGATCAAACCCCGAACGGACACAATGACAACTGCATGCTGAATCAATCACAAAAAATGGAATCCGGACAAAAACAACAATTAAGAAGCCTGCCCAGCCGCCCAAAGAAATATTTAGAATACGATGCCGAAGCCACGATTTCGTTTTTTTCTTATAAAACGGACCTACACGTGTCTTGATGTGTCGTCTTTATTGGTTCAGGCCAATTAATGATGTCTAATGTTGTTCTCCGAACCCGATCTTTTGATAATAAATTACTAATTTTCATTTGTTTGTTGTGGTTCTTGGATACTTTATGATATTTCGGAATGTTACTTAAATCTTTAATGAAAACCGATATTTTTGTAGTAAAACAAGAGAGATGTTTCGTTGTATCTAATTTTATGTTTTATACACAAATTTTATTTCATTTTATTAAGCTTTTTACCCATACATTAATGTAATGTCGGATTTAATGCCAGAGGCATTCTCTACCAGTCTACCCAAAGTGAAGCAGAGATGAAAGACAGTAGGCATATGTAAAACTAGCTTTTCCTCGCGGCTCCGCCCACGTGTTCTACTTTTTCGGGATAATAGTAGCCTATGTTCATCAGGGATAATGTAGGATTCTAATGGTGAAAGAATTTTTCAAATCGGTCCAATAGTTTTTAAGTTTATTCGTTACATACAAAATTCAACTCTTACCTCTTTATGATATTAGTGTAGATAAACTGCAAACCAAGCGGGATACAAAAAATGGTAGTAATGCAAATTCAATGGCTTAAGCGACATTTTCACGGATCGCAACACGGAGGTGAGAATAATACAGAAAATTATAATTTATGAGGATGCTCGTTTGCTCGTTTGCCGGCCTTTGCAACAATAAAACATCTAAACTTTTATCAGGAGCAATTCAACAGTGAGGTTATAAACAATCGTTTACCAGGCACTTAGAGCAGATCTAGTCTATAAATGGATTAACAGCGGTTCGGATGTTATCGTATGCCCTTTAATTTGCAAATGCTCAGATATAGCAAGCTGAGTGATTGAGACTGAACGCTGGATTACATTGACAGTACACCGCATTCTATGTTAAATATGAAAGACTTGCTCCGTCAAGAAACTCGAAGATGTTTGGATGTGGTATAAACCGGTATAAAAAGAATTCATTGCTTTTGTATAGGATGTGATTGCAAATTTCTGAGTTGAAACGGTAATCAGTGGCCAGGCTTGCCAAAGGCTAGAATGGAGTATTCCGTATTAACGGAATTTCAAATTTATTGAATAATAAATAAATTAAAATCAATTCAAATTTGGTGGGCCGCCTCGACCGGGTCTTACAGAAAATCGATATAAAGTTGTTACTTTACGTCAGTTGCTGTTGTCGTATGGTAGTAACATCCGGATGCCCTAATAACTTCCCTCGTTTCCTAATCCCTTCATTTAAGGTCAGAAACGCATCCATTCTTCTGGTGTTGTGAGCATTTATGGGCGGTGGAAGTCACTTACCATCAGGTGACCCACCTGCTTGTTTATCGACCTCTGCTATAAAAATCTGGACTTCTGTCTTAGACAATACATTTTTAGTAAGATGTTGCAGAAGACATATTAAATATAAAATGCATAATGCCGCGTCCACACCTCAGCATAATATTAGAGGTCGTCATTCCATACATACATAAAGGTAGTCCCTGACCACGGCTGATACGCGGTGCCCGTACTGATTGAATTATGGCTGCACTACAACTGATTAATGCGACGTCCACCATTGACGGACTATTGTCTTCTCCAATCTGCATCTTCCAATAAAATGATAAAAACAGCGATTCAGAATGCACAAGTATGTGTTTTAGTCAAGTTAGTTATTGTGTGTATGTTATAACTGCATGTACTTGTTTGGAATGATAAACATAAAGATGAAGTGCTTTGGTTTTTAGCGTAATATAGTGTAAAATATATTAATTCTATACATTAATAAAATATAGTGCAAAGTTTTGGATGATAACTAGCGCTGACATTTTCATTATTTTTTCTGTTTACGATTTACATTAAGCACTTAAACAGAAATGTATTTAAATTATATAATTTAGGTGAAATATTATTTTTCTACTTCCACCTGCCCTTAACCCATTGGTACTGGGGTCGCTATTGGTATTTATTTTGGTAGTGGCAATACGCTATTTAACACAAGTTACAGAAAGATTTGGACTGAAGTTTTTTATCTGGCTGCCTATCTGACATCAAACGAACGTAGGTAAAACATTAATATCAAAAATCTAATTATATTTAGAGATGACAAAATATATTATAAAGTTTCATATAATAGTATATTATATAAACATCTTCAAATGAAGGAATAAGAAAACAAAAATATTTTTTTAAACATATAACGAAACAAGTTCACGAACGTTAAGTCTAAATAAGGTTTTATAATAACTTTATTGTTTCTCAAGTAACAGTAATCATTGGAATCGGAAACGGCGCAATACGGCACAAAACGCGGCGAACCTTTCCTTAAACAAACAAAAATAAATGAAAATTCAACGGCCGAAATATAAAACGATAAGAGGATTAGGTGGAACGGAGATGACATTGGAAATTAAGGCTGTTTTCTTTTGTAATTTTCCCCCATCTCACCCACCTAGGGTGGAGCGTTAAAAATGTATGTTTTCTACCCTCCGACGGGAGGCTTCGCTCGGATAATTTTCAGGACGCTGATGTCCACACACGGAGTGCGACCTTTCTAAACAAAGAAAATCCTATTCCACCATTTACCGTACAAAACATAAAAGGTAATTTGATTACAAAAAGCGCAATCTTTTTAATTCGAAAATGTTTTAATTCACACAATATTTATGATGTGTTAGGAATGAAATTGTCCCCAAAAGATGCCTGGCATGCCTTGATCCGTAATTAAAGCAATATGCGAGTAAAAAGGCGCGGTCGGTACGCGCAGTTCTCGCTCGGGAACGCGTTTTTGCAGCGTCAAAAACGCGCGGCGACCGCGCTGCCTCGCAATAAATTAGGCGGAGTGACGAAAGCCGACACCGGCTCAATACCCGCATGCGTTAAATAAAAACATTAAAGGCTTTTTGAAATAATCGACGGGAAAAAGTTATAGGACTGTTTTGGTAGCGACATGCGCTGTGCTACGTGGAGTGATGCATGCGCAGCGCCGCGCTCGTAACGACTTGCACCGGCGCGGAAGGATATACATTTTTAATTTAACATTGGCACAGTTTGTTTCTGTTAAAAGATTATAGTTTTTTGTAAACCATAGGCCGGCAAACGAGCAAGTAGGTCACCTGATGGTAAGTAATCTCCACCGCCCATGTACGCCCACCACCAGAAGAATCATGGGCGCGTTGCCGACCTTAAAGGAAAGGGATAATTAGGGATTGGGAACGGAAGGGGATTTGGGCTTCCGGATATCTCATTCAGCGTACCAAACGCAGCAGCAAGCCGCTACTTTACGTCGGTTTTCTGTGAAACAGTGGTAACGACCCGGTTGAGCCAGTCCATTCATGCTGTAGAAAAACTGTCTACAGCGTGGCTCTACCACTCAAAAATAGTAATATCTAGTACCGATTTAATGACAAATGAATGTTTGTTTTAAAATTTAAAAGAGCAATGTAGGTTTTGTTGAAATTATATGCTGTTCATTATAAGAAACTCTTTTTCTTAAAGAAAATAAATAGAACTACATCAGCCTCTGATGGAACTGCGGAGTATCTCTTAATGATCACGGTAATTATCCAAGTTTGTTTAATTACTTCTTCACGCATAGCTTGTATTTTAGGTTAAGTTTTTTGTTTTCGGATATCAAGTGACTACACTTCACCTGTTCAATAATGTTGTTAATACAGTAATAATCACTGGCTTCAATGTCTTTCAAACGAAAACACAACAGTGGTTACACATTGTTGCTTGGCGGCAGAAATAGACAAAGCGGTCGTACCAACCCAGACGGCCTCTCGGAAATTACTAGTTTGACACTTCAGCAATAGTGATTTTGTATGAATTCGAAAACTGTGAACGTATTTGTAACTTGTACTAGATAATGCAGTTCAAATATTATATCCACTGTCACTCGAAAGCTGTCATTGTCCAGTTGTATTTTTTTATGTCAGTAGAGGCATATTATAACTACATACTATACGAAATACACCAGCTGACCCCGGTCCGCGACTCGTCGAAAGCCACTGTGGGTTAGTCGCCACATGTACGGTTTTCGCCAGTGGGTTCAGTTAATGTATCAACTACCCTCCCACCAGTTTTTCAATTTTAACCGTGTTTAAAGATGCTCTGTGCTTCATGAATTCCTAATAAATACGAAGAAATATTGAAATTTGTTTTGAACGTGTATACATTGCCTTATTCATATCGAATCAAACTCAAATCGAAGGTCGATGCTATGTGTGCATTAACTATGCATGCACTAATATACACTCGTCCTCGATATTACAAAGAAAATATATGATATTTTATTATTGTTTGTTATTCTTTTCCGTCGATATTCAAGATATAGACTTTGAAATGTTATGCGGGAAGATTCTAGTATTAAAATAAGTAGTGGCTTCTATAATTTATATAAGCGTTATTAAGTCTTTTTAGAGACTTTAAGAAGAATTTTTGTCACCCGACCTAAATGATAATGGCCGAGTTAGTGACAGTATTACGATTAAAGTTATTCGCTTCGGCAATCTTTGTTTATTTATAAAAAAATATTTTGGTCTAATGCTGTAATTAGATAGAATTCATCATTAAAATAGCCGTATTTCTGAAATGGACCAAAATGCTTATCTCAAATTACTGTACTGTTGGTACTCTTCTCACTCCACATTTTGATGTATAGACATTACGCCTTATCATTAGTGTAGATAACATACACACAAGCTTACGCTTTTGCTTGGGTAGGTAGAGATGCATCTAGTGCTGCACTCACACACTGTCGAGCTTATTTCCGTTCTATGATATTACTGTTGTGTTTCGGTTTGAAGGACATTGAAGCCAGTAAAATTAGTGGGCATTACGAGACTTAACATCTTATGTCTCGGGGTGATCAGCGCAGTTCAGTGCCATGCAGTGTTTTTGTAATTCAAAGTCCTGTGTGGTGTTGCTTCTGTTTATAAGCCGGCGTGGCGTTTACCATCAGGCAAGCGACGAGCTCGTCTCGTCATTCAATGAAAAAAAATACTAGTAGGGCGAGTCTGTCACCATACCTGATAAAATTTCCAATCTCAAATGGGAATATACATAGGAATATTTGAACATAGGAGCAGCCGATTTATCAGCTTAAGCAGGCAGCCACGAGGCCGATGATGCGATTATATAACATAAAAGTAGCTAACAAAAATATAAAATACTAAAATTTAAAAGTTAAAACTTATATATAGATTGGTATTATTGAAATAACAATAGCATTCGACTACAAGGCTGGCAAGTAAAAATAAACCTACCAATACGTAAGCAAATTAAACGTGCATACGCGAAGTCACAACGTCAAGAAAGGCACGTCGAGTTCCGAATTAGTATTCGAAAATGCAATTTCGGTGCAGTTTCGAGAGGTATGTACGTATTACGTCGCATCTACATAGGGTGGTCCGAAAGGGGGCTGTCTAAGTACATATCCATCTTGTTAGGTATGCGCCCGGATGCGCCAGCTTCTACAAACACAATAAGAGCCTTCTTGCCATCCCCCATCCCCCGTCGCCTCACCCCCTGCCACCCCCTCCCGCCGTTCTTATGGAAAACTTATTAGAGCGCGGCCCGCTGGGAATCCTTTTTCCTTCGGTAAATATTTGAGGGAGAAATTAAAATTTGACAGCGGACGTCGAGCTACGAAGGACGATATAGTGTATTCTGTATGCCCGTACGTGATACTTGAGGCGTAAAATGAAATTTAGATTGAGTTTGGACAGTACTGCTTCGTAGCTTCTTTGTGGGCGTCGTGAACGAGTTCTTATGTATTTGGGTCGTGTAAAACGGGCATTGCTTTTCAATCGCCTTTAAAGTTTTCGGATAAAATGCATAAGCACGTGATTGTGTTCGTTTTATATTGTTTATAATAATATTGACCTACATTAAAGCTATGAACTTTTAAGGAAAATTATTAAATTCTTTTGTTCGGCGTCACATTTATTTCGAACAAAATTATAATTATTTATCATGACACTGAGATAAAAAAATCCATTCCCACTATGTCTCAAGTCACGTTGCAATCGAAATTTACGACTCACTTTTCCGGACTTCCCCCGCCTCCATTAAAAAGATAACGTCACCGGACGTTAATTTCAAGAAGCACTTTGGCAATAAACAAACAGAGTACGGAAGAACGAAACAATAATTCACACGTAAGACCAATGTAGTGAAAAATGAGAAAGCTCCGAAACGTGCGCCGCATTCGAACCGACACCCCCGCACTCCCGACCCGCCCCCCTCTCGCTGCCAAAGTAACAAATGAGCGCATTTGCCTCCACCAATAACCTAAAAAACTATATGTCACAGGCAGTTAATAAATGTTTGTTTTTTAATATGGTTCTCAGTTCTATTTTCAAATAATTAATCAAAATGGATTGAAACGGCAACGCTGAAAAATTGAGTTTTGTTTTTGAACGACATTTTCAGTTATTAAAACAATAGACTGGTCCATTTTTGGACGTCTAAAGCCCCACTTACACAAAGAGTATCGTACGACCGAGGCGAGAAGATTACTGAAGCCCTCATTTTGGAGACTTTAGATTTAAGAGATTAATGTGTCGTAAAGCATAGTTATCTGCTATATTCTAGCCTAAGTCGGACAAGAACTGTCCGTGTAAATGGGGCTTTATAGCGTATGTGTGTGGGAGCTTGTAGTATGAAGTATTGACTCGTGTGACACTGCACGTCAGCTGCCTGTCAATAGTGACACACAGCCATTTTTTCTAAACAAAAAAATTACACTCACATATGTAGATATATAAGAATTATTTAAATTACCTATATCGTAAAGTATGTGTACTTAATGTTTGATGACATTGTTTTGAACATTATGTTTAATGTTTGGATTACATTTAGGTGATTTGAAGAATTTTTAAATTCCTTCGTATTTTTGCTAATAGTTAATATGCAGCGCATAGCTTGCAGAGGACGGTGTTTAAGGTTGTTATGTCTTGTGTTTAAGATTTACTACTTATTTAGGTATACCTACTAAATTGCATCTTAGGTACAGGCAATAAAATAGTGTATACATGATAAATGAGTTAAAACCTTCAGAAGTAGTTTTATCCGAGCACGTCAAAATGTCACGCGCAGTATACACCTAATGTTGAGCGGAGTGCAGTCCAAAAAAACCAGCGACCACCGACAAACAATAAGTCTATTGTTGGCCACCAGAATATGCTGGCCTGTATAATGCTTCTCCACCCTTCGAAGACGGAAGAAGCTATAATAAATAGTACAAAACAATTTCAACAATTTCAATCACGAAGTTCTGTTGACCGAAAATAATTAAATTTAAAGCCGAAATTTAGAAGGCTGTTGACAAACGAGAGAATCACTGACGCCTGAGTCAGACGTTTATCGTGACAATCGTTAGTCGGCTTTTTATTGACATTCAAGTAATAAACTTGAACTGAATAAATAAGCGCCTATGAAACAAAAAAAAACACCTCTTATATCGCAATATCAATTGGATTTCTAAGAGCAATACAATAGCTACACATAAATGTATAAAGCGGCGTACACACTGGAAAAATTCCGCCCGTAACCGTACATTTAAAACGTAATTACAGTACCCAAAGGAGGTATATAAAAGCATTAAGGGGGTAATGTCTTGGCAGTAATTAAAGGTCGGGGGGTTGTTGGGGCGGTTGCGGAGGCTGCGCGGCTGGGCGTGTCCGGCGCATGCGTGCTAACGTTTAATTACGCTGGAACAACGAGCCATCGACGCCTCGGATTCATTAGGACGGTGTGCATTGTGATACGCCCGAATCGCACTGGGCGTGGGGCTTGTGTACACGGCTCTCAATGAACAGTAGGTATTTTTTATGTAACGAATTCAATTAGTACATTTCTGTTCTTATTTTAATTGGTAATTAATATTGCTTTCGATATTAAGTGGTAGTAGTCGATTTGTGTAAAGGAAAATGACCGTTTATAAGTAATTTTCTAAACAACAAGGTTTGACTTTCTATTAACCTTACTATGGACGAAAATAATAGATTGATATTTTGAGATGTAAAATTTTGAAGTTTTCTTTTTGTGTTATAATATACTAGCCTCATTGTTATCGATTATATAGAAAATAAAAGCGATACATTTGCGTAAATACATAGGACGTAGATCAGGGAGCCCACGCCCGACCACACGCCCTCGGCTCGCGTTATTTCCTTCATAAACCTTCTTATCTGCGATTTCGAGCCCATTTCATTTGAATGTTGCCTGCCTTCTCGTGTTTATGTGACGTCAATTAGTTTTATTTCTTCATACTGAATCTGTTTAAGATTAAAAGACACACCTGCAATGTTTTGGTAATTCTTAAAAGAGATAATAATCGTCTCATGGGTCATGGCAGCCTACTTAAATTTAGGAAGCTTTGGATTTAGATCACATGATTTAGAACATTAGGTTACAAGGTGTTAGGTCTCTCGTATGAGAGAGGCCGTCTAGGTTGGTACCACCGCTTTGTCTATTTCTGCCGCCAAGAGACATTGTGTAAGCACTATTGTGTGTTTGTTGTTGACCTGGTTACGACTGTTTTAGAGAAAATATTATATTTTGTACCGTAAGTGAGATGGCTAGAGCTACAAATCCCCACCCTTTCCTTATCTTCAATTTTTTCTCTATAGGTGAATCCATGATTCTTCTGGTATTCATGAGCCACTGCCATCAGGTGACCTAATTGCTCCATTGCCATTGGTATTAAAACCGCTGTATTTTGGTTTGATCACCTGCTTTATGTTAACAAAAGTGTACTATATTATAAAAGATTGATATGTGATTTCGGTGACTTTCCAAATGACATCTGGTACAGGTGTTTTCAGAATGACATGCAAATTATGGTGGTTAATCTTTTTCTGTGTCATAGTTAATTTATAATATATTTGTATTTGAATATGAATTGTCAATTTTTACGGTTTTATATACAAACACCTGTTAATAACAAGTTATAAAATGTATGGCGTTTTAATGTAATCGACATCGTATCGTTTGACGATCCCATATAGATTCTATAAAAGATAGGGTCAGAAATACCGAATGGCGAAAAATGCGCACATTTTTGATAGCTAAGCGGTGAGTGGTAAGAGCTTTGCTGAGGTCTCGGGTTCGTTCTCCTGCTCGGGTAAAAAAGATATTGGATTTTTTCTATCACGAAATGCTCAGTACCAGCTGGAGTCTGGAATTCGTGCCTGGTATGGCTATAGGCTCGCCCCCTGCCACATTATGGGACGGAAAAAACTTGGAGAAATGTGGCTATACGGGTTACACCACTGCCTACCCCTTCAGGGATTACAGGTGTATGTATTTAAAAATATATCGATAACTGTCTACAGAATTACCATTCTCTACTCTACATACTCGTATTGTCAAAAAAATGTTATAGCTGTCCGTGTGAGGGAGAAATGTCTTCAGCCATATCTAAATAGTGTGATTTAAATAAAAAATGGTGGCACGCGACGAGGTGCCTGCGTCATGTAAATCTCGCAAACATGTCACGTAACGCGGAAGGGTGCATATATTTTTGATTTGTTCTTGCTTAGGCAATTTTTGTGGAATATTTTTCATCTGTTGTGCGTGAAATTTAAAGTGAGGGAATTAGTTGCGTCGTGTTTTGTATTGATTTTTTTTAGGCACGTGACTTGAAATTTATTACTAGATTATGCATAATATTATATACATTTTAGAGCAAATGTTTGCTCTTGAGTAATTCTAAACCCTGAAGATACACTTGGCTTGTCAGTTGTTGTCAATTTTTTCATTAGTTTTATTTTTAAATTGCTTTTTATTACATAGGACCGCAAACGAGTAAGTGGGTCACTTGATGGTAAGTGAGCTCCACCGCCCATAAACATTCACAATGCCTGAAGATTCATGGGCACCTTGTCGGCCTTAAAGGAAAGGGATGATGAATGAGAATAGCCAAGCGATTTGGGTCTCCGGATATCTCACTCGCCATACGAAACAAGCAAGCTGCTACTTGACGTCGGTTTTCTGTGAGATATTGGAAAACAGACAGAGGTAGTAGTGGTAGTAGTCAGTCTATATCCGTATATAATGACGGTACGGTCGGAAGAATAATGTCGGCATGTAGTTTCTAGGTATACACCGACTGAGCCCGTAACACAACTAGCCGGAATAGTAAGCCATTATGGTAGGTTTAACACCATTTGATAGTCGCTCAGTCGGGCACAAATAAATTTTACATCCTAGCTTAGATAATACTATTTCGTCTTTTGTACCCAATTTATAAATCGTGTTGACAGAAAAGACAAAGTAGAATTTAAAGGTAAGGCCCTATGTGTACACGCAATATATTAGGTTGACTGGGAAAGAATGCCTTAGGCATTAAATCCGCCTTTATACATTGTATAAAAAGTGTAAAGAAATAAATAAAATAATATAATACTAAACGTTGGTAAGCTTATATGAATGAAATAAGTGTAATGCTCCCATAAACAATATATTTAAGTAAAATCTGATTGTATTCATAGTTCATTTATCTACGATTCGTGATGGATATTAAACTCACTCCCCTTCGTATCGATCTGCCAAAAATGTTCTTTGGTTGTAATTTTTCCTACATTTGTATGCAGGAATACGCGCGTCCAATAACGTTAAAGCTATTTATAATGCCTACCTAATATATGTTCTTATACGTAGTTACGAATGTTTTTGAGGCTCCGATTTTATCTTGCATAAGCGATTGGCAAAGTTTTTACCCCCACAAAAAAGGGGGATGATGTAAATTTGACTCTTTTGTTTGCGTGTGTATCAGTACAGTAGCGTCTAACTGAATGGACCAATTTTGATGCGTTTTTGTTTAAAGGTAATTTAATCGAGATGGATCTTAGTTATGTTTGAAAAAATCAGTATTTTAATTAACAAATAGCATTATTACTCAATAATTAAGGCGTAAAAAAGGAATTCAGTAATTACCACGAACTAAAGTCTAGGAAAACGTGATTCGGTTCGTACAAATTACATCGAATTTAGAAATGTAAGTCAAAAAACAAAGAATTTCAATCAAATAATATATTTTATGGAATTTCCTAATCTTTATATATATAATTCTTCTGTGAGTGTGTATGTCACTGAACTTCTCTTAAACGACTGGACCGATTTTGATGAGATTTTTTGTGTGTGTTCAAGGGGATCTGAGAATGGTTTAGATTCACAATTTTGTCCGCTGGACAATGTTTTTTTAATTAATTTTTAATTTATTAGTAGTTGTTGAGTTGTCGTTGCGAAGCTTGCCGTGATGACGGGTCGTATAGCGTCTAGACTGGACAGGGACAGGACAGGGACAGGACAGTGAGACAGGACAGTGAGACACGAAAGTGAGACAGGACAGTGAGACAGGACAGTGAGACAGGACAGTGAGACAGGACAGTGAGACAGGACAGTGAGACAGGACAGTGAGACAGGACAGTGAGACAGGACAGTGAGACAGGACAGTGAGACAGGACAGTGAGACAGGACAGTGAGACAGGACAGTGAGACAGGACAGTGAGACAGGACAGAGAGACATGACAGAGAGACAGGACAGTGAGACAGGACAGTGAGACAGGATAATGAGACAGGACAGTGAGACAGGACAGTGAGACAGGACAGTGAGACAGGACAGTGAGACAGGACAGTGAGACAGGACAGTGAGACAGGACAGTGAGACAGGACAGTGAAACAGGACAGAGAGACATGACAGAGAGACAGGACAGTGAGACAGGACAGTGAGACAGGACAGTGAGACAGAACAGTGAAACAGGACAGTGAGACAAGACAGTGAGACAGGACACTGAGACAGGACAGTGAGACAGGACAGTGAGACAGGACAGTGAGACAGGACAGTGAGACAGGACAGTGAGACAGGACAGTGAGACAGGACAGTGAGACAGGACAGTGAGACAGGACAGTGAGACAGGACAGTGAGACAGGACAGTGAAACAGGACAGAGAGACATGACAGAGAGACAGGACAGTGAGACAGGACAGTGAGACAGGACAGTGAGACAGGACAGTGAGACAGGACAGTGAGACAGGACAGTGAGACAGGACAGTGAGACAGGACAGTGAGACAGGACAGTGAGACAGGACAGTGAGACAGGACAGTGAGACAGGACAGTGAAACAGGACAGAGAGACATGACAGAGAGACAGGACAGTGAGACAGGACAGTGAGACAGGACAGTGAGACAGAACAGTGAGACAGGACAGTGAGACAAGACAGTGAGACAGGACAGTGAGACAGGACAGTGAGACAGGACAGTGAGACAGGACAGTGAGACAGGACAGTGAGACAGGACAGTGAGACAGGACAGTGAGAGGAAAGTGAGACAGGACAGTGAGACCGGACAGTGAGACAGGACAGTGAGACAGGACAGTGAGACAGGACAGTGAGACAGGACAGTGAGACAGGCCAGTGAGACAGGACAGTGAGACAGGACAGTGAGACAGGACAGTGAGACAGGACAGTGAGACAGGACAGAGAGACATGACAGAGAGACAGGACAGTGAGACAGGACAGTGAGACAGGACAGGACAGGGACAGGACAAGACGGGGACAGGACGGGGACGGGACGGGGACGGGACGGGACGGGGACAGGACGGGGACGGGACGCGGACAGGACGGGGACAGGACGGGGACAGGGACGGGGACAGGACTGTCCCACCGGAGGGAGGTGGGAGACGACCTGACTTAGGTCGTCGAAGTCAATTAAATGTGCGACGGGCTACCTCACGTGCAATGGCGCAGTACCTCACTTAATTGCATTTAATGTAAATAAAACATTTGTATTAAGTTTTGACCACATTTTACACAAATATATTATGTAGGTGATACGAAGTTCACCGGGTCATCTAATATAATATAATTTATAGAGAAACTTCAAAATCTTTCAATACACTATTAAAATCTTCTTACCCAAGAATTGGTATTATTAAGGAAAACTGTATGAAAAAGTCAATGATTGAACTCCATACCTATGGGAATTCGTGGGGTGGCCGTCGGGAGAGTTGAGGGAGTTACACGTGTCCTCTACGTCAATGCCATATGAAAATACAAATAATTACGCATATTGTTTGTGGAAAATGTAATATCTTTTGTCAATTGAACGTGAGGACTTGCTGTAAATATTACATTTATGTTGATAAGTGATTTATGCGGCTCAAAATGTGAATACGGAACTCTATAATCAAGCCTTAGTTATCTACCTATATGTGATTTATTTAGGTTGAATTACGAAATCAACAGGTCGCTCGCCTGCTGGTAAGCGCCATATGGCGCGCTGGTATGGGCAGGCCATAAACGGAAGCAACATCACACAGTACTTTGGATTACAAAGCAATGCGCCATTGGACTGCGCTCATCATCCAGAGAAATGTTAAGTCTTATAATGCCCATTAATTTCACTGGCTGGGATGCCATTCAAACCAAAATTCAATAATGCTTACATACAGCTCCTTGGTGGCAGATATAGTGGTTGATCCAACCCAGAGTGAACATATGATAATCCATGATAGCCTCCGTGGTGCAGCGGGCGAGCAGCCGGCTGAACTTGAGGCTGTGGGTTCGATTCCCGCATCGAAAAAAATGTTTGTGTTTCTACTAATATTTATCGGGTCGGTGTGTCTTAGGACCGTAAGTCCGTCGTAGTCCCTGATACCTACAAAACTGGTTACTCTTATGCGAAGTCGAGACTGTCTGTGACTTTTGAGTGTATTTATTTATTATAGGTTATAGTCCAATACAATCAATAGCATCAATAGAAATTAAAAGAAACTCGGAATGTCAACCGAATGTCCCTTTTCCTGTTAGTCACTTTTTAGTGTTCGAACACGGTCCGGCTTTTGGGTATCAGAAATAATTACGGTTTACAAACTGTCCCCCTTTATTTCTTCCCGGCCGTTTTCTATCTCCGTATGTCCCATTTATCCTCGAAAGGGATCTAGTCGTGTATCTATAGGCATCTATCGAAAGCATATATCACAGAATTTATTTAACATCCCGACGCGAATGTAATTTTAAGGCTTTGCATGTTTTTTATTATGTATACGGTGATGAGGCAGATGTAATTTAAAAAAAATATTTTTGTGTATCTATCTGTATTTTAACTCTACGTGGTTTTTGGTGTTTACGTGGATCGATATTGACTATTGTATTATTTTGTAGTTAATGCATTTTGATGTATCCGTAGAAAATTACAGAAGTGTTTATCGTCTCCTGACCATCCATTACAAAATATCTGTAACTTTTGAATGGTTGAACTTATTTTTATAAAAATCTAAGAACTATCTCGCTTAAATTACCTTTTAAATAAAATAAGCGCATTCAATGCGGTTCATTCATTTAAGTGCCAAGGTGCCACAGACATACACATACACACACACCCACACACGCATACACACACACACACACACCCACACACACACATAAACACGCGCGCGCATGCACACACAAATACGCACGCACGCATGCACGCACCCACGCATACATAAAGGCGTGGGTATATGATATGTTATGTAAATAAAATAAATATTATGGTTATTTATATCATCATACTAAAACTACTGTGTTAGTTGGTAATGATATATTTTTTGTAATGTAGTCGCAAGAATAAGTAGGACTATTATGATGATAAAGAACTGAAAATATTTTCATAAGACTTGGCACCGATGCGAATTTTGGCCCAATTTGACTTTTAATAGACTGCCTTACCGATTCTAATTTCTCATACATGTTGGCTTGCATTTAAAAGTCTCCATAATTACAGTGGAAAATACAATATAAATAAATCACAAAGCGTATAAAGTAATGAAAACTATTTCACACATTTTTATGAACGAATCCGAAAATTTGAAACTTTTTATTTATTTTTATAAACATAATTTTCACTCCACATTTATGAATGGACCGAACGTGTAGTGTCATCTAAATAAACATAAACTTTTTACGATCCGAGACGGCACCTCCATTTTAGAAATGTAAAGCTACTTATCTTGTTATGTATTTTTGCAATAAAATGCCATTTCAAAGTACTGGAAGGTTATTAAGATTCACTCTGCAAATAATTTTGCACTAATATATACACATACATAAAGTTTACATATACTTTTTATTATTTAAATAAGCGAACAGCCTCTGGCGCAGTGGGCGAGTAGCTGGTTGTATAACTAAAGACTGTGAGTTCGATTCCCGCACGGAGACAGTTTGTTTGATCCACAAATATTTGTCGCGGGGCTCATTGTTTTGCTATCCACGACACAAGTTAATCATATCATACTGTAGATTCGGGATTGTGAGTGTGACGGTGTTTGTCTGAGTGTTATTTATTCATTTGTGAAATATATTTATTATGTATTTTTCCGTAACAGATTATTCGCAAGATAAACAATTTGCACTTATTTTGTAATCTGGCTTAGCGTTTACATCTGATGACAATGTTTTTAACACTTACAAAAAAGAAGTGATTTAATTTATCCCCTGTGTCTGTTTGTGTGTGTGTACGTAACGCCTAAATAAAAGGTCTACATAATTTAAATGTTTTTTTTTAAGTTCAATCAAACCGAGATGTTTCTTAGTCTAATGCTGGGTTGCACCAAATACTTTAGCAATGAAAAACATGTTAAAGTACCCGTTAAGCAAAACATCAGTTGCACCATAAACAAATGTTAGAAGACGTCATAACTTTAGCTGTTAACCGTAATCGCCCAAGATTCGCTAGTTGAAGCTATTGCTAAGTTAAATTAATATTTAGTGGCTAGGTTACATTAGGTATTCACCTTAGGTTCAAAGCCAACCTCAGCTGCAAGTTACACTATGCTGATTAACGGACGAGGTGATTCCACCGTCAACTCATGAGAAAACAGACCCTGGCATAAAGCCGGGATAACGCTAGGCAGAAAGAAAGAAAAGGTTTGCATTCGTGTAATCACAATACGAATCTATATTATTTTTTAATACCAGTTCACATGTTTATATAACTAGTTAATCGTCATAAATCCAATCAAATCACAAACTTTTCACATATAAAATTATACGCCCCACGCCACAATAATCAAATAGAAACGTACATACAATTAATCGGTTCCACGTGAAACCACTCGCGGGTTCACTGGAGTATTTTATCCTAACATGTTTACGTTCCTTCTCATAACGAAATTAATTTCATGTTTCCATCGGTATTATTTATGAGTTCGAATAAGCAATAAACGTATACCGATAACATGTATTTGCTTACAGTC
Source organism: Amorpha juglandis (assembly GCA_949126905.1). Taxonomy (NCBI): domain Eukaryota; kingdom Metazoa; phylum Arthropoda; class Insecta; order Lepidoptera; family Sphingidae; genus Amorpha; species Amorpha juglandis. Next base: position 7,052,091 of record OX421376.1, read on the forward strand.
GTTAAGGCAGTGGATTTATCTAAAAAGGAGAACAAAAATGTCACTGGTTACCCGCGTGATGTCGTCGTAAAGAGGAGTACGGGCGGACCGTCGCGTCGCTACAAAAATACTTTATTTATATGCTAATGTAATTTATATGACGCTTAATGTCTCGTGGCTGGTAACGCACGATTCCGTTCCATTCTTTCAGTGGTTGTGTTTATTTTTGTAGATTAAGCTCTATTGTATGCATGGAGGGTTGAGTTTGGATCGTGATGGGAGCGTGTGTGTCGATGCGATTATGAATGCGCGGTAGGAGGCAGTTCCCAACCCGGCTTCCTTGTGGTGGGGGGAGGGCTGTTCAGAGCGAATCAATAAAAATACGCGAGAAAAGCGTTGATTATACAACGGGAATTCAGTAGGAACTGCTCTTTCAATAATGTCTATTGTGACTGTCGACTGAAATAAAGGAACATTTTTGTCACATAAATTGGTCTTGCTGAAGTTTCATTGGTCGGTTGTGTGTTTGTGCTATCATTACACGAGATAGTGGCTATATACAGTACGTATAGGTTACGGAAATGTAAGGGCTTATTGAAAGTCGAGTATATATATGTATGTAACTTATCACTATATCTACATTTAATTAGTATTTAAAACTCATGTTGGTCACCTGATAGTAAGTGATCTCCATCGCCCATAATACGCTACAATACCAAAAGAATCGTAGGCGCGTTGCCGACCTTAAATGAAATGGATAATTAAGGAATTGGGAAGCGGAGTGGGATCTGGGCCTCCGAATATCTCACTCACCGAACGAAACGCAGCAGCAAGCCACTATTTTACGTCGTTTTTTTGTGAAAATTTGGTTGAGGAGACCTGGTTGAGGCGGTCCATTCATGCTATAGACAAATTGTCTACAGCATGGCTCTACCACTCGAAGGAATGTTTACTTTCACAAGGAACATACGCCGGGGTCTTTAGTTCAGAGACAATAATTCTGAGATAAATAGGTATTTATGGTTATAAATAACTAGACAAAATTACGTTCGATATCTATTCCACAGTATTTTAATATCTAGTTGGAAGTCATAAAACCCGTTTCCATTCCATATTAAAATTTATATCATCTACAGGTATATTATGAAGATTTCATTTCTTATTCGCTATATATGAAATGCTCAAAATATAGAATTTAACATTTCTCAAATGAATAAATCTGATAAATATATCGAACATTGAATCCAGGATCCAATTACGTAAATAATAGATAGAGATCGCGATGTCTATCGAGGCTTTTGTGTGTTAAACGCACTCCATCTAATCAACTTTCGTTACTGCCTATATCAAATCACCTCGCGCATATTTAACCATATTTGTGATACAAAATGATGGGACGTTGTGGGCATTAGCCATTCAAATTAAACGAAAAAGAACCACGACGTGTGATGGACATACCATCTGTATTGTGTGGTATTTGCATAAAAATCCACGGGTTCGAGTCCGACCGGATTTAAATGCATGTACAGGATTGCATTCGAGATAAATACGATGTATTATCTAGAAGGGAAATATTGGCGTATTGAGTTGGCGGCGGATGGATTTAAAATTATAATAGTCGACTTTACATTTAGACATTATTTAGGATCGTCTGTACATTAAATAATAACAAGCAGAGTTATTCTTGTCAAACCTAACAAGATATTTGGGTCAGTTGTGGATATAAAAATTTGGTAAAATTTTTATCCTATTTATTTTATAGACGGCCTCTCATATACGAGGGATCTGCTACCTTGACGATCGCTAAAAAAGGATTTTTGGAAATTTACGTTTTAATAATTATGATATAAACGTATGTTTAGTTACCTGTTTGCACACGGCAACCAGGTAGTAGTGGCCAGAAAAAGGTAGGCAACCAATTTTTTGCAGATAGTATACATTGTACACTTTTCATTGAAGGTTAATTTTTTTTGGTAAGCGAGTCAGGGAAATTATAAAAAAAAAATTTTTTTTAAATGTTAATTAATCATATCTTTGACCATATTTTTTTAGGCAACCCTATTGATATGTGTTCACCAACACATCTTATACCCAAAATTTTAGTTATTTTGATCCGGTAAACAGATGGGTGAAGGTCAATGTTCCCCGGGATCTTGTACTAATAGATAACACAGTAAACAGTTACAGCGTGAAGAGCTTCACGAACCGGGTTAAAGTGTTATTACTGAACATGCAATGTGCTTAATTCTTCGTGTATAGAGACCGTCCATCGTCTGTTCATTTACCTTTCATATTTATTTATTTTTTATTTCTACACATTTATTACAGTTTGCGCCTGTAAATAACAATAAAGGTACGTTGTACGACGCGCGACAGAGACAGGAGAACGCGACAGCGACACGCTTGCTTTGTATGAAACAGTATAGGTACGTTTTGAGATATGTATCCGAGACAGGAGAGCGCGACGCGCGACTTCGTCCATATATAAAAAGCAGAGAGTTGTTATTATCTCATTCGTGTCGCGAGTCGCGCCCTTCCTGTCTCTGCCTGTCTTAAGCGTAGATACCTCATAGCTCCATTTACATGGGGAGAGTTTATTGTAGGGCATAGCCCATATAACAGGCATCCTTCATTTACGAGATCGCCTCAAAGGATATTTTTTTCATTCTGTAGAACGGGGCTTCGTAAACAAGAGTTTTCTGTTATTGTGTCATGTCAAACTGTCTTCATTTAATTGGGGCCTAATGTTTCGTCTATAACAATCACTATTTATTTGTCTTATATTAAAATAGTTTTATCACACATTTATGCGTGTAAATAATTACAATAGCTAATATTTTATTCTTTTTCTCGCGATAATGATATGCATTATTTTATTTCACATTAGCCGTTAATCGCCTATAGAACGTCTGTAATTCACCTGCAGTAATTTATTGAGTTTACTTTTATTAACTCACCCGAGGATGTCTAAGAAAAGGTCAATATGTTACTTACCTGAAAAAATAATACTGAATTATAGCGGACTCATCTATTGCTTGTAATTGTATGAGAATTTACACTTGACGCTGTATTAAATTATAATGGAAAAGTATGTGAAGGTGTCTGTCTGTGTAATACATCTTTTATTGCCATGAAAACGTCAATGTAAGGCAAAAGTGACAGTAATTAATTAAGTCATTACAGCAATCGCACTGTCTAATTACTAATGATAAAAGGGCTTATAATGACATGTATTTAACCCTTTACAAAAGAGGGTGTTATAGTTTGACCCCTATGTGTTGTCTGTGGATGATGGTAGCGTCTCAAAGAATGGACCGACTTGAATGCGTTTTTTATTTGAAAGCTGGTTAATTAGAGGTGGTTTGAAGAAAATCTGTTGAATTAAAAGTCATAGATGTTTTTTTTTAAATTATGCCTGAGGTTTTAAATGGATAGGTTATAATGTGTAAGGTATTCGTAGTCTATACGAACATCAGTTTTATACTAAGATAGCTGCTGGTCGCTCTGTGTACCTCGCTCACCTCTTACCCGATGAGGAATATGTATGCATGTCACAATTACTAAAGTTTTACGATTTATATTTTAGATGTTGAGTAACAATAATATGTCAGACTGAATCGAATAAATTATGTAGGCATGCACTGCAGCAGGACTAAAAATAAACCGAATATTCATAACATTGTATATTTGAGGCGAGCATTATCTTTAAAACTCACCTCCGTTTTTATGAATAAACCTCAAAACGAAAAGAACAAAAGGTATGAACTCACGCTCGTATAGAAGCAGAAACGACAGTCCCCCCCTCCCTTCCCCGAAACGATAGCGGCCTGAATCGAACAGTCCACATTTCCCTTTAAAAAAAGTTTAATATTTGCAGCACGGCGAATTTAAGGAGCTATAAATTTTTGTCATTAGGATAATAATAAGAGACTGAGTGTTGTCGGGGGAACAGGATGTTATAATGTCTTTTGTTCGACTCTTCGTAACACGCATACCAATGATCTCACAGCTTAATATACATACCTACATTTTTTCCGATTGCAATATTATCCGAGGCTTTAACAAGGTTTTTTGATTACTCCATAAAACAAGCCACTTAACAACACCTGCGATACTTTAAAAAAAATTAAACGTATCGCTGAGTCGCTCGCGCGTGTAAATGTTTACCCCTTAAACTGTCGGAATTACTTTCATATTCTTATCACGGCGATATGTTTATTTTTCACACCGAAAAAAGTAATGTCGTCTATAAGAAAGCGATGTTGCGGTCACGATACGTAGAACCTATCGGCCACGTATAATTCACAGAGTAAGGTCGTGTTCATGTTACATCGCGCTGCGCATTAATGGTTTACCACTGTAAGTACGCAACCCATCATTAGATATTAGCATAACAGCACCTAACAAAAAGCTGGCAAAATGTCAGAAACTATGCAGTAAGGCGGCGTGGAGAATCGCAACTACGGACAAGGGAAAGCCGCGCAGTCACTGATTTATAACTGCGTTTGATAACTTATTTGATCACTTTATGATGGCGAAAAGTACCAGGAAAGATCAAGGTACATCGATGCAAATGGCATGTATTAAGGCGGAGGTAACGGTGGCGACTATTACATACGCGTGACGAACCCGCGGACTCAGACACCCTGCGTGCTTCTAACGGAGTAGAAATCTTTAACAACCGTGAGGAGGTGACAAACCACACGCGGACGCACCTCCCGGCCACACTGCCACACCGCCACGACGCCCGATCACTCCAAAGGTAAATGACTTTATAACGTCTCACTTGTGCGATGTCGAATCAAACCATAAGTAATGAATCGCCGAGCCAAGTGTAAAGAACCCATTCAAAGATCCCACATGACTCATTTGAACGTAAAAATAGCATAATAAATTTTAACAGCAGTTGGACATAAGACACGTTTATAATAGGAATAAGTTAATTTAAATAAAATGTACGAATTAGCATGCCAGTGCGCGCGCGGATCTTTCCATTGTTTTCGCTAAATGACATCAAAGTTGTGGCGGCGATGTGTATTTAGCATGTGAAATAAAAATTGTTCAATGTTCTTAGAAATATGTTCGAGTTAACAGGTGGACGCTCTGCGACGATGCGGCCGCGACGGTGTCACAACTCGCTCCGATCAAATGCAAGCCTTCTCTAACTCTATTGTAAGCATCGATTTTGCAAGGACTTTTTCCTTCACCACATGCGTGCCTTGTATTCTAGAGCGTTTTCATTACAGTGCTATATACAATTGAATAATGAATAATGATAATATACTCTCGAAACGTACCGAGATGTAAATTAAAAATATTCCATCTTATTCTAAATGTGTTTCCCATAAAGAGAAGGCCACATGAGCTCCTGATTTAAATGTCTTGCCATATTTATTATAGAACAAATGGGATGTTACTGACTTCGTAATGTAACTTAACATAGTGTTTATATAATGTAAATATTGATACCTACTCATACTATGAATGACATCAGGGAAGAGTACATGAAACAAACAGAACATTATTCTTATATATCTGTATACATTAAATAAATTATTATAATATATGGCGGGCATACATATTGAAAATGAAAGTTCCAAAAATGCTATAAATAAAAGAGACAGAAACTCAAAGATAATAAACTAAGTTCTAAATTACTTTGATCTATATAAGAAGATTGATTTGCGTAAGGCAGAAATTGGCAAAGTTGTGTAAAGCTTACGTGTGGATCGCATTAAAAGTTTTATTATTCATTCACAGAAGAATAGAAAGATATTTTTGAAGGTCCTCCAATATATATATCAAATCAAATATCAAACATATTTGCAAATCATTGGAAATTTACGCTTAAGGTTTTATTAGTTACAATAATTACGCATAAACTAGTTCAAAATTAGGTCGCATACACTTATCCTTGGCTTTAAAAAATGATAAAAATATAATACGTTCGATACCATTGAATATTAAATAAAATATACTTAAAAATATGAGTCAAAACCGTCACGTCGCGTCGTCGTGAAACACAAAAAGGTTTTTGTACAAAAACATGGAATTGACGGAAAAGAATAAAAAAATGAGGGTGATATTAAAATGAACGAGACATGCGTGGCGTGGCCAATGTTTGTGCTACAGTCACGTTCTGAGGTAATGACAAATTCGCTACCATTGTTGTTCACTGAGGATTTTTTCAACGCCCAAGGTTCTCGTTTGGAGTAACAATACGAACGTGCCAATAGCACAATTTATTCGTATTAATTATGTAAAAAATCGCTCCAACCTGAACCATAGACAATGATACAGATCTAAACAGCACAAAATTATTCGGTAAAAAAAACGACCCGTGTAAGAATGAAATCACAGCAAACAAAGCATCAGTGACAAACTACCGAAGGTCGTTATACAAACAAAGAGTTTAATTTTTCAATTAAATATCTAGTTCGGGTCGCAAGTGAAATCTTATCGTACGGTCGCTTCGCCCTCAAAGCATGGATGCGTGTAATTGCGATAAACACACCAATTAAAATGTTCGCCTGACGTAACAGTCATTAAGCGAGAGCCGTCCGAAACGGACGCGGGACGGTAATTAATAGCCGTTACTGCTGTCCTACAAACGATACTCTGTAATGTTTGATATTTCCATTCGCTGTCATATTTCCATGTTGGCTCGACATTAGGTCTCCCTGACGAAACTGATGATTTTGCCACGACTCAAGATATACTTTCGATCTTACTTGTCGAAGTTCTAAAACCGGTACGGTCTAGTAGAAGCCATTTGAAGAATATTATCTGGGTGGTGAATATTCAATATGTGTCATATGACAGTACTAATCAAAAAGTATGAGACCAACCCAGTCCGAGTTGATTTAGAATTAGAAACGTTAGAAAGAACTGCTTAGATAAGCATCTATGTAAGTCTTAGGCCTTCGAATAGAGAGAAACTAAAACTTGAATGATGGGAGACAGTCTGAACGCCATCTCTACCTATTTCTGCTGCCAAGAACCAGTGTGTAATGACTGTTGTTATTTCGGTTTAAGGGACATTGAAGCCCGTGAAATATTGGGCATTACGAGACTCAACATCTTTTGTCTAGGAGTGACGAGCGCAGTACAGTACTATGCGATAACTTGTAAGTCAAAGATCTGAGTGGTGTTGCTCCTGTTTATTTAGAAAAGTCAGAGGCATGGTCTTAGGGTCAATCAGTTTCGAACCAGCGACTTTCGGCTTGGCAGTCCGAACCATTCCCCTCTGGGCTGTGGCTATCGCAAGGTCTCGAAAAAATGTAGGTACATCCATAATGTAATCGACTAAAATAGCTAAATCATTCTAAAGCGTGAAGATATTCGAGCTTATGTAAAAAATCAACCAACTTAAAAAAGGAGTATGATTTTTGTTCAACTGTATTTTTAAACCCCCATATGGTAGGTGGTATGAGTGTGATCCCCAATTGTATTTCTTACTGTCTATCATCCTGTGTGTATGTGTTTGGGATCATAGCGCCTAAATTAATCGTCTGATTTGAATGCAATTTTGTTTATTTGAAAGCTAGTTTCATCGAGATGATCTTAAGCGATGTTTGAAGAAATTCTAGTCCACAGTTTAGAAGAAGAAAGATATTTTTTCCTAGTTTATGCCGGCGGTTTTCAAATGTTAGGTAAATATGTATGCAATATCTTCGCCGATATATGGTCCATTTTGATTACCTTAAAAGCTTTTTGTGGATATTAATTTACTTTATGATTCATAATTAGAGGTAAAAAGCAGACATCGAAGTGCTTATATTGAAGAAAATTTCAACTTGATTAATACGAATTTACGTTAATGTATTACGAAGCGCAATTTTAAAAATTAGTATTCAATGTAATCAATTAATGTCTCAATAATTTATTAACTAACGTTCGAAAACCACCACCAATCACATTCCAAGGTAAACAAACAACGACACACATTACGTGAGTTGTTTTCAGACCTCACGACTTTCGCAAATAAATGCAGCAATGGATAACGAACGTGTAAAGTTTCGCATTGCAACAATATTGATACACGAGCATTAATTATACCACCAGGTTTCCATTAGAGCACTCATTAAGTGAATAACGGTTCTGTAAACAATGCAATGGTGGAATCACGCGACGGTGACTTGCACGACCACCGTCTTATACCTTTGTAGCGAACTAACCGTTTGTGAAAGTGAAATATGTGAAACGTACAATTATATTACTGTTCGGAAGTACGGCGTGTAATTAAATGACAGTAGACGGGTTTGTTTTCCATTTTATTATGACTTATGTTCTTTTCTTTTTTATTTGATTGAATGACGAGACGAGCAAGGCGCTCGCCTGATTGTAAGCGCCACGCCTGCCCATAAACAGTACACCGCATAGAACTTTGAATTATGAAGCACTGTATGGCACTGAAATGTGCTCGTAACCCCGAGACGTAAGATGTTAAGTCTCATAATGCCCAGCAATTTCACTGGTTTCAATGTCCTTCAAACCGAAATACAACAATGCTTATACACTGTTGCTTGGCGGCAGAACTAGACATAGCGGTGGTACTAACCCAGACGGCCTCTCGCATACGAGGGACCTACCACCTTGTGTTCTGTTCTTTTTTTAAGCAGCCATTGCTCAGCGGGGTCCGGACTGCCGAGACGAAAGTCGCAGGTTTGGAACCTGCCCCAAGTATGTGACTTTTTTAAGTCTTAGGGTATTCATTCTTAATTATCGCTCGCTTTAACGTTAAATGAAACATCGTGAGGAAATCTGCACACCTATGAGTTATTTGTCAGAATTTCGCAGGTGCGTGGAGTCTGCCAACTCGTATGAGGCCAGCGTGGAGGACTAAAGCTTAACCCCAGCCGATAGCCGATAGCAGTGATAACCGGAAGCCGAAATCCCGTCCCCTTCCCAATCCCTAATTATCCCTTTCCTTTAAGGTCGGCAACGCGCCCATGACTCTTCTGGTGGTGGGCGTACATGGGCGGTGGAGATCACTTACCATCAGGTGACCCACTTGCTCGTTTGCCGGTCTATGCTATAAAAAAAAAACCCAGTAATTTGTAGACGAAGCCCGTGCCCAAGAATGGGACACTATATTACAGGGCTGATATTATTATTAACTGTATCTGTAATGACTGTATTAAAACACATGAGCACGTGTAAATGATGTCCAAGAGTTCAATTTGATCACGATAGAGAAATAAATGACAAACCTTTGAATTCAAACTAAAAGTTAAGTCCCAGGTAAGCACGTGATGAGGTCATGAATAAAGAAACTCGCCCGGAAGGGGCATTTTGATTTCATACACTTATTGTAAGTCCTGTTGCCTTTGATAAATAAAAAGAATAAAAGAACTGGTTCTTAGGACAAAGGGCCCTCATAATGAGACCAGCATATTGTGTGAAGGACCCTTGAAATCAGCTCTGGTAATGTAGCGACAATATGGTTTTTTGTAATGAGAGTAATTTTGCTAAGACTTATAACACTTGGTTGCTCGTTTGAGATATTGAGTTGATATTTCATTATGTACGGGTATCGATTAAAGATTTTTATATTATTTAAATAAGAAGACAAGCAGCGATGGCTCAGCGGGGACTGGTAGACAGGCGACAGTCCGTACTGTCGAGAGTCACACGTTCGAAACCAGTACTAAGAGCATGTATCTCTGACTTTTCTAAGTTAAGTGTTAATTGTCGCTTGCTTTAACAGTGAAGGAAACATCGTGAGGAAACCTGCATACTTGAGAAGTCATAAGAATTTAGGTATGTGAAGTCTGCCAACCCCCATTAGGCCAGCGTGGTGGACTAAGGCCTAACCACTCTCATTCAGTCTACTGAAGGCCCTTGCCCAGCAGTGGGATGTGTATAATACAGGCCTAATATTATTATTATTTCAAAATAAGCAGTTCCTGAAGGTTTACCAAAAATATACAAAGAGGCGCAAGTCCTGATAATCAAAAGCCCTTAGTCAGTTCTAGAGTTCTTTCTAAACGACGAAGATAGACTTAAATATACCATTAGGTACACTATAATCACTATTTGACAAACAAATTGGAAACGATTGACTGTCGACGAAACAATTTCAACTTTCACACGGAACACGAAGATAAACGATGTCAAATCAAGTCGTATAAAACAATAGAATTAATGCAATGGTAATACTCAATATCCTCGTGGTGAAGGGTAGCCTAGACATGGACTTCCTTATTGCATTAGCAACGATCGCTTAAAGGAATCGTTCAATCAGATAACAATCTCGTTCCCGGCCCAATCTCGACTAATCTCGACTATTTAACGCGACACGATGGGCTCAATTAGGATATGTCGGGTATGCGGGCCCCTTCCTCGTGGGATGACCGGGGACGCTAATATGTTCGTTCTGTCGAGTGCGTTCGGGAAGTAACATTTTAGGCAACGGTATTATTAATATATAGCGTGTATTGTGCTGTGATAAATAATCAGTTGAGTAGAAATAGGAAATGTTCAGTATACAAGACGAATATAATATAAATTACGGACGAATCTCGTTGTGTTAGCTGTTATTGGTTGAGAGGTTTTCCATTTTCCTTCATATAAACTCAGTCATCAGAATCATCATACTCGGTCCACATTTAACGGAAATATCTCGTGAGATACGTAAAAAAAAACATAGAAATTCAATTAAAGTCAGAAATTTAAGATTCAATTGAGTATGTACCATTTAATTTCATTAAATGTCTACAAAGTAATTTCCTTTCTTGTAAACGGGAATTAATATTATACATAAAAATGGCGATAAATATACATTTGAATTGAATATATAGCCCACTTTTTTAAGTTAAAAATCAAAGGAAGTTACGAGTGCCGTCTTTGTAACGACTCTTGGGAAGGATGTTCTTCATTCAAAGGCTGTGTCGCTAAAAGAGAAATTACCTATTACAAACTACAGACAATAGTCTATTATTATAATGGATATAAGATGGCGTAAACATGTAAACATGCCTATTGACAACACAAATAATATACATTTATCAACGCCAACAAATCCTAATAAACATCTCGTATATACGCACTATGTTAAGATATAATTTATAAGCCATACAACGTCGCATATTTGTGTCCAAATGCATACTACGTGATGAGCACCTAAATATTTTTATGTGGAACAAAACGTGTAGTAGATTTTAAATTCTTAAAGTAATGCGTAAATGAAGTGCATTTACAATAACTTTTTTACTTTACTGCATAATAAAACATGAGCTTTTATAGAACGTTTATATCTCTAGTTAAATTCATTTATACCAGTCTGTGTAGTGTTAGTTTATAATTATGGTACAGAGACGAATTATTTTAATACATTCCTTGCGTTTATGGATACTGAGGGCTAAGAGAAACTTTTGTACTGTCTACTAAATCTGGTAAATTAACGTTTTTTGTAGTTTAAGCCGGAAAATTAGAAAGTAGGTCACCTGATGGTAAGTTATCTCCACCGTGTCTAAACAAATATCGTAAGTACATCTTTACATTAGTTATAAGTAGGTATAGCGAATTGTTGAAATACTATAAATAAGCACTTTTCTTACAGTGAAGATTAATATAAATATTTTTAGCGCAACACGGATTGTATTGCAGACATGTATAAATATTTTTACAAATGTTATGTTTGTGCGCATGTTCCTCAATATTATGCGGGCTTCAGACGTTTATATTTGATTTTTAAGAACAACTCGACTATTTTTGGATATATTAAATCCTTTTTTAGAACGTAGTATATTATAATTTCAATCGATATATTACTTTATGAATACAAAGTGTATTCATTATAGAAATGTCCATGAAGGGTCCTATGACTTGTATAACAGAACATCAAGTATATTTCCACTATGAATAGTGTAAATATGGCATCTTTGAACAGAGGCATCATAAATATATCTTACAGTCAAATACTAAGGTAATTTGTGACGATTTCGTAGCTCATTTAATATGCAAGGAATATAAAGTACAATGGAATCTTTGAGGAATAATGATGGCAGCTGCGAATCAAAATCATCTGACTATCAAAGTGCGGCTACGTCTTGGCGTCGTGTCGGCGGTAAATACTTTGCTGTTTATTCATCAATATTAGAGAGGGGCGGTACGATCACGATGCTACTTCGGACGGTTAACCGAAACCGATATCATTATTTACTCTTACCGATATATACCTTGACGAGGCTTATGGAGAAGTAGTTGAACATAGTTCTTAATGTGTAGGTGGTAGGATATTCATATCCGCCCGGATAGCGACCACCATATACATGGTGTTAAAACCTGCCATAGTGACCCACACACCTTATGTGGATCGCGTTCCAGGATCAGCCAGTGTATATCCGGTTCTCCTGAGAGGCTTGCGACATGACTTGATGGTTGGTTGAGTTGGGTATAGATGTACATCTTGTATTACTGTGCCTGCCTCGGTCATCCGCCTATCCTGTTGCAGGCCCCTCGATTTGTTTCTTCCCTTTCCGAAGATTGAAGAAGCATTTATACTGGCCGGCATGATTCTGGTGACCACCAATAAACTCATTGTTTGTCGGTGGTCGCTAGTCAGACACTTTGCCGTGCCGGGATAAAAAAAAATTATGTTTAAGATACATGAAAAAAATAGGTACTGTTTGCGTGTAATGGTATCAGGGAGTAACGCATTCTATTGCAATATTCTAGAAGTTAAAATTGAATTAAATGAACTCTGAATTAAAAGAACATGTTGAAATTGAAATGACCTAACAATAACTACAGTGTTACTGAAGCTAATGTTCGTATTCATAAACAAGATTGGTCTGTTGTTATGTACTAACTAATGACGTTTAGACGCTGCCCTACCTGAAACCACCGCTGCTCTACCTTAAATGCCACTAAAGCTACAGCCCTGCGTTTATAGAACTCACTATGCGTTTGCGTTTCACTATGAAGCGGCGAACTTGTCGCATTTATAATTAAATCTTAAACAATTTGTTTAAATTTTATAATTAAATAGTTTATACACCTAACGGTCACACACATAGTCCTGACCTCACAGTAAGATACGAGTCTTGAGTTCTGGGTATCAGGAACTACGAAGGACTTTCGCTCTCATAACAACCAAATCCGAAAAAAATATTTGTGGATCATACGAACATTTATCGCGGTGCGGGAATCGAACCCGCGGCCTGTCGTTTTACAGCCGGCTAATCACCCACTGCATCACGGAGGCTGTCAAACGTTTCATGTTTTTTTTATAGCATAGACCGGCAAACGAGCAAGTGGGTCACCTGAAGGGGTTGAGAAGGGGGGATTGATAAGGATTGATTTAGGGCCTCTAGATATCTCACTCACCGTACGAAACGCAGCAGTAAGCCACTCTTTACGTTGATTTTCTGTGAGACAGTGGTAACGACACGGTCGAGCCGGCCCATTCATGATGTAGACAAAATTGTCTACAGCGAGGCTCTACCACTCATATATTATATATATGTATATTCGTAACAATATGTAAATGATTTCGTTTCTTTCTTTGTTTAAGCCCAAGTTTCATTCGAAGTTTCGTGCAGTCTATTAAAATGTAAAACATGCGTCCATACTCTAATTATTAGCGCAGTAGGTATGTGAAATGTGTGTTTTTGATTTATTATGTACGTTATTTTGCGTTATAGGTAATATTACCATCGACAAGTACGTTGTTTACATTATAAACATGGAAATCGTTAAACTGTGTGTTCGAGAATATTTCGGGGACCGTTCGGTATATTTTGAATATGCTTTCAACCTGTTATATTTCATTTTATGTGTTAACATTAATTCTTTGAATCAACAGTGGTGTAGTAAGAAACTATGCATAAACTTACGCCTGTATCCCTGAAGAGGTAGACAGAGATATAGCTAGTCTTTCCACGGTCTACCGAGCTTAGTTGCAGCCTTCATGTTATAAGGGTTGAGGCCATCGCCATACCGAGCACATACCAGTCCTGGACTCTGGCTCCCGTAGTTTTTCGAACCAAAAACTTCAACAAAAACTGTAGGTGCTCGACCCAAGATTTGAAGCTAGGACCTCACGGTTTCTCCACCTGTGTGTACATTTACTAATCCAGTTATGAACTATTTCCTACAATGAGTATTATTATGAGAATTGACTATACTGTGATCAATTATTTTACTCACAATCTTCCTACTGAATTCATAATATACTGTGTATCTGTCTATGATGGTTGCGTCTTAAAGACTGCACAGATTTGAATTTTATTCAAAAACAGCATTGATTGAAATGGATCTATTGAAGCAATTTAAAAAAGCGGATATTTTTCGTATTGATGCCGGGAGTTTTAACGGTAACTTTGTTTAGCATAGGCCGGCAAACGAGCAAGTGGGTCACCGGATGATAAGTCATCTCCACCGCCCATGTACGTCCACAATATCAGAAGAATCATTGGCGCGTTGCCGACCTTAAAAAGAAGGGGTAATTAAGGGGTTGAGAAGGGGGGCATTTGGGCCTCTAGATATCTCACTCACCGTATGAAAGACAACAGCAAGCGCACTTTACGTCGATTTTCTGTGAGAAAGTGGTAACGAACCGGTCCAGCAGGCCCATTCATGCTGTAGACAAAACTGTTTACAACGTGGCTCTACCACTCAAAAAACTTTATACCTTACTAATTATAATTTTTACAACGCGAATTAATAATTATCAAGAACCACTGGGACGTGACATCAAATATTTTCTATACACGTATGTGATGAATTATAGTACGAACCTTTACATATGTACAAAAGCAGTTATTTATGTGGTGTTTTTATTACCTCTGATTAAAGTTATCGATAAGTGAGGCTCGCTTGTGGAATTCACAAACGTATGATTCCACAATGTGTTTATATTTAGTGAGTTCATGGATTATCTGATTGGGATTATTGTTCTTTGAAAAGCCACTTGTTATTCTTTGTTGGAATAAATATTAACTTCTTACAAACGGCTTGTTAGTTCTCTTTACACGGTTATATATTGAATGCTAAAAATTTAAGAGTTGGCTAAGTAATATATTATTATTAATATTATTTATTATGTAAATCAATTACATTTTTTGTACGGGTGATAAATATGCACAAAACCGTTATCATTCATTCATCTGGCAACACTGGTTTAAGATCATGAATAAAATCAATGAAATCAATCATGAAATGTATATGAAACATGGACTAATATTTTAGGAATGCTTTAGTTCAATAATATAAAAGTGGTAGAGTTTCATTTGGTGGTAGGTAAGTTATTTTTATGCGAAAAGGCGTCTGGGTAGGTACCACCGCTTTGTCTATTTCTGCCAACAAGTAGCAGTATAAGTACTATTGAGTTTCGGTTTGAAGAACACTGATATTGATATTATTGGGCATTATGAGAATTATGAGATGCTGGTGGGAGGATACTTGTATCCGACCGGATAGCGACCACCGTACACTGGTGCTAAAACCTGCCATAGTGGCTTACCTTATGTGGGTCGCGTTCCAGGGTCAGCCAGTGTATATCCGGTTCTCCCCAGGGGGCTTGCCCCCTGATCCTAACCCTTTTCCCATCCCTTTTTCCTTCCCCTCCCCCTTGGCCCTTTGGCAGGCCGGCATGATCTTGCCGACCAACGATGGACACATTGTTTATCGTTGGTCGACAATATTCTTGGATTGCGCTACACTTACCATCAGGTGTAGCGTAGTCACTTTGCCGAGCCAGGATAAAAAAAAAAAAAAAAAAAAAAAAATTAACATCCTATGTCTCGAGGTGACGAGCCTATTCTATTCCCATACGGTTTTCATAATTCTATATTATGATTGGTGTTGCTTCTGTATAAAGGCAGGCGTTACACTAAACATCATCTCATAAATTACGCGAATAAAAAAAAGTATAAAAAAATAGACACCAAAGGAAAACATTTAACCGACACCAAGTAGAAAGTGCTGAGGTGTGTAATTAAGCTGCAACCTCAATAGGCATCCAATAGGTTAGGTTCCATTCCTCAGGTGTTTACGGTGGTAATGAAAACATCGGGGCGGGCACGGCACGAGCGCGTCTAACCGCCGCTTGTTACTGCTGCATGCCACTTCGCACTTTGTAACTTACTCCTTTTGTAATATATCTTTTTTTTTTACTAGCCCTGTATTATATACGTCCCACTGCTGGGCACGGGCCTCCTCTACTGAATGAGAGGGATTAGGCCTTAGTCCACCACGCTGGCCTAATGCGGGTTGGCAGACTTCACATACCTTCGAAAAATCTTATTGAGTTCTCAGGTATGCAGGTTTCCTCACGATGTTTCTTTCACCGTTAAAGCAAGCGATAATTAACAATGTAGACGTAACTTAGAAAAGTCATAGGTGTATGCTCTTGGGGCTGGTTTCGAACCTGCGACTTTCGTCTCGACAGTCCGTACTACTCCCCGCTGAGCTATCACTGCTTACTTTGTAATATTTGTAATATACATAACTCTATAAGTCTTGGTGTGTTTCTTTAAGAGTGGTTGTCAGGCAGGCGACCAGTTGTAAAATCTACAAGCTAAATCTTTCTGCTGTTAAAAAGCATGTTATGCTGAACCCCACTGCGAGTGTGTTAAGGGCAGGTGGAAGTAGCTGTACTAATGTGCTTAAACTATCTGAAATTATTTAAAAATAAACTGTAGAGTTGAAACTGTTGGATCCATGCGGCACAGCGCAGTGTCGCGACGGTGGTACCGCAGGGATAATTATCGCCAATCTTCGTTGTTTCCCTTTGTTAGTGAAACGATTAAAATAATAATCACGACTTTAATACACAGTAATGAGACGTTCTCTTCCCTGTTCTCGTAATCAGGTATCAACGTTAATAAACGGTTGTCTAATGCCTTACGGATTTTACAATGTTGTACTGTTATTTTGCAACAGTACCTACACGAGCATTAAACGATGGTTTATGAAATCTTGGTTCGTAAATTCCACACCACAAGGTGTGCACAAGGTTTACAAGGTGGTTGGTCCCTTGTATGCGAGAGGCCGTCTGGGTTGGTACCACCGCTTTGTCTATTTCTGCCGCCAAACAACAGTGTGTAAGCACTGTTGTGTTTCGGTTTGAAGGACATTGATGCCAGTGAAATCACTTGGCATTATGAGACTTAACATCTTAAGTCACGGGGTGACGAGCGCAATTCAGTGCCGTGCAGTGCTTTGTAATTCAAAGTTCTGTGTTGTGTTGCATCTGTTGCTTACCATCACGTGAGCGCCTTGCTCGTCTCGAAATTCAATCAAATAAAAAAAAAACTAGTAGTACAACATAATAGATCACATATACTACAGTCTGTATAGAAACTAAGTATGCCAATGTTGACTACGTTGATTGAGGTTGTCATCGCGCTGCGCATAGGTTATATTATGGTGCCCGATGATTGTGCAAACGTAGCGTTAAATGTCGACACGCGATGCAGTATAACATGCGAGTTCTATTACATTATCGTCAACCTGTGGTTCACAACTACAATTAACACAAGAATCTCTGTACATAGAGCTATACTCGGTAGTTTTTCAATTCAAACAGCAAATGTTTAGCCAAAATTGAAGGCAGAATGAGTTCATAGTATCTAAATTATTTTTGTTGACAGGCATCAGTGTGCAAGCACCGCTATGTTTTGGTTTGAAGGACAATGAAGCCAGTAATGAAGTAGTGCACCCGCGGTTCCAGCTTTATTTTTGTAAGCGCAGTGCAGTCTAAAATCATGTTAGCCTGTATAAATGCTTCTTCACACTCTGAAGACGGAAGAAGCAAATCGAGCGACATAAAGCATTGAAGAAGCAAATCGAGTGACTGCGACAGGATAGGCCAATGACCGATGTAGGCAGGTATACAAGGGTACACCCTTACCCGCCCCAAACAACCATCAAATCATATCGCAAGACTATTGGGAGAACCGGATAAACACTTGCTGATTCTGGAACGCGATCCACACAAAGTGTGTGGGTTACTATGACAGGTTTTAACACCATGTGTACGGTGGTCGCTATCCGGGGAGATATGAATATCCTACCACCAGCAAAATATATTAGCTACTGCTAGCAGATATTGGGTTTTTATATCACGAAGTGTAGAGTCTGATATTGTGCCCGGTATGACGATAGGCTCGCCTCCTATCACATCATGGGACGGAAATAACCTAGGTGAAGTATCTGGGTAGGCAGAGGTTATTCCTCTGCCTATTCCTTCGGGGATTACAGACATGAGTGCGTATATATGTAAATTCAAATTTAATTATTGTGACTGCCTGACCTAATGAAACGAGCATTGCTTGTTTGATGCTAAGAGCCACGTCTGTCCATATACAGAAACAATACCACATAGAACTTTGAATTACAAAACACAGCATTGCAGTCTCGTAATGTCCAGTAATTTCACTGGCTTCAATGTCCTTCAAACCGAAACGCAAGAGTGCTTACTGCTGCTCGGACATGGACTTTAGATAATGGACAAAATGGTGGCACCCACCCAAATGGGCTCTCGCGTACGGGGCACTTACCACCTAGTAGTAGTAGCTAACGGGTTTCTGAGAATCATCGAAACAGATTGATGTGTTTATGATTTCTATAATGTTTTGGATATTATAATAACTACAATACGGTCGTTTTTCCTTTGATTTTGTTTTGGTTGCGACATAGTACAAATTATAAACGGGCTATATCGTAATGACGGTGAAAAAGATAATTGTTTATTGTTAGTAAATGCTTTGTAAAAACCTTGTTTATAGGAGAAAGGAGTTTTGTTATTGTGTGGTGAAAAGTAATCAAGTTTAAGTTACTTTAGATAACAGGTGGTAGTGTATGCGATAGGTCCTCTGGGTTAGTACCACCGCTTTGTCTATTTCTGCCGCTAAGCAGAAGGTGTAGCTCTGTTGTGTTTCGGTTTGAAGGACAATGATGCCGATCAAATTATTGGGATTTATGAGATTTAGCAAATTATGTGTTGGGCTGACGAACGCAATTTAGTGCCATGCCGTGCTTTGTAATTCAAAATTGTGTGTGTGTGTGTGTTGCTTCTGTTTATGGGCAGGCGTGGCACTTAGAATAACGCGAGCAACCTACTCGTTTTGCCCAACAACTCGTGTCTCGGTGAGGGAATTGAACCCACGGCCTCTCACTTTGCAACCAGCTGCTTGCCCACTGTACACAGAGGCTGTCAATAACAAAAAATAAAAAGGGATTCTGGTGATACGAAACCCTCAGTGCGAGAGTCCAATCGCACTTGGCTGGATTTTAATTACACAGCATTGATGCAATGGAACAATCTATTACAATGTATTAAAGTATTGTCTGGTGCAAACGCAAAGTGCTTGTTAGCGATGTATCTACGTAGAGACTGTTTGTTTAATTAATAGCAGTGGATAAAGAGTAATTTGTATGATAAGAAACGGTCATCTCGCGACCGACAATGTAACGATGCTATCATTTCAACGCTCTATGAAGCGAACAAAATGAGCTCTCAGTGTTGAAACACTCGCAAGAAGCCTCTATTGTTGCCAGCATATCGTGATGTCGCGTTGATTAGAAATGCGTCTACCTATAAGCTACGACGTTCCTCGCATCACAAATCAATTTCACAAATTGAAACATGACTGTGGACACAATGCTTGTTTTTTTAATCTCTGCTCGCCTCCCCATTGATGTAGGTGATTGAACTTCTAATTGGCAATGAGAAATGTCATCGGATACGGTGCTTATTACAGTCACGATATTTCTATTTTGAGGAATAATTATATGATGTTGAATTGTCGAAGTCGCAGCAATACCAGTTGGTTACCATATAAATAGAGTGGTCTGTGATACAATAATATTATGTTGACAAAAATAGATGAAACGCATTCCAAGTTAGTTCATGATTATAAATATGGAATGAATCTTTTGAGATTAGGTTACTTTGATGCAGAAAATGTACGTAGATTGCACCTCCTATCGCACTGAGAGATTCTTCTAAATGATTTCGTTAAACATGTTTCATAAACCACTTCAATTCCAGCTTAGGTAACTACTTAGTTCATAAGTAAAAGAACAGAACTGTTTTTTAATATCCAGCACTAATGACCTCCGCATTATCACCTTCAACTTGCTTACTTCCTTTGTTATTTTTGATTCGTTGTTTGTTTTGCTAAACAGTGAAATAAGAAAATGAAAACAGTCTTATAAATAGAAAAGTAATTGAGGAAACTGGTATATCGAAACGTTTAAGACGCCTTCAGAATTAACATTTCAATCTGTTGGTAAAAACATGTACTCTAAAAAAATCTCCACATTGGTCTATTGCCAGTTACTACTTACTTAGGCTGAGATACCATGAGGTTCTGAATTTAAATCCCAGAACGGTCAATCACTTATTATGTCTTTGAGTTCTTCGATTTGATTAAACATATGAGTTGTCCGGGGTTGAAATTTGTTTCTGGTATGGCAAGACTCGGTACTCGGACCCGCACGGTGAGTCGCGGTGTACTAGCTGCACCACTGCCTACTCCTTTGAGGACATGGGCGAATTCATATGCTCAATTATGTGCGAATTGTAAGGTTTAAAAAGTAGCTGTTTAAATTTGTTTCTTATCTAAAAATTATGGACTAGACTATAAATGATTAGTGAATACTTAAAACGAATAAATCACGACGATTTGAATGTTAGTCGGTTATACATGATTGCCTAAGGAACGTATTATCATGTTTTGCATTCTCGAACGTAAGATAACTGTATGTATCGATAAACAATATAAATTGAGTGTTGACTAAAATAGGTGACGTTTTTTCGTAAATTCCTCAGCGTCACATGACAGGCCACCACGTACCATTAACGGTAACCTCATTACGCGGGCACGGGTGCGTTGTCTCAAACAATTTGAGATGGTACAAAATGGCGGCCGGTGTAAATTACCATATTTTTAGTAAAATTGACACTTCACCATTATCTAGTGGTCGGGCACCGCATTCAAGTCAACGCCCTCAAACCATCCGGATCTAATTACGTAGTGTCATTAACATTGCGGAGACGGCACGTCCGTCTAGGAAATGGAATCGAATCATTAGTAGTTTGATTACAAAAAAGGCTTAATAGAAATATAATAACGCTCGGCGGAGAAGAAATTGTAAAAAGATTGTAGAGCGATCCAATAATTGGCGGTTATTTGTCGATACGGTTTGGAGCGAGTAATGGGTTGGGACTCGTAGACGTGACTGTAGGGCTGTCTGTCCTGCTGTGCCCTCTATGGTTGCACTTTAGCACAATTTACGCACAGACTTATGAGTCTAGACTGTGAACATGGCTTATATTACATTTTACAGGTGTGGAACCTCAACTAATATAACACGTGATATGAAGAATCAGCAATACGAAAATAAAATTTGTTTGATTATAAAATGAAAGCGTTCAGAGGATAAATAATTAAGAGAATATAAAAGTGTGCATTACTAAAACAAAATGTTTGACTTTGTCATATGGGTTACAGAATATTCACAGCAATGGAAAACACAGTCATGACGAAGCAATACCCTGTCTGTAACCCTAGTCCGTTTTAGTCCGTCCCTAGTCCCTAGTTAGTTTTGGAGAGCTATCTTATTCGTATTTACGAGAATAACTACATGAATACTAATGTGGTGATTGAAAATAAAATATTTGTATTAGGCACATAGCGCCTTACTTATATACGTTATTTATGCGTTCCTTAGTTAAACGCTCTCTTGTTTTTCTCTGGCATCGCGATTTATAAAGTGGCTAGATAGAGACGAAAATAGTGTTTTAACTAAGCAGTGCTAAGAAATGTTATAAGTAAGGCCCATAGTATCCCAACTAAATAACAAATAAAAACTTTACGAATCTGTAGCCATGAAATTAGCGGTACTATCTATGGTCATAATAAATTCAATTTTAATCGATTTTAAAAAATCGTGATCGCGTCAATATCTTATACAAAACAACTCATTTTGAGCATTAACAGATTCAATACCGATCTAATTTTAATTTTTTTCTGCAATATACAAAATGTCTCACGATTGATGAATAAGCGCCTACTATTCATTTACTGATAGTGTCACAAATATTCTATTCATAAAAAACGGTCCGGTATACACCAGCAGCAACGGTTCAAAATTCTCGTAAACAGCTATTCAATGACAAACCAGTCGATTCAAAGGAATTTCGTTTTTTAACATAAATCTACAGATAGCCGTACGAGCGTGAAGTTCGCAGATAAAGGTTCTCCATAACACGATTTCAGATTTCGCGTAAAAACTATTTTACACGTACTCTTTCAGAGGTCAACATGGGATGTTTTATCTAAAACAGATTTACGAAAAAAATCTCTACGTGCGATATTATTTTGGTAAGTCCTTGGTCTGCAATCGGTTATTTGTGTCACATGCTCCCTTTTTTTCGAAGTTATTGTTTGTTTATTCTGTTTAAGTTATCAAGGCTTGTCTCAATTAGGTAATGTTTTATTAATTTATAGTTTTCACTGCATTGGTTGATTTATTCATTATTTGAAGTTTCCACAAGTTTTGTAAATGGCAGAACCGCGCTGCGGCTAGTTTTATGTGCAGTATGTTTGTGTGGATTGGGGCCGCACAACTATCTGTGGGTACGCCCTTTCATAAATTTTTTGTCATTTTTTAGCAGATACCAACAAACGAGCAAGCGGTTCATCTGATGGTAAGTGATCTCCATCGACCATGAACCCTCTTAATACCAGAAGAATCATGGAATCTTTGACGACTTTAAAGGGAAGGGTTAATTCTCTCACTATAAATCCCTCTTCCTTTCCAATACCTTAATTATCTTTTTTTTTAAGATCGGCAACGCATTTACGATTTCGCAAGCATTATGGATGCTCATAGTCGGTGGAGATTACTTACCATCAGGTGACCCCCTTGCTCGTTTGTCGACCTCTGTTATAAAAAAACTCACCGTATGAAACGCAACAGCAAACTAGACGGTTTTCTGTGCGACAGTCTCAAAATATTATTGAAAATTACTTAAAATTAGGTGTATCAGAAGGTGATTGCAGGCGCTGTATGATTCGTCTGTAACAGGCCCTGTAAACACCCTATTGTTAATGTGACTAATATATAAAAACGTAGCACCTTGGAGTAGCATCTTCTTCGTCGTCGCGTCGGCATTATAAACCACCCTTGTAGTCAAAACAATTAAACCAGATATAAACCGGTCTTTAATTCATTTCGCACACCCTTTGCATTATAATTTGTAAAGACATAATCAACAACAGCCTCCGTGGCGCAGCGTGCGAGTAGCCGGCTGTGAAACGAGAGGCCGCGGGTTCGATCCCCGCACCGAGACAAATGTTTTTGTGATCCACAAATATTTGTTTCGGTTTTGTCTCTCATAGTTCCTGATACCCACGACACAAGACTCGTATCTTACTATGGGGTCAGGACTATGTGTGTGACTGTTGGGTGTATTATTTATTATTTAAAAAATAAAATGAGTAATCAGATTTATTTTTGTTTACGGAATTCTATAACTAACTTAAAATGTGAGCCTGCTACTTGCACCACGGAAGCTGTAATAGAAACAACGATAAGATTGCCACCAGCTAACCTAAATAACGGCAAAGTGCGAGTCGACACCCACCGAACACCTTGGACTGGCATATTGGTTAGTATTATAAACTGGCATATTCTTATTATCACATAAAATATTCTCAAAAATCTGTTATGTATATCAATGAATTTATTTATTAATATTATGACATTTATGAATATCAATGAAAATAACCTGCTTCATTTCATTATGTTAATGATACATATATATTGACGACTCTTAGGCACAGTGGGTGAGAAGTTGGCTGAGAAGTGAAAGATCGTAGGTCAGATTCCCGCAGCGGGAGAAATGTTAGTGTGATTCGTTCTTGTTTGTTACAAGTCTCCGGTATGGTATGGTATCAAAGATTTGTGGATGGATTTGTGTATCAACCCAGGATTACTCTATTTTGTTTATTTGTAATGCTTTCTTGACACTTTAAAACTAGCAAGACTTTATATATTTAACTATAGCACAATTGGCGGCTTTATCACTCAGGGCAATCTCTTACAGGCAACTATACTCTATATGTTAGTTATTTTTTAGTATAGATGTCGAGATGAGAAGATCGCTCGGCTCATGGTAAGAGTCACCAAGTCAGCCTAAAGAAAATAAATAAACATCAATCAAAACTTCGAATTATGAAATACTGCATATCACTGGACTGCGCTCATCAACCCGAGGCATAAGATACTAGGTGGCAAATATCTAGTGATTTTACTAACTTCAGTATTCTTCATGGAACACAGTAGTATTTCTAAGTGGCGGCAGAATTTGATAAAGCCATGATATCTACCCAGACTGCCCCTCGCATACGACGCACCTACCACCTAGTAAGTGTTTTGTGTAGCATTAGTTGGGGATCGAAAGGGGAAATTATTTTGGGTCTGCAGAAACCTCGATCAAGATAGAAAACGCAACAGCAACCAAGGTTATAACCTATAACCAAGTCGCGCCTGCCGGCCCATGCTTGCGGTAGAGGAAATTGTCTGCATTATGGCTCTACTATTCATTTGACTCTCTTTCTCTTTACCTAACCTTATCCGGTTTAATGTTAGGGTTGGCCTGCCTCCATCACGATTTGATGGTTTATTTGGTATTATGTGAGGAAACCTGAATTCGACAACCCGCAATGGGAACCAAGTTTCACCAATACTTCGTACGCTAGTTAGTAGAGTGTATCATGTGCAGGTGAGGTTTGCTTTGATCCTAAGATGTTAATGGTTTACTTACACTCCTGTACTCATCTTCCACTCACACTTCTCATTTGTCGGCCTTTGCTATAAAAAAATCTTTGTTAAATGATTTTGTATTTTGAACTCCATTTCCGAATGTTTAAACTAAGTTTAATGACATATGAAAGTAAAAATTAACATAAATTAATATATTTTGTATTCAGTTTCAGTATAAATGTCTTCATTAAATTAAAGTTATGAAATGTTTACTCAGAGGTTAATTAGATTAGGTTTATGGTGCTCATAAAGTAATATTTAATGCAGATGTTCATTTTTTTATGGTTCTGTATCTCAAAAGGTAAAAACTGAACTTTTATAGTGATCGTCAGTTCCTTATACATAATATGTGAAGGCCTTCTTTATCAGGTCTTTCTTTGTCCTTGGCGTTTTCCCGATTTAATGCCAGGGTCCGTCTTTCCATAATGATTTGATGGTAGATTAATAAATATAATCCTACTAATCCTACTAATATTATAAATGTGAAAGTTTGTTTAGATGTTTGGATGTTTGTCCGTCAATCACGCTGAAACTACTGAACGGATTTTGATCAAATTTGGTATACAGACAGGGCATGAGCTGACTTGGATGATAGGCTACTTTTTATCCCGGAAAAAGCAAATCACGCGGGCGGAGCTGCGAACAAAAGCGATTTAATATTTTTAATTTTATTATTTTGTTAGGCTACTGTCCGACCCTCGCAACCCGCAAGAGTTTCGCCATTGCCTCGTCTGTTAAGACAGCATAGTGTACTACGTACAGGTGACGTTAGGTTTGGGATGTTGGACCTGTTATACTCAGAAACTGGTAGAGTATCTAGTTAAACTCAATATGGGATATTGAAGTCTATGGTTCATTGAAGGTCACTATCATAGCTCTCGTGGTATTATGGACGTTATGAAGCAGTGGAGATTACTTACTATCACGTGATCCATACATATATGTATAAATACCCTCCCACTGTAGACGGTATATGTCCCATTACGGCCGTGCCAAAAGGATCCAAATCAGCATGTATGAAACACTAGTGCTTAGCGCTGGTTTCATCTGGGCCCTTATCCTTAATATATCTCCTAATTTTTTATGTTGTTCACTGGCATTTTGAATTTGAATATGTTTTTCGTGGTTCAAGACAATTATTCAGGTATTTATATCAGACTTTAATGCTTAGTGCCATCCTTAGTAGTTAAGAGAACCGAATATGGTTTAGGAAAGGTGTGGTTGTTTTGTGGGCGGGACCATCCATATTAATGTGATTATTTATCACCATGTAGATACAATGAACCAATATTCGTTATTTTATAGCTTTGTTGCAACTTGCAGCCTAATATTTGAAGCAAAAAAAAAACGATAAAAATAAGCCAAAAATAAAATTACCCAGTTTTAATTTGGAGTAGAAACCACTCGCTCATCATGGTGGTTCTTTTATTTTTAACTATTTTTCGAGTCGGTTTTATTTTTATTTCACTATTTTTAGTGAAATAATTATCTTTAGGTCGGGTTGATCCATGTACTAAATCTACAGTCAAATCGTGATGAGAAGGCGGACCCTGGCATTAAGCCGGGATAACGCCAGGCAGAAAGAAATAAAGATGAGTGATTCATAGTTTATACTATAATATTACCTAGTTACTGTTATTAAGTTGCGATATGCAATATGAGGTAAATAACACCAGACCTATAGTAAATTATTATTTTTTTATTATCTGATTGAATGAGGAGACAAGCAAGGTGCTCGTCTGATGGTAAGCGCCATGTCTGCCCACAAACAGAAGCAACACCACACAGAACTTTGAATTACAAAGCACTGCATGGCATTGAACTGCGCTCGTAACCCCGAGACGTAAGATGTTAAGTCTCATAATGCCCATTAATTTCAATGGCTTCAATGTCCTTCAAACCGAAACACAACAGTATTCATATACAGTTGCTTGATGGCAGAAATAGACAAAGCGGTGGTACCAACCCAGACGGCCTCTCGCATACGAGGGACCTACCCCCAAATAATTCTTAGCCGCAATCGACATGTAGAGAAGGTACTAGTATATAGTAGCTATTTCTGAAATACGTTTCAAATGGGGTAAGGATTCACCATATTATGTTGGGTTTCACTGCTGCTATCCCTTCCGTCTAGTATAAATGCACTCTTAAGCACACCGTTTACTTCACTGCGTAACCAAAATCTCCAATGATCGGCTTATTATCATGTTATTGATTCAAGAAAAAAAGTCTTTTGTTATCTAACAAAAAGGCTTATTTTGTGGTGAGCACGTCCTATATTTTGTACTGTACAATAGGATAATTAGTCGGTTCACTAACGGGAACATTTTTTATTTAACTTCAGTTTTACATTGTGCGTTGGTAATTTAATATTTTTTGTAATGAACATTCGAGTGGGTGTGCGTGGAAAAAAAATCGTATTGTAAATTATGGAAAAGGCTCAATATCGTGAGCCGTATCGCTTACATTTTTGGATACCCTTAATGGCGCCTTTAAAGCGCTTTGTATTTTATTTCTGCATCATACATTTACATAAAATATAACTGAACTGTACATAAAATTGAAGTTAATTTTAATTTTTACAGCCGTGGTGTAGTGGGCGAGCGAAGCGAGAGATCGTGAGTTTGATTCCCGCGTCGAAACAAATGTTTTTTGATCCACAAATATATGTTTCAGGTCTGAGTGTTGTGGGACCGCAAGTCCCTCGTAGTTCCCGATATTCATGATACAGGTTAACCAAGTGTGAAGTCAGTGTTATATGTGTGACTATTGGGTGTTTTTTTTTATCTACTAGCTGTCCTTCGCGGTTTCATCCGCGTGCATGCTACTGCTACGCTCTTGTGGGTCATATGAAGATGTTATCTTTATATATAAAAAAATCGTGTCACGTTGTTTGTCCGCGGTGAACTCCTAAACTACTAAACCGGTTTTAATCAAATATTGCAAACTGTGTGCAGTTTGATCCAACTTGAGAGATAGGATAATTTATATCTCAATTTATAGTCACAATTTATTTTTGTTGCAAATTATTTGTTTATTATATGACAAAGAGTTATAGTTGAATGTGAGTTCCATAAGAACCATAGCCATAGCCATGGCAACGCGTGGACGGGACTGCTAGTACAGTAATATAGTTCCCAATCGGTTTCATAGTGACGAAAAATTTGTTAGGTTTTATTTTTACTTGAAGTGTGATTGCTCCGATTTTTTTCCTGAAAAAGTTTCCAGAACCATAACGCACAAAATAAAAAGAGTGCTTATTCGCCGATCGAACTGTGAGTGAAATTGGCCTTGCTTTCATACTAAAATCACTTTCAGTTTTGACGATTATCAAAAGTTATTTTTATTTTGAAAATTGTCAACACATTATCTAAATATATTACAAAATATAAAAATAAAAAAAATTAAGTATAAAATAAAAAAGGAAAAAAATAATCTAATCAATATCTTCAAGTGGATAAGCAGAGGTGTAATAACTGTTAAAGATTTATTATTATTTTTTTGAGAATTCTTTCGCACTTAAAATTTTATAACTCAGAAAGTTTTCTTTGATTTTGATTATGTAAACTATGTTGATAAATTAATTTTTCTTTTTTTTTTCATTTAGCTAAAATTAATCTTCGCTATATCCGATTATTTAATTGTTTTCTCCCGAGTGGTTGACGTCAGGCAGGCGGCCGGTCGTAACAACTACAAGCCACATATTTCTGTTCAATTAGACAGCATGTTGCGTCAACCCCGCTGCGAGTGGGATAAGGGCAGGTGGAAGAAAATATCGGACAAAGTAATTAAAACAATCGTAACGCTAGAAGATTTTTTGTTTCCGCGAATATCACATACTGAAATAAACTACTTTAAATGGATTTTATCGCGGTTTATATTTATTTTTCCGGAAAAGTTAAGTTATTATAAACTTTTCGGCACTGTTCTCAGTCTTTCCTATGACCATGAAAGCTGAAAAGATTTCGAAACGTCGAAATCCAAAGTGAATATATACAGAAGTAAGATCCGTTTAAAGTAATTTTATTTCAATGTAACGTACGAAGTACAATATATTAATGGGTTTCCTATCGGGGTAGCTACTTTCAGACTACTAGGAAAAAACTCGTTAGAAAAACGTATAAATGGGTTACCCAGAGTTTCTCGTAAGACATATGCGAGAATACGACAGAAAAGTGATCTACGAGACGGCATCTTTAATTCTCGTTTTCAAATTACATGACACGGTATTATAATGATTGTCTTTTGTTATATTCTTACATCAGTCGTGCGATAAAGTGATATGAATTCGTGTGAATCGGGCTTTACAGCATAGGATTTTGTATTCAATGAGAAGTTCTTACCATATATTTCAGGAATAATATGTTTATACTGCGTTTAAATTGTTAGTTTTCATTCCTGTTTTACAGTTAAGTAGTGAGGATATAGCATCTATCAATTATACAGTCAGAATATACGGACATTCAGGATTTTAGAATTTCTCTTCAATCGATTCGTGTCATCAATGGCATTTTATTTATAAGTGTGTCTATGTAGAAAGTATAAGAAATAGTGAAGTATCTATTAGCAAATTGTAATTAGTCTAAAATGTATTTACCATCACAGGGTGTGCCGTTACGATCGTTTATTTTAAATAATTTATTGTTTACGGTCAAGATTACAAACTAGCAATCTGTAGCTTACACAATATACCTGTGTATTTAAGAAAGTATTAAAAGAGATCGCCTCCCACGAAGCGGAAATGTATAGATTTAAAGTGTATTTATATTTCGCGTCTCAGGGCGTCCGTCACATTCAAATGAATAAAGACAAAGGAGATCTTATTGTTTTAAGCGGACAGGTATTCTTTCACAATAGCATTGAAGAGCGCTGCTACATCGTTTTCAATTACGTCCTATGCTCACCTGCCCTCAAGTAATTCGAT
Organism: Amorpha juglandis; assembly: GCA_949126905.1. NCBI lineage: Eukaryota > Metazoa > Arthropoda > Insecta > Lepidoptera > Sphingidae > Amorpha > Amorpha juglandis. The sequence goes on from OX421376.1 coordinate 7,081,780, forward strand.
AATACCCCGAGACTTAGCTGGATACTTTTGTATGTACAAAAAATTACGTTTGTTTAAACCTCTTTGTTACCTCATGTTGCATTCCACATAATTATAATACGAACAAAAGAAAAAACTCAGGAAAAAGGAACCAAGGAAACAAAAAACAAAAAAAACATAAATCAATAATATAAATATTGCATTTATTTCAACGAATTTTGCAAATATAATAACTGTAGATAATAATTATAATAATACTATTCAGTTTACAAGACTTTCAATCTTTCTATCTAGACGATAGTTTAAGTCTAAAGTATACCAAAGAATTCGATCACTGGCTGGCACAGGTTTAGTTTCAAATAACTATTTATTAATAACTTCTTCTGAATAACAGTAAATGCAGATCGCACATAATTATTTTAAAATTAAATTATACAAATTAAAATAAAATTATTGGAAGTCGTATTGGAGGCAAATTCAATATCAATATCGCACGTCAATCTAGACGCACGCACATTATCTACACGACAAAACAAAATAATAATAATAAAACTAAAAAGGACAAAAATAAATACAAACATAACATAAAAAGAAAATAATAACAAAAAAAAAACGATATGCAAATAAAGTCGTTTGAACGGAGGCACGAACCGTCGCACACCTATACGGAGCGGTGGTAAATAGAGCTGCTTTATATTTGCCACTGTTGATATTTGCATTTGAAAGATCAATAGAGACGTATCGAAGAGCTAGACGCGGAGCGGAGACGAATATAAATCTTTCCATATAATAAATAATAGAATAAAGGTATTCGAGCGGCGCGTGGGGCGCGTGGGGCGCGTGCGCCAGCGCAGCGCACGAGCGCACTCATATTGGTGGCAACATTCAAATTTGAAGCAAATATTTGCATATCGTCTAACGCCCCGATTCTGAACAACTCTTATGTAAATGCATCGGGAGAATAGCAAAAAACTGCAGGCGGGACCCCACACGATACCCAAGACTTCATTATTATGTAAAGTCCACAAACTTCTAATGTTATGTCTGTATGTATTTTTGTGCTTTCCGCGTCGCACCCTACGGCGGGACGTCGTGAAAGATATGCGAAGTAAACTAATTAGATACAGTTATATCACAAGTTCCAAGATGCCTCAACGAAACAAACAATATATTTATTTATTTATAATATATACGTATGGTTACGAAACATCGCAACATGCATCACGTACAGTGTCAGAGACAATTTTACAGTGCACTATCGTTACAACTAGTAGTATACTTTTACACGTCAATATTTACAGTGGAGCTCGGAAATAATTTACAAAACACTTGAATCCTACAAGGCACCTTATTTAAATAGTTATATAGACTTCAGGCTTCGCTATGACTTTACATAATAACTAAAACGTTTAAATTCTCTAAAATATATAATTTGGTTTTCATTAAAATCCTACAACAATCCACAAGTCGCTAATACCTAATAGGAGTTTTAAATATGAACAACTAGGAAGAATAATATTATGCAACAGATTACTAGTCTATATCTCTACGTGGCGTTGGTTCTCAATCGCAGGACCAGATCCCGCGTCACACGCGTCACTCGCGTCACACGCGTCACACGCGACACGACGTCGAACAAAACAAACAATGCCACATTGATGCACTATTTCTGAGAAAGTCTTTGATTGGCGTCATTTAAATAATTGATTATTCATGTGGGTCGAAATGCATGTGCACCAGATCGGTCCCATTAGATATACGACGTCCTTCACGCGTCCTAACTCCTACCATTGTTGTGTTTCGTTTGCATTTGAATAGTGGTGGGTTAGAGCGGGCCGCCCACCGGCCGGCAGCGGCCCGCCTCTCGCGGCTTGATGACAACCAGCGCGACTGTGGTACAGCTCGCGACACATCACATCGCACGTGCCCACCACTCGTCACGTATCACTGGTGCAACACCGACAGAACCATAACAACACTAAAAATAATCTATTTTATTTACACTTCAAGTAATTATTTGAGCATTGTGCAATGGTTTTACTCTTTCGGTTACATTGCTACACCTCGAACGATACTTGGTAATTATTTGAATTACGAAATGATATCCGAGATTGAATTGGTTCTGTACGTGCTGTCATTAGCTTTCGCATCTGAGCGACCGACTTAGCGTATATTTGTTTATGACCCGATCGTAGTACATGACGCGGGTAGCTCATCCGTAATATTAACAGAAAAATGCGAGTGAAACACCAACGCCACATAGGAATCATATAAAATTGTTCAGTTACGCCTAAACTTTATACACAAAAAGGACTCACTAGTAGGAAAATAGCAACGACCGTCACGGCACCAAATGAGCTTCGCTCTGATCTTACACATGGAGTTGAGTGTCCAAACATCCGACAGAGCGAAGCTCGCCGCTGCGAGGTTCTACGAAAAGAGATCCAAATGCCCTGGACGCTGTAGAGCGCCAGGCGACGCGGATTGCGGTCAAGTGGTGCACTCACCGTTTCCGGCGAGCTGTGGCCGCAAGAACGCGTTGTGCAGGTCTCCGCCGATGCCGCCGTCGAGCCGCGCCGCCATCTGCATGAGCGCGAGCGTGCTGTCCTCGCCACCACCGCTACTGCTTTGGAGGCGCTCGCGCACTGCCGCGATGTGACCCCGCGTGAACACGTGGTCTTGCACCGAGTACTTGTGACTGTATTTGAAGTCACACACTCGGCACTCCTCCGGAGGAGCCGCATCGGAAACTTCCGATAAACCGGCGGCCAGTCGTGCCTTCTTCTCTTTGGCACGGGCATTTTGGAACCAGACCTGAACCACACGTTTCGGAAGGCATATTTCACGGCCTAGTGCCTCGCACTCCGCCATTGTGGGCGTTTTGTATTCGCCGAATAATGATTTCATTATTTTTACTTGTAAAGATGACATCTGGGTTCGGTATCGTTTGCCGGGCGGACGAGGTGTTTGCTGCTGTCCAGCAGGAACAGGGGATGCTGGTTCGTCCTCTTCGTAAAACTCCATTGTTTCAGAAGCGGTGTCCGAACGTTCGTCTGCGTCCGAACCGGGTCGAGATAGATCGACAGGCTTGCTGAGGTCTAAAGGTATTTCCGATTTTCCATGTTCTGAACGTCTCTCAGATGGATCAGTGTTGTTTCCGCCGTTTTGTTGTGCGGCGGCGTGAGCCTGAATTTCACTAACATAACGTTTCATTGACTCTTCACTGTACTGTTTGATAAATTTCTCCATGTCTGAGTGAAAAGGCGGGAAAATAGGGGGCAACATGGGAGCCCCCGCTTGGGAAAAATTTTGCTGCCTGTCACTTTGTTGAGAGCCAAAACTTGGTGTTGATTCCGTGCTGAGTTCTTCGTCTGGCAACGCGTCGACATTGATTTCTCCGCGCGCACATTGATCGGCATGTTTTGTACTTAGGTGACTTTCTAATGCGCTTTTTACTTTGAATAAAGCTGGACAAAAGGGACAACGCTTGTTTATCACTTGCGCATGAGCACGAAACTGCCCTTTTCGTTCACGTGCTCGCGTGTTCTGAAACCAAACTTGCACCACTCTTTTTTTTAACCCAACCTCACGTGCTATGTTTTCTAACATCTTTCGGGATGGATTGGATTCAATTTGGTATTTTTGGTACAAGTAATCCAATTGCTCAGGTAAAATTGTCGTCCTTAACCGTTTGTCTTTAGGTTGTTCCCCAGTATCTGTTTCGTCGTAATCGTCAAATTTTCTTTTCGCCACTTGTTGATTAAGAGCTGCCACTAAAGGGTGACGTGCTTCTTCATTTCCAAGAGTGGCATTTAGTTGTTGAAGTTGGGCATGTTGTTGTAAGATCCCAAAAGGGGAGTCTGGGGGATAAGTGGGAAATAAATTCGGATTCATTATATGTACGAGTTGGTGTTCTCGCCATAGATCAAAACGTGGGAAGACTAAGTTGCATTTATCACACTGAAAATTTCCATCCTTTTCTTCTCGTGTTTGATGTGATAAAGGGGTTACTGGTGTTAAAGGGGTTGGGGGAGCTGGAGACACTGGGTAGTTAGGAGCAGCTGGGGTGGGGGTGCGGGGTGGAGCAGGCGATACAGGCACATGTGGATTATGATGTTCCACAGTACTCGAATTTGAATCTTCGCTGCTTAAAGTTGCCGCCACTTGTGCCGCAGCTGCTTGCGCCTGAGCTGATCGTTTGGCATCTTCTTCTTTAAAACAGTGTGTTTTCTGATGCCTTATCAATTCATAGTACCTTTGAAATACTAACTGGCACTTTTTGCATTGATAGTTAAGTCCAGGAGTACGTTGAAATCTGTTGGCATCATCTGTGGCACCCGCGGGCGGGTCCGCTGCTGGTTGATTCTCATATACTTTTCTTGCTTTTTGTCGCGCGTTTTGAAACCAAACAACTATGACTCTGGGACTCAGTCCCAGTAATTTCGATAGATATTCTAGATCGTCATCTTTAGGATATGCGTTGTTTTCAAAGAATTCTTGCAGAACTTTAATCTGATAGTCAGTAAATCTAGTTCTGTTGGCGCGTTTGCCAGAAGACCCCGAGCTGTTGGATCCGTTCGAGTTGCCCCCGGAAAGTCCGAAATCGGCCGGTCCTCTGCCAGGACTGAGGCTGCGATTTGGGGTCAAAGGTAGGACGTTCGGGGGCGCGGAGTTTGGGGACGTGAAATTGGGATTCAATTTCGGTGGTAGCATCGACGGATGTGGTGGCTGCGGTATGCTGGTGGCTGGAATAGAATCCAGTTGTGACTGGATCAGCGAGTTTAACGACATATGTGTTGGAGATTGAGGCAGCGATATGTTTTGTTGGCTGTCATGGTGACCCGGGTTTAAAGCTGGGCTTTGAGACGGCGCTTGAGGAAATAGAAAATTTTTGTCTTCTTGATGTCGGTCATCATATGAATTATATTTTTCCTCCATAGTTGGTTCATCGCTAGGTTCCGATTTCACCTCTTGTTGATTCATCATGGATAGTTCTTCAGTTTTAGCTTTTTTCTCCGGAGGTGGCTTACCTTCATCGGAGCTCACTGATGAATCTAATGGCGTGACTTTGGCCTCGCCTGTCTTCTCGTACTCCTCAAGATTGAGCGTCGTGGATGGTGGGTTGTTGAAGTTATAAGGGGAATCCTTATTGCGTTGACGTTCCTTGAAGAGAGTGTTTCTGAACCAATGTTTAATAACTTTGGTAGCTAAACCTGACTGTTGGGCCATTTTGGCAATGGCCTCATCGCTTGGCGAGTTGTTAATGTCGAAATGAGCTCGTAAAATTTTAAGCTGCTCATCGGTGATCCGAGTGCGAGCTCGTTTTTGACCAGCTGCAGCATTTGCCTGCAAAGATAGGAGAATTTTAATATAATGATTGATTGAACGAATAAATAGTGACGATTGAAATGCCGTACATTTATGAATCCCTAAAGGCGATATACAAAAGGGGCTCATTTGTCTACAACCATATTGGCCCTTATTGTGCACAGGTAACTTTGAATAACAACAGGAATGGTTAATAATAACGCTTAAACTCAAGACATTTAACAATAGACGCTCCGTTGCTTTGTGCAAACAGATAACCGACGTTAAAACGCTTTGCTTATCTCGTATGTCTGAAATGTCCTTGTTCATGACCAAATTTACATACAAAAAATTTACAGATATAATTACATCATGTCTTTATTGATTCACATGTGTTGTGGCGGGATTAGTATTCATTCAAGCGGATTCTAAAGTGTTCTATCAATCCCAGCTTTCGAATATTGAATGAAACTATCATAGATAATAATATAAACCTGTAGCTATTATTTTTAAGTTACTTATTATGTTTATTGATTACTTATATAGCATTTAAATTGCAAGCAACGTGCAGTTTTAGCACTTTTAGTTCTCTTTCGTTCTTAAAACAGTCATAAATTGAGTCAAATACTGTATTTGAATATTTGATATTGATAAACTTGATCTCACATTAGTGTAATTATGCATTTATATTGAAATATATACACGGATGAACTATGAAATATCGTCTTTTATTACTGAATTGAGTATAATATAGAATCTCAGTTTGAAATATTTTAATTTCGTGTCTTTTATGAATCTATCTGACACAGCGCAGGTGTGTATATGTCTTTTATTACCTACACGATAAACCTCACTTTTTGTTAGGGTTAATGATGATTAGTGATCAAGTGTCAAATTTATTCATGATGTCATAGGCAATAAGAAATATCTGTTTGAATATAAATTTTGTCATTTTGCAGGTTTGTATGTATAATTGATTAAAATTGTTTTCTCAAATATTACAATAACCATTAACTATTTAAATGGCCCATTATTATGTAAATATTATTGGTTTTCAGATGCATATAATTAAAAAGTTCATTTGCTTTATTATATATTTTAAATTCATACGTTGAATAAACAAGTTATTAACAAATAAAATTAAGTCAACCTGTTGGTATTTACGTATATTATACAAGCCGAAGTTTGTTGTACTAATTTAATACATTTGTATGGCAAGCGCGTCCCATATGCACGGTTGTAATAAGTACCTTGTAACTATTAAGTTGAATATTTCTATAAATTAGAACCAATCACTGACCTGCTGCTGTTGCTGAATCAATTGTTGTTGTTTGAGCTGCGCGTCGTGCGCGAAGGACATCGCGTCGAAGGGTGGGGGCGGCATCATCAGCGGCACCAGCGGTGGCTGCAGGTTCATCGCAGCCAGCGCGCCTACGTTCAACCCTAGCGGCAGGCCCAGCGATAACATTTGCGCAACCATCGGATGTATTGTGCCCAGCTGTTGTTGGAGCTGGATCATGTTCAGCGCCGCCTGCATTTCCTGAACCTGAGCGGCGAGTAGCGCGCCAGCTTGGGCATCGCCTCCGCCGTTCGCGTTCTCGCTGTAATTGCCGGTGTTGTCACCACGCGGTGAAGGCGACCTCTCATCCTGCGGCGCCGGAGACGCAGCGCGAGGCGAGTTTGGCGCGCCCGATTTTCTTTCATATTCCGATTTGAACTGCTCCGCGAATTGTTCCAAGAACTCCAGAGGAACTTTGTCTTTATGCACTTCTTCACAATGAGTTTTTAACACGAATACACTAGAAAACTCCTTGTTACAATGTTGGCACATTGATTTCGATTCCCCGTCAGGTGGTTTTTCCTCCGGCGGCGGTGGAGGCGGACTGGGAGCACGCACAATTTCGCGCTCTTCTTGCAATTTTCTTCGTTGGTTTTCATTGTATTGCATGACGAGATCGAAGCCGAACGTCTCTAATAATTGTTTATATATTTGCGAGTTCCTCTTGGGCGGGTTGCCCTTCGCGACCATCTCGTCTAATGCGGCTGCCTCGGCTTCACCTAGCGGCGAATGCGCTCGCGCATCGCTAAACGGGCATGAGGTCGCGCGATGTGCGTCGAGTAGCTCTCCGGTAGGAAATGACGCGTGACACCGATCGCACGCGGCGCTACCTGCGCGCGGGGACCGAGGGCTGCCAGGGCGCGCGGGGGGTGACGAGCGAGGTCCCCCACTGCTAGTTGACGAAGGGGATGTATTTTTCGGCGACAACACGTCTTGTAAAATTTTTGCGGGGTCCTTTCTGTCCGGTTGTTCAACTAAAGGCCGTGTCAAATCCACTTGTCCCGCAGCGGCGAGCTCCTGTAATTTTCCCGCTCGTGTTTGGTGCAGCACCGATCTCATGTGAATGTCGAGGTTGCTGCCCTGTGTGTACGCTACTTTGCAAATGTTGCATTTATAGCGCTTTCGGTCGTCTTCTTCGCTCGAAGTGCTTTTAGGTGTTAATGTTAGGTTAGACGGAGCGGTGCCAGCTCCGGGTGACACTGGAGGGTTGTTATTATTTTGTTGTTCTTGCATGGCCCGTTTTAACTTGTGTAAGTGGCTCACGCTGTTATAATGCACTAGTAATATGTTCTTTTGCGTAAATGACTCTTTGCATACATCACATTTGAATGGTCTGTTTGGGTCAAGATATTTTTCCATAGGGTACGTTAATTTCTCTCCTTTCCTATGAAGCAATGTTTTATTATGTGCCGTTAAATATGATTGACGCGTGAAAGCTACTTTGCATCGATGACATTTATACTTTCTATTAGGATCATTGTAGGAGTCCTCCGCCATTGCTTGCGAATTCAAGTAATCTTCTAAGAACTGTTGATCTTTGTATACGATTGAATCGTCTGAGTTTTCAGCGTCATTGTGACCAGACTCATCGGCTACTGTGGCACTCGAATCGCGATCTTCCATGTCAGCCAAGTCATCATCTGGTGTTCTGAGAGCTTCTTTGCGCAAGAGCTCGGCTGTGGCCGCATCAAGTGCGGTGCCTTGACCAGGTTGCATCAAAGGGTTCGATGCCAGACTCCGTTTAAATGCAGACAACTCTTCTTCAGAAAGTTCAGGATGCGATGTCTCAACGTGTTTCTGAAGTGCTAAGACAGACCTGAAGCTCCTTCCACATAGCACACATTTGGTAGCATCTCGAATTACATGATACTGAGAATGGAGCTGTAATTTTTCTATCGTTTTAAAAGCTAAGCTGCATTGATTGCATCGATACTTGTAAACGTGTTTCTCAGAAACGGACATGTTTGCGATGGAATTACGAGCGTGTGCTTCTCGGAAGTGGTTTTGCAAGGCGTGAGCTGAATCAAAGTATCTATTACATCCTTTTTTCCAGCAAACGTATCCAGGACCTTGAGGTGTCTGTTTGAGCTCTAAATGGCCGGACTCATTTTGATGTTGGCAGAGTTCATCAACATTTCGGAACGTGCGACTACAAGTAGAACAACGTTCCGTTTCGCCGTCAGCACTTCCTTCTGATCGTGGTGACGAGATCTCTCGATCCTCATCACCTTGTCGAGTTTCGTCCCTTTGTTGTGCGCCACCGTTCAGCCAATGACTTTGGTCTACCAGAAGCAGTAGTCTTTGCAATCCCTCGGAGTTGACCGAATGTATTTGCATAACATGCCTTTCAAGAGCCGGCCTTTCCTTGAAGGCGTCTTGGCACAGTGGGCATATGAAGTGCCGGGCATTCTCAGCATGCACATTGGTGACGTGAGCATGCAGCCGTGCTTCGTTCGTGCAGCTGAAATTGCAATACGGGCACGCATGAGGCCCCGGCGTTTCTCGTTCGTCATCTCTCTCACTGGATCCTTGCTGAGGTTGTTGTTGCACTTGTTGCACTTGTTGTTGTTGCTGCTGCTGCTGCTGATGTTGTTCTAAAAATCGCATCATTTTCTGTTCTTGCGTCAACTCGGGCTTCTGATCGATGGGCTCTTTGTTATCTGTTGACAAAGAACAATATAAATTGCAATAATTACGCGCGCACCTCCTGCTACGGAATCTGCGACTAGAATGGGTGTCGGTCCGCACGCCGTAAATCCACAACGTCTACCTACATCTACGTGAGATTTATCTACAAAAAAGATTATTTCTATAAATGAAGCTGACTATTGTTCGGTGCGATCGTTTGTTACTTTTCTGAATTGAAGTTAAAAATAAAATTCTTCTCTTTTATTATTAGTAGGACTCGTTTTGTTTGCGAGGTCCCGGCAAGACAAAGGTATCGCTCTATCCATCCCGTACGCACACATTCACAGTCGTATTTAATGCTAACGTAACAAGTATATTGTAATTTCGCACACAAAGGAGATACAGGACGAGCAAACAATCATTGTTCATTATTACAAAAGGTTTCGAATATTTCGTTTCGCATCGGATCAAATGCATCGGGACGTCCGTGTCGTCGTATGTGATCGCGAGTGCAAGCGGGATGGAGCATGCGACATGTGAGAGTGTGCAATTATTATTTTGACCAAGGATAAGTCGGCCGAGGTCCGCGTGTGAAAGACGCTGGCTCGCATTGTTTACGCTCAAATAAGGTACGTGAAAGAAACAGCCGATGCGGGGAGCGCACAAATTCGTTAATGTAACGTTACAATTATACTTTATTAGATGAGCAACTGACGGCCCGTCCGACTATTGTGCCCATCTCGGGACCAACAGAAAAAATCACACCGGTGTAATCCGGAACAAATCCCGCAAACAAAACACAGATTCTTCTATAAGAATATGAATTTATTGAAATTTTGCAAACGTTCAATAAAAATAAAGCGGCGGATCCTACTGCACGAGGCAAAAACGCCACAAGGGAGCACGATTTTTCACTTAATTAAAAACTTGAAATTATCTCACAGTCCAACGAATATGAAACCAGTCTGCCCCTTGTCCGGGAACCCGTTCTATAGTTTTAAGCAGTCGCAACCGTTACATCTAATGATGGGGAGAGGGTATAAATAAATCTGTAATAATAATCATACGACTGACCCTAATGCAGAGCTGGATGACCGGTGAACGTAATTATTTATGTTGTGCTGTAGTCGCCACTCGCGTCTCACAGTCTGGTAGAAGCATAGAACAATGGTCAGGTAAAGGGACTCTGCATAAACGCGATCTCCGACGCTTTTTGTCAATGGACAAAGGGCCTTTTCTAAGGAAACACCACATCGTTATAGCGTCGTAAAGTAACCATTGTGCTGGCCAGTTTTGTTTTGCGAGATTTAGGTCAGAATTTTTACAATGTGGCGTCAGGGATACAATGGATTTAATGTTTTAGCAGGCTCCAATGGGGTGAATTTGAATTAAAGTCTTGTGTTCATATCAAATCAAAGTATTGTTAAGTTTCTTTTTCAGTTTTTATCTGAATTGACAAAAACTTTAGAATAATTGGAACCTTAAATTTAAATAAGACAGTATCAAATTGATTTATATTAAACTGATACATAATTATTATTTAAAGAAGTTTTAATTAAACAATATTCAGAAAAATCTTTAAATACACCATTTAGTTCAATATCGAAATGGTTAACAGCTCGCCTCCGTAGCGCACTGGGCAAGTAACCAGCTGTAAAGCGAGAAGTCGCGGGTTCGGTTCCCGTACCGAGGCAAAAGTTTGGATGATCTACCGATATTTGTTTCGGGTCTGGGTGCGTCTTCTTCCCAGAGGGGTTGATGATGTCAACCCCTCTTACAAGCAGGCTGCCATAAAAACTACGAGCCAAATCTTTGTGTAGCATGTGTTAAGCATGTTACGCCGACCCCACTGCGTGTAAGATAAGGGCAAATGGAAGAAGAAAATTGAAATGGTTACCAGCAAAGTATAAAAGGCCTGACCTAGTTGTAATATTTTTCATCTAAAGACGCACAAAAAGGTTAATTCATAACATTTTAAGTTAGTTATACAATTCCATAAACCAAAATAAATCTGATTACTCATCTTATTTGTTGATTATGTCTTTACAAATTGTAATGCAAAGGGTGTGTGAAATGAATTAAATACCGGTTTATATCTGGTTTTAATTGTTTTGACTACAAGGGCGGTTTATAATGACGACCCGAGGGGTAATGTGACTTTCAGAGAACAAAGTTTGAAAAGAGATGCGAATATGTTGTAATGTTACGTTCATGTGACTGTATTCATTCGCATTACTGTCAGTCTGACATTTCAGAATGAATAAGATGAGCTAACCTAAAATCGTCGCGAAGAGGTGGAATTATTTTCACCTATGTGATGCTGCAGAGTTTTTTTTTAATATACCCAACTATCACAAACATAGTCCTGATCCCACAATAGGTTAACCTGTATCGTGGGTATTAGGAACTAAAAGAGACTTGTGGTCCCACAATACCTGAACCCAAAACAAATATTTATGGATCGCACAAAAATTTGTTTCGAAGCGGGAATCGAACCCACGGTCTCTCGCTTTGCAGTAACGAACGGTAACGAATGTTTTGCCACATGTTCCAATTTTCAAACAATTTAAATTTAAACAGCCAATAGTTTGATGTTCCGTAGTGATCTTAATTTAAAATATATGTTTCCTATGGCAATATTGATATAACATGCACAAAATAACTTGGCCGAGATTATTATTGTCTGAAAGCAATAGCAGCAATGCCACTTTCGACTAAATTATTCTGGGCGTCAATACGCGCCTACAATTAGTGGTCGAGTATAATCTGTGCTGATAAGGCAGCAGTAGGTCGCGAGCGCGTGGTGCAGCGGCTGTCACGATGAGTCGACCCGGCCGGCTCATCACAAGAGCCCAATCATCCTTAATGCGCGACCGGCACATACGTAATGCGAGTCATTGTCCCGGTGCGGTACTTATGGAAAATTCGCGTTCTCAATTCAAATCTTCATTCCGTCTCCTTCACTCGCGGGGCGGAGCCGCCTCCGACCAATGACGGCACCCGACCGTGGCGACACCGTGTAAGGCGTACGTTATTAAAGAAACCTGTTCTAATGTTGCACGCTTTAAATTAAATTTTGTTCGTGTGTAATTATCTCATTATTGTGATTACGAATTCCCCGCTAAATGCTTGAAGGTTTACATGGATTCGAGTCAAGTCGTCAAGTTGTTGATGACGAAATGTTGCGCGATCTATGTCATACTAATCATTGGATGGTGGATCTTGATATTTTATGCACATAAAAAAAACAATTCTACAAAGCATTAACAATTCGAAACATCTTGAGTCTATCGCTAATAATTTACGGTCAAGAAAATCTTGTTCCAAATACAAAGGTATTTAGCACATACTCAAATTAACAATAAACAAAATGTCGAGCATGTTTACTGACACGGTCCACAAAAAAGGAGTTCAGTTTGGAAAAACGCAGAACAAAATTGATTAAGGAACGAATCGGTTTAAATTGGAAACCGATAGTGACGTTTCGAAATCACATTCATAAGTCGACTCAGTATTACTTTATCGATACAAACGACGGTAATGGTTTTGGTTGAATTAATTTTAATGGAATTTTCACGGTTTATAGAATAAAAATGTTAGGAAATGTTTTTAGCACGAGTGTAATAAATAATAATATGGAATTGGCTATATCGATTTGGTTTATCAAATTGTGTAAAGCGCCATCTGGTGTACAGCGCGGAAGGGTTATGCGTACGGGTATTTTAATATTTTTTAAAGTGTTACCGTTTTTGTACCGCAGAGCGGTGATCTGTGACGCACCTCACTTTTCCTTAAACAGCTAATTACTATCAATGAGCAGACAAAGACAACACCTAGTGGAAGTTAGAATAATAACAATAGACAAGTCATGGTTGAAAAAAATACTTCATAATAAAGAAGTGATTTCCTTGTCTGATGATCGTGAAAAGACAAATAAAACTAAAAAATGCAAATAAATACAATGCTGGTGTAAACAATTGATTGAAAACGTAGGCAATTTATTTTGCCTGGCATATAATTTAATCGGGGTTCTAACTTCATTTTTGAGCTAACTAAAATTAGATTCGTTATGGATTTACGGCTGTACAAGCGACTAATTTTAAAAGTTCCGGGTTCTTCTTTGTAAAGATTTCTATAAACAGATAAAACTCACCGTTGTCATGTTGGTCGTACGGACTTGGCATCTCGGGCGGTTGAGGAATGACTTGGAATAGCTCGGCGACATCAGGCGTGGGGTCCTTGCCTTCCGATCGCCTTTGGAGCTGGTGTATTTGCTCCATTTGCAAGTGCTTTACAGATCGCACATGCTGCAGTAGAGGTAGTCGGTGGGGCGCGTTGAAACCACACAAAGCACAGCGGTACACTCGAGGACGCTCCCTCGGGATACGCGACGCACACTCCCGAAGATGTCGTAGTAATAAAGCAGCTGCTTCGTGCCGCGCTCCAGCTGCGTGCAGTTGCAACTTATGCGCAGAATTTGTATAGTAATCACAAGCGCAGCATCTAACCTGCACTCCACCTACGCCTGCCCCACCAGTACCCACACCACCACAAAACTTCAACTTCCACTCATTCCGTGGACCGCCTTCTTTGACATGGTTGACGTGTTGTAGTCTTTGCAAGTGCTTGTCCGTCTTGCAATGTAACTGAAAGTTGGCTTTTAGATTCGTCTTGTATGTGCACAGTTTGCAGACATAATGACCCGCAACCAATGCCAGAATCTCTTGTTCTCTTATTTTAGTACGATCTTGGGCTAAGTGGTGACCGAGCGCTTCCAAGGAGTCTGTTGAAAAACAATTGCAGATGCAACAGTGAAACGTCCTTTCTGGTTCGGGATCAGCTGGTTCTGGGGGAGGTTCCATTGCTTCAGGGTTTAAGCCAACGTCTAGGTGGGCTCCGAGCTCAGGTGGTGAAGGTCCAGGGCCACCGGTCATCAGTTGAATCATCAATGCTTGGTTGTAGGCCATGTCAGCTAAAGCCGCTTCAGGATTAGGTGGCGGTGCATCTCCCCCATGGAAGTGTAATAGACTTTCCAGTTGTTGTTGGCTTTGCTGACGGTGATGTAACGCTGACAAAGTTTGCATGTGCTTCACGTTCTGTTGTAGGACCAGCATATTATGCGTATGCTTTTCTGAAGTCATGTGTATTCTTAGATTCCGGGCAACATTCGTTTCATAATTGCAAACATCGCATCGAAATGTTGGTTTCGGTTTTTGCCCTAATGGCGAGTGATGCGGTAGTGGCGGCTTGTGGCTGCCAGGCGGAGTGTGTTGAGGTGGTGGTGGTAAGCTGCTTTCTCCAGGATTGCCACCATTTTGTAATTCTTGCATATTGTTCAAATGTTTGTCAGATTGCATGTGTATACTGAGGTTACCTTTGGTTGTAGTGGAATAGTTGCATACTTCACATCGATACGGTTTATAACCACAGGTATAAGTCTCACCTCGTGCGAGCCGCGGGTGTGGTTGGCCAGCAATGCAGTATATGCAGCTCGTCTCAGCTTCCGGATGTTTTTCTTTCATATGAATTTCTAACGTCTCTTGGTACTTATAGTGCCAGTTACATTTGGGACACTTCAATGTTTTGCAGGAATTTCGACTATGCATTCCGGCCAGCGGACCGCCTAATCTTCCTGAATTAAGTATTAGTTCACATTTTGGGCAGTCAGCACCAGACGGTCGGCCTCCAAGATGATCAGGACACACGCCAATCGTAGTCCCGGACAGGAATGCGGGTGGCGTCGCCTGAAACGGTGGGGATGAATTCGGACTGGCTCGAGGTTGTATTGAGGCATTTATGGTATGAGGATGCGCTACAGAGATCAAGGAGTGCTGTGGAACCATCGATTCAGCTATTGATCTCGGCGGTCTCCACGCATTCGGACTTGGCCTTCGATCATCACAAGTCCCATTAGGTAGCATAGATTCATTGTCTCTATCCGGTGTTGTTAAGTCTTGTCGTTTATCCATCGAAGGACTTGATAATTCTGACATGTTAGCGGGACTGCCAGATGTGCAAACACGTGGCGGCGCTGCCGCACCCACGGGTTCTAAAAATGAGACTAGCGGTTCTTTATCCTTTCCAACACACTGAATTATAGCAGAAGCGTTCTCTCTTGATAACGCGTCTCTTTCTGATTCGAGTAATGATAAACTGTGGTCTGATTGGGCGTGCGCCACAAAAGATTTGGCGTATCCAAAACTCAATTTACATATGAAACACATAAGAATCGGTTTCACCGGTACGCTGACTGGACACTCGGCGGGTGGTGAAGGCGGTCTCGGTGCGTCTTTTCCTCCTCGAAAGCTGAACACCCGATAACTGTGCATGACGGGGGCGTCAGGTCTCGCTCGCGCTCTCTCTGCCGCCAGTCTACCGTACAATGCGCCATACAACGAAGGGTTCCTCGATACGTAAAACGCACTCGCGATCTGGGGGAACTCGAGCTGTTTCTCCCCAACGTTGCAGTCTCGACTATCGACGATGCACCCCGGCTCTATCTTGGGCAGCTCCGGGAGGCTGGTCTCGCCCTCCGACAGTTCGGGATCCTCGATGATGTACGCGGAGCCGTCGGGATTGTAGACGATCTTGCCGTCGAATCTCTCGACGTCGGAGGAGAGCGGCGGCGAGTCGCGTCGCGAGGTCAGATCGACGGCGTCTGGCGCGGCGGGCGGCGAGGTGGGCGCGGGGGCGGACGAGTGCGCCGGGGTGGGCGCCGCGGGTGCCGCTGGTGCGTTCCGCGGTTCCTCCTCGGGGCTCATAGCGCCGTCGTCGTCGTCGGGCTCGAGCGCGGCGGAACTCTGCGGATCGTCGCGTTTACGGCGCCGCTTGCGCTCCGGAGGCGGGCCGCTAGCGGGGCCGCCGGGCTGCAGCGGCGTGGGCATGGCGCCGGGCGTCAAAGGCCGGCATCACATGCTCTCCTGTAACAAATATCATACACATTCAAATTTGGTAACACTTACAAACATAACCAGCACTTTAATTTACCTTACAAAAAAATACTGAAGGTATTACAACGAAATCCCCACAAATTCAACTCCAACTGTGGCAGTCTCTCAAACTAACAGTAGCATTAAATAGGTCGCTACAGTTCGGCACTATCAACAATTACATAGTGCTGAAGCTCGTTAGTTAGACAATGCCGGCCCACCCAGACTGTTCCAGATACACCCTATCTGTAATCAATCACGTATTTCTCACGGGCCAGTTTCACCGTCGGCTGAAGGTGACTGTTCAATAGATTTGTATCGGCCGACCCCGAAGCCGGAAGTAGGTAGGGCGGCCGTTGTGTCACTGTTAGTTGTTTTCCTTATATGCTGTATTTGAAACGTACTTCTAAATTTAAATAACTGACAATCAAAATCAAATTCGGAATTCAAATTATCCTAAATAAGGATAGTGTCGTTATACGTCCAGAAACACTTATCGCTCCAGTGTGTTAGTACGTAGACATGTGATAACACAAAATTCCCATGCATATACAAGCTGAATGCCTACTCAAATTAAAATACACGGTAATCGTTATCTAACTGACATTTGCGCAAACAACTGCGATCAATTTATCCATATGACAAGCTGTCAACGCTGTCACTGTTGACACTATTACAATTAAGCAACCAACGAACTTAGATCCCGCCAAATATACACTAAGAAATGATGCACGTGAATATACTCCTTAAGGCGTTAAGATAAGGTGTATGTGACGTGGCTCACACACAATGATCCATTTCGATACAAATAAGCGCGCAATCTAGAATAAAAATTCGTTAAAAGCGAGATTAAGCCATCATCTCCGTTATCTATGTTTATCGGTACTTGTCCTACAAATACCTAACGAGGAATAAAATAATATATTGATTTAGTTGACAGAACTAAGATAATCAATGAAAACTGTCACATGAAGAGGAAAAATAATTGATTGTTATCATTTGCTGTCCTCGTAATTTATAGGCGAGTAAACAACGCGACATGTTATGAACTCTACATTTTATTTCATATTTTTTTATAGTGGTAATAAATATAGAAATTTGTAATATTGAAATATGATAACACGAAATGTATGATGTTATGACTCATGTAAATAAATTGTGAAATTGAAATTCTGAGGGCATTCATGCTTAAATCAAATATAACAGAGAACGAGTATTTTCTTCATTAATAAATTTGTATAAAATTACACAACATCTATATATACTTTTTTATTTAATTGAATGACGCGACGAGCAAGGCGCTCGCCTGATGGTAAGCGCAATTTCTGCCCATAAACAGAAACAACACCACACAGAATTTAAAATGACAAAGCACTGCATCGTATGAACTCGCTCTTTGACTGCGCTCCTCACCACGAGAACTAAGAGGTTAAGTCTCATAATGCCCAGTAATTTCACTGGCTTCAATGTCCTTCAAACCGAAACATATTGTTTTCCTCATATAATTATTATGATTTTTTTAAAGTATTATTGCCTTTCTACTGACGATACGAAGTATTTACTCTCATGTACCGATATATACCTACACTTACTAGCACAATTATTTCTTTTATATATTATAGTAAATCAAGCATTTCTCATTAACTAAATAATCCAGGATGTGTTTAATAGTATTACCGAAAACCGATTTCACAGGATGTCAACACTGATAATGCATTTTTATAGCCTTCGTTTTTTTATAATTGATTATTGGGCCGCACCTATGAATCTGTTTATTTTATTAACGGTCGAGTGTGGTCCTTGAAATATTCGATAATGTATCGCGAGGACACCTAGAATCAATATTTGTTAAGACGATAGTCGTTTTGTATGAAAGAATTTCCTTGTTCAACGGTAACGGACGGTTAATTTGTAACGTATAGAAATATTTCAAATAAAATGTATGTATTTAACGCAAGTATATTTTATGATGATGGTTATTAGTACCCGATACGGCATGTATAGCCAGTTTTATCACCTAGGCTCTTCAAATCGTATTTTTTTTAATTTGATTGTATGACGAGACGAGCAAGGCGCTGATGCCTGATCGCCTGATGGTAAGCACCACGCCTGCCCATAAACAGAAGCAACAACACAAAGAACTTTGAATCGCAAAGTACTGCATAGCACTGAACTGCGCTCGTCACCCCGAGACATAAGACGTTAAGTCTCATAATGCCCAGTAATTTCACTGGTTTCAATGTCCTTAAAACCGAAACACAACAGTGCTTACACACCTTTGCTTGGCGGCAGAAATAGACAAAGCGGTATAATGCCCAGCACGTGGCCCAGGACAAGTATACGTCCCACTGCTGGGCACGGGGCTCCTGTATCTAATGAGAGGATTAAGCCTTAGTCAGTTGACATAACAATAAATGTTTTTTTGTAACCAGACACATTACACTACATCGTTTCATTTAGTACATAAAAAGTGTATTAAATAAACCCCCTTTATTCGACTTGATTAAGTATATTCATAATGTAAAATGGTTCAGAAAGATCACGTATTTTTTTCAAATACTTTTTGCGTATTAAAGCACGTTGTAAAAGTTATAATTGCAATGGCGAGCATTTTTGCACACATTTTCCTTGTATACATGTGGAGATTACGAATAAAAACCTATTAAATGCTTATGTAAGATGAATGTCTATTATTAAATTTAAATTACAATACGAAATAAATAACACGCAACAGTCAAACAGGTAGCGATAGGTCAGCGGGCGGATTGTCGAGACCAAAGTCGCAGGTTCGAAACCAGCACCAATAGTGTTCACTTCTGACTTTTTAAAGTTATGTATGTATTGATTGTTAATTATAGCTTGCTTTAACGGTGAAGAAAACATTGTTAGGAAACCTGTATACCTGAGAAGCTCTTTACAAGAGTTTCTAAGTCTAACAGCACGCATTAGGGCAGCGTTGTGGACTAAGGCCTAACCCCTCTCATTCGTAGAGAAGGCCAATGCCCAGCAGTGGGACGTCTATAATACGAGGTATTATTATTATTTAACATTCACACAAATAGTCCTGACCCACAGTTAATGTATACGATTATCTTGTGTTGTGGGTATTAGAAACTACGAGAGAATCTCTGTATGACATAACCTCAACCCGAAACAAATATTTGTGGATAACATATTTGCTTTGGTGTAGGGATCGCCACAGCTTTAATAAATACCTTATATTTGTATGATTATATAAGTAGGTCGGAAAGGTTCCATATTGAATGAAAATAAAGTATCACCTAAGTAGCTCGTGTTTATAGATTCTTGTAACCAATACAAAATCTATTAAAAAAGATTGTCGACGCGTTTTGCCTATTGGAATTATACCATAAGGGGTAATTAGCATCTATCAGGTGACAAAGTAAAAAAGAGCAATTACATGTGTAATTATCGTTGGTTCTTCTCGCTGTAGCAATTTGTAGATCATTTCGCACTGCTAATGTCTATGGAAATTATGCAAACAGCTAGTTTGTAATTGTAGCCGAGGTGAACGCTCGGTAATGCTATAATTTGTTTCTAACTTAATTTTTGCTCACGTACATACCAATCGCCTAAACCTGTATACGTATACGTATCTAATAAGACACGAAGCATCGCACATAATTTGTAATTTGTTGACACTGGCCATAAAAACTATAGACAACAATTCACGCTTAGACGTATCATTAGAACTATACAAAATGCAAAATTAAAAGGCAACAATAAAAATGCTTCTATAATTTCTGTTTTGCAAGTGGTGTTTCTAAAGTGCTACTCAATGACGTGAATGTTTAATGTGGCCGCACGTGCCCGGATTCCCATCGTTCACAATCAGTGGTGTTGTCAATTTTATCCAATAAATACCGCGATGCTTGCAGCAGAACTAATTTCCGATAAACACATACACACAAACTCGGTACGTTCGTGCGAATTACGGATGTATGAGTGTGTGAGCGTGAGAAATGTACGGCGGAAATACGCGGGCATGTGTGCGGCGCTGACGCAGCTAATGTGTGCCCGCTGCAACGCACACAAACAAACCGCCCGCATCTAACTAGACTCGTATAATGGTTACAGAGGCTGTAGTAATGAAGACGCGCTTTTCAATTCATTAATGAGGCTCCCACATTATTGATACGTACCTAACGACGGCTTTGTGAACGATTCATAAAATGTACGGACAATTCGTGGACTAATCCGACTTTGATAGAAAGTACGGTCAATGGATATTACCTAAGATAAAACTTGCAATTGGAATGGTTAATAGCTGAAAAACGATAAACCACGTTCGTAATTAATAAAAGCGTTGGCGTGAAAAGTCAATCAGCAAACTCATTATGCAGCCCGTTGTAACAGAGATTCCGATCTTTGTATTCGTATAAGAATGAACTATTGTGGTTGGAAACGATGTTCTTCAATCGGTCTTGTCTTTAATTTATGAGAATAAGGAAACTTACTTGATTATGGTTATTGATTAGTTAAAGAATAAAAATATAATATTATTAAGATTTGTTGATTTTTTTATATTTAAAATTTCAACAGCTAAAGGCAAAGAGAATGAATCTATTTCTGAAAATAAAATTTTATAAAACAAGAGAGGTTACGTTATTTTTCTATAACTAAAATAAAAAATAATACCTCACTGAAACACAAACTGTGTTTGCCGTTTTTAAAGATGAAGTAGCTAATACTGAACGGAAAATTACCAAATGTGAAAAATAAAGCAAACAAGGGGTTAAACAAAATGAAGATGCACAAGTAAAGACTGAAGCGGGTCCATATTAATAATCGTACGTTATTACAGACGCTCATTAACTGACTGCGTCGGCCCAAGAAACCGCAGAACACTGCTAAATAATTACCCGCCGAGTGCTTTCTTCACGAAAACATCGTAAAAGCGCATTAAACAACATCTACTAAGTCCGGCGCGAGGAATTACAATAAATAAGGTATTAAGCCGACGTTGTCAGCCGGCGCGGCCAAAATGTTGAAAAGCGATTAATGAAAATAAAATTGAGTGAAGTCCGAGAGAACGATTTACTTAATACATTGATAATAAGTGGAGGGAATGTATGTAAAATGTTGTACGTAATGGAGGTAGCCTCGTTAGACGTGGGAACGTTGGTGGCGAGTCGATTGGAGCGGTCCTACACAGTAAGGATCGTCTCGACAATGTCCACCGTTAGGGCTTAAGTTTCAAGCCTTCATTAATGGTAATAGTTCTGAACACGGACGATGGGAATGGCTCTTTTTGCTCGGAAAGCGAAACGCCTCACGATAATAGTCGTGTAAAACAACAATCGGAGTCTTGGAGAGGGCAAGAATGCACAGATCGAAGTACCAATCTTAGAAGACGGTCCGCGCCGATAAGAATGCAACCATTAAAAAAAGTAATGGGAATATCGCAATCTTATAGGAAATTTTGGTGTCAGCGCAACAGTAATTGAGTAATAACTGAAATAAATAACTATTAGCAAACTTGTTGCTTGATATTTTTGTGGTTTGGTAAATGGAGTAACAACCACAATTTCATAAATATCAAATAAATTTTGATAGATCGTCGATACACAAAAATTAAAATTGGACTGTTTTTACAGGTTATTACAGGGAGGAGGGAAACCAGTAAGCAGCTCACCTGATGATAAGTGATCACCATCACTACTGAATACCCACAACATTAAGTGAGTAGAAATAGTGTGTGCAAATCGTTGAAGAAACTAAACGGAAGGTATGAAGAGGACAGTATTTGGGCATCTGACAATCTCAGGGACCACACACCACAGTTACTTCTGTTCAGATTTATGTGAGACTATTGTAGCATCATAGCGGACGAGTCGGCTCATTCATGTTATAGACAAAATTATCTACAGCGTGTATACCACCGCTTACCAAGATGATGAAAGTAACGCTCAATGCAAATTTGCACTGCAGGCATCAACATCTTGAGATAAAAACAAAAATACATGAAACGTATAACAATATAGATTTGTCATCATCGTTTGACATTGACGTAGCAGCACATATCGAATTTGTTAGCACCTACAAAAAATATACGAAACTTATCAACGAATTGACTATACTGACTCACCTAACAAACAACAATACAATCGAAGATACATTCATTGAGGTGAAAGCTTTTAATTAAAACAGCTCTCTCGTTTCGCGTGTTGATAAAGTGACAACGCAAATTCGTAACTTGGCGAATGTGTTTGTAATTACAAGGCATTCACGTCATTTGAAATGTGAAACTTGTTTATTATTACCTCAAATACTTTCTCATTAATTTGTTAATTTAATTATGGTAAACAATGATGTGATGACGTGTAGTAACAACTCTTTAATTTGGGCGAATGTGTCATTATTTATGCTGATTGTGAAGATTTTAGTTAAAAGTTTTTAACAAGTTAAAATGTATCGTATTTGACGAGGCGATAATCCCGCGTATCAGACAGTCTGTCTATTTCTGCTTTTGTTGTGTTCCTGTTTATAGACTGGACATTGTGAGACACAACAACTTATGTTAGGGGTTAACGAGCGCATGGCAGTGCCATTCAGTATTTGGTACATAATTCAATGTTCTGAAAAGTGTTCCTGTTGTTTACGTGCAGGAGTGATGCTTACCATAAGGCAAGCGACTTGCTCGTCTCGTTATTCATTAAAAAAATATATAGAAATGTTTTGTCATTCTAATCATCACATTGCGTAACAAAGGAGTTTATCAAGCCGTTTTCATGATGCGTTCTTAAAGCATTGGCAGTGTTATTATAAAAGCTTATTTCAATAAAAATATTTTTACTGTGTTCACGTAGATTACTAGTAATTGTGGAAAATTCAGTGTTACAGTAGGATAATTAGTATTCTAAGTATGCGATGGTGGGTCGTGAGTTCGGGCCAGCCATCGCGTGAACTGCGCAGGTAACCTGGCAGGCGCCACTCAACCGATGTGCCTATTAGGAACCGACAATTTGCGCCTGTAATTATTGCGGACCCTTCGATACTTATTTCTATTTTTTCTCCGGCTTAATTGTTGCAACAGATGACTTTTTTGTCGAACCAACTCAAAGAGAGCGGAAAGGCATCAAACGCAGCGTCGAATTTGGAAATAATTATACATAAATAGTCCCTTGAGCGGCCGATTAAGACAATTTCCGAGGCAAATTGCCGCAGACGAACATAATAGCACACGCGTTCTCCTCCGTCATAAATAAATCTGGATTACGTTTCTGTACGAGATTAAGATTGATTTGATCTCGATGCTTTCTGCCATTAATGCCTACGCGGTTTAATGCCTCTCTCGTGTTAAAATTTCAAAATCATAATTCGTTTTTGTGCGTGTGTGATTTGTGAGATAATTACGTTGGACAAATTGCCGTGCGTCATTAGGAAGGTAACGGGTGGACGGTGTGGATGGTATCGGTCGTCCGTAATTAATGATCGATACATGTGAAATAATTAATTAGCGGCCAGAGCGGATCGGCTGCGAGGCCGCCCCGGGCCTCTTCACAAAAAACAATGACGTGCGGTTTTGGTGGTACCGCGGCCGGCGCCGCTGCCGCTGCCGCCGCGGCGACATCCGCCGCTCTACGTCTATAATTTGGAAGGCCTCGAATTAGTTTCAATCTTATTTCTCAAAGTCGACTGTGACGCCATCTTCAATTTCTTGAGAATGTGTCATTAGCGTTAATTTGAATGATTATAATTTTGATTCATTCGGATGGATAAACAAAAGAGCATCAGGTCGTCTCGTCCTTTCTGGAGACAAAAGAGAATAAAAACAGTGGCCACGGTTTCCGACTATGGTACAAAGTTTCTCAGGGCGAAGTGTTCTGCGTTGTCGGCGATAATTACCGGTGACGACGTATCGTAATGTCGGAACAATTACGTGAAGAGTTTTAGGGCACGTTGAGCCTGCGGGCGGGTAGCGGCCGGCAGCTCGCAGCATACCGCCAGCGCTCACTACACGTGATTATTTATATAATAACTAAGGTTATTAAACTCAAACGAGACGTCAAAGTTTTGTGTTTACTAGTATGTTTTTATGATTGTTTTTGCCAGTGCAAAAAACAAACACGTATCTATTTATTTAATTAAATATGAATCAAACATCATTTCAGAATTATTCGGAATGTGTTTTACTAGCTTAGCTTGTGAAGTAAGAGCTGGCTGTTGTGCATACGGTGAGTAATATATCCGGAGGTCCAAAAGTCCCGTCCTTCACAATCCCTTACTTTTAAGGGCAACGCGTCCTTGATTCCTATAGCAATATAGATGTTCATCAGTGGAGATCACTTGTGCAGAAAACTGAGCAAGAACAAACGCGCATTGTTTATAAACAATTTACCAAATCGCTGACAACTGGACCGCGGGACAAAACGCTAAATCCATTCATGTCTCGTAATGTGTTGACTGAGTAATGGACAATTTGAAATTACCTGAAGATGTTGAGAAAAGGAGGGCAGTGGCGACTATAAAATTAGCTCGGTTTAACTATTATTTAATGTCGTTTCGGAATGGGAATCGGGTGACGAGCACAATAGTGGGAATAGCCGAAACCATTCGACGTAGAATGGATAATTATTTCCATAAATTCACTCATTGTCACATTTCGGTATAATGATCGAAAATGTTATTCACAGTTGCATGATTCAAGGAATAAAAATACAATTAATGTGCTGTACATGTAGAGTTAATCTATCGCGAATGGAGCCACGCTGTAAACATAGTGGTAGGTCCTTCATATGCGAGAGGTCTGGGTTGGTCCGCTTTGTCTATTTCTGCCGCCAAGGAACGTTGTGTAAGCACTGTTGTGTTTCGCTTTGAAGGACATTCAAGCCAGTGAAATTACTGGACATTCTGAGATTTAACATCTTATGTCTCGGGGTGACGAGCGCAGTTCAGTACCATGCAGTGTTTTGTAATTCAAAGTTCTGTGTGGTGTTGCTTCTGTTAATGGGCAGGCGTGGTGCTTACCATCAGGCGAGCGCCTTGCTCGTCTCGTCATTTAATCAAATAAAACAAAAAAAATAACATTAGAATATGTACTTATTGTTCTCATAATCATTTTGAGGTTCGCATAGCTGAACGTTGTTTCCATATTCGTGCTAATTCGTAAAACCCGAAGATTGTCGAAGCGCATAACTTTGATCGTAGTACTTTATGTGTGAATAACGAAAGCAAATTGTACGATCTATTTCTCGAACGTGATATGCCACGAAGCTGCAAGTTAAAATACCAAAGTAGTTTGTAATATATGGAATTATTTTTAATTGCGCTTCTATCCGCATAGCGCAGTGTATTTTTCTTTGTTTTGTGATTCCACGACTCTACTTATGGTACTTTCAGTGATGAATGCTGTCAAAAAACTACTAATAGTCGACTCTGTTGAAACGTAATCATCGTGCCGGCCTATAGGAATCACTCAAGTGCTAGTCGATTTCGCACACGGAGGATTCTGTAGCCATTCCCTTAAACTTCTTTTTATTTTTATTGTTAGGATATCCGATATAGTAACACTTAATTTTTCTGTGAAAATTTTAGCAGGCTATGTATCACGGTTCATGGATCCCTTTAACTACAGAACATACAGACAACAGGCGTAGACTTAATAATAAAATACCATCGGTAACCTTTGGGTACGGACCTCTAAAAATAGAGTGTAATGGGGAAAGTAGACCCAACACGATTTTACTACTTATTGTTTCCCATAAAAAGTATACTGTAACAATCCGAAAAGTCAATAAATTATGAAGTTCTCACGACTCCATCCCGATGTTGCATAGCCAACTCTGTCGATGCGTGTGCGCAATTAAAACGAAACCCACAATCAGCCGCCATGTTTGTACACGGGCGATGTTAATAGCCATCAGTAATTACACATCGGATCATGCCATCGAGCTTCTCGGAAGGCTGATCAAATTAATGGAACCTATTTTTGGTTAGGTATGTATCATAATTTTTGATAGTGTTAGCACGTCATATAGCCGGAGTTAAGGAATGTTAAAGGAAAATTAAAACAGGCATCTAAAGAAAAATTAACAACTTTTTGTTTATCATATACATGCCATTTATTGATACTTCGAAAATTATGTTAGTCTTGATGCTTAGAAATAGAAATTGATGACTAAAATAACATATGTATAATTCGAACTCCTCTTTAACTTTATATAAGATTAGGTTTCGTATCGGGACTAGCCGAGCTTCATTGCTCGGTGTCAATAAAAATGTGTACTGTTGATCCTGGTGCACAAGAGTTACAGTGGCGGGCCTACACAGAGTGGGATTTTGTAATATAACAATTATTACTCTAGAATCTAGAAATCTAGAGTCTAGATTCTCGAAAAGTATTGTATGTGAATAAAGAGTGTCCTTTACGAATCCAAATCACGTACACTGAGTAATTTATGTTCATTATCATTGAAAAGAATTAAGCAATTCCCGTTCAATATGGCAACAAATGAGCGTCAAGGGCCATCAGCCCGCATTGGAATAACACAGTTTGTTTACTCTCGTTTGGTCTGGACGAGGCTTGTCTTTTTATAAATATATATGTAAATTGATACTGCACAGTAAAACAAAAGGCTAAACAATTTCTGAATCGTTATCTCAACGAGACAAACTATTATAAATAAGGACCGTATCCCCTCGAAATACATACAGAAGGGAGTAACGTAAGCAATAATAGCACGCGATACGCCGTCACAGCGACGACTAGAGAATTTCATATCGTCACATTTGCATGTATTCGACGCGTGGAACTAGCGGGCCCGACCTCCCCGTCGTTATATCCACGGAAAGAATATCTAAATTCAATTACAAAAAGGCTTCTCCGAGAGGTGTACGCTGCACCCGCACTTCCTCCGAAAAGGGTGTATAACAACTCAATTTCTCCATATTATTAAGACGGTGGGGCGCGCGGGTAGAGAGGGCCGAGTAGGGGTGGCGCGGAGCACAAAAAGAATGCTAATTTAAAATTCTTATTGGTGTGTTTGTGTGCGCGAGCGCTTTATGTATCATTCGCGTAACAAAAGCTGGAGGAGAGAGCCGCCCGAGCGCGTAATTTCAATCTAATATTCAATTTGAGAAGTATCGCGAGTACCACCCGCCATCTTTTATTTATTTTACTCAGCTAGCTTTTTCCTTGGTTTCACAGATCATATAAATATGAGAGTTATGTTAATGCGTGATCTCCATGTAACGCTTTGTCACCGCTCACACACCTATCTTTTCGGATAAAATGGACTTAATTAATGTGCCCATAGACGGACATTCAGCCTGATCTTTGACAAAGAGCACTAAATTCGTTTCGATATCTCAATATAACGGCGGGAGATAATTGCTTCATTCCCACGACGAGAAGAAAATAAATTTCACCGGTCACAATGGGTGCTTTCTTCAGACAATTCGCGTCTAAACGGGGGGCGATAGACGCCTAATGCCCGAGTCGTGATGTATTAGGCAAGGAGCTAATGGTGACCTCTTAACATGCCACACCTTACGTACACACGCTAACGTAGTCCGCAACGGCGGCGCACCACCGCACCACTTTCTAGCGTAAATGTCGAAATCGAACTATTGTTTAAAATAGAGCGAATGCCAAGGATGTCAATAGATTCTATAATTTAAATTTGTCACGATCACGAATTCGCATGAACCGAAATGTGTGCAATAAGGTCACAGGTCCGTTTTAATCTTTCCGGATGTCAAGGTTGGCGTGATGAATTATTGTTTTAACTGTGAGTGATGTGCAAGGTTCGAACGGGTTGTAGGCACGATGTCAATAAAGATGAGCGGGTCGTGCAAGGTAACCGCATGGGGGCTCTATCGATGCACCATGTGTACGATACTCTCATTACTGTAACTGCATTCGATGCTAATAAAATAAAAAGTTGTTAACGACTATAATATCACCACATTCATGATATGCAATATACTTATTTGCGATGAAAAACATAAGTAATAATAGGCCGGTTTTAAGTAAGTTACTTTTATTTGTATAATAAACAACCGCGTTGTTTGCAAAACGTCTTGATCACACAGTACGCACGTAATGACAGGTAGATGAGACACTTAAGATCAATGTAAGCCTTGCTCAATTACCTGCTATGTAATAATGCAACTATTGTAGCACTAGTCGGCCATCGCCGACTCGTTAAGTATGATTTTTAGTCAGTTAGTGTGTGCAGAAAGCGTGTGCGGGCGTTTCCTGATAATTTACCGTCTTCGCCGCATTTACCGTGGCCACATGTCCAATTGTACGAGTAAAAAAATATTATGAATTTGAAAATAGAATACAAATATACATATCGAAAATAAACTCTCCATCACTGAATTCGGTTAATAATTTATACGTTTATTACATTATTTAAATCTTATTGATATCAAATAGAATAATATTTTTTAAAATAAGCATTTAATGAAAAACAAGCCGTTTAGATCTTAAATCCAGTATCATAAAAATAATCAATTATGACATAAATTAACAAAAAGGAAAATAAAATTATAAATATTAGCATCGAATACTTAATCATTAACGGCAGCGCGATGAAAAAAAAAACATAGAAAACACATTGGCATTTCCAACGATAAAACAACGGGTATTTAAATGTTTCCACGTAAGGAGAATTTTAAATCATCATGTGTCGTTTACATGAGAGGAAATGACGTAACTATTTTGATAGATTACTGGAATTTATTGCTTATCTGCATAATATATACATGTCCAAATATATTAATTCTGACACATTGATATGATATTTGAGAGATTAGTGCGAATCTATTCATAGGATGTTATATAACCTGACTATTATTAAATGGTCACTATAGAGTACTTAATGTAAGTGTAGCAGACCTTTAAGTTCAAATAAAATGTTAATGCTATTCATAACAAAGAAATATATATTCACAATAATAGAAAACAATAAATTAAACAAACTACAGAATCAAGATAACACCGACATTGTCGCATGATAAATGATCAGATTTAAATTTTGAAATCAAACCTCGGAGCGGTGCAGCTCGTAACGAACCCGACGAGCCCCGTTTATAATTATAATTAATATTCTCACAGCATTAGAGTGGTCGCCGGTGATAAAAAAATGAGATTTGACGCGAGAATTAATAACAAACAAATGGGCTACCTGCCGCGTTTTTTGTGAGCCCCCACAGGTAAGTCAGCCATGATGAAAGATGTTCATATGTGCCTGTCTTAGATTTTAAACAATGTTGTTCGATTTTGACACGGTTGCACCTTTTTATGGGAACCGGCTTCATTCATAGGAAGCACCTTTACGGTAAACACGTATAAAAAATTCATAATCAGCCGCATTCTGGCTACTGGTCGAGAGATGGCGCGCGCGTCGCATTCGACGTGTGTCGCTTACTGCCTTTTGTAAACGTCGCCGCCCCACGACAAAGATCACGCATAAATATCTTTATTTCGAACGGTGTAGAATTTCTTTACCTCTTGTGATTAAAAAAACTAACAGAAAGCATTGGAAACAAGAAACCGTCGAATCGAAACTCTGCACAAAAGATTGGAGTTCTAAACGCGATACCATAATGACAAAACAGAAAAATGATTTCGATTAAATGGTGTGAGCGCGACGGCTGTATGGGATTGTCGTAAGTGCGAAAAGGACAAAACTTGTTAATAATAAAAATATTTTATTTGTACAGTGGGGTAAAACACCCCCGCTGCGGGCTGTTTGGTTGGGACCGCATTCATCATCGTTATATTAACCGATTTAACACTTTTGAACAGATTAATGTGACGGCTGTGCCACATAATGTGCAATGTCGAGTCCTTTTTCATTGCCAGCTTTATTTCTTGTAAAATAAGTAATTATAACACCTGAACCAGATGTACAACCACTCTCAGGAGATGTGATTTTATTTTTGCAGAATACAGTGTCTTGCTCACAAGTTGTAATGATTGATAAGACTAGCTAAAGCTAAAACACTAATAAAAAATGTTATAAAAAAGAAATTCGATAAGTTATTAGCGATTTTGTACAACTTAAATATTTTTCCAGAATCACTTGATTAAAGCTAAAAAAAGCTTTATAAACTCTACATATAATTGTATATAATATATAGATATTATTGTACAATAATCTTTATTTAAAAATAGCTATTTTTAGATTTTTAAATATAAGAAAAATCTATTCCCATTCAATGGTGAGGTCTTAGACCCAAGCCATAGGTGGAAACGAATCTGCTTACAAGGCGTTAGAAATTATTATTATTATTATAGGTAGGTATAGAGACACAGTTATATGTTGATATGTAACCGCGACTTGCTTTGATTGAATGTAAACAGCATCAAACGATATTAAATTTATTCTAATGCGACCCGTCCAGACAATATGGAATTGATGATGAATCGTTCAGAGAGATTTATCGATTAATGTCAAACTGGAGCGTCCATGTTAGGTAACGATTTGTGACCGAGCCTATAAAATTCTCTCTTTGGTCACGTCGCGTCGCGTCGCATAGATTAATTACGGGAGCCGTGGAAATAAGGCCAGGTCACATCAGATTTCTAATTACGGCCTTAAGTTTCATTGTGTGCCCGGTCGCTACGATTTTCGATACAAAGTAAATAAACTGTTCGCGAGACCAGTTCGCAGTGGGCGCCGACAAAAAATCGCCGCGCTACTTTTGTTAGGCGGCCCGGGAATTTGTACACTGTAGGCGCGTTTAACGTGCGCTGCATTATTTTATTGCATAGCTGCGCGCGTTTTTACGTCAATTATTTTCCTATATTAATTGACGTGTAACATGTCCATGCGATCATAAATATTGAACAGCAGAACGAGGTTCATTCCAAGCCGACATACTGTTGAATTGTCCCTCGACGCATAATTCAGGAAATGCAATTAAATGAAATGATGCGTGTCGATATTAAAATAGGTGTATTGATATGCAAAGTTGTTTCATTAGCGATGCGGGCGGTGGCCCGGCGGGCCCATGGTTTATTCACAAAATTTTGTTCGCTAATCAATAAGATTTGACCCTAATTCGTATAACTATTCAACTGCGGCAACAATGTTCGCTCACAATGGACCTTGTTCATTTGTTTACTCGTTGCCTATTTTAGATTTGTTTCGATCCATTCGGTTACGTTTTTAAACTGGTTAAAATTGTTAACGAGAATATCGTTTTGCGCTTTATGAAACGGTTAATAAAGCGGTATCGAGCCGGCACGAAGCGTACGAGTGTGGTCCGGATCAGAACCAATAATTATCGGCAGTGATTAGATACGAGATAAGCCTCATTCCGCTAATTACTCCCTAAAGCTAAACGAACGAGCGCACTCGGTTTTTGCCAACAACATAATTTAATAATAATATTAACCAGTCCGATGCCATAGATAGGTGCACGGCCTCGAGCGGTTCTCGCTAATACCTTTATAATGTTGTTAATATACGTTTATAAAGAAAACGGTACGCACAAAGACACACACGGAGCGCGTTGTCGCGAGGTCAAAGAGGAATGACCATGTAAACGCGTAATGAAAGCCAGAAGACGCTTCTCACTCGAATCACAGTTGTTCAGAGCTCATTCGCATTACAATCAATTTAAAAACACTCGATGTGTACGAGCGCTATGACATTGCGTCTGGACAAGTTTTCACTGCGTGTGGCGCGACCGTTTGTTTATCGAATAATTCGATAAGAGAAACGGTACGTACTCGGTTGTTGATGTTAGTATCGATCGTTTCTTAACGAGTAGTGCGGTGTTGTGATGTGGCGGCTCGCTCTCAACCATTCGAGTTCGACATACGTATCGTAGCGTCTCGGCTCGCCCGATCTGACCTCGCGATGAATGACTCCCATTAGCATCTCATAGGTTTAATTAGGGATCGACGCATCGGCCGCTCGCCCACGTCAACGCGTCCGCGTGTCGGCGTGTGGGCAATCGAATTAGAAGTGGCGGACAATGGGACCGAACGGAGCGTGCAACCCCACGACAAAACGTTTTCTCGCAATCTTCGATCACCGGATTAAGGGAGTCTCGTCTGACACGTTTTATCTCCGATTGTCCGCACTTAACGCACACTTTACGCGGAGAGCCCCTCGAGAGGAAATTGAAAGCGATCGCTTTCCCGGTCGTATCTTATCTATAGTGTTGTACTAATTAATCGAGTTGTTCATATGGTCGCGGCCAGAGGTAAATAATGTTCGGGTAATGAAGGTTTGCGGTGATTTATCGGTGTGAATAGACAAAAGTGTCGCGGGCGGAGCGGCGGCGATACAATGGTGTGGAATGTCGTTGCGGGCCGGTCGCTCGGCGTCGACGCTCGCTCGTGCGACCCGTGGATGCGGATTATTAATAACTCGCTTCGGTTCGGCACGATCGGTGCAGAGCCGCGAGCGAGTACTGCCATCCTCGCGATTATCGCTCGCCTCCAGCGCCTCCATCTCTACGAGCATGTGTGCCTTACCTCATCCGCGCTAATTTTAATGACTGCATTGACGCATTCCAAATTCGTAATCGACATTTATATAACGTACCATTAATTCTTCGAGCCGCAACAAGTGCATCGATTATATCAATGGCATCAACTTCCCATATTGAGTCGGACTATCGCCATATTCCCAAAGTACAATTCTGGGTAAATATTTTTCACCATTTTCATTTTCCCCACACAAACGTTCTGTCGCTATACAAGGTAATGTTATTATTTTATTTTCATATATTTACCGTTTTTGAGTATTCGCAGATTGCGGCGACGGTGTCCCTCCGGTATCTCCCCTACGATTCGATGATCCCCGCGTCCACAGTAACAATGCATAACAATGGAGTCGACGCGGATTATAACAAATTCCCCAAATTGTGTGGGTTCATATTTTCGCCCAACAATGAGACGAAATCGTGATAACGTCACATGTGCATTGAGTTTACCGCGTTTGGAACTAATTGTGAATATTTCATAATATTGCAATTATACAATGCAACATCTGTCCAAATCGAAGTTCTGTCAACAACAATGTACAAAGTTTTTGTCGCATCTCTATCCAATAGTGATACAGTTGCAATAAGAAGATGATTCTCCAACGGTAACAGTTAATTTGAGGGACCAGAAAAAAACAATGAAAGTGGAAAGGGCAAAGTGTCCCTAGAGGCGTGTTAAACAGAAAATGCATGAAATTACCTTTCACGTTCTGTTGGTACGATAGAAAGAGATGATTTTTTGTCGTATTGCCGAGGTAGCCCTGCGTCTTGTCACGTCCTCGCAACACTAAGAAGCCACTGTGGAGTATTTTAACGAGAAATCTGATTACTTGGCTGTCTTGACATTGGACAATGAATAAGTTCTATTTTCAAACATGCATTTATGATTTATTATAAAAAAAGAAATGAAACGTACATCTTTAGGAATTTAAAATGTGTGATTTGATCAGTTAATTGCGGCTCTTTCAATCAACAGTTTTGTATCAAA
Source organism: Amorpha juglandis (assembly GCA_949126905.1). Taxonomy (NCBI): domain Eukaryota; kingdom Metazoa; phylum Arthropoda; class Insecta; order Lepidoptera; family Sphingidae; genus Amorpha; species Amorpha juglandis. The sequence goes on from OX421376.1 coordinate 7,115,426, forward strand.
TCTTTTTAAGACTGTTGACAATGTATAATAAAAAAGACCGGCATAATTCTGGATACCTCATTTATCGTTGTTGGGCACTATTCTTAGATTGCATTGCGTGCACAATCAGGTGTAGCGAAATCAGTTTGCAGAGATAGGTTAAAGGTAATTATTCAATTGTATTTAGAATGTTTGATTGATACAACAACAAATCTAATAACTGCTTTCATATAAATTGTTAAACTCATGCGGTTCACAGTGTCGCTGGAAACTATCAAATTATGTTTCTTCGTGTTATTTTGCTCGTTGTTGAATGCGTTCAGGTCACGATCTATTTTTTGCGTCACAGTGTCCCCTTATTAAACCGCGTCGTGAATGCCTCGATTCGTTACTAAAACTATAATTAGATGTACCATTTTGTATACGTTTTCAATATATATGCGGTGAAATTATTTACAGATATCACAATGCAGAGATCGTCATTTATTTATTTTTTCAATTGTAAATTGTTAATTTGTTGGACTGCCTCCGTGGCGCAGTTGTATTGCGTATGCGGTAGTCGTGCTAAGCGAAGGTCTCGGATTCGATTCCCGGGTTGAGTAAAGTGATATTGGTTTTTTTTTATAACGGAATGCTCAGTGTCAAGCCCAAGAGAGAAGGATCTATCAGGATTTTGGTACTGTGCCTGGTATGGCGATAGGCTCGTCCCCTATCACTATGGGACGGAAATACGCTCGGCGAAATGTGGGTGTACTGGTTACACCTCTGCCTACCCTTTTGGGGATTACAGGCGTGAGTGTTGTAAAATATTATATATCAACTCTGTTGTTGAGTTCTTCATGTAACATTTAATGCCATACTCAGTGATGTCAATTAAGTTTAAGTATTCATTAGCCGTTTCTTAGATTTCGATTACTTCTTAGAGTCATCAGAAGTTTATTTCTGTAATGAGTAAGTTTTCTTTACTCAGTAACGGCGTATAAAACATTAACTGCTTCTGAGAGTGTTGATAACCGAATTCGATGAAACGTCTTACTGTCAATTAAAGTTAACAGACGTCTCTGAGTTAAGTTTATTAAGTAACATGAGGCCTTAAACATCAATTACTATTCGAGCATTGAAATCGTATTATAACTGCCGAGTGCCATTTACGTAAAAAACATTTCGAGATTTCAAATTTGTATCATTAACACGTTCTAATGCTAATTGTCGAATATTGCGACAAAAACTAGCCGTTTCGTGTCACACTTATTAAGTGGCGCGCCTTTTTCTCAAAATTTAATTATCGGCATTAGGTTGACACCGAAAACGGTCCGGCCAAGAATTAGCTACGTGAACCATTATACGTGAAGTTGTTTGCAAAACTGTTCAACAGTGGTTGGAATTCCGTTTCAATTTGTTCAAAGTCGATAATTGCCGGACGGGCCGACGTTAAAATTGAAATAAATACAAAAAGGCGCATGATTGATTTGATTTTACACTAATGACTCGTTCATACGAGTTCACAATAATAGTGCATGGGGACGCTAAATGGATGACATTATGACCGTGCGTTCAAACGTCAAATATGAACGATGATCCCACATTCGTTCAATACACGATCCACACGCATTCTGAACTCAATGGCCAACCGCGAGTCTTGGACAAAACATCATCTTTGATACAGTCCCGACTCTATCATTTTGACATACATATTATGAATTATAACAGCTTCGACCAATCCGCTTGAACCTTGAACATTGTAAACATATTGTAATAACGTTTAAATTTGGAAACCTAATAAGCTCACGCACGAATCACTAACTACGATCGTGATATTTAAACAACATGATGAAACCGTTAAACCTAAAAAATAAATTAGCAAGAGTGTTCAAAGACAAATAATAAAAGGCAATTCACATGTGAGCGACCACGTAAAGACTATCAAATTATGACTACAACTATTTGAAAATGTATGCGTGATTGTAGAGTTAGCACTCGCTCGGCCAACGAGGTGGGCCTGAAACTTTGCTTCTTCGTATTACAGCGTGGACGGTTAAGTGGCGCTTAGCAATTTACACTTTACTTAATGCCACTTAGGGTTTGAATTTCGCTGGCGTCAAGCGAGAGCGACAGTCAACCGGCAAGTCAAATAGCTTTTGCCAGGTGTCCAGCAAATTGAACAACTAATTAAAATTTGTACTTTACTGCATAAAATTAAATGGAAGAGTGTACGTGTGATCGTAAGGAGTTTAATTAATCAGCTCGCTGACGCAACGGACAGATCGTTTTCTTTCTATTAGTGTCCGAAAGCGGTTTGCCCAATTGATTTGCCGCGCAGCAATAAACAACCTCGGTCTCTCTATTTGTGCTAAGAATTTGAAGTGTTAACTTTCGGATAGACGGATGATTAGCGGATCACTTGTGGCGATTGTTGTTACATAATCGAGCACTAATGGTGTTAGTTGTGCGATGGATTGTGATATAGGTTTTAGCATGTCTTTATCTACAAGGTCTGCAAACTCGCCTCAATAGAGATTGCACTTTGTTTACACATCGAAAGCGAGGAACATCGAGTCAAAGGAGATTTCACCGAGAAATAATTCATATCGTTAGAAAGCAATTGGACTAAATTGTCGTAATAAAATTTTGAAGGTAGCGCCATTAAAATGTGTCAGAATGAGACAATGTGCCCCTAATGATCGCTGGGACCAGCCAGAGAAATTATTTACGCCACACAGCGCGACGACGCTACGAATGTGCATAGACATACCTTAAAGAAGATGTGGAAATCTGGGCAATGACGTAAAGTGAATGGACAACAATAATTACAGTGCACGACAGTGACTCCTTGGTGCGTATCGCCACAACACTAATTATGTCAAACTCGATGGTATAATGTTGGTTAATTTACGGCGTTCTATTTCCAAAAAGTAAACGATTTCATATCTCCTCGCCGAGTGGGACATATAACCGCGTCGTAAGCACGACAATAGTTTTGATAGATCCAGTTCACTAAAGCCTCTATTGTAATAAAGAAGACGATATTCCGAACACATTAAAATTCTCCGTATCGTATAATTACAGATGACACATTTTAACATTAAGACACCCACGCGCGCTCTATGTTGTGGCTTTAAACTTGTATAATTTGTGTTAAAGCCGTAATATATGAGAGTCGAGACCCTCGCATTCGGCGTTCCGTGCATTCGATCGTTAATAAAATTATCAAAATCTAAACAGGTTTTATGAGTATCGCTCGTGCGTCGGTAAGAGTCTGTTTCGGTCCGTCTCTTATGAATGGAAATGGTTTTTGGTATTTTAAGTGTTTATAAAGGTCGTAAATATCTTATCGCCGCGTGATACTTCCGTCGGACGAATTTGAACTTATTTAAATACATAAACGGACGGACGCGCTAACTCGACTCGCGCTACTGTTTCGCGTATGCGTAACGTGAGGTCTCGGCGGCCTCATTGTTTAATTAAATCAATTTTATTCACTGCGGTAATTATCGAAATAGGCGAATTAAGTGTTTTATCTCGTAGTGTTTCTAATATTATTAGTTTTTGTTCGTGATTATCGTGTCGGCGGCGGTTGCTTGCGTCACCAGTGATTCAACTTCGTCAAAACGGTTCGAGTGGCCGGCACGAGTAATTATTCTGGGCACACGTGGACATGGTTTATTGCCGTGCATGGCCTGCCTTACAAGCATACACCTTTTTGTTTAATAGGTTAACGACATGTACACAGTTTTTATTGATCGCGGCCGAAAATACTAAGATGCTGTCGGCTATTTTTGCGGGCGTTTGGACATTTCTTTAAGATCTGAGGTAACCTTGCGTGCTCGGATTTTGATGTTGAAAGATTACATTGATTTAATTTACATTATTCCAATGATAATATTGTCCACGATAACGACTCTTACCAGGTTTTAAGGAAAAGAATGTTAAGAATTCTTACCAGTTTTAGAAATCATCGTCTATTTCTGAAATACAAAAGTGTGACAGTGATAACCTATTACAGATTTGGTTTTGTGATAATTTTTGTTTTGAGTGGCTGAACATGGGATAGACAGACGTTGATGGCAAATCCGTAACAAACAAGATTCCCAAAGCTCATACGATTGTAGTTACAGTAATTACATAGCCTAGATTTAGGATTTGTAGTCATTCAGTATGCGGATCGCGCAATATAAAAATATCCCGATGCGCCACTTTATCGTCTAACATGATAAAAACAGCCGCTGACAGACTTACGTAAGTTTTTATTAAGTCAAGTAAATTTTTTACGTCTCAAAAGGCAAAGAATTTCCTAACACCCGAACACTGAACGGTAACGTCGAAAGACAAACATTTGTCAATAATTACGTAAATTGCGTTTTCAAGTGGCATTATATAAGAGTTGCGATTTACGGCACTCCGGCATTCGCCTGTAAAATGTACCGGCCTATTAAATTTCTTAATTATGGTACCAAAGCCGACTGGATTGTATAACAAAGGTATTAGACCAATTTGTTCGGCCGTTTTTAATATACAAATAAAATCTAATTTAATTTGCCTGATTTATAATAGGAAGTGAATACAAAATAACTTTTAAAATCAATTGTCATAAATAAATCTTATCGGTGACATCAATGTTTTGTTTGTTACAGGTCTAAAAAAAGAATTAAATAAAATTTTATTGAAAAATAAAATTACAAAAATGTAAACAATCATTATGTATTTGTATTTGCATGAAGTATAAGGAAGTGTAAAATAATGTTTCTTAATCATAACATACCCATTATTATAGAGCATGAATAAAAAAGGAGAACACGATTAACTTTAGAAATTAATTGCCTTCACTGTAATTAAGTTTTAAGACAGATAAAATGAATGTGAAGCAAATAAAAAAGTATTAGTCGATTAGAGCAATAAGTAATAGGTTAACTCGCGGCTTTGCTCCGTTAAAAACATACATTTTCATCTTTAAAACTTAAGATAAAGATTATGTTATCACTGATAATATAAGACGAATTATATTCCATGTACTTTGGAGATCACGTATTTAATTTTTGTCAACAGCTACGATATACATAAATGTGATAAATGATAACAATAAAGATGCCTACATTCCAAAGTTTGTACTAAATTTTGTTTTGATAAGAAGCATCTACTATTTCCACCAATTTTAAGCATCATTATAATAATATCCCATAGCTTAACACGGGTTTTCTTTACTAATGAGTGTTGTGGCTTTAGAGCATTACACTGGTTTGATGCAGATTGGCAGACTTTCCTTTGAAATCTTATGGAGAATAATCAGGTATGCGAGTGGAATAAGAGCAGGTGTAAGAGAAAGAGACCAGTAACTATTTGTATAGTAAGATATTTATGATGATATACATGTATGAAGAATATTATGACAGTAAATGAGGCCAAGCGATGACAGGCGTTGCTATATACGCGTATATGTATATACCGATACGACATTATCTTATAAGATCTTTTTTTATTTTGAGATTCCACTAAAAATATAAATTATCAATCCACAATGGCTGTAAAAAAACACAAACATCCCGATTTACTACTATTAGGATTTAGATTCGACAAAATCGGTTACGACATCGCCTATTGCGTAAAACCGGTAGCCGAATAACCAACGAGGGCATTTGTATCGATACGATCTAACCTTGAAGTTGTATGTGACCACATGGATTTTATGAATGGATCACTTGAATATGAATGGGCAATGCCTATTTCCATTGCACATAGATGTTGTGATTTGTGTTAAAGTTCCGGGAAAGTTTGACGACTGGTTGGTTTGCTTTTCTTTTATCGTTACGAAATGTCTCATTACCCCAAACGGAATACCTTTTGGACAATTTAAATTACTTTTCTACTATAAAAATTGTTTTGATTGATATTTGGTGAAGATGTAGCAATTTTTTTTATTTGATTGAATGACGAGACGAGCAAGGCGCTCGTCTGATGGTAAGCGCCACGCCTGCCCATAAACAGAAGCAACATCACACAGAAATTTGAATTATAAACCACTGAATGGCACTGAACTACGCTCGTCACCCCGAGACATAAGTTATTAACACTCACAATGCCCAGTTTCACTGACTTCAATGTCCTTCAAACCGAAACACAACAGTGGTAACATACTACTTAGCGACAGGAATAAACTTATTATGGCTGACTCAATAACAGCTCATTATGCTGATTTTGAATCTATATTCACAGATTATCTACAACATTAATGCCCTTTTTATATCGAAACGGCAGTGTTTTTATTCGATAGCTATTAATTAAATTAAATGTTTATTTGAATGGCTTTAATCTATGAGTAAATTAAAGAATTCGCGTGGGTGTATTTTTCTAAACCAGTACCTATTACGATGTCCTTAATGAGACGATTTGGATGATCTGTATCTATTTTAGAGAAAAATATATGTTCTACGTGAATACATATTTATATGATGTGCCAAAAATATAAGATCGTGAATATTATATTTAGAATGTATGCTAATGAGTTGACTGCTAATGAGTGACGACTACAAGAAGGCTTTACTTTTATTTTGAGATATAAACTGCATCTCACTTTTTAAAAACACCCTCTAACTGAACAACCCTTACCATGAAACGCAAAAGTGAAAAATAATTACGTATATCACCAACAATGGCGAGCCACAAGCCAGCGGTCAATTTCACTATGAAAGAAAGCGGGGTATACATGAGTTTCGACAAATGAGTGCTCAGTAGGAGCGATAATGACTACCAAGTGGGACGTGTAAAACCGGTAGTAAGGCCTATCTCTCACCGTTACTTGGCACATTCTGCTTTATAAACGATGCGGTAACACTGTTTTCAATCGACAACAACATTTAATTAATTTTCTACGAGATTATGGACGGTATATCATTCACATCTACCGTCCAGTCATAATAATCAACCGGACAGACTTAATTATGATTGGTTAAGTCATGGAATAGTTTCGGAGTGAATGCCGTCCGAGATTTTAATTAATAAATTAACGTTGATAGTTTTAAATGCCTTTTTCGTCACCGGAGATTAATTTTATGAGGTCATTCGGCCAGTGCGAGCAAGAGGTTGGGAAGTGGGGATCTCGATTCGCCAAGTATGAAACGAGTACGGAAAATTAATTAGTATTTCCCTTTGTACCGAAGATGGATGGTGTGGGCCAATTGGAACGCGCGACTTCCAATTTCAATAATATGCCACTTAATTTCGAGTCACGTCATTGTTATCTCCACAATGGTAATTTTGTACCGATTAAGAGGCCGGTTTATTTCCACACAACTAATTAATATACATCTCATAATAGAGCCTTGAACTTTTGATCATACAGCGGTGGACAATGGCGCTAGTTATGTATCTTTACTTACACAAACGTTACAATCGCACGGACTTACAGACGCGCCTATCTAAGTAATTAATCGTAACTTATGATTGATTAAACACATTAAACTCGGACACGACTCCCATTTGAATATTATATATTAAACGGATGACATAATGCTTAATACAATTTTAATCTGAGTTATTGCATAAAAGATACGACACATTTTATTTTGGAAACAATATGGGCGTCTCATGCATAAAACATTACATGATAGCTGATTCTAATGGGAAACGTATTAGGAATTTATGTTAAATATAACAACAATAGTTTAATTGTAGAAATCGTTCGACTAAGAACGTTATTTATGTTAATAACTGACAATAAAATCATGAATAAATGTAAATGACGAGATGACGCTATTAATGGGCATAACTAAACGCGTGCAGAAACGGCACCCGTCTCGGCCGCTGCCAAATGAAGTACTGACAATATTTTGTTAAGGCAAAAAGGTAAACAAGCCTATTTATTTATGGTCGCTCAGTGGCGCGGTGCTCGAGTGGGCTTTCCTTTACGCGCTCGCGCCCGGACAACGCGCGCTCCTCAAACAAATGCTAGTGATGCGTAACGCAAACTACCATGTCGATGTTTGTCCGGCGACTCGGCGACTCGACCACTGCAAACACTGACACTCGATATTTGTCCAACTCGCGAGCTAATGGCGTGAGGTATCCGACAGCGTGTTTACTGTTGTAAAATTCACACGACAAAGCTACTGTAATCGACGGAAAATATTTACGAGCGATATACATCGCAGCGTTAGAATCAGAATTAACAAATTAGGTACCCACATGCATAAAATATAAGGATGGAACAGGTATAACTTGACCAGGAACGGCTTTAAAATAAAATAATAAGGCAAAACGAGAGAAAAAAGGTACGTGAAGCCATAACTTCATTTTGAATTCCGTTCGGTTTGTTCCCGTCTGAGGCTGAATGCGCGCAGCAGGGGGCGCCATCGTTCTCACCTCGCGATGCGAGTGGTAGCCGATCTTTAATAAGTATCGATAAAATATGTCGATAAAATATGAATATTTATAAATATTTTCAATACTTACCTGCGCCTTCCGCCCGTACTCTATGTATGTAAAGCATTACGTTTTGGAAGAAAGCTCAAAGTGGCAACTGTTTAGTGAGTTAAACTAACCGCTATTAAAATTGATTAATAGCTATCAAATATAGAAGTGTTCGTTAAAACTCGATACTTACTTCTATTGGATATCATAAATCTGACTATCACAATAATGTTATGGTCAGCCGCCTATTGATACCACTATTAACACTAAAATGGCAATAAATATGCATTGATTGTAGGTGCATGTACTGTCAAATATGTATTTAGTGCAGAACAAGTTTACAAATTCAATCCGGATGAATAATTCGCTTTTATATTAATAGTACACAAAGTGTCTCGGGACAGCACTAATTAATCTCTTGATGGCATTTCACATTAATTAACGACTCTACATCGACATCGTTTGAAATTCTATCTTATATCGTTTAATACAGATACCAATATGCTTTGCATATTTCGTGTAAGTCTCAAGTAACGTTATACAGACAGCCATAGTGTGAGGTCCACTTAATTCGGAGCTATTTTTCGTTTACAAAAGCTTTAACTATGAGAGAATACACAAAAATTAAATGTCATCTAACAATAGCCAGTGCTTAATGTAAAGTGTAGTTTACATGATATGATCTAAGAGCCAAGTTTTCCGTGAGACACGAGATTATTTAGTTTTTTCAACACTATTTAAATGACGTCTTAATGTGGTCAAAAACAACGTACGGACGGGCATTAGTTGTTACGTATATAATTGTCATGGCAGCCGCGTAGCATTACGTGGATATGACAATTAAACTGACATTTAGACGGCACAGACTTTTTATTTTTATATGTCTAATGAAGCAGTTTTATACTAAAAAGGATTTGTTATTTTATAATTTTATTTGCGTATAAGGTATGTATTTGACTGCGGGGCACTAACATTAATTTATTGGTTGCACAACTACGATATTTTTAGATTAAAATTACATAGATACTTATATAAGCTCACAGTTGCAACTCTGAACAGGTAGACAGAGATATAAAGTACATTCGCCGACCTTAGTTCCCATGATGTGATTGATAGTGGCGAGTTTTTGGCAATATCGGGCAAGAAATTTTACTCAAGAACTTAACGATCAATGACGTTTAATTATTACTAAATATTCATTTACATACATCTTTGTATTGTCCTTATTTGAATTTAACGTTAAAAATAAAATCTACTCTGATCAAAATTATTCAGTGTTAAAATTAAAAACGACATAATTAAAGTAAATAAAGATAAAACAGTAGGGCAAAACAATAAAGTATATGAATTTATCATCCGGCATGTGTAATTATTAATGAACAATAAAATAATATAACACCAATTAGGATACGATAAAAAACGGTATAATTAAGATAATGACGTTAATACCTTAGACCAGTGGCGTGATCTGTGACGTTTCGGTTTTCACCGTTGTCATTCATATTATCATTGTAAGTCTTTCATATTTTTGTAAGTACTCAGATACAGTTAGATCTCTTGGTATTAGGCGACTTCGTACATTGGAGAGGTCAGCTTATAGTGTTCGATCTTGATTCTTCTTGCTTTTTTATAAAATACTTGTCAGTAACATAGGTAACGTAGGGTAGTAAACGAGGGACTGACTTATAAAGGTCCTCGGCAGTCTGCATTGGAAACACGAATATTGTTTTCATATTTAATAAACTATAAAACCCTAAAATTACCAAGGCACATAACTCTAATCTTATGAACTATATTGTATTTGGTATCTATTATACTGCCTGATATTTAAAAAAATATGACAGGCAACAGCCGCATCCACATTCATCCTACCGTAATCAAAACGTGATTGTCGCTTCCAAATAATGTTATTTAATTGTGTTGGCCAGTGTTGACGGCACGACAATAATTACTTACCTCCGCCATCGAAAATGTTATTAAAATGCGATTAACATGCGCTCCGTGGCTCAGTTAAATACCTGAACGGTATAAATATATTTATTACGTGTAATTTTTATATAATTTCCGTCAAACTATGAGAACTTCATGTTTAAAGGTATAGTTCTCGTCTATATTTATGGCCGCTCTGAAATTAGCTAATCTGAAATTAGCGGCGTAGCAATTATCTTCCTGAGACTTAACCGTGACTCGAGGCGTAGAGCACGGGAGAAGTGACTAACTTCACAGCAGCCATAAAGTATGACGAGAACTATACCTTGATTCACGTGAAAGTTTTACAAAAGAGAGTATTCAGTCAAACATACGTCTGTTTGAATTAATAACTAAGAAGAGAGACTAGGTGATGAAAAGAGTTGAGGCTAATATTATTATGGTAGTAGCCTTTTTTACCGGTTAAAAAACAGAAGTATTGTTCTGGATTCAACGCGTATATTTTTTATATTTTCATTTATTTTTAAGAAATAGCAGCTATAGCTCATCAGGAAGTGGTACAAACGTTCTATCGAGACAAAAGTCACAGGTTCGAAATCAGTCTAAGAGCATGTACCTCTGACTTTTCTATGTTATGTGTATCTTAATTGTTAATTATGACTTGCTTTAGCGGTGAAGGAAACATTGTGAGGAAACACACTTAAGAAGTTCTCAATAAGAATTTCGCGTGTGAAGTCCACCAAGTCTAGCTGTTCTCATTAGTAGAAGAGGCCAGTGCCCAGCAGTGGGACAGTATAAGACTGGGTTGGTATTATGATTTCACTAAAAATGAGAGCAAACGATTATGGATAATTATTACATTAAGATTATACAGTTTAATAAAAACACCTCAAGCGACTTCAAGTAGATCTTACAGGTAAAAAATCTGCCTCACTTTTATATAGCCCATTAAATAAGTAACCACACCTGTTCCCAACAAAAAGGTGCGTTTTGAGGCGGGAATATTTTCTAAAATAATTATCTTGGATATCTTTAGCGGCAGTCGTCGCCCGGGGGTACTATTGTTTTAAGCAAATTTTTATTGCTTTTGGCAACCCTGAACAATGGAGGCCGGGAGGGTAATGTGGTGAGGATGCTGCGCTCGCATGAACCCGAAGGACATGCGCTCTTAAACTTTTTTAAGCCTTTATTACGCATTTTTATTTTGATTTTGCAGTGAATGATTTTGCATAAGATTAAGATAATTTCGTGTACACTATGCCTTAATTTTGTGCAGTTGAATTAAAGCTCGAAATAAATTTTAAATTTATAGAATTGTTAAAGTAAATCTAGTAAGAAACTAGTTTAAAGTGCATGGTTTTATCACTTAAATGTTTTAATGTATAATTTCTTACTAAAGGCGAAGGTAACATTTTCAACAGGGAGTTGACATTGGTTGTTACCGATTGCACTCAATAATAATAATAAAAAAAAACATATATTTTTCACTTACTTATGTCAATAGTACAAATTAAACTGTAGAATACAAATACATATACAAAAACTTTATTGTATAACCAATAATCACATAAAATAATTTAGCATAGGACTACTTAATGTTTTTACAATGACCGCTCTTATCGCAACGAGCGATCTCTAATAAGAATAAGAATCTGTAATACTTATATATTTTAATATATATGTATAAGTATTTTGCTTTTTGATACGTTACTTCATTCTTAAAATTTAGTATCTGGGTGTCTAATGGTCCATTTAAAGATCACTTTAATATCAGAATATGCAATCAAGAATTATATGAGAAGTAACCGAGTGTAACACAAAGCAACTTTCAGTTTTACATTAGTGAACATGAAGGCCGATAATGCATTCTGAACAATTAACCGACTAGGAAGAACACAGGTACACCCACAATTTTGTTATTAAACAAATGTCTCAGGGCCACTCTTTTATTACCTATGCCTTTATTATTTATTTTTACACCATTCGACTCGATACGTAACGAGGTCTAATATTAATGTGTAATTAAATCATAAACAAAGATAAAGATCATGTACAAAAAACGCCGCTCCGCACGCTAATCTATGGTGATTTACAATTACTCGTAATTACAGTATTACCACTCGACTATTTAATCAAGAACCTTTGCGATTATTCAAATGTTGTGTTTCAGAGAGCTTCTTATATTTGTCGATCCTTAATTGCCGGCAATTTTAATTATCAATAATTTTCGTTTCAATTTATGGCATCGTTCACACACAGCAAATTAATGCTGATTACATTTTATTGTTCTAGAAATTATTGATTGTAATATAATTTTGTATGAATCTAGCGCTTGTTGCGCAATATCTGGGTTTTACGAGTTGAAGTTTTATTTGCATAATGCAATTTTGATGATAAGAGTTCTGTGCAATTGCAATTTTGCAGTGGTGCCAAGAATAGATGCAAAGTTAGGTTTTGTTTTGTAATATAGTTTTTGTCTCTCATATAATTGTAAAAAAATATTATTATTTTTGTTTGAACTTGGATGACTTTTCCCTGATGGTAAGCTCCACGCCAACCCATAAACATCGCCCAGAAATTTGAACAATAGCATGGCACTGCCCTGTGCACATTATCCCGAGATATAAGAAGTTTCATAATACGCAGTGATTTTTGCGGCTTCTAAATCTAGTAACAACACACCGCCTAACAATGTCAACAAATAACATAATATTTCATTATTATCATGTTTCAGAACGCAAGTATTAAAATATTATTTAAAATTCAATCAAATCCAACGCGAATTATTTCCCTTAAACGAGACATTTGATTGACTTGCATACGTACATAAATTCTAAGTAAACGATAACAACTATACCGTGGCATAACATATAATATAAATTCCTGAAATGATTCATAAAATTGATAATACATAAACAATTTATCACCGACGATGACGTCAATAGGTTTTCAATGTACATCGACCCTTAACACGCCGAGATCATGTTTTGTGCTGCATCATAGTTATTTCTGTACACAACAATAAAAGGGTCCATTTATAACGAGCCTTACAAATGTCCACCACAATTGCAGCAAACACAAAACTTAATTAAAGTGACACTGCGCATGCATAATGAAATGATTCATATGCAATCGAGACGCGAAATTAAGCTGGGTGTACAATGTAGGCATGCATACGTGAGAAGTTATGAGCTGAGACCTCATGGGACGGCGGAGGACACTACCTACCCCTTTACTTATTCGTCCCTGTGAATTTGTCAACTAAGGATTATTATTATACTAGCTTTTGCTCGCGGCTTCGCCCGCGTGATCTGCTTTTCCCGGGATGAAAAGTAGCCTATGCCTTATTCTGATGTATAAGCTATATTATTGTAAAGTTTCATTAAAATCCATTCAGTAGTTTTTACGTGAAAGAGTAACAAACATACATCCATCCATACTTACAAACTTTCGCGTTTATAATATTAGTAGGATAAGCCGGTAAACGAGCAAGTGGGTCACCTGATTGTGAGTGATCTCTACCGCTCATTAACATCCACAACCGCTAAAGATTGCTGGATGCATTGCCGACCTTAGAGGAATGGGATTGTGAAAGGTAAGGGGGGATTTGGGCATCCACATATCTTACGGTACGAAATGAAAAGCAAGCTGTCACTTCTCGTCAGTTTTCTGTGGTAACAACCCGGTACTGCTGGCACATTTATGATGTAGAGACAAAGTTATACCATGGGTCCAGCATTTCCAGCAGCTATTAGTTTGAAAGTAGTTAGGGACCATCATACACAACATAAGGTTAAATGTCACACTTACAGCTGGAAAATGAAGGCAGAGAAGCAACTAGTGCACCCACAGATCTCCGATCCCATTTCCGTCCCATTGTGTGATATGAGGTCACAATACCTGGCACAAATTCTATCACCGCAAACACAAATTGCGATTTGAATTCAAGTCCTTATCGGTTTCTCAGCCAATGACCTATCATCATATCTTCGCAATTATATATTTGAAAGATAGTTTTTTTTTAAACATAAGGATATCATATATTGAAATATTGTTGATAATGATTCCTTTGTCTTAATAAGTTTTCTTCGATATGTTAATAAATGTCAATCGGCGCATTCCGATACTAGTTTGTAGACAAACTAGTCGGGATTGAACTATGAATATTCGTGTGCATTCGATTAATTCGGTTTCGGAACGCGCTACGCTTTTAGACGTATAAAAGCAAATTTGCATATAAGTTGTCGTTTTTTATGAACAACATGGATTAAGACATTTAAATACAAAGATGTACAATTTACTGGTAAGTACGAGGTGATAAGTCCCTCGCATGCGAGAGGCCGTCTGCAAGCAACAGTGTGTAGCACTTTTGTTTCGGTTTGAAGGACATTGAAGCCAGTAAAATGACTGGGCATTATGAGATTTAACATCTTATGTCTCTGCGCAGTTCAGTGCCATGCAGTGCTTTGTAATTCAAAGTGCTGTGTGGTGTTGCTTCTGTTTGTGGGCAGGCGTGGCGCTAGCCATGAGGCGAGCGTCTTGCTCGTCATTTGCTCAAATTAAAACAAAAAATATGAAAAAAATGACACTGGTTATAAAATATATGTATAAAAATAGATGGAGTACATATATAGATACTTCAGTTCCTCCTGCGACTGTGACTGCATGTTCCTCTCGCAATTGATTGACATGCGTAAATTGACAGACATACTGTGCGGTAAAAATTTAATTATTTATGTACCGTATTGTTTTTTTCTATGCAAGGAATGAGAATAGATCCTAGCGACTGCATCTGGATTGTTATTAGTTTTAATCATACGAATTGGATTAGTGATATGGGTTTATTTAATCATTTGAAATATATGATTTTACATCAAAATGCCGGCTTTGTGAGTAATACTAGAAAACATTAAGGATCTCGACGCACCAGACGCCTACGATATCCATTTTAAATCATAAAATTTTTCCCATACAAATATTTGAAAATAGAACATTGTCAGCATCTGTTACGTTGTAGTACTACTTACTCATAACAACGACAATTACAATTCATAAATAGAAAATATTGCCTTGGATTGACGTCATGTCCGCGTAATACCTTGCATAATAGATGCTGTGACATTTTAATGACACTTTATAAATCCACGATGTGCCCGCATCAAACACGACTCAGACCTTGTGAGGCGAGGCGAATTAATAAGCGCCAATACGCTACGGTTGCTACGCGCGACTTTCATTTCGGTGGCGCTAGCAATTCGCGTTTTAAACAGACCAATAAAAATTGAGCGGCACTTTTGCCTAACGCACGCTGTTCGATATTTAAAGTTGATAGTTTTGTTTTATACGTTTTTTTATTACTTTCAAGTTTTACTACCAACTAATGAAGATATAACATTATACATTTTGGTGTAAAAGAAAAATAAATTGGAAATCGACTGCATGCGGCCAGTACCCTGACATTTACTCAAAAAATAATTTTTATACCATTTATTTATAACTTTTTTTTTGTAATTAGACCAATAATGCCATCGAAATCGAACATTGTCGTGTCTATAACATCGTAGTGTAGCGCGAGACTAATGCTTGGTGAACTCTAATGCGTTAACGTAAACTTAACGTGTACGTCCGCGCGTTCGCTACCTCTGAACAAGGGAAGTGTTGTCTTGTAGCCAATGACCGTTTATCGCTCAAGTGCCTATCGATTATTTAATAGCAAACATTGTAGATAACGTTTTGGGGTACTATCGCTAATTATTGGAAGATAACAAGGTTTATTACTGAACTGGAGTGGGTCGACAATATACTTAATCTAGCTAGCCACAGATAATGTGATGGGGAATTCATTGACGGAAATAAATATTAGTAAAAAAAGCGGTTACTCGCTAACTGCGCTTCTCATTTCGCTGATATTTTATGCTTTTAAGTCAATGTGTCATTTTTTTATCTTATACAAGCCGTAAAAAATGAACAGTTCATTTTTTTCCAAAAAAAATATTTCCGACACCAATGCTACAGGGAAACGTAAACCTTGATTTTTTTATTTAAGTGGGTTGAAAATAACACGCAATTTTTCATATAATCCATATAAGCTTTAATTGTCCATCTTACTATGGAAGATATATTTCATATTTGTTAATAAACAACCTACTAAATTTAACCGAAAATGTAAATTAAATTGTGTTTATAAACATTATTTTTTAACGAAATTTCATTGAAAATCGCATCATGGTGTAGGTGTTATGAATGAATAACGTAAGATAGCACCCACTAGTTAGTTTCCTTAAAAACATTGATGGCTCTATGAATGTTAATTTTGATCCAAATTATTGAAACAACCTAACCGCCAAAAATCACGACGTCAATTAGAAATAAAACTGTCATTTCTAAATGGGTAAACACTGCTAAACCATCTCGATTAAACAAAAAAAAAGTTTTTTATATCCATTTGTTTAGGCGCTACGATGGCACAGATAGATACAACGACAGACAGGCAAAGGACCTAAGAAGAGCCCGGAATTTTCAAATTTAGAACACTTTTCTTGTGCGTCGGGAATTAAAAACAAAAATTTAATTATAGAATAACCCTACCGTCAGTTCGAAATTGCATTATATGTTTATATTCCATATCAGTACTGATAAATAGGCAATATACAAGGGATTATGATGTGTTATCTAAGACAACATCTAGTCGTTAATTTGTATTAAAATGCAAAATCATGACGATGTGTAAAATAAATTCCATTTCATTCATGTAAGGTGTAAATATTTCCTTCATTTTTATTAGGTGTTAAAAGCGACTTATTCAGGCAATGCGGACCGACATAAAACGATATGCGGATGGCCGGTCTGAAGTTAAGTTTAGGAAATGGCAGAGCAAGGCTGTAGACAATTTTGTCTACAGGATGAATGGGGCGGCTCGACCGGGTGATTGCGGCTGTCTTGCAGAAAAACTGATATGATATAGCAGCTTTCTGTTGCAATTCGGTGAGTGTGATATATATCCGGAGGCCCAACTCTCTCCTTCTGTTGCTTCTATCAGTCGAGCAAATTGCTCGTCTCATCGTTCAAGCAAAAAAATATCTTTAAGAGTATGAAACGATGATACATGCGATGCGTAATATTTAATTACATAGCAAAACTCAAATTAATTGATACCTAGAAATTTATTACTCAACGCCGCATAGATATAATTAACGATAACGTTTCATTAATCATCAACGTTATTCGATTTTTTTATCACAATCATCAAACTCGCTAACTATAGGTTATGATTTCCTTAAGTTTTTCGAAACATTTTTCCAGAGACACGCGAAGTACGAACGAGTTTCGCTCAGTCGGTCGTAGTACGGAATAAGGACAATGGTACGAGGCAAGTTCGACGGCTGGCCTTGAAGGAACCAGTCGGTCTCGTCCGAAACACCTCTGGGCAATTATTCAATAAAACAAAAGCACCCAACGCGCCACGTTTACGCCACACCGATGGATATGCTCGTCGAAATTAATTTTGCGTTGTAATTAGCGAATTTCACCTGCGTGCAAATTGACGCTTGGAAATGTTTAAAAATTTTATATTGATATTTTGCACTTTCGACTTAACATTTCAAGGAAATCGGTTATAAAGACGCCCCAGACCTTATAAAACATTTTGGAGAATTAATTTCGAAATGTTTAAATTAAAGTGACTACACTTAAATGTATGCGGATGAGGCCGTACGCGTACAAACATTTCATTATTTATTATTTAAATATTCCGTTCAAACTCACATAAAAGCGAGTGATACTTTTAATAAATAACAGTTTTTCGTTAAGCACACGCTCATTTTAGATACGTGTTAAGTATATGCATTATTTATGGGCATGTAACATGAGTTAGATAAGCCAAACGACTTTACATACAGACTCAAACTCATTCTATTATACACGCACGTGCGCAACAAAATGAGCCCTATTATCAAACTAAAGAGAGCCGAGCGCCGCTGAAAATGTACCACGAAATTCGATATGACATATGGTAAGTCCTTTATAGTACTCATCGTCTCTCCCGAAGGCATTGTGCGTGCTGGAAGCGAGCCGAATATTTCAAATGCAAATCGTGATAGCAATATGAATGTAATAGTTTGTCGTGGCTTGCGCACGCGCCGACACCGGAAACAAATTATCATACCCATATAAAGCACGTACGAAATCTAAGAAAAACTTATTGATGTCACTCAACTGATAAATTGCGCTAAACGAGAAAATGGAACTAGAAAGTGGACGGTGTAATGTGTTGAGCATACAGCCGCCAGTTTGTACAATAAACAAGTCGGAACATTTGGTCACCACTCGGCACTGCCATAGGAATTTATCTTATCATTCTCGAATGGTAACGGTCGACGACGTTTCCCATTACTTTGTTTTTGTATTCGTTAATTTGTCAATATAATATTTCGCCGGCGACAGAACGGCACGTACCGACTCGTCATTGTCGGTCGCAGCGTTGAAAATTCGGAAATCGATTTGTTTGCCGCCGTCGTGTTTGTTGACATTCGATTTAAACCCGTAGTGATGTGGAGCGGAAAATGGGGCAACACTATGAATTTGAAAAATGATATAACGGACACGGGATCGGTGAATATAGGTGAATGATTTGGGCCACTCTTGAATGGACGGCACGTGCAGATTTGTAACGGTGTTGCTTTGTTTTTTTTTAGCAACACGGATGGATTTCGGACCTGTTTTTGAATTTGCACCCGTAGACTGCATAATAACGGGCGACCTAAAAAGCGACAACTTGACAAAACCGATATGGGGGCCGTTGGGCTCATTTCGAGGATGTTATGCACCGGGGGAATCGGATGGAACTTGTTACGTTTCGAGGCCTGTTTCACATTGTCCAATTCAATGTTAACACCCAGAAAGTACCACTTTTAACCCGCGATAAAAAAGGGGTTGTTAAAAGTTTGATCCCTTTGCCTGTCTTAGGGTGTATTCTGTTTTTTGTTTGAAAACTGGTTTTAGCAAGATGGTTTTTACCTACGTTTCTAGAAAATCTGTTCAGCTGTTTAAAGTCAAATTTCTGTGAGACAGTGGTTACAATCCGAACGAGCCCATTCATGCTGTAGACGAAACTACTGTGGGGGTCTACCACGAAGTTTTCAGTTAGACGCGATTTATTTGCTTTTCATTTGATGAAGATTGCCCGAAGATGGAAAAATAGGTTCTAAATGTCACCTGCTTGTTTAGATGAATAACATTTTCACAGAAAAACAATATTATTTAATGTTTTCATCTAAATAATGACTAATTTATGAATTTGGAAAACAGTTATAAAACAAACCGTTAGGTACGTTTTGCGTCATTTTATTCGAATGACCTTTCCGTCAGATTTACAACGGTCAAATGAATATGAACTACAGCAGACAATTATGTTTGACCCTAAATTAAAGCATTGTATGTGACACGGATCACAGATTGCATTCATACATTTTTTTTTATTTATTGAATGACGAGACGAGCAAGGCACTCGCCTTATGGTAAGCGCCACGGGCCATGAGCGCGTTGCCGACTTAAAGAAAAGGGATAATTAGGGATTGGGAAGGGGAGGGTCTCCGGATATCTCACTCACCATACGAAATGCAGCAGCAAGCTTTTACTCTGTGAGACAGTGGTAACGATCTGGTCGAGCCGGCCCATTCATGCTCTAGACTAGACAAAACTGTCTACAGCTTGGCTCCACCACCCAAGATCATTATATCTCGTTATGTCTCGGAATGACAAGCGCAGTACATTGTCATGCAGTACTTTGTAATTCAACGGTTTCAGTGAGTTACTAATACCTACAGGCAGGTGTGACAAACCATGCGGCGAGCGGTCTACTCGTCTCGTCTAGTTAATTAAAAAAACCTTCGAACTAAGCAATGCACATAACCTATCAACAGATAAACAAGCGTCACAGAAGTATTATTATCTGTTATGAGATGTATGTTAAGACGCCATTGTCGCGTAATGCTATGTATTTAGGCGAAATGCCATCGTCCCGTGGGTCGCTGACATGATATCGCGGATTGTTTTTAAATTTATTCCGCTGCAGATTTATGCCACTTACTGTAAATTCTATTTCTAATAGCTATATGGATATAAAAAAGATATGCGCTGAATTGAGAACTTCCTTCTTTTTTGATGTCGGTTGTAATACACAAGACTGGTACAATTTTGTTGAAAGTAGTCGATTTTATAGACTATAAGTAAATGAGTCTGACAATTAGTCGCGTATTTAAAAAAGTGAACCTGCATGTATTTGTATTAAGTAAGATTTTTATGTAACAGAGTGACGTGACGAGCAGGACGCTCGCTTGATAGTACGCTCGCCTGATCATAAAAAGATGCAACATCATTAAGATCATCAAAAAAAAAAAAGAACTTTAAATTGCAAAGCACTGTATGACCGCACTGCACTCATCACCCTGAGACACATGTTAAGTCTCATAATGTCCAGTAATTTTATAAATTTAAGTATTTCTTATATAACAATATAGGTATGTTAAGGCGAGGTCGCACATCAACATCAAAAATACTGTTTTTAAACTTTGCGTATGGCGAAAGGAATGCAATTTACTGACGCAAAAATATAGTGTATTATTATAGAACAAGATTTTGAACAAAATGTGAACCAAAATAGGCTTTTAAAACTAGTTTAGTGTAAAAAAAACTATATTACCCCAAAAAAATGTATTTTGAATGACAACTAAATTTTTTCAGAATTTGATAAATCTAAGAAAACCTTCAACATTCTCACCTCAGATCTATGCAGTTATGTACGTGCTTTAGTTCGACTGAGTGACAAAGATCATGAAGAAATATCTAGAACATGTGATATGTTGATAGCCTCTATGGCAATGTGAGTCAATAGGTAGTTGTAAAACTAGAGTCCCGCGCCGAGACAAAATTAAATGTTTCTGTGATCCAATATTTGTATTGATGTTATGAGACCGAAAGTATCTCGTAGTTAATACCCAAACAAGATAAAAGTATCCTACTGTGAGATCAGGACTATGTGCCTCACTGAGTGTTATTTATCGAATTTAATCAATCTATGAATGTAGACACGACATTTTTAATGACTCAACCTCATCCGATGTTGTGGTTTATCTTTTACGATATCCATTACTGCGTATGTTTCAAATCAATATTAAAATTCAAAGGAAATTATTCAATGTATAAAGCGTTATTAATGTTAATGGGTTTGCAGACATCTCTTTGCTTGTAAAAATATTTCTCCGATGTGTAAATCTAATGTCCGGTTGAAAAAGGAAACATCAAACGAAATGGCGGAATTGATTTATAGTGTAAATTGATAACAGACGCTGCTTAATATACATACATACTTATTGGACTAGTGGCTACGTACTAAGGCGGAGAACCGAGATGTCCTGGATACAATTCCATGAAAATACGCAATAACATTTTTTTTATTTTATTTTATTTTAACCCACATTAAGTTGAAATTGTGATATTGAAAAAAATGGTTTATTTTGCTAAATTCATTAGATTTAATTAGGTTAAATTCTGTAACCTTTTTTAATCATAAATGAAACACTCCCTTTGAACAATATTAAATCATAAATGTAAGTTAAGGTACATATATCTCAACTTTTAAGTGTTTTATTTTCGATTCGAAAAATCACACATAAATTGCCCGGGATTGGAATTTGTGCCCGTTATGGTGATAGTCTCGCCCCCTTTCACATTAAGGGATGAAAATAAGTTCTACCAAACCTGAGGGTGGAAGTTTTAGCCTTTGATGATAAAGGCGTGAGGTTATATTAGTTAAGAGATTTGCATTCTGGCGGTTTTTATGCAGAAATTATTGCAAGCTTTAAATCTTTTATGATCAGGAGATATTTTATTCATACGATTAAAGAACCATTAGTATAATGTCTAGACTGGAAAAACAAGAATGAAATAACAGTTGCTAATGGGTAGGCGACATCTTATCTGATGGGCAGACCTGGTTATACCTATTACACACGGAGTACAAGATCCAGGCTTCTAATTGGTAAGCGTCAGGAGCTTGTCCATCCTTACATATCTGTGAGCCTGGTACAAGCTTTGATAGTTTTCTAAAACGATGACAGATTTGGGGGGAGCAGATCTAGGCTTCTAACCGGTAGGCGTCAGGAGCATGACCCTCCTTACATTTCTGTGAGCCTGGTACATGCTTTGATAGTTTTCTAAAACGATGACAGATTTAGTTTTGTCTCCATACATCGAGTAGCCAGTAGTGGAAACTATGATAAAATTGATGGTATGAATAATTTTACATCGTACTGGCTGTCCCTCGCGATTTCACCTGCATGTTACTGCCCTGCTCCCATGGGTCATAGTGTGATATATGAAACCTTCCTCCTGAATCACTCTATTACCGAAAACTGCATTAAAATCCGTTGAATATTTTAAAAGATCTAAGCGAACAGACAGCGGAAGCGACTTCATTGTATACTGTGTAAAGATTAGCCAAATCGAAACTAGTTTTCGAGCGATTCTTTCCTTCTTTACAATATGAATTACTATTTTAACACTACGGCAATAGTCATTTTCTACGAATTCCAAAACGGTGAACGTATTTATAACTCGTATTGGACCTACAGGCCTTCATACTAAACTAAACCAAACATGTTGTGGGGGGCGTCGTGTTATGATTAAGCAGCCTCGGGCTAGCCCTCCTGATTAATTGCTGATGTTGAGAGATAAGCTCCTACGTATGCTTATACTTGTAACTCCAAAGAGGTGGGCAAAGATGTAACTAGTGCACCTGCGGCTCGCCCAGCCTATTTCCGTCCCATGATGTGATTGCCGGCGAGTTTATCGCTACATCGAGCACAAATTGCAATATAACAAGCTATATTTGTGATTTTTAAAACACAAACACTAATTGTGATTGCCCCAACTGGTGTTTGAACCGAGGATCAATTGGTCAGCCTAAGTATGCTACCACTAAATCAATGAGGCGGTGTCTCTTAATAAATACTTTTAGCACTAAATAAAACATGCGTGTTAAAGAATGGCGCAAAATAAAATCATCAAAGTATGATATTGGATAAAAACTGAATAACTAGGTATATAGTTATAAGTAGGTAGTAAGAAAGTGTAGCTTAATTTATCAGTTGATCTGAACGTTCCGTCACCGAGGCTTATCTATGTGGAACGGTTGATGAATCGCGCGGGTTTTCTCATAGAGATAAGATTTGGTTCTCCTATCTACCGACAGATGGCGCTACTTGTATGTAAAGCTTATACGAGGATCATTTTGTTCTTTGAAATGTTTGGCATTTTTATTTTCGGTTATTTTGTTCTTTATTTATTTTAGATATAGGATATTTTAAATCAAATTTATTACTTTTTTATGTTTTTTGAGGTCAAAGTTTTAAACGTAGCCACCTGATCATGATCAGGTTTTTAAGTTGAAATATGAAAACAATTTATTTTTAACATTATAAATCTATACGTTATCGAACAAAGCAGCAACTATACAATGTCTATACTTGAGAATGTAAAGTGTTTAAGAATAAATTGAGGTACATATTTAAACTTTTATCATCAGTGTTAGTGATTTTAGTTATAATACATACTAATATTGAATTTATTTTTCTCAAGTAGACATTATAAATATTTGAAACGCTCCATTAGTATTTGCGAATGTGACTTGGTTAAACAAATATCATTAAAACACCAATTTCAATAAACAGAAGGACAGACATGATGCTTCTAAGGCAAAAATATTCAAAGGGCTCATAGACGATTCTAAACATTGCAAAATATACTGAAACTTATGGTGGGCGTATTTAGAACTTTCAACGCTCTAATGTAAAATAAAATAAATAATACGATTAAATTTTCAAACATATGAAACACAAACATGCTTCTAAAAACGTTCAAGCGACTCATAGACAATTCCAAAGATTGTAAAATGTGATAAAACCTACACGGGGCGTAGGTATTAAGCATAATGCTTTGAACGCATTAAAATTGCTAATCGTCTCGTCTGTTTGGTTTCAGATCACACGTTGACGTAGACGTCGTGAATTAAACAACTGTTAGACACACACCTAAATAATGTAGTGGGTGTTTAGAGCAATATATTTTCAGTACGAATGTAAGTAGGTACGGTGACTCGATTGTTCTGATTATTCAAAATGAATTTAAAATTGATTTTATTTTTAGTATTTGAAATTCCATATGAATTGCCCTGGGGAAATCCATTAAGTTTTTAAATAGTCACAGATTATAACAATTGTTAGACACACACCTAAATAATGTAGTGGGTGTATAGAATCATATGTTTCAGTACAAATGTAACTAGTTACGGTGGCTCGAATAGTTTTCATTATTCAAAATGAATAAAAAGTCGGGTTTATTCTTTTAGTGCTTAAGGTTTTGGCATGTATTGTATACTCCATAAATTGGCTTGGAATCCTTCAAGAATTAATTATAAATAGTTATAGATTATAAACAACTGTTAGACACCCACCTACATAATGGATTGGGTGTTTGGATGTTTGGATCATTATGTTTTCAGTGCAGTTCTAAGTTAGAAAGTAAGAAGTCAGTAACAGTCTATTCGTGGCTTAAATACTACTTTAAATGAACAAAATTGGATTGAAGTTGTTAGAAAATTGGTTACAATTGTGTGTGATTAATCATTTTTTATTTTGTAATATGTATCTTTTATGAATTGAAGTGGTGATAAATTTAAGTAGTCATGATTAAATAGTTAATGATTTGCAATAATTCTTATAGGTGCACAATGGTCCAAAATAATTTGTTTTTACCTACATAAAATCATAAATAATAATATACTAGGTAGTTCTTAAACTAAAGGAACTAGCAAAAAATTACCTCCTTAAAATTCCGGTAAATTATTTTTTAACCGATAAAAAAGGCGGAGGTACTCAAATCGGTGTAATTTTTTTTTTGTGTATATTAAGGACGACAGACACTTAGATACAAATGCACAAATAAACATTTTTCTATTTTGTGTCATTTGTAGTCAAATAGCTCTAATTCTTATTTGATTTCACTTTGCTACAAGCATATTTTTTTACATGCAAATAAATATAAA
The DNA here is from genome assembly GCA_949126905.1 of Amorpha juglandis. Taxonomy (NCBI): domain Eukaryota; kingdom Metazoa; phylum Arthropoda; class Insecta; order Lepidoptera; family Sphingidae; genus Amorpha; species Amorpha juglandis. The sequence continues at coordinate 7,140,834 of OX421376.1, forward strand.
GTCCTTAAAAAAAATTTATATTTTTAAAAATAATCATCTGTTTTCATTATATTTAACGAGGAATGTATAATGCTTAAGTAAATAAAATACTTATTAGATTTCTATACTCTCGTACAGATAGAGAAGTTATGGAGAAAGTCATCAACATTGACTTATTGACGTACTTAAGTCGCTATAAGTATGTATAACCACAGCAACATAATATTATAACAGTCTCATAATTCGCATTATGATGAAATTTTCATTCGTCACACCTCTGCCTACCTTTGGGGTACAACCGTAAAAAACATACTATATCAAACTTATTGTTATGTAATGTATTCAAAAACATGACAAGTTAAACTAGATATCCATACAAAAACACAAAACAATCGTTGTCAACGTGCTTTCTATTCATAATTAAGCATTATGCCTCTAAGGGAGCACATTAGCATAACATCGTCGGTGGCGCCATTGTAAGTGATATTCGCGCCCACGCACCTATATCAATTATCGGTATTAACTGTTTGCGATCGGTATCGATATGTTATGATTAATCACAACACTAAAATCTGGCGGGAAAATTGTCAAGATAGCCGACGAAGCGCGATGTTTCTGGTGGTTTATTTTGTGCGTTTTATTTTTTATAACTATAATAGTGGATATGGTTAAAATAAAAGTTTCCAAGCCAAGCAATCATTGCCAAGTACTATGTTAGTAGGTACATTTTAAACAAATAAATGCCTAATGCACCAAGAAATTAAAATAAATGCACACACACCTGTGATAATATCAAACTTAATAAAAATTCCGTTTTTCTAAAAGGCGAGGCGTTAAAGGCTAATTTATGCATATCAAATGCAACCTTTCCGCAATCTAAATGATTTGCTCAAGACTAATAAACCACACTAAAAAAGGACAATTTTATTCTTAGGTACATATACGTATCTGTACATGTTACATCCTTTTTGACACATAAAATATATTAAATAAAAAAAGGTAGAGACATTATTTGTTTATGTCTTTAATGCAAAAAGATCACATTTTCGGCAAATTTGTTTATCACTGAATTATAATGCAACCCTTTTTTTAATGTCATGTAGCGCCATATCTAAAGTATCTTAAGTGTTAAATTAAATTATTTGTTTATAAAATTGATTTTTTATAACGATCGCTGTAATAAGCCCATGCGATATGGTTGGGCAAAATACTTGGTCATTCTAGAGACCTTATGAAAATGTTAAAATTGATTAAACCAACTTCCGTATGTGTATTTTTAGTGCTTTAATATATTTTTATGATATCTTTTGGAGGATTTCCACGGGTTAATTATGTATTTTCATGCAAAATATCCATTGAAAATGAAATTATCTTGTATATGTATGTTTTTATGACTGCTCCGAATATAATCCTTTTACAGCATATTTTACATACATACGTAACACTGTGTTATCATTATTGTTATAAGATACAATATACCTATTGTTTTTTTTATCGTTTACTTATATTAATTCGGGAATCTTGTCTAAGTTATACACGAAAATTATTAGGAACATAAATTCATAAATGTATACATTATTACCTAATAGATGGCGCTAATAACAATGCCGGTATTATCTGTACCCGCATAAGATAAATTATGTACTATTGATTGGCATTTATATACGGTTTGTTTTTTTTTTAATGCACCTGACAAACATCTGTCAATACAAACTGGGTAATTTATGCGTCCTATTTTAATATGGACCTTTCGTCACTCGGCTATACAATACAGAAACAAAATGTATCTACACCACAACTTTTTTGTTGTTTCATGACTATCCGTTTAAATAACTGTTTATTTACCTCAGGGACGAATGTAGGTATTATATTGAATATGCAAAATAATTCTATATATCAGCAAGCAAATAGCGTATTTCCTTAGTAAAATACATATTTAAAAGTAATCTGAACCTTATTATGAGTCATGTCCTATAATAAGGTACCTACTTAAACACTAAAGGAAATCCAACCGACGTCAAGTATATAAAGTTAACATTTCAAATATTCATTTCAATAGCTTGTTTTCACTAGTGTCATTGACCGTGCCTGAGATTTGTAGTTTTTTATTACGCCCTAGAATAATTTATGGGCTGTTTCACAATGTACAATAATTCTTCAAATAAAGACCCAAAAACAAAATATATCTACCTATTACGTTATTAATATCATTGGAGAAGCGTATTTCAAATTTATACTTAAATTTAATTTTTAATGCTATATATATCGAATGAAATTTAAACGGACTTCGGACAGACCAAATCATTATAGAACATGTACTAATAACTATGGAATGTCTATTGTATCTACTCTATTGCCTACATTTAATATTATTGCTAGTTATCTTCCGTAATCGACAAATAATCCGCGTATTTCGTTTGTTTTTTATGGTTCTAATATTAACATTGGTGGAAAGCGGCGCCTGATAGAGTTTAGCGTTCTAATTTTAAAAATTAACGGATCACTGGATTCTAAGACAAGTAATTCGATGGCACTGTTTCGGGATGCGATGCCCTGAAGCAATCAAGATTTATCGATTGATTTGTTTTTGTTCCTATGAAACTAAGTATGAAGATCTAATTGCATATTTAATACACTTCTTCGTCATAAACAAAGCATTGTTATATAGTTATAAAGAGGAAAGATTCGATTGTTTGTTTGCATTGAATAGGCTCTGAAACTATTAGACCAATTTGAAAAAAAAATCACCATTAGAATCCTACATTATCCCTGACGAACATAAACGATATCGATAATACAACGATGAAGAATTTCACGCGGGCGGAGCCGCGAGGGAATGTTATAGTTATATAAATTCATTTTCGTATAGTTGTTTATGAATGTATTATTATTGAAACCAAAAATAATGTTAATGTTTGTTTTTCTTTTGTTTGGCATAATAAAACCTATCGTGAAAAGTTTCCATGTATGTTTTTATTGATATGAAATATAAGATACTTATTAGACAAACTGGCAGAAATAATGGTAATTTAACTTTTTTTTGACTGTCGAACCTACGGCTCTTATAGCCCCATAAACTTTTGTATTCTTTTTGATGTGCCAAAACTGTGGCGCATATGCAAATCATATTTTAAACCTACAGTTGTACTATGCAAGACTTATTCAAAAAGAGAGATAGAGAGATAGACTTGCGACTTAACTCATTTTTCCCGAAAACGGTCGGTACCGCCTTAGATTTTATACGAAGTTATATTTTGTTGTGAAAACATTTATGCACAAATAATTTATGTGAGACAATATAGGACTAAATTAATTACTTAGTTTTCAGAACAATACCATCGATATTTTTATTTGATATGAAAAAATGGTAAGGTGCTCTTTGAACGGTTTTTACGATGTTCCGACTAGTTTTTGTTGACTTATATAGAGTTTATAAGACCTTAGATTTTACAAACTCATTAATGAAACATAAATAACACTTTTTACTGAATTTAGGACAGATTTAAAGTTCAGAAATAGTCTTTACACCCCAAATGCAGTTTGTTTTATGTCAAACTTTACAACTATTTCGCAGCGCTCAAACCGCGGACTCTGCCTACTTTGATGTCGGAGTTATCAAATATTTTACATCTTAAACAATGAGAACTCTATTGGAACGGAATTTAAAGCACAACACAAACAGTATTCCTATTAGAATAATATAAAAAAATGTGTAACCTGTGAGCATCGCCTGCGGAACGCAGCTAAACTCGCAATAGCGGCATAGCACGCAGACACTATACCACTTGTCCAGTATCCAAAACTAGCTCAAACAATACGTAACACTTGAACAGGAGTCAGTCAGAGCACATATAACTGCGTCGTGCACACCGCATAAACACGCACTGCAACTGTTACTGTTGGCGGACCGGAGTTGTGTTGTGGGATGTTGTCGTGGCGAGCGGCGCGACACAGCACACTCGACGGTCACCGGCACACTGCGCGCCCGGCACGGCGGCCCCCCGCCCGGAGCCGCGGCCGCCCCCCGCCCCGAGGGCCCCGCGCGCCCGCGCCCCGCGCCGCCCCGCGCCACACCGCCGCCGCCCCGCGCTCGCCCGGGGGCGGAGCCGCCTCCGCCCGAGCGAGTCGCGCCGATGCCGAAGCTTAATTACGCAGCGGGGCCGAAGCGGGACGGCGATAGCGAGTGGGCGCGAGCTATTAGCGCGGAGAGCGGGACGACGCTCGTCTTAAGTATTTTGTATAAGTAATGAGAGGCGAGGCGCATCTCCCGCCAATCTTTAATGTTGATTGCGACCGCCGACGCCGCCACCGCCGCCGCGCCTCTCCGGCCCTCATTAACGCCGGCCCCGCCTCGATTTAATTACGCGATGGTTTAATTGCCGATGCGGTCTCGCTCGCGGATTGTTTTTGCTCGGATGCCCGGCGGAGGCTGTATGTTGGTTCGATGATGCGGCGGCGTGATTGTCTCGTGACAGGTTGTTAATTGGTCGCGGTGTAGGCGCGTCCTGCACTCGCCAGATTCAATGAGATAGCACAGCATGGGTATAGAAGCGTAGAGTCGCGGCTGTACTGCGCCGGCCGCCTCACTTCACGTTTATATGTTTTTAATCGGACGCGCAATGCAACTCATCCAAACGCCTCAATCGCCTTCAAATCAATACAAGATATACAGAAGCATAATAGACACCTTTAGGTGAATATTTTGTATTCTACGTACTTTAACTGAATTTCAATGTTAGTTTTAACATTAAAATCTAATAATCACAATTTACACTATTATTTAATTAAGGTAATATAAAAAAAATAAAACAATAGAATAAATAGAACTTATATTAGATTTTTTTTTCGTCTAAGTAATCATTTTCTATATTAACTCCTCCTTTATTCATTCATCCCACCCATAACTAATATTTAAGAAGTCCATATATATTTTAGAAACAAAAACAATTAAATAAAATATTATCATAGGTAATTTCCTAAATATTATCATAACAACTCCTTAGAGCTGTAATTAAATATAAAATATACATAACCCAACTCTAATGTTATAGTTTTTGGAATAATGCAACAATTCATAGTGTGTAATCACTATGAAACCACTAAAGTTACATTTACACGAATAATTTTTCGTATGATATACCTACATAGGCGAGGATAGAAGAGAAAATATCTTTACAAGGCCGCGTCATAAGAATACTATATCGAATTGTTTGATGCGGCCTCGGAAATAACAGTTTTTTGTTCTATTCTTGCCTTTATCGTGTGATAAACTGCGTGTAAATGGGGCTTTAAACCAACAATTATGTAGAGTACTTATGTCAAATATGTTACTAAATATACCTACATCCTTATCGAACTAAAAGATATACTTATATTATATAATTAATTAAGCCTCGTAATACATACTGATAGCTTTTCTTATTCCACCTGCCCTTACCCCACTCGCAGTTGGGTCGGCGCAACATGCTTTCATGTTACAGAAAGGTTTAGCTTGTAGTTTTAACGACCGGCCGTCTGTCTGATATCAACCTCTCCAGGGAGAAAACACACCCATACCCGAAATAAATATTTGTGGATCACATAAACATTATTTTCGGTGCGGGAATCGAATCCGCTGCCTCTTGATTCACAGCCCGCTACGCTCCCACTGTGCCACGGAGACATTTTTTATTTGATTGAATGACGAGCCGAGCATGGCGCTCGCCTGATGGTAATCGTCACAGAAGCAACACCGCATAGAACTTTGAATTACAAAGCACTATATGGCACTGACCTGCGCTCGTCACCCCGAGACAAGTCTCATAATGCCCAGTAATTTAGCTGGTTTTAATTTCCTTTAAACCGAAACACAATAGTCCTTACACACTGTTTCCTGGCAGCAGAAATAGACAAAGCGGTGGTACCAACCCAGACGGCCTCTCGCATACGAGGGACTTACCAACTGTCAAGTCTGGGTAATTTATGTATTTAATTTATTAAATTAAGTCTGAATAATTATTTATTAAATTAAATAAAAAATGAACTAACAACATTAAAGGTACCTATTAAGTCTGAAAGCATTACAAGCATAAATCATATTTCAGTTGTAAAAATTGTTAATTATTTACCTTGCCAAGCACTTTTTTCTATATTATTAAAATGTCTTGAAACTTTACAAAATGGAAAATTATTATTAAGAAAACGATTTAGTTTTTGATTATCTACGAGTGATTACTTGATAAAACAAATTATTGGTAAGAATAATTTAATTGAAACTGGGTAGGTACCTACTTAGGTAGCATAGACATTTAGGAGTGGTAGAGACATACTCTAGGCTGATTAATCTACAGGATGAATGAACCGACTCAAAGAAACGACTTAAAGAAACAACTTGCTGCTACATTTCGTACAGTGAGTGAGATATTCGGAGGCCCAAATCTCCCTTCCGTTCTTCCTTTAATTACGCCTTGCCTTTGAGGTCGGCAACGCGCCTATAATTCTTCCGATATTCTAGGCGTACCTATGCGGTGGAGATCACTTACCATCAGGTGACCCACTTGCTCGTTTGTCGGTCTATGCTATAAAAATACGTTGTCATCGCGTTGTGCATATCTACACTAATATTATAAAGAAGAAAGATTTGAATTTTTGTATGTAACGAATAAACTTAAAAACTACTGGACCGATTTCAAAAATTCTTTCACCATTAGAATCCTACATTATCCCTAATGAACATAGGCTACTTTTATTCCGGAAAAAGCTGATCACGCGGGCGGAGCCGCGAAGATAAGCTAGTGTTTTATAGTGTTCGTTGGCGCGTTAATGGTGGCATGCGGAAGGGGTACTATGAAATCTATATTATTTGTGGTCCTTGAATGCATTTGAGGTGTGAGAAGAGAGATGAATTGAGGCGATGAGTGCCAAGAAAAGCAAAGCTGAAGCTTTGGACAGTGATAAACAGTGGCTTTGGATCGAGACAATTCGCGCTGTAGACAAAACTGGTTACAGCGCGGCTCTGCCACAATTACGAATGTGAAATATTAAATTCGCGCAAATACGAATAAGTCCTTTTTTTACTTAATTTAATGTTGCGACGTGCTGGTCGCTTGCCTGATGGTAAGCGCCACGCCTGCCCATTAACAGAAAGCACCACCACACTGAACTTACAAAGCATGCATGACACTAGACTGTGCTTCTCACACCGAGACATAAGATGTTAAGTATCATAGTAATTTCGCTAGCACAGATGTAACGTAGTGATTTCGCCAAGCTTGGATAAAATAAAGCTCGGCGAAATATGGGTGTATAGGTTACACTTCTGCCTACCCCTTTGGGGATTACAGACATGAGTTTGTATGTAATCTCTAAGAAATAGAGAAACTTAGAATACTGGCTAATGGCTGATCAATTTTTCTCTGTTCATTTAATGTAAGAACTGCTTGACTCGCGTTAAAAAACTGGAATTCAAAATTTTACATCTTATAACAGGTTCACACGTTTCAATTTTGGTTGAAGAACTGTAAAATCGCATGCGATTTAAACCGTCTGAACACACTTTAGTTGATACTGATTTCTATATATATTTTTTTTATAATGATTTCTTACGTTTACGCGAACGATACACATTGAAATAATTGGCCATGGGGTGCACCACGATGGCTGAAAAGCTTTCGAAACGTCGCGTCGGGACCAAAATTAAAATAAAAAACCGCGATAAAATCCATTTTAATTAGTTTTATTTCAAGTTTTTTTTACTTTTGTACTGACTTCTCATAAGCGCTATTTCAATTGCATACATGATTAATAAACTTTTTCATTTCATTTCAATTAACACAATCCTTACAATTACTCTTGTTCGACTCAAATCTATTGTCGAAAGTGATTCGACTCGTCTGATCCTGTGACAGTTCAGAGGCCTTTTGTGCCCCAGATTGAGCTACTGGTTTAAAACAATTGTTTCTTTCAGGTATATAAAAAAAAACAGTACGGCAATTAGTATGATATTGAGTTTACGATCATCAATTTTTGTTTTATTAGATTGAAAGACGAGACGAGCCAAGCGTTCGCCTGATGGAAAGCGCTACGCCTGCCCATAAACAGAAGCAACACCACACAGAACGTTGAATTACAAAGCACTGCATGGCACTGAACTGCGCTCGCCACCCCGGAAAATAAGATGTTTAGTTTCATAATGTCCAGTAATTTCACTGGCTTCAATGTCCTTCAGTGCTTACACACTGTTGCTTGGCGGCAGAATATAGAACCATCATCATCATGTATGTTTTAAAGAATACCGCTATGATTGAAATAAAACTAATTTAAACGGATTTTATCGCGGTTTTTTATTAATTTTGATTCCGACGTTTTGAAGACTTTTCAGCCTTCGTGGTCACGGGGGGGACCACACACACCTTCGTGGTCACGTTTATATTAGTTTTATTTCAATGAGTAACATTCGCGTAAACGTAAGAAATCATTATACCGCTATGATGTTATAGACAACTGTTACATTGTAAAAAAAATACCACCTTGCATGGTTGTGACAAGTGACGGTAGCGGGACAATAAATAAATGTTTCCCTCAGTTGTGGTCCAATGTGGCCGGACCACCCGCGGCGGGCATGCAAAAAATTATATCTGCCTACCGGACAGGCAGGGAGTTGACGCTATTGTGGGTCATAACCCACCTTATTGTCAGACATGAACGACTAGAGTATAGCTGAATCCAAAGTAAAACAATAAGTTTAGATACAACCACGTTGTAATACGTCTACAGCATGAATGGGAAGCACCACCGGGATAGCAGTAGTCTTATGTTTGCCTTAATTTTCAGCAGATCGTTCGCTTGATGGTAAGCGTCACACCTGACTGTACAGAGGCAACACTAATTAGAACTTCGAATTATGAAGTACTGCATGGCGCTGGATTGCGTTCATCACCAACATGAACCACCACAATACTGAAACATAACTCAAGCATTTAAGATCATCAAATTTGAAAATAAGTAGCCGTTAAACAGTCCGTCATTGAGTAACGTTTCAGTATACTACTAGATAAGCTGCGTGGTACATAGAAATTGCACAAGTTACGGTCAATTCCCTGTAACGTAATATAATCTTTTGCTTACTACTAGCTAGAACACCTACCTCGCTACCTGTCTGTCAGCTGTCAAACTTCCGCGTTATGTGATACAATTTTACTTTTAAACAGCCTGTTAAGTAGTATACATTGAAGTCTTTAGGTTAGGTCGTCTGATTTCTTCCTTAATCATAATAATCCGATCCTATCACTTTGAATGATATTTGCAAACATTTGGCACACGCTATCGCACCTGATTACGGGCCCGCGCACCTACCTGTGCTGTTTGAATAGGCATAGTTAATTGTTGCCGCGATAATGATTTCGAGTGGACCTGTCAACTTTGAGTGTCCGATAGTGTGGCCACTTCACAAAAATGTTTAAGGAAACGTGTGCGTAATGCCAATAATGATATAATTTATTTGTGGGTATATTATTTGTTTTGAATATAGAAATGCTATTAAGAATTATAAATTTGATTAATAAAACAAATTTCAATAAATTGATAAATAGAATACATTGTGTAAATGTGTAAATTAACGGGTGTGATTTTTAGTCATATAATATTTTTATTATCCTCCCAAAGTAACTACAAAAGCGGTAAAGTGACTACACTTCATATTGACACACTGACAGCCTCCGTGGCGCAGCAGACCAGTAGCCGGCTGTGAAGCGAGAGGCCGCGGGCTCGATCCCCGCACCGAGACATTGTCTGTGTGATCCACAAATATTTGTTTCGGGGTCTGGGTGTTGTGAGACCGAAAGTCCCTCGTAGTTCCTGATATCCACGACACAAGACTCGCATCTTACTGTGGGATCAGGACTCAGGACTGTTGGGTGTATTTATTTATTGCAGTTCAAATATAATTTCGAACGTCAAAAACATTGCATCTCTTGATAGCTGATAGAACTATTTCGGCCTGAAATTACTAGATATAGAATGGCGGACCCTGGAATGCGACTTGTCTGAACCAGCTACAATGATAGGTTTTTCACTATGTGTATAGTGGTCGCTATCCAATCGAGTACAAAAATTGTCAGATACTTACCAGCATTTACAAAGTTGCAAATTTGTATTATATATATTGCATTTAGAAGTGGTAGAGCCACAACAGTTTTGTTTACAGCATATATGAGCCGGCTCGACTATTGTGGGCTTCGATTGAGGTGACAAGCGTAGCCCAATTCCATGCAGTGCTTTAACTCCAATTTCTGTGTGGTGTTACTGATGTTTATGGGTAGGTGTGGCAGTTACCATCAGGCAAGTGACCTGCTCGTTACGTCATTCCGTCTTATAAAAAAAGTGATTAATGTAGAGTTAGAATATACTTTTAAACTAATATTGGAAACCATACATTTCTGGGTGTGGCAATAAATTTGAGGCTTTTCTATACATACATACATATAAATAAATAAAATTGGAGTGTCTGTTTGTAATATTAAAATAACCGCTTTTTACTAAGTGCATTTGGATGTATACACGGTACATATACCAAAACAATTTTTTTACAGTTTTTGTCTGTCTGCCGGTCGGTTTGTTTGTTCCGGCTAATCTCTGAAATGGCTAGACCGATTTTGACGGGACTTTTACTGGCAGATAGCTGAAGTAACAAGGAGTAACGTAGGCTACTTTTTTGTTAGAAAAAAAATTGTTTTAGAAAATAAAACAGGATCTCACGAAAAAAAAAATTAAAAAGTAATCTCTGCGAACTGAACAATAACCACGCGGACGAAGTCGCGGGTAACAGCTAATGTATTCTAAATTCCGAATCAAAATATGCCAATGTCCAAAATTATGATGATTTTATAGGTTTGAATGGTCATTGTGTGTGATACACGGGTTATATACATTTTAAATTATAGCTATTCTTGTAGCTTTAGACATTAAAATATGCACCTATTGCTATAAATGAGTTAATTTATTTATGTAGCGCGTGCGGAGCTGGCATGTGTGTGTTATAATAGAAATTCTTAAGCTCGTTTATTGTTCTAGATCAAATGGTTATAGAATAATCGTTAATTTATTATATATACGACCGGTTTAAACATAAAAAATCGGAATATTTTTATCCAAGAGACATTTGAAAAAATAAATTTAGATACTTTATTCATAAAGCAATGTATAATATGCTTATTATACATTGCTTTATTCGCTACATGCATATTATACATTGCTTTGTTCGCTTTTAAGTATCTTTTTATTTTTTCAAACGTCTCTTGGATATAGAATTGTATAAACAAATTATATGTCTACTCCGAAACAGAGATAGCTGGTAAACATCGCACACATTTTCCTTTGCCATTCCAGCGAATAAAAAAGTATAAATTTGAAAAAAAAATCGCCCGGCAAACCGTCAGCCGCGTTGACCTTAAGCCTATTCACTCACAAAAGCGGTGCGGGCGTTGACCCGCGCGTGGCCAACCCCTGACCTTGGCGTATCGTAAACTCATCTGACGTAACCGTGACTCTTTTCCTACTAAACGCACATGTGTTTCACGTACACTACGTATTTACTACGGATCGGGTCAATGTCCTCGCGAAATGCAATTTTATTTTCTGCAAGGTAGGTCCCTCGTGTGCGAGAGGCCGTCTGGGTTGGTACCACCGCTTTATCAATTTCTGCCGCCAAGCAACAGTAAGCACTGTTGTGTTTCGCTTTAAAGGACATTGAAGCCAGTGAAATTTCTGGGCATTGTAAGACTTAACATTTTATGTCTCGGGTGACGAGCGCAGTTCAATGCCATGCAGTGCTTTGTAATTCAACGTTCTGTGTGGTGTAGCTTCTGTTTATGGGCAGGCGTGGCGCTTTCCATCAGGCGAGCGCCTTACTCTCCTCGTCATTTAATCAAATAAAAAAAAACAATATTTTGCTCAAATATAATATGCTGATGGTCTTTATACATTTCAGTTTTCGCCGTAACCTATCTCATCAGGAGATTTTACCATTTTGTATCCACTGATTGTGTATTTAAATTAACATTCGACAGTGGATAGGCAAAAATGTAAATGCGCCAATACGTGAATTTAATGGTAGAACATTTTAAAGTTGTGTTTTACGATAAAAAATCATAATAATGGTATTCGGAAAAAAATATGATTCTATAAAATGTCTTACTGAAAATTATCAAAATTATATAAATATATATGATTTTTAAAGAGCAAACTAAATTTAATTCACAGGTTACTATCATATATGAATACAATTGTTGGCGAACTGTAAATAAATGTACTCCAATAATTACTCGTAAACCATTTTAGCCATTTTAAGTAAATTATTTAAGACCTCTCAAACTAAAATTAGCTCTGGCACTTTGGTATATAATACCCCCAATAATAATAATTGGTATATATAATTATTAATTGGTAAATAACCCATTGACAGAATTCGACTATTTTAAGATAAGTTGTTCAGTTGGTCACAACCGAATAGCCATAATTGTCCAATACATCCAACTCTTCAAGTATAAATAAAAAGCCCTTAAAACTCCGACACCAATTCGTACACCAACGCTTCCAGAATAAACATCACATTTACCACCCACGCCCCCTATACGTAAGTTGCGAAACTAAAACCACACCACCCTTTAGCACATACAAGGAAAACTGTGGAAATTCTTACCCCTTACGTGAGTGCGTAGTAAAAAGAACCATACATGTGCTGCCACCTATTGGTGAATAGGGGATATTGTTTACACATAGTGCGGATGCTCTAGTTTACTCGTGTTGTTGCTTACCTGAAACAAAAAAGAAAACATTTTATTAAAAAAATATAATCCGCATGTTTTTAATGTATTAGTTACAGCGATAAAATGTATGTTTATAGAGTCTTTTAAAAAGTAGTGACTAATCATATTTAGTATCTATTGTTTTCTTTTTATATAACAAAACTTGAAATCGCGTTTGCATCCCGATTGGATAAACAGAGGTGCAACTGGCACATCCACAGTTAGTATAACGTTGCGCTATTTCCATCTCATGATGAAATACATCATCGAGCATATCGTCTAGACAGATTCCATTCTTGGCAACGTGTCATTTTTCGAATTGAAAACTTAAACTCAAATTGCCCGACCTCGGATTTGAACCTACGATCTCGCCGGCATTTAAGCATAATCGCGTTGCACATTGGACAACAAAGGTTTCAATATGAAGTCACTTAAACTGCAAATATTATCTTACTTATTTCATTATGCATAATACATTTTTCACAATATTTGTTATAGCTTTATAATATCTTCTAAATATAAAGCCGCAGTAAAAGCAGTAGGTGATTTTTCTAACAAAATATTTATAAATTGCATGATTCGATTGTTAATGTGTACATTATAACTATTGGAAAATGTTTATGCTAGATTACACCAACTTACTTTAGCAATGACAACAGTGTTAAAGTACCGGTTAAGCAAAAGAGTTGCACCATTTGACAAAATATGTTAGATGACGTCATAATTTTAGCTGTTAATCGTAACCGCCTAGGATTAGCTAGTCAAAGCTATTGTTTAAGTTGAATAGCCATGACGGTTCAATTATAACCTTCAAACCAATATATCTCCTAAAGCGTCTGTGCTCCAAAATAATGTCATGTCCCTGCTTCTAGAATTAATCGAGAAATCTAGTAGTGTCGAAATACGATGGGGCACATTTCGCAGTCAATGTTAAAGTCAGCGTTACTGTTATGGTCAAATTTGACATAAACTTTAACTACCATTACGGTGCAACTCAGTCTTAGTCTTACAAAAAGATAACAATTACACTAAAGTGTCCCTATAGAATACTATGTATAGTCCCAATCGTGGCCGATGCTAATCATGCGGAAAATATATTTTCCTAGCCGATAATCAAAACATAAATCTTATTGAGAATTAATTGACCTCATATAAGGAGAAATATTGAGAATATTTCGATTGTACAAATAGAGCGTAGTTTTTGAGTGGTAGAGGCACGCTATAGCCGGTTTTCGATTCATCATGAATGGGCTGGATCAACCGGGTTATTACCATTTTCTCACAGAAAATCGACGTATAGTAGCGGCTTTAATATCCTTCAAAAAACAACGCTTACAGACTGCTGCTTAGTGGCAAAAATAGACACAGCGGTGGTAGACCGGTAGAATCCAGACGGCCTCTAACATATGAAGGACCATCACCAAGTAGACACCTATACATACGCACCCACATCTATAATCCCCAAAGGGGGAGGCAGAGGTGTAATCAGTACACTCAAATTTAGCCGAGTTCATTTCCGTCCCATGATAGGGGATAAGCCTAACGCCATTTCGAGATCGAAAATCCCAATATCACTTCTATCTACGGGGATCGAACCTGAGACCTCTACACAGCAGTCGTACCACATACGCAATACAAGTGCGACACAGAAGTAGTCAACGCTAAAACATTAATAACTCATTCATAAACCACGGTAGCTACAGTATAACTACAGTAGCGCAAGTTATCGTCCGCATCACCCTAAACTTTATATATATTTTCGATATTCTATAATGTTCGCTTGACATTTTCGCAAAATCGATAGCGCCCCTTATTGGTAGCGAAATGATTGAACATCCTATCGCGACATTTTTCTAATGGCGGCTCGTGTTTGAGACCCTTTTTCTTTTTTAAGGAACCGTTCACACATGCTCCCGTATATATAAGTAATTTTTAATATACGAAGTCGCATTCTTTTTATAAATACACAAAATAATCTTTTATACTTTTGATATTAGTTCAGTATGGCATGGGAACAAAATGTGTAAATACAAAATACATATTGGTACAGTAATATAATAATGTACCCTACACCCACCCCAATCAACCATCAAGTCATGTCGCAAGTCCTCGCATGTCGGGAGAACCGGATAAACACTGGCTGATCCTGGAACGCGATCCACACAAGGCGTGTGGATCACTATGGCAGGTTTTAACACCATGTGTACGTGGTCGCTATCCGGGCGACCAGCAATATAAGTGTGTTGCTCCAATAACTGGATTTCTTCAAAATTTTATGCAAAATATTAATTAACTAAACTAGCAGTTATAATTAATGAAGCATATGCATGCAAATAAGCAATAACATTTCAATCCACATTAAAAATGCGATTTCAATTTAATTTTGCTAAATTAATTAACTTATATCAATAATTTAAAGGTCTATTTTGCATAATTGTATGTGGGAAATGTTCCATGTGTGTTTTTTTTATAAAATACGGAATTCAAGCTACTTAAATTTAATAAATTTACCAAATAAAATCAATACCTTAATTTTTAGGCGATAGACTCATGTCGAGTGGAGAACCATATGTGAGTGGATACCAGGACAGATGATGCAGGTTCAATCTTAGCTAATACAGACCTCTGACCTTTCGAAGTTACGTTAAGTTACTCATTGGTCTGATGGTAGCCTACCAAGGCTGAGAACAGTGAGGTTCAGGGATTAATTCGGGCAAAAATAATTTGTTTGAGTTTTCGATTATAAAAATCACATTTGAACTATTGCCCGGGATGCCGATAGGGTCGCTGTCTATATCCTATGTATCCTACATTATTACTGATAAACATAGGCTGCTTTTTATCCCGGAAAAAGCAGATCACACGGGTGGAGCCGCGAGGAAAAGCTAGAAATTACTAAAAACAAATCACAATTCACAACTTTGGATGTTTCAATGAATGAAATCGAATTACTCGTATAACATTATACGTTTGTTTCTATGATAGGAGAGCCAATGCAGCAATGTTTCGATAACTAAGTCAATTTCATAACAAAGTGCGAATCAGTGTGACCGCTCCCTAAAACCCCTTTTCTTTTTACATGTCGCAAGCTAACGACAATACGAAATCAATACCAACACCATCGATGCGAAAATCGTGAATAGCGTCGTGACACGCACACACATACATGATGTTGTGGGTGTGTGCGTACTCAAATAATATGCAAGCGTCAGTGTGAAGCGAAGACGTTCGCCCGGAGGTGCATATGTCGATCGTGTTTGTGGGACTTTTTACCGATATCGATGTTTTTTTATCATTAATGTTTTGTGTTAGTAAATGGATAAGCAACAACATTTCAACCCACATCAAGTAAGAATTTAGATATAAATTTTATTTTGGTAAATTCAATAACTTAAGTCAAGAAGTTAAAGTTCTATTTTGCATAATCATTATCATCATCATCAGTCACGGGACGTCCACTGCTGAATATAGGCGTTACCCAAAGATTTTCAGACCGACCTGTTGGAAGCGGCCTGCATCCAGCGACTTCCTGTGACCTTTATAAGGTCGTCTGTCCACCTTGTAGGCGGAACTGTAGGCGTCCAACGCTGCGCTTGCCAGTACGTGGCCTCCATTCCAGAACCTTTCTGCCGCACCAAACCGCCGCATGCCGTACGCAAAGACGTCAAACTTATAACATCCCTCTTTTTTATCAGGGGCTAAAAATTTGCTTACTCACGAGTATTTATTAGGTATAATATAATTTTTATTAACATTGTCACTTTACAATCTTGATACATACATAGATTTACGCCTGTTTCCCATAGGAGTAGGCAGAGGCAACGAACTTCCACCTGCTACGATCATTACACACCTCTTTTGCAATTTTGATGTCCTTAATAATTAGCAGTTATCACAAAATGCGTATAAAATATACCCAGATACAATTAACACTATATGAACAAAACAAAATAATGATCAAGCAATAAATTTTATAACCAACAATCTTTTCACAAAGCCCATATTATGGTCACCCTAAAAATTGGTAAAAAGAAAACGCATTAACACATATAGATGAGTAGTCACACATGGTAAGCAGGGAACACACACATACGGCATCGCCACCCGATCCCACACCCTCGGGCTTTCCTTTAAAAAGCGCCCCCACACCCCCGGGAGTCTTTTGATAAGGAAATGCAGACATTTCAAGAAAGAAAGCTAAGTATCGAATAAGCATTGAGAGGTTGAGTGTCGGTATTTACGAAGGAATGTCATAATATGCGTGGGTCGGCCTATATCTGTGGATAGATTTTTGTTGGATTACGAACATTAAGTATATGTGCCACGGCATATTTGTTCGATCTGGTTGCGTTCTAATAAAATTCAAATTTAGAATGCACTGAAGTGGATCTTATTTTATCGTTAATTTATTTACGGCCAGTGTCTACGTAATAAAATAATCTTGGTCATCCCAATAACACTGTAATACGATCTCATGTTGTTGTTACCATTACTTTTGAACGAATATTGCAAATAAAAGAAAATATTTAAATACAACCAGTTACAATGGCAATAATGATAAAAATGTCAAACTTATACCGATTAATACCTTATTGACAATTCTTATGCATCTTTGGCAAATGTTAATAAGTTTATGATGAAATATAGACGGAAATTCCTAATAGTCTTTTTATGTATATTCAATCAAAATAATCAACGTCCAATTTAAATTAAACAACTGGCGCCGTGTCTCGCCGCCCTAAGTTTAATGTTTAAGTGGTTTGCATGCCGCTGAAAAGCCTCAAAGAGCTTGAGATTTGCTAATAATGAAACTCCCCCACTAATTAAAACCCACTTTTAATTGCTCGGTAACCCACCTGTTGCCAGTATGCCGTCCTTGTCGCAGATTCTGCGTCTCGCTTTCCCGGAGGCTGTGCGAAACGGCCCGTATCCGGATACCCGGGTGTAATTGTCAGAAATTCAATTTTAGAACGACTTAATTGGGGGCCAAATTAAATTTTCAGTATCGCAGTCGGTCCCTTTGTTCGCACGCCTCGGACCGTGCCCTAATTGTTTGACGAAGTAATGAATTAATTTTATTTGTTCCTTCTCAGTGGCATTTCATGATTCGAAATTCAAACGTAATCGTTTCGAATGTTCCATTTTCGAATTATTTCAAAATTAGAAGAACGTTAAGCAATCCATCATAGTTTCGAGCATCCAAAAGCAATCAGTGCGCCATTTAGATTTAATAATACGAGAAAATTGCTCGATACGGTGCCCGGAACAAAATTATCGGGTCATTATGAAATGAAACCCCTTTCTTTAATTACCTGAACATAATTTTTGTTTGTTTGTGTGTACCGCCCTAGTCATTACTTTAATAACCGCGAGGAGGGCTCAATTTTAGAAACGGCTTGAAATGATTATTGTTGATTAGCGGTAATTTTGTGTACTTGTTTAAATCATTAGAACAGTTACGTTATTAAATTACACTAGGTAATTTTCATATTATTAAACATTACTAATTTATTAGTAGGTAAGTCCAGTGTGTGTAGTGTGTAGGTAGGTATCACAGCTTTGTCTATTTCTGTTGCCAAGCACTATTTTTGGTGTGAAAGACATTGAAGCCAATGAAATTACTGGGCATTATGAGTTATCTCACGTCTTGGAGTGGTATGAAATTTCAAGTTCGGATCGGGTTGCCATCAGTTGTACGACGCTCATTTGTTTTTTGTTCGATATAAAAACATTTTGACACCATAAATACACATGATTGTAAATTTTTTTGGGAATCAGTCTAGCCTTGAAGAGTTTGGGTTTGCGAATAAATGACTGTCTCTAAGGACAACGATTTTCAATCTATTGATATAACTATACTTATGTACACGTGTTAAATACATCAAAGTTATTAAATCAAAATCTTTATTCTTACAATAACCATCAGACCATAATACGAACTCGATCGATTGCAAAATATCAATAGCATAATTAGCAATTCTATAATCAACAAAAGACATCCAACACCAGCCACAAACCCATTGTGTTGACGGAAAAGCCATCCAAAACCATTCATATTGATTAATTAATTATTTGGTAGAAAAAAAATCAAGTCCGACCGGTCCGGCTGCGACGAACTTATCATATTAACATAAATATTTTAATTGCCATCTCGTAGAATTGATTAACAATAACATTATTGTGGATACAGTGAAAAATTCCAAAGATAATTAACAAAGCATCGTTTATGGCCAATTAACGGGGATAAAGATATTCAAATTGATAACTTAACTGTATTAAAATATGCGCGTTTTATGGTCATTTCGATGACAAAAATGCCACGATTACGTAGTCGTAGTAGATGTGCTCAAGACAACGGATTTGATTTTGGTATGTATTTTGTGGCTTATGTTTCGAAAGGGTGTTGACGGAACCTTATTACTAAGCTTATGATATCTGTCTGTCTGTCAGTCCTACATAAAGACTTTAAAGTCTTCTAACTTTTGAATAAGTTATGAAATTTTCTCATTATTATGGCATTTTTCTTGTATGACGAGACAAGCAGGTGGCAATCCTGATGGTAAACGCCACGCCTGGCCTTAACCAAAAACAAACCACAAAGAACTTTGAATTACAAAGCCAACCTGTGAAGATGTTAAGTCTCATAATACCCAGTGATTTCATTGACTTTAATGTCTCAAACAGATATGCATCAATACTTATACATTGCTGCTTGACGGTCGAAATAGACATAGCGGTGATACCAATCCAGACGGCTTCTTGCACACAAGAGACCTACCACTTAATTAATTGTTTTGTTATGTAAAAAAGGTAGATGATACAGAATCCTCTTAGTGCGATTTTGACTCGCATCTGGCCGGTTGTTTGATTTTAAAATGTCAATAATTTTGTAGATTTATAGACTGCGGAATGGGTTAGGTCATAAGTCACTATTGTGATTAATAAATGATTTAATATTATACGCTTATTTTGGAAACGGTGATGAAAAGCATGATGAAGAGACCTGCATATCAGTGAGTTTTCATAATAAATTAAAATCCAAGTCCATATAATAAGAGTAGCTGCACATTAAACATAAAAAACTTACAATCCTTAGCTAAGAAGTAACACGCCGACGGATGTTCTAATGGCGTGAAAGGCTAAAAAATAAATGTAATTCTATATTATAAATTAACATGTCAATGTGGCAGGCCAGAGCCCGATAGCGGCAGGGATATAGTTGTCAACACGCAATTATACTTCGATATGCTTTCGCACAACTAGCAGACTATACTTCACATACGGGTGTTTTATTCGACTAACATTAAGTTAGTGGTGCTTTATATTTGGCTTCTTCAGTTGTAAATATCATTAAACTTGAGATTAATACCTCCTGGGTCGGGCAATGACAACTCGTGTTCGAGTTTTTATTTGAAAAATCACTCACTTGCCCCCTATAATATAATATAACAAAAACTTGGCGAAACATGGGTGTACTAGCTTAAACAGTACCTACCCTTTCAGGGATACATGCGTGGCCTTATTAGTTTTGAGTGCCCAATACTAAATCAATAAAGCTATTCATAAAATTAATATCTGACCCTGTCTTCTAATTAGCACAATAAAAAAACTTCCTAACATAACTGTTAATGCTATTCATCGCCACTATTATATTGACGCGACTATGGTTTTATCATATTTATATATTCATATATTGGTCACACCTTACAACATAAATTTTATTTTTATAGAACAATAGCTACTAATTATCTAAGTAGTAAATGTCGATACAGTATGGATTACAAGTCTATTTACTGAATTCAGAATAATAACGCTTACTAAATAAAAACTAAGCCATTCCGCAGCTCGACGTACATATCAACATTATGTGCTAAGGCTATAACCATTTATCGTACATTAATGAAACGATTCTGGCGTTAATTCCCTTATTACTAATGTCGTATACATTTT
The DNA here is from genome assembly GCA_949126905.1 of Amorpha juglandis. Classification (NCBI taxonomy): domain Eukaryota; kingdom Metazoa; phylum Arthropoda; class Insecta; order Lepidoptera; family Sphingidae; genus Amorpha; species Amorpha juglandis. Next base: position 7,161,545 of record OX421376.1, read on the forward strand.
GCACTACTTCAGTAACAAGCAAACGCTTCCAAGCATCTAATGACATGCTCGAATAATCATAGTGAGGACGAGGCGGCATTACACGCATGAGCCGACTTGTTACTTGTTTTTACACCACACTTTAATAGTAAGCGAGTAGGAAAATTGGTGTAATTGGTAATGTAAGTAATGCTTTTACATACCTTTTGAAAGTTGATGACGTATGTGTTGTGTACTTACAGTGAAGTGTTGTGTGAACGTGATGGCTCTGTGTCACATGCGATGATTGCACTCTATAACTTGATATTCGCTTGCAAGTATGATTATTATTAGTGTTAATTAAATACACTGAATTATTTTTGGTGATAGTATCTATTTATCTATATCTAATCTAATGGTTAGTCACCAACTAAAGCCTAATTGCACGGGTTTAACCACTAAACTCGTTTAAGAAACATCAAATCGTATTAAGATTTGACCTAAATAAACAAGTTTAGTGGGCCCTATCAAAATTTTTAAGCCGGTATATACCACCAAGTGGTCACCCATCCATAGACTGGCAGCGACAAAAGTTGCTTAACTCGCTAATCGTTTACCTATTAGTGAGTATTTGGTGATAGTGTATGAAATGTTTTATATTAACGTTGGTTTCTATCAAATAATATGTCAAATGCGGTAGTAATGTATAGTATACTCAATTATGCTCTTGGGAAATCGTATATCTTGACAAACACGAGATAATGATGACCCAATATAAAGTAGTTATAATCATAGGTTTCACACCTGTGTCCATGAAGAGGTAAGCAAAATGTCAATGAGAACACCGTAGTTCGTACTCAATATATATTTAACTAGGCATATATTTAGCAGAATTTCTTGTAAACACCAAAAAGCAAAGCCTCAAGGCCATAGATTCCTGTTATTTGATAATAGCTCGCCATTCGCAAGCCTTCATATAAATCTCATTGCTTTCAGACGAACCAAAAAGAACTTAGTGTGAATGGTACATTGTTTCACGATCACAAAACTGTATCGGAGCATGGGTATGGTTAACATATTTTAAAATTCACAGCGGCTGCGTCGATAATCCTGAATCTAAGTCGATATATCGACATTTATTATTGACTCTCGTTATACGATACAAATAAAATAAAGCGTTTATTAGGATTCGCGTCGGAGCGACTGCGGACTGGCCATTGTTTCTGTACCGCCATCAATCAACCTATGGTTCGGGCATTCGGGCTTGTTCGGGCGTTCGGAGGCCCGACAGTGGCAGGGGCCGTATAACGGTTATTGAAATGAGACGAGGCCCCCGCTTTTTTCCAAATTTAAATTTTGATAAGGCAAGACCCTGTTTTGCACTCCTAACTCCGTCTTTCGTGAGAGGGTGGGTTTTTGTTTTCTATTTTCCGTCTGTGTTTTTGTTGTGGTGTTGGGACGATATTAATCAGTTGATGTAACGGGAACTTATTATAAATGCCTGGCTGCGACAGGTACGAATGGTTTTTGTGTGTTTTATATATCAAATTCTACCTATAGTACTCCGTGGCGCAGCGGGCGAGTAGCCGGCTGTGAAGCGAGAAGCCGCGGGTTCGATCCCCGCACCGAGACAAATATTTGAGTGATCCATAAACATTTGGTTCGGGGTCTGAGTGTTTTGAGACCGAAAGTCTCTCGTAGTTTCTGATACCCACGACACAGGACTCGTATTTTATTGTGGGGTCAGGACTATGTATGTGACTGTTGGGTGTATTTATTTATTTATTTTACTACGAATAACGGTACGAACATAGGCGATATTTATTTATTTTTATTTATAACTAGCGACCAGCGCACGGTTAAAAATATGTATGTTACGACATCACATTACAGGTCTTTGAAATTTTCGGCTTATCTGTACTATAATATTTATTTATTTATTTATTGTAAAAGTAAATATAACGCCATAACAGCCTAGGTCAATGCGGGGTTATATTAACATCAACTGTCATCCAGTACATATAGAAATAAACAGATTTAACAATATCTATTAAATTATATATGTAATTAAAGTTAATTAATATGTATGTATACATATAAACCTTCCTCATGAATCACTCTGTATATTCCTGGAAACTGCATTAAAATCCGTTAAATAGTTTAAAAGATCTACGCGAATAGACAGCGGAACCGACTTCATTGTATACTATGTAAAGATGCTTCATTGTATATTAGAGTAATTTAAAGCGACATAAAAATATACTCTTATGTTATATTCATATTTAACGAATATGCTATCAATGTCCGGTCATCCGAGCCTAATCAGTTATTTAAGAGAAAAATAAGCATAATTAAATGTAAATGTATATTCAGATAATTAACATCACAGGTTCGTATTTCTACAATGGACGAAGTTTTAGACTTGAGAAGTTAGGACTATGTGAATCTCTAAGGAAATTAATTACGTTACAACCTGCCTCATTTAGATAGTAATGAACAAGTTTTAAAAGATATTTATGTACTTACTAGATATGTCCTTCGTATGTGAGAGGCCGTCAGCATTAGAACCACCGCTTTGTCTATTTCTATATATAGCTGTGTATATTAGCTGTGTCTAACCACTGTTGTGTTTCGGTTAGACGGACATTGAAGCCAGTGAAATTACTGGGCATTATGAGACTTAACAACTTATGTATCGGGGTGATGAACGCAGTCCAATGATATGCAGTGCATTGTCATATAAAGTTCTGTATGGTGTTGAATCTTTCTATAAGTTTTGGCATTCAGGCTATTTAAAAAAAACCTTGACTGGGTGGTTTTTTTTTTTTTTTTTTTTTTTTTTATCCTGGCTCGGCAAAGTGACTACGCTACACCTGATGGTAAGTGTAACGCAATCCAAGAATAGTGTCGACCAACGATAAACAATGTGTCCATCGTAGGTCGGCAAGATCATGCCGGCCTGCCAAAGGTCCAAAAGGGAGGGGAAGGAAAAAGGGATGGGAAAAGGGTTAGGATCAGGGAGCAAGCCCCCTGGGGAGAACCGGATATACACTGGCTGACCCTGGAACGCGACCCACATAAGGTGAGCCACTATGGCAGGTTTTAGCACCAGTGTACGGTGGTCGCTATCCGGTCGGATACAAGTATCCTCCCACCAGCAAAACGTCTTTAACGTTAATAAAGACACCTTTGTTCCAAAAAAATATTTTTGGCATTTTCAAAACTGTTGTTGATAGATCCATTTGTGTAAATTGTAATTTTATACGAAATATTTGACATCCGTAATAGATAACATGGAACTGTCTCATATTCTAGAAGAATAATATAGATAGAGGATATTTACATATTTTGAATATTAAGATAAAATTAAATTGATTTTATTGAGACGAAGTATTGACATTTTAGCTATAATTTATTACAAATCAGTTTAGTTATTTTAGCATGTTTACAAGCTTTAAACAAGAAAAAATATGATTAAAATTTAAATTAAGATTTCAGTTATAAAATAATAGTAATATCCTATCGAGTATCCTATGTAACTCTGGAATGAAAAAAGTTTTACTTTAGAGTTTTTTTGTAATTGGACGAATTACCTAGTTCTTTGTTAATTCATATATGACAATGTGTACATCTCACAAAAATATGTCAGTGAAAAAGCGTACGAAATAAGTCATATATTTGTCTCAATCGTGCGCGTGTGTTAATTCGTTTTACACCAGTAAAAGCGCCTCGACACAATTCCAAATATTCGGTTATTCGCTTTTTGCCGAGCGAGTCGGCCACGCGGTCTGAATACGTTATCCGACGGAGAATAAAAGCGAATTAACATATCCCAAATCTCCACTCTCGATTCGGACTTTTTGTTATGTAAAAATTTAACTCGCCGTCCTTAAATTGTTTAGGAATCGACAGCGTCGCATTGACACCTACGTTCTTATATTTTTTTGTTCAAATAATACCATTATTCGATACGTCTCATCGATATTCATGGACGGGGCGAGTTGTAAAATGCAATAAAACACAATTTTTATATGTTGTGTTTAGACAGTGTCCGAGAGGTTGATAAAGAAACCTGTAGACCAGTCAATACCGTAGGACCGGATATCGCCGGCCATTCACAAAAAACAACACACACACGCTCACACGCGCGCGCCGTGTGTACAAGAGTAGTAATGTAACACACGCAACGGTCACCACGCTCCATTCATGATCAATAGTACCTTTACAACGGGTACAATATACCGAGATCGTTATACCTCTACTGCTCTACCTCCGTCGCCACCGACCGCGCTCTACTCCATATACGAATTCTTTCAATGTCACATGCTAATTTTAGATTTTATAGAGCTGCGAGCAATTAAAATTGTGGGGTCGATAAAAAACTTAATTATCTTAAATATCCTAATTTTTATAGGCTCGTCAAAACCAGTGTCACATATTAGAATTTATAAAATATATTTTTTAAATTGAATGTCTTTAAGCGCGACGATCTTGGTCGTTATTTAATCACACAATAATCTCGACAATATTATATATTTGAACGAATGTGGTAAATTAACACATTTGTTCTGTGTCTTATATCGATGAAAATGTATTTTTAATTTATAAATAATTTAACAATACAAGTGGAAAGCAGTGCACGGTTGCCAACATCCGCTGTAATGCCATCTAATATAATGCAATCAGTTCATATCTTGACTAATAAGAAATATTAAGAAAAATTGTAAACAACAAGTGTTTTTGCGCTGAGGTCATCGACAAGCTTACATAACAGTGTTTCGAATACGGATACACGATGTTCAAGTAATTTGCCGTATCACGTACCTTTAACATTTTTCAATCAATTGTAGAATGTCGTCCGGAGACGACATTTTAAACAACCACACCTAAGAGCCCCCTCCCGCGCTAAGACGCAATGACTCATTGAAGTCTAATCCAATGTAATAAAAACGTTGATGTAGCTTTTATAGTTCCGTTCCATTTTGCCGGACCGTTGACATCGAATATCGAGAACTCGTTCTTTGAATCGTCACGTGTTAATTAATTCGAATGTAGGCGTAGCACCATCATCGATAGAATTATGTGGTAGCCCTATATTTTATTGCACCAATAAGTCTTGTCAGTATATGAAAAAGATGTTTTGTGGCGCTCGTGCGTGATTTTGTAATATTCGTTTTAATGTTCGAACGATAAATTTTACTCTTTAATATGTCGGGCTGCGTGTCAAAATCGTGTGCAACAGTGTTTAGGTTTCGAAATAAAGCGAAATACGCGTGGTGGAGACGTTGGAATGATAAATAAGAAAAACGGGTATTAATTTCGGAGAGGAAATAAATATGTTGCACTTCTTAAGTGATACTAGCAGACTATAGTAGTGCATTTTCTTAAATACTTTGGCATTGGGTTGATAATATTATATGAAGATCTACGTAAATTCTATATAGATTCAATTAGGACGATTGAGATATCAGGCTTTTAATAACACTTATGAAAGTTTTATATTAATTCTATGTAATTGTATGTCTTAAACATTTGGGAATTCAGTAATTTATCGATATACAATATTGATAAAGTTACGCACTATCGTATATTAACTCCTATGTTTGCTAAATTAATTACGAATAAAACAGTTGGTATCGTCGCGTCGCGTCAATTTATATCGAATGTGACTATTCTGCGAACTTATATTTTTCCATAGCTGTCTCTTAACTTTACCATAACATAAGCTCACGCTTGTATCTCTGAAAGGGTGTACAGAATCCGTCGTAGTTGTACCTTTTACATCCACTGGGCTTAGTCCTGTTTCATGATGTGGTAGAGTATCTTTTGCCACAGAAATTAAAATCTCTGGTGCCACATATATGATTTTTTGAATCGAACACTCAACACGCATATTATATTTAACATGGGATATAACCAAGAATCCCACGGTTTATCAATTTGAGTTCACCAACACTAGACCAATAAGGCGACTCTCTTAACTTGAATTGCTTTGCATTAGCATTAACATCAATTGCTTTGTTCGATAGCTTTTAAATATTTTTGCATATATTATTAATATGTATGTTAATCCAGGATATAATATATCGCTATTCTTATCTTAACAACTTTGTAAACGATCAACTAAGAATTCAGACTGTTCGTATTCTGTGTCTATCGACATTAATGTGAATTTTTAATTGATCAAGTATTAAACTTTTTTATGATATCATTGGCGAACTTCCGCATACTATTTTTTTTATAGCTGAGGCTGGTAAATGAGCTAATGGATAAACTAATAGTAGTGATCCCTGTCACCCATAAACACTCAAAATACCAGAGAATTGTGGACGCGTTGCCGACCTTTGTGAAAAGGAATGGCGATTTGGATGTGGGGTCTCAAAAAGGAATTTTGAGTTATACGATACCAGTCATCCTGCTGATGTTGATAGAGGGTTAGGTAGATGATTCGCTTTCACTATTCACATCAACATATTTGGAAATTGACGAGCGAGTATTACGTAAAAGATTAATAGCAGAATATATACCCATACCTTCATTCACCTCATAGAAACACACGAGAATCAAGCCTGTTCTCCGTATATCTCACTCATCGTACAACATAATATGTTATGTTAATAGCACGCTCTTTACATCAGTTTTCTGTATGAATGTGGTATTAACCCGGTCCAGCCGGCCTATGCATGTTGTGGATAAAAGTGTTTGCAGCGTACCTCTACCATCTATAAATTAAGCGAGACTCAGTTAATTAGCAGTCGTGGGGTTATTTCACGAGGTAAAAACAGCTACGCCCACAATGTAGCGTTAATACTGAAGTAGTTAACTCTTAAACGGCCAGTGAATATGTCTTGTCCGTGCGAGTCAAAGCGTAAAATACATCATAAAAGGTAAAGCACAACGTTTACACAGTGATATACGGACACGATTTGTTCTAAAGCGCGCCACTGACTGTTTACTCCCTTGATTTGTATGTTCATTTGTAAAGGAAGCTCGATTGAGACGTTCCAGCGAGAGTAAATTAGCTTAGAAACATAAAGAAAACTACACAAACTATTTTGACGGGTTTGTGAAATAAATGAGAGAGTAAACATTGTTTTTTTTTTTGTTGGATGTATGAATTAACGTGAAGACTTGTATTAACTAATGCAATAGGTTTGTGTAGGAGGTAATTATTTTTTCCGGATCTGTCAGTTTTAATTTTATTCTAAAATAGAGTATTATGGTAAGAATTAATTACAAATTAGTAACCTTTTATTTGATTGCAGCTCTTATTATGTGTAGGTCAACATTTAACCTTGTGTCTGAATTTTAAGCCAATTCGACTTAACCGGTTGAGTTAGAATTTTGCACACACAATTTTTACCTCATACTAAATAAAATAGCTTGTTTGAAAGATTTGAAAAAATATTTTTAATATTTACTTATTGATTACCTAATTTTAATATGACGACTTACTTTAAAACCAAAAGAAAATATTTATCTTCTGAAGGACATAGAAATAGTCAATGAAACATCAAATTTTTCACCGAAAGATACAAAAAATATTATTTATTACAACAGTAATGGCAATAAAATGTATTGCCACAATTACATTCGCATTGCCACTATGCCCTCAAGCATAATTTTTCACACAATATTCATAGCGCATTTATTAATAATTAAGAGGAATCGCGTGTTCCAATTAAGGAGGTGCAATAATTCGCGGCATTACACAATCCCGTGATGGACTAATCCTCAGTAAGAAACATGCTGCGGGCACGTTATAAATTACACGATCGTCTGCTACAGCGGAGACAAAGCCGCGCGGGGGTATTCCGGTGCTTGCTTACGATATGTTTGTGGTAAGTACTGGGATTGGTGTCATCATAGTCTATGGCTTGTAAAAGCCAATTATATTTTCAATTGGTCTCTATGGCTTGTAAAAGCCAATCATATTTTTCACGAAAGCAGATTATATGAATTGAATTGTAGAAGTCTGTGTTTCTTTAAAATTACTTTTTTCCTAGATCAATATTTCAGGGCCATTTACAGCATAGATGAAGCAGAGATGGCGATAATGGCTGTCGAATGAATGATGGCGATGAGTTGTATATGAATGAATTCATCCATTATTATTTTTTACCGATTTCAAAAGATTCGTAATTCGGTGCCTTATTACTTTAATCGTTATTGCGAATAGTTGTAATTTTAGTAATTATGTCCTAAAAACATTTAAACATATAAGTCAACTATCAGCTTAAGATTATAATCGTATCGTTTGTTGCAGAATACGCCGTGTCGTCCGGACATGCTCTCGCGCACTACAAATTACAATCAACACTCTGGACATGTTCGCACGTGGGGACTGCGGTCGGGGCAAGAAGTCCGGGGTCCGGGGCAAGAAGTCCGGGGTCCGGGGCTCTGGCCCGGGGACCGAGGACCGACCCATCTCCTATCAATTTACACGTACATACACGTTATGTTTACTTTGTACCGAGTAATTTCTCTATTAGACCCCTATCTCGGCCGTTGTTTATATTTTAAACCATAAAAGATAACTGTAATGTGTTTGTTTGTTTATATTTTGTTCGGTGTTGATGTCTTTACTTATTTTATTTGGTTTATTTTTATTTGGAAATTTATTTTATTTGGTGATTGTTTGTCGATTCGTACAATTTAACTATATTGAATACCTGTTAGTGACGTCACCAACAGTGATGATACAAATCGAACCTAGGGTAAAATTATGGCTACTTATATTCATAAAATTGTAAAAAAAATTGTGCTTACCCATTTAGGGATGGAATATGAAAAAAACTTAGTGTTTTTCTATGTCATTAAAGGAATAAGCTATCAAGATTTTAGCCTTTTAGATCCAGTGGATTAGTCTTGCCGTTTATAAATAAGTCAGTCAATATGGACGTGTAATTTTAAAAATATGTATACGGCAAACTGGTGCTGAAGTTGTAAAAAAATGAAGTATAAAATCATTGTATTTTTTTCGCTTTAAAGCCAATTAAATACATACATAAAATTATATTTTCTACGAACTTCTTGTGTTACGATTTTCCAATGATTAAAGAAATATACGTACCTACGTCAATTCGATTTTCTACCTCAAAAGATTTATAGTCAATATGTGTCTTATTAAAAAGTTGTCAATCCATGATTTATTCTTTATTTGAATGCCAGTTGTATAAGATCCAATTAATCTAATAGTTATAATAAAAAATAAGGTTCTTAATATTCATGCTTATAATTATAAAATTAGATGTCAAGGAAGTGATAAAATGTATTTTATCTAATAAGCGAATTTAACGCCGTATTAGTAATTTATCTAAAGCATTTTTCATTTTGATTTTTTAGTTATCTCTTTTACAAGTCAAACTGCTAATATTACAAGGAAATATACAAAACTTTAATTTATGGAAGTATGTTGTTCAGGAAATACATATACGTAGTAATTAATATTACAAAACCAACCTTGCTTTGCGAGTCTTTGATCAGAAATGAAGTAGAAGAAGGCAGACGTACCATTGGAGCTACACTTATCGTTCGTTGAAGTTTTCCGTCCCATAATGTGATATAATTTTATATAATAAGCACATACGAGGCATACATTCCAATCCAGATCACCACAACAAACCGAAAATTCAAACACAAATTATGACTGCCCGGTCTGGAATTTAAACCCATGACCTCTCTGTGCCAGTCTTAGTACAATCTCACTTGAATGAGGCGATATTTAAAGAGGGAATCATAAAAATAGGGAAATGACTTATATAATTCGAAATATTCTGTGCCATAGATATGAAAAAAAAATCATATTTTATTTATAAAGCCTGGCAGTCCAGAATGTGGGTAGCCTGGTGATATGTAATTCCCACCACCGATGTTCAATCATGAATCGTGGGTACCGACTGATATTTAGGAAAAAAGTAAAGAACAGACATTATTTAGACTTTCTTTAATAAAAACACCGAAAAGAAACGTAAGTGTCACAGTACACGATTAGACATTGAAATCCGTTCTCTAAACCTAGATAGACAGCGACAACTAGAAAGCCATTAGCTTAAACAATATGTTCAAACAATGTATGATTCAGAGGTGTTTATACAAACGCGAGCGGTGTCGAAACATCCGTGTGGTGCGGTCGCTGTGTCGCGCCGAGCGGGTACAAGCAATGGGCGGGACGCAGTGTCATTGTGCGGAGGAATTTGATTCGGTTTGTCTATTTTTGGATTGTTGTCTCGAGGATCAGTCAACTTTGCATGATGAGTGAGAGAAGTTGACACTGACTGAGACCGAGTAAATTTTGCAGGGTCTCTTGTATCTTCGGCAAGCATTGATTGGATGTATCGCTAAGCTTGAGCGATATGAATTCAAATGGGCGCCTGCGTATTTAGGTTATTAAAAGAAATTTAAAAATAGAATTTTATTGATACTTTATTCTGTTTAGATATGAAAATAAGTAAAAGTTACGACATAAACATTGTAACCTTTGTCTTAAATATGTTTTACTAGCTTTTGCTCGCGGTTCCGCCCGCGTGATCTGCTTTTTCCGGGATTTCCGGGATAAAAATTAGCCTATCACCCAAGTCAGCTCATAACCTGTCTGTATACCAAATTTCATCAAAATCCGTTCAGTAGTTTCAGCGTGATTGACGGACAAACATCTAAATAAACAAACTTTCACATTTATAATATTAGTAGGATAATCAGATATTAAACTACACCAATGTGTGGTAAACCAGCTGAAGTTTTCTAATTCGCTTACGCCTGAACCCAAGTTGTACTGTACAGTCGCGCACTGATTTACAATCAGGACAGTGTTGTCGATCCGCAGCGCCTACGCATGCGCACTATTACTGCTAGCGGCTACACGCATTATTTATGGTAAGAAGATTTCCGAAGGATTATGTAGATCCCGTCAACAATGGGATATATTTTTTTACACCTACTTTCTTTACTCTTGTATTGTAAACATTGGTTGGAGATGGAGTATGTTTTCTAAACATTCCTTAAATTATTTTTGATAATATTTTACTACGGCAGCGATACTCTAGTAGGGAGTGGAACACAGAGAGACAGCGACACAGAGAGAGAGACAGTGGAGACAAGTGTTACGAGTTTGAATCCAACCCTCAACACTAGCTAGTATGGCGGCAAAAAAAAACAAATTAAGACTGTCTAAGACGTTCTGAATACGAGAAGAGTCATGGACGCGTTGCAGTCCTTAAAGGAAGGATCGGTATAGTTCAGGAATTGGCAAGAGAAGGGAGGGCATTTCATTCTCCGAATATCTTACTCATCGTACGAAAGCTGCTACTTCATGTTGGTTTCCTGTGAGACAGTCGCGCCGGCCCATTCATGATGTAGACAAAACTATCTATAGCGTGGATCTGCCACTTTTACTGTAGTAGCAAAAACAAATTAAAAATAACACAAAGATAAATTTAACGGTATGGTCTTAAGGAAATGAGGTTACGGAGTCCTCGATGCGCAAGGCAGATTTGCACTTGACCAGTTTTTGATACGTCTCATACACGTATAAAAAAACCCTATCATGATTGCCATTCTTTCAAAACATATCATTCAAGCTTCTATCAAACATGTTTAAGTCCAGTGAAATGACAATTGCCTATAAGCCCCGCATACAAATAAACTGAACAGATGAGCAGATCTTTGATTACATTAGAATTACGAGTGTCGTGCCGTACTTGATTATAATTGTGCGGACAGCTGGGATCTGATTTGCGTGACCAATCCTGCTCAGGTAATGACGCGCGTCTACCACCGGTATCGCTGCGCTTGCGCATAAGGATGCACACACGTTAGCCACGCTTAGTATTATTAAAAGTGTGTTTTGTTTACATACAGATTATGATTAGGTATGTGGAGATCCGAGGAAACTAATAATCATACGTACATATTATATCTGCTATAAAAATCTTTCTTCACCTTTTTGAATAGTGCCTGATATAAAATACACAGGTAGTGACGATATTTATATAATTAAGTAGCATGTTTTAACTAATTGATGAGTAAATTGTATACAAGACTCTGTTTGAGTGGGTAGCACCGTTTGTCTATTTCTGCTCTAAAGCTGCAGTGTATAAGTGTCCTTAGTTATAGAATATTGAAGCTGGTGAAATTACCGTGCATTATGATACTTAACATTTGGTGATGGAGCATAAAACCCGCTCTGAGGGATGACGAGCGCAGTGCAGTGCCATCTAGTATTTTAATTTCAAAGTTTGAGTGGTTTTGCTACTGTTTATAGGCATGCGGGGTTTGCTACAAGACAAGAGACTTGCTTGTCTTGTCTTCTTGCGACTGAGAAATGTGATGAATTTGCATTTCATGTACTTAAATTTAAAAATAGTTTATCGGTCTCGCATTTTTTAAATGGAGGCAATTGAATATAATGTAGACACAGTAGAAAAGGTTAAGTAATTTTCAGCTATTATTTTCATTATTTCATTTAAATTTACCCACAATCTTAGTAGCTTGGAACCCTAAATAACATTCTTAGCCAAATTAAATGTAACATTTCAACCAAAATCGCTCCGCTTATTCACACAGTCGTGGTCGAAGCAGTGCCACGACCGCCTCACTTTCGCACTTAATCGAGAAATATGGCGCGTGCTCTTATGCCTTTATTTATTACAGCGTCCTGCGAGGGATTAAGAACATCGATTTATACTGTCCTCATTAGTGCGTCTAAATTGATTAGTGTGGCCTTTCGTCATGTAAGTAAGTTTTATGACGGGTCTGATTGTGATTTCACGTGATTTTCTATAAATGTCAAAATGTTGAGGTTCTTTTAAATATGAGCTGCTGGCTTTTGTGTTAAAATTTCTGCAAATGAATGAGAGTTGAAAATATGTTTTTAATTTAAAATTGCACTTATTTACATTTCACTTGAACTGGAATGTGTTATCATGTCAGGCTTGTTTTATTTTACATTTTATTTAGATTTGCTGAAAAGTTGATTTTTTATTCAAAATTAAAATTAGCACAATGTGTTGGTAAGTTTATTCTCCTGACAAATTCTATGTTTATAAGCCCTTTCTGGTCTCACAACTTAATTAACAGACTTCAAAACGTATTCATATTCGTAGCGCTTAAACGGATTTATCTTAAAGTCTGGACGTAAATGGTAACAACGCGAGGCACGGAATGTAATATAGCGAGCAATGAACATGTTAGTCCTTGTTTGTTTACTGACACACGGACAAAATGGTAAAAAGGCAGTAAAAAGCGAGGTGCATAACTTATTGTCCGAAATAGCTGGCGTCGGAAGTGGTTAGTTGCATGTAACGTCAGAAGCGAGCAAATATCGCGTGACTCCGCCCGCGGCTCGGCTACACACCGCTTCATTAAATTAATTACCCAACGTTAGTTCTATTGCGACACCCCACACAACAATACGAATACACAAAACAGATAAGAGAGTCGCGATTTATTGCTTGCATTTCTTTTGTCAGCTTTGAAATTGTACTCGCATAAGTTAAACGAGATTAAAGTAATCGAACTTATAAATTTTGTCGTCTCACCTTTATAAGGCGAACAGCGGTGTCGACGCGAACTTTGTTCAAATTAATGGGCGGCATTATCAGATCGACCCTCGTACATGGCGTTTATGCGGAGATAATTTTGTGTGGATGTTAATTTTTTTTTTTTAATTCCTTCGCGCTTGTCGCCGTGGGTTGTGACTCGGGATGTAACAGCGTAGGCGCCGAGAGAACTAAAAAGTAAACTGTATCGATCAGTTTCCTTTAAGTAGATCATTTGTTAGGGTCTAACGGATTAACGCAAGGAGATTTGCAATCTTTGAATGAAGAGATATTATTTATTTTGAAAAAACTAGATAGACCTGAGGACTGCTCGCACACAGTCTTAATGACTGGATTGCCACAATTGAAGAAATAAATTTTGTATTAAATCAAATTTAAAACATTAATACTTACGCAAATAAGGAGTTGATTTAATTAAAATAACTCTCGTTAGAATGAAATTAATGAGTTCGTGATGTAACTAGATACATAGATTTGAGTTGCATTTTCGAATGTGGTATAACTTTTAGTATCGAGTTATCTTGTTTTACATAAGTGGTGATGTGGCGTACTGTTTAAATACACAGCAGAAACAGCAATCGAAACTTTACATAAGAAAGTACTGCATTGCACTTTGCACACCACACAGAACTTGGAGTTACAAAATATTACACGGCACTGCATTGTGTTGGTCACCCTGAGATTAAAATATTTCGCCTCATAATACTCACCCATCATTAGCTTTAAGGTCCTTCAAACCAGAACATAACAATGCGCACACACTGGCGCTTGCCAGCTTAAAATAGACAAAACGGTAATACGTACATTGACGGACCTAGACCTTTTTTATCCTGGCACGGCAAAGTCACTACGCCACACCTGATGGTAAGAGTTAAGTATTCAAGAATAGTATCGACCAACGACAGATAATGTATCGTAGGTCAGAGAATTATGCCAACCTGCCTAATTGCTTCTCCACACTCAGTTTTAAGGATCCCATGCTGTCGGAAGGAAGGTACTAGTGTGCCTGCAAACTATTCAATAGCATAATGGTCCGGCTGAAATCAGATTTTGTAAACTAGTTTGAGTCCTATAGAACCAGTTAACCTAGAGAAGCTTTCATCTCGTTCATCCATAATATTGGCATTCATGCATTTATTCCATAAAATTGAACGACTGTTTGAAAATCACACTATATGGAAATTGAATTAGCACGCCCCAACTTACAAAGGTTTCATTGTAAAGAAAAAGCGTGGTCGTAAAACAATGAAGCGCCATAAAGTGCAGTCTTAAAACAAAATTACTTAACTGGCAGGAAAACCCTAATCCGACGACATTCCACGGTCAAAAACGGTTTTGGGACACTAATTAAGAAACTAAACAGCCGTCCAATAGCCATGAAATTCCTTATGGGAGCGGTAAACCAATTTTGAGGCACTTCGGAGGCGCGCGCGCTGCCGTAATTTAATTGACAAATAAAGACTGTTACACGCTAACTCTGACCGGCTACATTGTTGACGGTGCTTAGAAAATATTTGTACGCATATGTTAAAATATCTGGTGCACGAATTAATAGCTCTGTGACTTCGCCGCGTCACGTAACACCGGAGGCGTGATTTATTCTCAGTATTTTTTTTTACTAGCCTATGTGTCCCAATGCTGGGCAAAGGCCTCCCCTTTATTCTTCCACTGGGTTCGGTCTTCCGTCAGCTTCTCCCAATTTTCGAATGCGTCCAACTTGTCTTTCCACCTTTTTTTCGGTCGTCCGCGTTTTCTGTGACCATTCGCTGGTATCCAGTTAATTCCCAGTATTATTATAAATAAATAAATACACCCAACAGTCACATATAAAATCCTGAACCCATACTAGAATAATCTGTATTGTGTGTATCATGAACCATGAGGGACTAGCACTCTCACAACACCCGGACCTGAAATATAGGTATATTTATAGATCACACAAACATTTGTTTTAGTACGGGAATCTAAACCTACGTCCTCTCACTTCGCAGCCGGCTACTCACCTTCTGTGCCACGGAGGCTATACATTATTTTGAAAAATTATCAAAATCTGGAGAGATATGAATTAAGAATGAAAAGAAAAGGGTTTGTAAGAAAACTATAATGATAAACTCAAATATTAATTTGAGTTCATGTTATAAAAACATTAACATTATAATTATTTACACCTTCTATTTAAACACTACTTTACATTAAAAATAATTTAAACTTGACATTCATACGACAAAAGGTCATCAAGACGTTTTAACTCCATTTACAGAAACATTACGAGTCGTCACCCCATAAAATCTCGATGTTGAACATTCGAAATGAATAATTAGCCGAGTTATCTGCAAAACAAGGGAGTTCGTCTTAATTATTACACCATTATAAAGTGAAGCCACTCCCTCGACCCCACTGAGGGTAAACTTAGACAAGACAAGTATTAATTAATTCCAACCGCCATCGGCCCATTAAACGGTTAATTTTTATTCAGTGGGCAGTTTTTTCGCAGATGTTTTAGCGGTTTTCCTTCGGGAAAAATGTAAATGTTTTGTCGCGGTTTCATTTGAATTAATTAACGATCTAAATGAACTTTCCCCGTAACAATGTTTGTAAATAGAAGTTGTCAAGGAAATGCTGTTTTTTGTCAATCTGTCGTTTTCTTTTCTTTTTAATTCGCCCGGTGTTGTAGGGGCCGCGAGTTTTGCGGCCTATTGTTTGGATTTATTCGTGTAATTAGCGAAGTTTGTTTCGTTTGTTTTTTTTTTGTTTTGTTACACAAATTGGGGAATTTGATTTGGGGTCGGTTTGTTTTACTTAAATTGCAATTTTTTGTTACTGTGTATTGCTTATTTTTCTAGAATACCTTGAATTAATTAGTGGAAATCCAAATAAAAAAGATATACTTTTGATTTATCACTTATTATTACTACAATTTTATCTCCCTTCGTCTTTTTAAAGAACGAATGTTTTAAAATAAGGCGCGTTCCTACCAAAATTAGAAAAAACATGAAACCCAAATAATGATTATACTCAATAAAACCTTTGGTAATCCACAATTTATTTTCATTAATCTAAGCCAGACATTAAATATCCTCCACAAACGTCGTGCAGACTAAAGAAATGATAAATCGCGTCAAAATCAACCCGCAATTATAAGATCAAATTAAAACATAGACGGAGCATTTCAAAGGATCTCTCCCACTAATAAATTGAGACGGGGAAGGGTTAAATAAAAAAAAATTAAAAACAGCTCTGTGTCCTATAATAATTTTAACCCGTTTAGCGCAGTCGACGAGTAATAAAGATTAAAAAGTTTATTTTTTAACACTTTCGGTGCTAATGAGGGGGCGTTGGAAACAATTTGAAGGATTACCTTCTAAAAGCTTCCGTCAGGTTTTTAATTGAGACTTTTTTGTTGGCCGAAAGGCTTTTAGCCCCTTTGACGCGACTTGCCTTTTGTGATGCTTCGCCGGTGATCTACTAATGAAGAATAATATTTTTTTTACTGTTTTTATTTTGTTTACGGTTTATTCATTTAAATGTTTGGTTCTTGGATTGAGTGGTAAGTTAGAATTATCTGAAAGTATCGTATAATTAGAACTTACTTTTATATAGATTTTTTTTGTAACAAAATATTAAATAGCGACACACGCTACGGCAAATGCTGTCGTATGCAACGATGGCAGTATAGCTTTATAACTTTAGCTCCTACTTTATACGTAAAAAACTAACACAACATAAAGCATAACTCTAATCTCAAATAAGACATTACGAGAATACCAATGCATGCGCGAAAAATCGATCGCGCGATGCCGTCTTAAATTCCTCACCCTTTTTGAGGGGGGCTACCCCAAAAAAACGAAAGAATAGAAGAGGGAAAAAATCTAAATCGTCTCATATCTCTCCCCCCGGGCGGCGCGGCCCCTACCGCCCCCCCCGGACACCTCGACATCAAGCGCCCTCCTTATTTCGTATGCGAGCTCCTCCGGCAATCATTATAAGGATATCGATTAAGGGCACGTCTCTAACCTGCCCATATCTTTGTGGAACACTCATGTGTACATAGGACTGCTTTTTTAGCAAACTATTACAATTTATTATAATTTCATTTTATGGTCCAATAAATTTACGAATAAGCATGTTTCGGGTCGTTCCGATGGTTACAGCATACATTCCTGCGTTTATATTTATAATGCACGAATTCTTTGACCGTCACGAGGTAGATTACGATAAACTTTAACGTTTCGCTTTTATGTTAGTCGCAGATAAGATAATTATCATAGATAATGATCAGAAAAATTTACAAAGTTGCCCTTTCCTATGGGAGAGGCCGTCTGGGTTGGTACCGCCGCTTTGTCTATTTCTGCCGCCAAGCAACATTGTGTAAGCACTGTTGTGTTTTGGCTTGAAGGACATTGAAGCTAGTGAAATTACTGGGCATTAGGAGACTTAACATCTTATGCTTTGTAATTCAAAGTTCTGTGTGATGTAGCTTCTGTTTATGGGCAGGCGTGGCGCTTACCATTAGGCGAGCGCCTTGCTTGTCTCGTCATTCATCAAATATATAAAAATAAAAAATAAACACAAGAAGAAGTTTCAGGTGCGCAAGTTTTCTAACTATGTTTTCAATCATCGCTAAAGCGAATGATTTACAATGTATCAGAACGATGAAAGTATGAAGTTTGTGCCATGGGGGCTGGAATCGAACCTGCGTCCTATGTTTTGGATAGTCCATTTCACTGACGAGACTGCAACCTTACAACTATTATCTTTAACTAGATGTCCCTCACGGTTTCACCTGCATGTTACTTCCCTGCTCCCATGGATCATAGCGTGATATACATATAAACATTCCTCATGAACCACATCTATTGCTGAAAAGTGCATTAAAATCCATTGAATAGTTTAAATCGACTTCATTGTTTACTATGCAAAGTTTCTGTAAATCTAAGTCATCGGTTAATGGCTGGCTGGGCTGCAGCCCAAACGAGAATATCACATAATAGCAGAATGCGAACGTCACAATCGATTCAACTCACAATCGCGAAACGAAAACAAGGAAGACATGTAGTTAACTACTCGGGACGGCCCTCGCATAAGCAGATGCAAATTGTTACCGTTAAACTATTTCGGAAGGTAAACATAGGGGTCGGCGCTCACGTGTGCCCCGAGATCCGTCCAACGAGATTAAAAATGCTGGATGGTCGACCGCCGTGAGGTGGGTGTATGAGAAGAAATATTGGAGTTTACCAAGAAAGCCGCTTTGGGGATATGTAAATAGGAAACTACAAAAGTAATGTTTGAGTTCGGGACGTCGCGTGAGTGAGTGAGCCGCCGGATTATTGCCACCGCCCAAATTGTAAAAGTGGATCCAATTTGATTTGCGAACGTTGGTGTTTGATAAGGGTTTTAATATACAGGCTTATTTAGAAACCACTGGAAATCCCCAAATCAGGTGTGCCCTACTTGTATAATACGTTTAATATAGCTTTTCCTCGCGGATCCGCCCACATGATCAGCTTTTTTCCAGGATAAAAGTAGCCTATGTTACTCAGTGATAATGTAGCTTAGTATTTATACAGCTAAATAATTATAATACACCCAACACACACATTGTCCTGACCCCACAGTCAGATACGACTCTTGTGTTGTGGGTATCAGGAACTACGAGAGACTTTCGGTCTCACAACATCCAGACCCCGTCACAAATATTTGTGGATCACATAAATATTTATCTCGGTGCGGGGATCGAACCCGCGGCTTCTCGCTTCACAGCCGGCTACTCGCTCGTGGCGCCACGGAGGCTGTCAATTCAATTCAAATGATGAGTGGAACAGGACGCTTGCCTGATGGTAAGCGCTACGCCAGTTCACCAACAGTAGCAACACCAATGGAAACTCTTAATTACAATGTACAATATATACACTGCGCTCATCATCCTTAGATGTAAGATGCCCATATTCACAAACAAGAACCTAAGTAAGCTCTATGCCAAGTTTCGAATTTTGTGACAGGTGACCTACTTGCTCGTTTGCCGGTCTACGCTATAAAAATCATGCATACAAGGCAACGTCATTTTTCAATTCGACAATAATTATTTTAAGCATACAATTTGACAACGAGAATCGTACAAATTACAATTTTCTATTATTTTCTTGCCTAACTGACGAGAAATGATCTCCGTGTAAATGCGGCTTAATCAACATGAATAAATAAATATAGATATTAAAGCTACGTCAAACATAACCAGATATCCGCAAGACGCCTAATGACAACTCTTCTTCGAAGAAGCAGTCTCAAGTATTCTTGAATACTTTACAGTGGCGAGATAAGCAACTGAGAGCAGCAGACGGTCCTTATATACGCACCAGTGGTCACTTCTAACTAATATGCTAGACTACAAACACTTTACGAGTAGTTTCAGAAACATTTTAATGAATAAAAAATTCAAAACAATTTTTAGTTTCAACTAGCAACAACCAAACGTATGAAACAGTATTTAAATAGAATGAGTAGTCTATCTATTTGGATGTCTAAAAACATAACCTAAGCTCACGCATATATTCCTGAAGGTTTAGGCAGAGGATTTAGTGCACACATGATTCGCCAAAAAGTAGATTAGGCATAATGCGTTGCATTTATTGTATTGCGCAAGATAAAAAAGTGTCTAAAAACGTAACCTAAGCTCACGCCTATATTCCTGAAGGTATAGGCAGAGGATTTAGTGCACCCGTGATTCTCCAAAAAGCAGATTAGGCATAGTGCGTTGCATTAGTATTGTTCAAGATAAAAAAAATAAGAATAAATTGAAGGAGCTATAGATAACAACTACATAATTGATGATACTTATATACATATATAGTTCATACATATTATATTATTGTTAATATATATAGTACATAATTACGACAGCTGCCTTCTATATATAGCCAAATATATGTATATATATTTTGCAAGTGCCTAATTCCGTTTGGCTGAATCTAATAAATCCCAACCGCTGAGCAGAGAATATCTCAAAGCTGTTTCATTATTCGGCATTAGCCGGCGGTCGGCCACGCAAATCTTGGCGTCCCTCCGCACCGCGAACAAGGACCCCCAATTTCCTTCATTACTTACCTCCCGTCCGAGACAATGGCAAGACGACGACATGAAAAAAATAATAATAATTTCAAGTGGAATAACGCTGAAAATCTTTTCACGGGAAGAATTATTGTTGTTTTGCAAGCGAGCTCTCAGAGACAAAATGCACCGTCCTTATTACGCCATTGTTCGGTGTTACGAGCTTTATTCATTTTTACTTGGCTCGACTTGAATGCTTATTAATTTAAGGCCGTGATAAGCTCGGATTCTTTTGAATGAACGAAGGAAATGTCTGCCCCATTGTCATGATTATTATAAATCCCACTCGAATGTGAGCGAGTTGTCCAAATTATTCCAATAATTTTAACGCTATGAACATGCGGCGGTAAGAAGCGTTTAACAAAGCGTGCACGGAACGAACGGCGAAAAAATTAGTGCATGTAAGCACCGAAGCAAATACGTTATAATGAAACGTAAATATACATCACACGGAATGCTTTATGGTAATCGAAATATGCCGAAATATGTTGTTCAGAGGGCAGAAAACTACCGGTGAACATGCAAGGGATGAACCGAGCTTTCATATTTTGCGGGTAACCCGCAACGAAGCCGCTCCGAAACTTCCCTGCCGTGTATGTCGCTCGAGTTTTTAAGACGACCATAAACATTCCGACAAGCCTTTTGTGCCACTATTTGAACAACGAATTGGTATCGTTCCTAGCAATAGACATTTTTATATCGTTCAAACTTGAACAAATCGTTTAAACACAACATAAACGAATTTGCGAGTCGAAATCGTAGCGTGTAAACGTGCGCCTTACCCCGTGGTTCTCTGAAAGCGTCTCGACGAAACCGACGCTCCGTTCCCCTCGAGGAATCGAGTCAAGAGTGATTACGAATTTTAATTATTTTTTTAAGTCGGTGGCGGCGAGGTGATGTTTCCCCGGTGCCGAGGCTTATGCAAACAATCGAGTCGCACTTGGAATTAATCCGACTCCGGGTTTTTTCCTTCGCGACAAGGAATTAACAAGCAAAGAAGTCATTAAGTCGGAAGATATTCGAGTATTCCTTTTAATTGCGGCTTCCTTGACGTCCGGCTTTTTAATTGGTTCGTGTCAACGAATAACTCGGATTAAATTGGATTTGTCGTTTCATTTGTGTATTATTTTGTTGTTATTTTCCATGAGCTGTCGCCGTGGTTGTATGAAAAGCAGCGACATGTCATTAGGGAACATATAACACGGAGCTATTATTCAATTATTTCTAACCTTTCAGCATGGGCCGCTTCGGTGCAGGTGTAATTACTCCACTTTGTAAGTTTAAACACGGTGCATGACAGTCTAAGTGATTTTATGCGGTGAAGTAGGACGCCACTAATGAATTATTTGTGACTTGCGTGCACAAATCGAGAATCTTTCTAATTATCTCTATTCAGCATTATGTTGTGGTTATATGGGTGACTATGATTTCTATATTGTCAATAAATGGCATCTCATTTTTATGGCATTAGACTTTTTAATAGTAAAAAAGGGAGTTCGGAAGAGTCTGTGTTTTTTTTTATTAACTTGAATAAGGAGACGAGCAGGTTACTCGCCTGATGGTAAGCGGTGCCTGTCCATAAAAAGAAGCTCAAAACTTTAAATAGTATGGCTTTATACTGCGCTCATCACTCCGAGACAAGATTTTAGGCCTCAGAATGTCCACTAATTTCATTAGCTTAAATATCCTTTAAATCGGAACACAACAGTGCTTAGTGCTGCTTCACACCTATTAGGGACTTACCTCCTAGTAAAATACAAAATGAAATAAAATACACACCTATATTTATATGATCTTACGTAAACACTCGACTGGTAATTGTATGCCGAGAAAAACAAATTAAAAGAGAAAATCCAACAAACATTTAGACATGTACATCAAACAAGAGAATAAATAAAAAGGCTGATTGAGCACTCCCGATGTAATGACTCATTTATATTAACGACCAAACTCATCAATACTCATTCACTTCATTCGGATATTTCCACGAAGATCCTTCACTAATTGAAATTGAAATCTGATTTTCCCCCCTCCCACTGAGCTCGGCAAGCCCTAGTGATTAAAAGTATTCGAGAAAAAATACAAATAATCAAATTACAATATCGTTAACGAGGAAGCCGTTTCCCCAGAATCCTTTTATATTTTTAGGAATAAATTAAGGCATAGAAAGGGAAAAAGAAAGTTGCGATACGGCAAACAACCAACTGTTTTTTTATTGTAAAAACTTTAATGCTACGTTTATTGTGGAATATTAAAAATTTACCTCTTTCTATCTTTCAAGCGAATACTAGCATTCGAAATAATGAGATTTCGTTCAGATTTGTACTTATGTTCCATTCATTTTGAATTTTTCACACAATAGTAAAATGAGATTTAGAGTTATCGTCACTTTTGAACGGAATTTAACTTATTAATTAATACTATAGGTTATGTCCGAATTATGTAAATAATTGATTGATTAATTACTTTAACTAATAAAAAAGATAGTCATTTGACTCAATTATTTTTCAATTTAATAAATTTATTAAGAATGGCTGTCTTCATAGATTTTCATAAAACAGTATTTATATCATAGTCAGTTCTTAATGATTTCTTACGTTTACGCGAATGTTACTCATTGAAATAAAACTAATTTAAACGGATTTTATCGCGGTTTTTTATTAATTTTGATCCCGACGTTTCGAAGACTTTTCAGCCTTCGTGGTCACGGGGAGGACTGAGGTGTAGGTTGTCCAAAAATGTTAATGTTACAGTTGAATTGTTAAATTGAAGGTAGATACTGTAACATTAACATTTTTGGACAACCTACACCTCAGTCCTCCCCGTGACCACGAAGGCTGAAAAGTCTTCGAAACGTCGGGATCAAAATTAATAAAAAACCGCGATAAAATCCGTTTAAATTAGTTTTATTTCAATAGTCAGTTCTTCTTCTTTTTCCACCTGTCCTTATTTTACTCGCAGTGGGGTCGGCGCAACATGCTTTTTTTAACATATATTACAAAAATATTTGGCTTGAAGTTATTACGACCGACCGCCTGCCTGACGTCAACCCCAAAACGCACCCAGACCCGAAACAAATATTTGGCTCGGTACGGGAATAGAACCCGCGAACTCTTGCTTCAGAGCCGCATACTTACCCTCTGCGCCATGGAGGCTGTCAGTAATAAGCTATTCCCAAAATAAAAATTGACAGTATTATTCGAATTGAGCAAGTAAAATTGTAGATTTAAGATCGACATATTATCCTCAGATACTTAACACTCTACAGAATTTAGCGCCAAATTATGGAAAACGGAATGCCCAAAAAGAACAGACTTATGTTTTTACGAATACTCATGTCCAGTTACACGCTGAAGCTTGTTGTGACTGTATGAGCGATATGAGTGGCGCGTTCTTATTGACATTAAGTACACACAGGGCCCGTAAAGCAGAATGAAAAATTGCCCTATTTTGAGGATGGATGACGCGAATTAAGAAAGCAATTACTCATCGGAAAACGCACGAGGGCGGAATGTTAATAAGACGAGACTATGGTGAGCTATTTTTCATTCGTCCTGTTCGGACATTCACGAATTCGTAATTAAGATGTAAATGTCATAGCGTCTTGGAATATTTTTAACGCACTACCGATTTTGAAATATTCGCACTTCGTGTGAAATACGAGATATTCTATTCATTTTATTTTTACTGGTCATTTATAGAAGTAGTACCTACCTTAGAAAATAACTATAATACCTAGAAATATTATGAAATTTTACAAAATTAATATATGAAAAAACATAACCCTTCCTTGGCAGTCGGATAAAAAGCTAAAACAATTACATCAAATAAGAAAAGAAAGAAGTATACCGAAGTTAAATCCGAAAAGAAAACAAACTAAGTAAAGTAGATTTTTTTCTGAAATTTTAAAGTCAATAAAAATGTACTCTATTCAATAAAATCTACACCGAGTTAATCTTTTGTTACTCAAGGTCACCAAGTGTACAGAAACACACATGTATAGTCGTGGAGCGTCTGGCACAAGTTTCCCGTGTTATGCTCTCGAATTTTCTTCTAACTTTTTCCGCTCGGGGCCACTTATCACCCCTGCCTCCTCTGGCCCCCACAACACCCCTGGTCCATCGAGCTCGACCACTAATTGCGTTCGTTAATTAGGAAACGTCATGAGTGTTTACCGAGAGAGCTAAGTGTGAAGTTCGGCCCCACTAATGCCTCGGCGTGAAATTACTTCCGGGAAGTTGAAACTTTTTGAGAAATAAACTTAGCGAGATTAATTAGCTGATGGCCGGTGGATTAGCCGCTGCGTCTGCGATCTAATAAGATTATAAGAGTTCTGTTTCCACAACTTTTCAACTTTACTCACGTTAATTTTGTTTGTTGCCATTTTAGTGATGTTGAGCTTGAGATATGCCAAAGATTGCAAATGTACGGTATTGAATTATTGAAAAGATTGCTACAAATTAGTGTTGTAAAGTTGGGAATTATACTCTAACATATACCTGATTATATTAGTAAAAGAGTTGTCATAATTTGGCATCAATTATCAATTTCAAATCTTACATATATTTGAAACACTGTCAAGTATTTTTTCACTTTTGAATCTAGTCAAAAGAAATGAAAGCGTGGTTTATTAAACAACAATTAAGAATACTCTGATAATTAAATTACGATGAAGGTCTCATTCAAAACACAACTATTATCATCGTTAGATGCTAGACAGTGCGGAATGTCTATAAACCGCAGTAGGAGCGTGGCCTTTAAAATAATATTCACGTAGGTAGAGAACTACCCACCATTTTCAAGGAAAGGCGCGAGCACTTGACCATTAGTCGCTGCACAGTTCAGCAAATAGAAAAGAAAAACAAAGATACAACTAAGTAGGTCGTCAAAGGAAATGAATCGGAGCGAGGTGCGGACTCAGGGGTGGCTGTAATTAACACGTAGCCGGGTTAATTACAGGCCCGTATTGAGGGTAAGTGAAATGTGTCATCCCTGGTTTTATTAGGCCCTGGATCGCCACTAAGTATGATTGAAGGCGGATTAATTAATTGGCTGATTAATTCTCTTAACCCGCACATAAAAAATTTATTGGCTATTGATGTGTCTGATTAGTGCAGATGGTATTTGAGTCCGTGCGTAATTAAGTTCGCGACTGTATTTAAGACGATTTACTGTTAAAACCCGTTTAGTTTTGTTCTTTTCAGGGTTCTGTATTTATAAAAAAAGGTGGAAGCCTTTAAAGATCACTCAAAGATAAATCTTTCTGTTTATTATATTTTTCCACTGTACAAGATTTTTTTCCACTGCAAGGTTAAATTTGTCCTTCAATCGCAGATATAGGATATCACAAATCATATAGTTTTGCGAAAGCAGTGCGTGAGTATGACTCACACTTGGCAAGTTTTTATTTTGATGTATTTATTGTTCTTAAAATTATAATTATTATGTCATTAGAGCAACGGTTTATAAAATTAAGACCATTTATATTCTGTTATAAGCGGATGTAATAATCAATTTCCTATTAATTTTATGTGTAATTAAAATGTATAGCGGCCATTAACGAAAATTAGTAAAGATGTTTTATTGATGATTCCAAATTAATTTGTTACTGTTGTAAAAGTGTAGAAAGAATATAATTTATATTTATTTGGATGATAAGAGTATTTAAACGTCTCAAAATATATTGATTGCATTTTTTATACGTTTATTATGTTCAGCACATATGCAAATTTTAACGGACTTCCTTTTTTATACGCTTAACGATATCATAAATAGTTAAGATAATGCTTAGTTCCTTTAATTAGAAGCTTAAAAACTAATAAAATTAAATCTAATCACCAATAAAGAAGTCACATCACAACACTACTGTTAGTTTACCAAAAGTACGTTGTTAACTAGGTACGGTATTTTTGTGTTCTGTTATGACAGAGCTAACGTCGAGTTCGGCGACCCTATGAGTTTTAATGATAAAAAAATTCGTACGGAGGGGACGCGAAGTGCCATCGAAAGAGGGAAAAAAACGGAGGAAAATATTTGGCGCGACAGGTTGCCTCCCCCGCCCCCGGGAGGGGGACCTTGATAAAAATTAAATCTTAACGACGGAAATTTTAAGATGACGCTCGAACGATCAAGCGGAGTGCGCATCTGAGCCCGGGGGTGGTTAATTGGGACGAGTGCATGGTGCTACCTACTTCGTTTTATTGTTTGATTGGCACATTCGATATTTCGATATTTAAAATTCTAACCTAACCTAACCCAACTACATTACGCAGTTGGACTAGCGGCTGATGGAAGAATTTCAAGTTTTCACCTAGGATAATAGGAGGGTTCCTGATATAATTTTGTACCTGTCTTGATAACCGTTGTTGTACATTTACAATGAAAAAACAGCCATAGCGGCTCGTTCAGGTGTGTCGTGTTTCGGAGTCAGAAAGTAGCCAGTAACGTCAAACCGGTATAATTGGCGACAGTCGAGGGATGCAATGTCTCTGGACTTTCGACATTATATTTGAATTGCACTTATCAGGTTCAGTACAATCACTTTGACATGCCAAAAAAAATGTAAGTAGGTAGGAAATTAATGTTTGCACAAACGTTGAAACACTTCACATCATACTCATATGAATTGGTTAAAGTTTTTGGAAGTCAATGCTACGCCGGTCGCTCGCATTACATACTGCTACTTTTCTACCTCCTTTATTCCTTTTGGGTTGAATTTGAAAAAACACTGAAATATTTGTTTTAAATAAATGTTTTGGGTACCAACCCAGTTTCAAGCGAATTCAATTAGAAAAATTCAATAGAAAACAGATTTTAGTGAATAAACATTTTAATATGACTTTCTATTTGTATAGCAAATATGAACCCCATACCACGGAAGTGTAGTTAATGCATTAAGCACACTTATTTTCTCGAAGTAAGCTACCTGTCTGGTACATATAATAATGTTATAAATGACAAAGTGTATTTGTTGATATCCTGATATCCTTTTTCGCGCAACAATGAATTGACATGATTTTTATAGTTTATAGGTCGGAAAGTAACATATTATGTAACTCTTTGTGAATGTGAAATATGACATGAAATGTCTTTTCAGGCGGGCGGAGTTAAGAGAAAAAAACTCGTTATTCTGCATTCTTATAGATCTATGATTACATCATATTACCATAAAAATCGAGCTGTAGTGAAATATAATTAATCAAAAAATATAGTGAAAATGACATTACAGAAATATTGACTCTATTAACGATGATCTCGTTAAGTAATACGTTAATAAAAAAAAGTGAGTGATTAAACTGTCACTTAAAACAAAAACATTTAACAATAAAAATCTAAATAAATTGTAATGTTAAATATTCGAATCGAAAATAATCTTATCTGTTCGTAAATATTAGATTTTTTGTACTAGACTCTCGCATTGCAAATCCTTTCCTTCAAAGCAATTTAGTGTGGTGTTTATCATCTCTTTATTGTAAATAAAATATTCATGGAACTTTGTAAGACGTTCATATAAAATAGAAATATAGAATAAATAGAAGAAACAACACCTAACACTTACATACTTACACTAGCATTATGTTCTGTATCATAGGTGAAATATAAGAAACATATTTTACGATATAGAAAATCACAATCAAACTTTACTCTAACGCATTATAAAAACTAAGACCCGTCATTTTAGATACAGCACTACGTCGTCCGAACCAACTGGATGTATTCAAATAGTAATCCAATTAATATAATTTGGGTAAAAGTAAAACATAACGGACCATTTCGATCTCGAAACATGAAGAAATTATCAGAAAATAAAATAGTAGCTCGAATTCTCGTTCGCATTGAAATTCAAATTTGGATGCAAGGAGATTTGCATCAGGCGGCATCGACTATTGATTTTTCAACGTCTTGAGGGCCACCGTTGAATTTCTACTTGTTTAAACTTTTTATTTTCACTCTTCACTCGCGTTTTTTGTTTCAACCACTCGCCCCAGGGTCTGCTCCCCTACGCACTCCCTCTTGCATAAAAAAGCTTCTAATCGATAATTTGTGTGGGGGTGCATTAAGCATATCGGAGTAGTGTGCACGAATGTTTTTCTCAATGCTTTCAGATTTTACCCTCAAGGCTGTTTTTGTTTTGTCGGACTTCTTTGGTATTAGTATAAGGAAAATCGTTTCGGTACGTTTTATGTACACTCTGATTATGTAATTTTTCCTTTGATACATTTTCCACATCGATGGTTTTACGATCTTAAGTCATTTTATAAGTTACATGTGCTAAAAGTGTACGAGTTTTCGTAGTAAAATCTGACCTTGAATTATCTTTGAGGCTGTTCCCAACTTGATTTTTTGTACCCCGAATTCTTTATGCTTAAGTCTTTAGAAACTAAGATGTAAATTTTAAGTTTAACCAAAAAATATTCATTAAATATATTTATTAAAAGTTATGTAATATCAAATAAT
This sequence comes from Amorpha juglandis, assembly GCA_949126905.1. NCBI lineage: Eukaryota > Metazoa > Arthropoda > Insecta > Lepidoptera > Sphingidae > Amorpha > Amorpha juglandis. Next base: position 7,190,623 of record OX421376.1, read on the forward strand.
ACTATTGGGATATGAAGTAATAAAATATCTAATTCATGTCTGCAATGCAATTTAAAAACCTAGTAGATCAGCCATCTAACGGCTGAACAATTGAAAAGCACCCATAACACTAAAGATCAGTGGCTATCGGATCTAATCAGTGGAGGATGCATGGCGTCGTGTGTTGCTAACTGCCAATATCTGATGCATCGGCAACGGACTCACTGTCCCATTGTATTTGTTCTTTATGTTTTTTTATGTGGAGGGAAGCGACGATAATGTTTTTATGGCCGCGGAGGGTAGCTGCCTTAATCAGGGTGTTGTGATTAAACTTGCCAATATTTTCTGCTATAACGTTAGGAACACCTTTTACTGTCTTTGTTTGTGTTGTAGCCAGATGAATGCTTCTTACATTGGGTGAAAAAATGGCATTTTTTATATTTTGATCAATATGTTTTACAATAGTATTCATTCTATAAATAAGCATGAATACCATTGATTATAGTGCCGTTATTTCAAATAATCTCATTTCGTCTTTACCAATCCTGTTATTATTAATAATTTTGTCTCTTTGATACTTGCCAAAATTAAACTCAGAGACGACTCATATTTATATAGCATATTTGCAATTCTTAAAAATGAAACTCAAATATATACGTAGTTAACTCACATTTCAATTGAAAATAGCCCATTAAGTACACCTATTTCTGTATGGATGTTAATGGCTCCACTATTTAACTAGAGATGTTTTATGTGACAGTGGTATGGATTAATTCAAACAGAAAGAGCTCAATACAAAATTATACAAGTACGCCAACAATAATAATAGCGATGATATCACCGATCTGAAAAAACAACTTCACACTAAGATTTGTATATTACGAATGAAAATGCTAATTCAAGACGTATATGCTCATACTCATAGCCCCCTTCCATACCGACACACGATAATGACTCCAAAACGGCAATTCAAGACAGAGTTTTTCATAAAACGAGGTATATGAGTCAAGAACATTGGAGTCATAAAGAGTGTACCACCCCACGCGTTCACCCCTTGCTCGAAAAATTCACCCCCGCACGTAGAAACACAAAAAAGGGCACCGTAGGGACGTTACGCATCCCAAGTAAGCGCTCATTGCTGGGGTCTGCAGATGTCTTTAATGGCTTTAAATTATATGTAGAGAGAGTTAACTGCCGCTTTCGTTTGCAAATGTGTGATAGATTGCGTAAGATTGTGTGCCTTCCTTTTGTCTTTGTGTATGATGATCTTCAGCGTTTCCAGATTACTGTATAATAAAATATGTAAATATATTCAGCAAATTCTTGATCTAATAATGTTGCTTATTTTTTTGGGTGATATAATTTGGGCAACTTTCGTTTCAAAAGACGGATACAATTATACTTAATTTTGTCGTGAAATGAGAATGGAATTTTCAGAATTTGAGTGGTAGAGTCGAGTTGCAGATATTTTTGTCTGTAGAATGAATAAGCCGGCTCGTCCGGCTCACTACCACTATTTCTTAAGTAGTAGCTTGCTGCTGCGTGCCGCACGGTGAGTCAGATATCTGGGGCCCCAATCCGCCTTCCCTTCCCAATCCCTTAATGAACCCTTTCCTTTAAGGTCGGAAACGCACCTATAATTCTTCTAATATTAGGGGTACATGGGTGTGGAGATGACTTACTATCGGGTGACCCACTTGCTCGTTTGTCGGCTTATGGTATAAAAAAAAATTTTCTTAATCGGTCACGACTCTGTTACACTGCGGTGCATTTAGTGACCAAACTATGGTTGACAATTTAATGAAGAAAGTATCACACACAAATGAAAATACTTTTACTGAATCAGTAAAGTTTCAATAGTTTACATTTCGACTGATAGTGAATAATGTGAATTTTTGTTGCACATTGGACATTTGTACCAAGCATGCTAGAGACGCCTCCGCCCGCGTGATCTGCTTTTTCCGGTATAAAAAGTAGTCTATGTTACTCAGATACTGTGATAATGTAGGTTTATAACAGCAAAAGAATTTTTTAAATCGGCCAGTAGTTTTTAAGTTTATTCGTTACATACAAAAATATAAATCTTTCCTCTTTATAATATAAGTGTAGATAAAGATTGTAGAAATCAGTACTTTACTCAGTAGTGTACTTTAAGTACAAATTATTCATATTTCTAATCCAATAATGTACTTGAAATAAATACTGAGCTAAACACAGCACAATTTCACTACGGGGAAAAATGGCGAAATTGGAAAATAATGTCAATTACCGTGTACAAACCCTGTAAACCCGTAGCGTCTAACTATGGTCATTACGCATTGTCGTGATTGCGTAAATAAGGTCGTTTTGAAGAAGTGAGGCGGGTAGGCGGGGCGGGTAAAGTTTTCCGCTCCGCTTGTCGGCTCGTCGCGCTTGTTAATATAATCACAGCCTGTCTACGTAAATATATCTGTTTTATTTACACAATCCTAACGCACTTTCATATCTCGATTGTAAATGTTACTGTGAGTTTTATTCTTTTGAATACTGTTGAACGCTGTTTCATGTATGTTAAAGTTTCTTATGTTTGATTTATAACGTTGAAGTATTCTATGTTGGCATTATCTTAGAAGGAGATAATCACATACGTTAATTACTGATAAGTCACGCTATTCATTTTTTATACGCCAGAGGCCGATACACGTGTAAGTAAGTCACCTGTTGGTGAGTACGAATGTATGAATCATAATATCAAAAGAATCATGGGTCCATTGCTGACCTAAAAGGAAAAGATTTGGGAATGGTGTTTGCTTTTTAAATTTTATTTAATGGGCTTCCAGAAATCTCACTCAACGTCAGAAACTCAACAGTTACCTGACACCTCACATCGGTTTTTAGCAAGGCGGTGGTCTGTCAAGCGGCCCCATTTATGCTGCAGATAAATATATCTACAGCGTAGCTTAACCACTTATAATAGTGTATTTACATTATTGGATAGATGGAATAAATAACTACCTCGGTGGCGCAGATGTACTCCGTACGCGGTATGACTGCTGTGCTGAGCTCTCGGGTTCGATCCCGGGTTGGGAAAATGTGAGATAAAAATAAGCATTTTAATCATATCGAAAACGTTATAATAACAAGTGAAAATTTTAACCAACCGTCTATAATTAACTAGGGTCGACTTTTCATTTGATTTTTTTCCTCGCCACTGCCTGGGGAATCCACCTCAGCTAGTAGGAAATATGTCTCTCCCACACTCTATAGGAAGTTTCAGTGACTGGAAAGTCTATAGGTCAGTTGTGTCATGAGAATTTGGGTAATTCAAAGACTATTGAGCCGTGTACAAAACGTTGTGAAAATGTACGTAACAATGGCGCGGATGCAAGCGCCACGCTCGATCGAACTGCACCGGCACATTTTATGTCACATGCTGATGGTGTAAAACAATTGGGCTTCCTGTGTTTACTCCACATACGTTAATTTAGTTCATAAAAACCGTATCTGTTACTTCGAAAGGGTTAATATAAACTCCTTTGCAAAAAAAACGGGCACCTTACACACACACTTTACCTTAGCTTTTCTATGGGTAAATATTATTATATTTTTAGTATGTCATTAGCTTGGATGACTAGAAATTTCTTATTATCAATGAGAATCTAGTTTTTTAACACTTTTATCCTGGTATCGGTGTTTTAGTCAATGTAAACAGAGAGCCGTGTTAAAATGGACATTTTTATGGGTATAATGAAATTAAGACTACGAGTATTTTTATGGTATTTTAATAAAAGAGACATTAAAAAATAAAAATTAATAACGAGTATGACCTCCTCTTGCAGCGATTACGGCATGTAATCGTCTTGGCATGCTTCCCACCAGGCTTTTGATGGTGTCCTGTGGAATGTGTTCCCACTCAGTCGAGATTACACGTTTAAGCTCTCTGATGTTTTGTGGAGGTGGTTGGACAGATCGTACTCGCCTTTTTAGGAGGTCCCAAACGTGCTCAATGGGGTTAAGGTCGGGGCTCCGCGCTGGCCAATCCAAACGACGAATACCGACCTCTTGCATATAAGCATCTACGTCGCCAGAACGGTGGGCCCGAGCATTATCGTCCATGTAAATGGCATCTTCACCAATTACAGTCAGTGCGGGTTGTGCATTTTGAGAAAGGATTTCTGTTATGTACCTATGCGCATTTAGTGAGCCATTTTCTATGAATACTATCTCGGTACGATAGTTGGAAGTTACGCCCGCCCAAAACATAACGGACCCTCCACCATAAGGGGTGATTTCTTCAAAACACACATCGGCATAGCGTTCCCCTGGTCTTCGTAACACTCGCCGACGTCGGTCCTCACCATGCAGACAAATTCGAGCCTCATCGGAGAAGAGTACGCTACTCCAGTTACCTGGTGTCCAAGATAGGCAATTTCTAGCGAACCTCAACCGCGCAATCCGGTGCTCACGGAGTAACTTGGGGGCCCGCGCTGGTCGTCGACTACGTATATCAGCAGCTAAAAGTCTTCTCCTCACAGTCCATAGGCTAACTTGTGCTCCTCGTACCTCTTCAAGGTTTCTTTTGAGGTCTATGTAACTGCATTTGCGGTTCCTCAGCGCCTGAGTCACTAAAAAGCGATCGTCTCGCGGCTGTGTGCAACGTTTTCTCCCAGAACCTTGCCTTCTCTGAACGGAACCTGTCTCTTGGTATCGAGTCCAGGTTCTTTGTACGGTTGAACGACTCACGTTTAACCGCTGTGAGACGTAACATTGGCTACACCCCTCTTCCAGCAGCGCTATAATTTTACTAGCTCTCATTGCTTTTTCTGCCATTACGATAGACACAAAGATATCTGTTTTAAGTCACAATAAGGCAGAATTATGCGATAAACATAAATTGTTGTACTAAAAATAACGAAAAGTTACTTTTAGTTGCTTGATAACCTTTTAACCGCAAACCCGCGAAAAGTGTCACAAAATGAAAAAGGGATTAATAATTTAAAAAACAAAAGTTTTGAATTTGGAATGAACTTTTTTTCATACCCAGACTCTTTATTAAGTGCCAGTAACATAGTTTGGCTATTAAAACCTCTGAAGAACTAAATTATTACCAATAATGTTAAAAAATCAAACCCGCCCGTTTTTTTTGCAAAGGAGTGTAGATGCAAGCAAATGAAACATGACAACTGTTCTGTACTTAACCTGTCATAAGCGCTTTCTTATGGTCCGGGTTCCCTGGGCCAGCTGATCCACTTGATTACTATCAAGCTAATTTTCCGTGAGTAGCTTCGTTTCGATGAGACGCCCAACAATTCCCTATGCGAAAATTCTCTATTGTGGTAGCTAACAGAGGTAGCAAGGATAGAATATTTCGATTTGATGATACTCAAAAATTTATTATTTTATTTGTAGGACAATATGACTGTTAAATTATATAAATATTAACTAAGTAAAAACAAAAAAATCTGCTGGTTAGTAATCATACCTATTGGAAGGAGGGGCTTCCAATAGGTATCGATAACGAGGTCATAAAATGATTACTAACCAGCTGATTTCTTTGTTTTGTTAGTGTCCTGCTTTTTTTAAATCCTGGCACGGTAAAGGACTAAATTAGACCTGATGTTAAGTATAGTGCAATTCAAATATAATGTTGACCGTCAAAAGATATTACGTCCCTCGAAGATGAGCATAATTATGCCGGCCTGAGAATAGTGGATATACACTGGCTGACTCCGATTACGATTTGACAGTGGAATTGGTGTTATGTGGAATCGCTGTATGACCCTCAAAACCCGCAATAGGTACCATAGAATTGTTGTTTATAGTTAACATTTAACAACGCTTATTGAAATTATTACAGTATCCTATGAATAGAATACTTCATTACATACAACTTTAAAAGAAATTGTATTCTATATTCTATGTTCACTTATTCATTAAAACTTACTTGAAACCTTCTTCATACACATTGTTATTACTCACCTTCTGTAACAAAAGTAAAATACTTATTTAATAAATTCTCACAAATACGTTTAATTTCGTAACTTACAAGAGATTCCGTACTTATTGTATTTTACAGAAATAATAGCTTCTTTGTAAAGATTTTTATACGTTCAAAATTGTGAAATATGTGTGACAATTATCGGTACACGACGTTAATAGCCTTCTTACATTGTTAAGGCGAGAGATAGCAAAAAAGTCCCCTCACTTCTCAAGATTTATTCGCAAATTACTTATAAATTATCAAACTTCTCTGTACATACTTCCTATCAAGTTTCTTTCTGTATATTAGACGCTACACCATCACAATAGAGGCTAGTATGGTTTGAACTATTGGTCTATGAGTGAAACTGCGTTGCCGATTGTACAACATTGGGCTCGCTTATAAAAATGTATTTAAAATGTCACCGTGGAAAATGATTTATTGGATATGGAGTGTCGTAAATTTGTCCACTTGGATTTAGAATAAAGGAGGCAATAAATATTCCGTCGGTATTCATATTCCGGTGGGGGGTTGGGGATATTTGGGTTACGGCATAGAACGGAGGTGAAGGTTTTGATTGGTGGTACAAACGTGTCCGCATAGTTCGGGATCTAAATTGATGTAATTTTGCGTCACAAATATCCTACTATACTATACTACTAATATTATAAACGCGAAAGTTTGTAAGTATGGATGGATGTTTGTTACTCTTTCACGTAAAAACTACTGAATGGATTTTACTGAAACTTTACAATAATATAGCTTATACATCAGAATAAGACATAGGCTACTTTTTATCCCGGGAAAAGCAGATCACGCGGGCGGAGCCGCGAGCAAAAGCTAGTATTTAATATACATTTGGTCTTGGGATAAAAAATGGTTACGAAATTTACTCACTGACTAAAATCATTACAAAGATGAACAGTAATATCAAATAGACAGTCTTAGTACGTTTAATAGAATGGGTGCTTATTACAGAACACAAAGGGCCTTACTAAAAACCTATTATATCTTTAAATTAGGCGTATATTGCCAAGTTTGTTGGGTTACTATAGTTACTAGTTGCTATAATATATTTTAAACTATGAATAAGTTTTATAATAAGATCGAAAATGTTTGTAAATTCAATTTAAGTAATTATAAAAATTCATTCACTAGAGATGATCCAATAATAATAAACATGGGAATATTCATGTTCCGCTCTAATACACACGTTTTAATTTATGCAAGACGATACCACGGTTTTTATAAGGAACGAATACAAAAGCCTTCGTCAAAAATTGCGATCACACTGTCACCCAACACTTCGGTAGGGTGCGTAGAAAAAAATCCATCAACCCCGTGTGACATGTCATTGTACTTCCTATTTTTGTCACTTAAAAGACTTTTTTCGAATGTGGAACAAAAACCGTCTAATTGTAACAGTTTTTTGTACTAAGATTTTATGCTCGATTATTTCTTTCTATTGTCATAAAACTGTCTTAAGTTTTTATGGTATACCGTTAAAATAGCGGATCGGAATTGTTTGAATTTAATTGTGACAATTTGGTAGGACGTTTATTTCTTTCGATAATTCACATAGTTTTATAATAATGTTGGAAAGCCCATTTCAATGAGTGTCAATCATAGTTTCCATGGATCTGTATTTTCTTTAACAATGTATTCCTTGTGGGATCAATATGTGTGCAAAATAGCATGATAAATAAATACACATTCTGTAATATGAATAAAAAATATTAAATATTTTGATATTCCACAACTTCACGAAACGGTTAGGTATGTAATAAACTCTTCAATCTGCAAATTAAGATTTCACCACCAAGCGTGCTAATTATCAATTATAGATACCAACTACACTTCACTAGTTACACATTTCATACTCAACTGACATTATTCGTATTTTTTTTTAATCAAATCCATATATAAAAATTTACCACCAATTTAATTCGGTTAAGTCCCGCGCACACCTTCATTTCTCACACACCTGTGATCCGGGAGGTGAAAATATCGAAGCATGTTATTAAATCAATCCGATCGATCGGAAAGGGTTCGATTCGGGGTTCATATTTGTTCACAAAAGAAATCCGTTTCGTTCCGGATTTCTATTATTTATAGTTTCCGATCTAAGTTTTGAATGTACCTTAATTATCGGCTGCTATGTCGCACCCTCAAATGTTTTCTTTAAAAACTTTCACGGTAATTGAAGGGCTTATTTTAATTATTTTTTAATTCTATGTGTACATCCTTTATGTATATATTTTTATAGATTGAAAAAATTATATAATCTAGAAATTATGAGATCTCACTTGCAAAATCAACACAAACTCATGCAAAATGCACACGGTATCTTAATTTTGTGATCGATACTATTAAGAGACAATAAATAACTAAATAAAAAAATATTTAAAAACTTAGGTATTCTAACAAAGTTAACGGGCTGCATAAACACAATATGAATCTTGCCTAACTCTAACTTTAGTCTCAATAGACTACTCTCTGTGCAGTCATGAATAAAAAATCATACTAAAAAAAACCGTACAAAATTAACAAAAGCGTTTATTTGTAGCATCGAAACTAAGGGAATTTCTCGTCAGGAATAACGCACTTCAAATATTGATTGAGGTTCGCCTTTAAGGGTTAGTTAAAGGTTGCCCCCGAACGTAAGTGCCCATAACGGATAAGTCATGAGACGAGGTGTCTACCTGGTCGGCTTTAATAAGCCAGAAATTGTTTTGAACGGTGCTCGGTGAGCGTGAAGATTCATCGGGGATTTAGACGAGTGATCGACAACGTATTTTATAATCTGGCTTCTCAAACTTTCCACATCCTTAACAGGACTATAGCTATTGAGCAAATCACAATAAACTATCTGGTAAATGTGTCTGACTTAGATTTTGTGTTTGTTTAGTATAATATTGTCTATTACATTGCGATAGCATTACTTTTGTCTAATAGATATTTAATAAATATTAGCCTAAAAAGTTACTCTAAGTAATATAAAAAAAAATATGAATAAATATATATGTATTTTTTTCTGCTTGGCATTATCCCGGCTTAATGCCAGAGTGCGTCCTAACTTTATAATGGGACGGTGGTTTTGGTATTACGTCGTCTAATCCCTACAACCCGCAACGAGAACCAGCTATTGCCATTGCCGCGTCGGTTAATCAGCATAGTATATGTGTGCAATTGGTGTTGGTTTTGGGCCTAAGATGTTGATGACTCACTTACACGCCATATTAAATCGATTAAAAAATTAAAATGATATTTATTAATAATCGAAATATTTCTTTTTGCAACAGAAAATGAATTTACTTTTGAGAACCATTGTCGATCGAAGGGAACTGTTACCATTATTTGGTACCACAAAGAGCAAACTTTGCTTTCACATTGTAAAGTGATATATTTATATTATTTTCTTAGCCCCCTACCGAAGTTACAATGTGCGTATAATCCCCAACACATAGAAGTGTACATAGGGGCTAAAATCTAAGTATTAAAAATTGCAATTTGGTTGACTTCTCAGCAAACACGAAGTAAATTCTATAAAAATATTAATGATGTTTCCATTATATTCTAATGTTTGGTAATTTGTTCAAGCTTACAATATTGATTTGATGAATATTGACTTCTGTACTTGAAGAAGGAAATATTTCTCTAAAAGAATATAAAACTCATTTTATTCGGGCGATATATTACATGATATTCGGTCCTCTCACGTTCGAATATCATATAATATATCTTCAGGCTTAAAATTAAAGTGAATAATTTACAATTTTTTTTTATTTACGAAAAAACATATCCTATGTTAAACAATATAATTACTACTTTTCCTGAAATCTAAACACGGAGTACATAAAACTTTACGATGTAACTATGATAACCTTATCACACCGAGATGACGTATCGAGCTCTCAATGTTATGACACGCACCCCGACCAAATCGGAACACTATAAAATAACCATTCCTAACGTGTTATACGACCGCGTAAAAAAGATACATCCTACATACACTTTGTACGGGTTAAATGGCTATCTAAAACGTGTATTAAAATCGCAAACGATACAAACTACTCGTATGGAAACCGTAAAAATCACCTGGTGTCACAGCTCTAAGTGAGTGTAGAGGGGACCAGTTTTAAAAAGCAGTTTGTTGTGATTACGTGTCACGGATTTAAAAATGGAACATAAAATATATTTTTTAATTCGACCTTTATGCATGACTTATCATTTTATTTTACATCAATTATGTAAGCAAAATGATCTCTTGTTTACTTGTACATATATTTTTGCTATTTAAATATATATTTTTTAAATTAATATTCTGTATTTATTCATAAAAGAAGTATAGCCCAGCCCATAGGTACTAAATAATTATTTTATTAATACTATTTTTTTTTCCTTACATAACCATTTTTTTAATCCCTGCGTCTTGCGGGCTCTTTATATTCGTGGCTCTACGTCTATAAATCTGTTGATATTCAGGTAGCGAGCGATATAAGCATGTGAAAATGGTATGTTCGACATGTAAGAACCCATAAATAAGACATTAGCAGATCGTTTAATGCTCTGTATTTAATTGTGCACTTTCTATTGTCGCACACAACTTACTTAATATTTATAACCTTGTATTTCCAAGTAGGGAACCGTATTTATGATATTTTAGTATTAATAGATTTATGTATCTTTGAGATCAATGAGAAAAAAAAAAAAGAATATGTTCTTTAATATAATATTTTATCTTATTTATTTAATTCACTTTGTACAAACTAAACGTCCGACAGTTTTGTTTACAGCATGAAATGACCAGCTCGACCGGATTGTTACCACTGTCTCACAGAGGACCGATGTGAAGTAGCAGCTCGCTGTTGCATTTCGAACGGTGAGTGAGATATCTGGAGACCGAAATCTTTGTCCCCTTTCTTATCCCTTCAACATCTCTTTTGCGTAAGGTTGGCAATACGTCCATGATTCTTCAGATATTTTGATTGTTCATGGGCGGAGGAAATCATTTACCATGAGGTGGCCCACTTGCTCGTCTGGTGTCTTCTGTCATAATAAAAAAAAAATATAACGGAATACGAACAGTTTATGATATATGTTTCCATGTAGAATGTCAATATATCTAAGCTTCCGTTACCCCAAACCATTTTCAAAACACGTGTAAATATCTTATCTACTTCCATCAACATTTTTGAGGGTCGAAACAGCAGTCAAACGTCAAAAAGTTTACGAATTGGTCACCAGATATATGATAAGCGCTCCCCATGCTATAAGTTACGGTTTAAACTAGAGCCAAAGGCCACATTTTGTGGTCATTAGAATTTTATTTTAAAAATAGGTATAATTATGGATAAATATTTTATGAAAAAACCGGTCAAGGATGAACGTCCATAGTTTTAAAAAAGTACACGATACCTAAAATAAGAAGACTGCAAAAAAAATATTCCATTAAAAAACGATACAACTCAGTTAATACTAATTTTCATTGGAAATACCTTTTAAGTTAACCTATCTTAATTTATTTCAGAATTATACACCTCATACTTTAAAATTTATGGGGGGACGTAGGCATATTTCACAACTTTAGACCCGCATGAAAAACTAATGATTTATATAAAAAAAGTCATTTAGCAACGTCCATATCATTTTTATGGTGCTATCCAATGATACTACCACATGTCTATGTGAATTGGAAAAAGTATTCATCCCTCAGTTACATGTCTGGAGCCGCTCCATTTACTACACCTTTGTCTATCAGTTCATAGAATACATCTTTTTTTTTTTTTACTAGCCCTGTTTTATACATGTCCCACTGCACGGGCCTCCTCTACTGAATGAGAGGGGTTAGGCCTTAGCCAACCACGCTGGCCTAATGCGGGTTGGCAGACTTCACATACCTTCGAAAAATCTTATCGTGTTCTCAGGTATGCAGGTTTCCTCACGATGTTTCCTTCACCGTTAAAGCAAGCGATAATTAACAATGAATATACACGTAACTTAGAAAAGTTAGAGGTGTATGCTCTTGGGGCTGGTGTCGAACCTGCGACTTTCGTCTCGACAGTCCATACCACTCCCCACTGAGTTATCGCTGCTTAGAATACATCTACCATCCAAATTTCATCCATCTAGTGCTAATAGTCTCCGAGTAAATTGGCTGTAACATACAGATAGACAGACAGACATGATGAAATTATAAGGGCTCCGTTATAGCCAGAATCAGATTTAACTGATTTTAAAAAGTTGTATGCATCATAAAACTTTCAGAATCGTTTCGGTTAGGTATTATTATCCGGTCCACTTCTAAATAATGTATCTGCGCTAACATTTTCACTTTAACTCGAATGAAACGAACAGTCCGATATCTCCCACCTTCCGGCACAAAATATCATTGTATTTACAAAGCGAGAGGTATTCTTTAGCGCAGGTTTCATTTATGATTGGAGTAAAATTAATACTTTTATGATCATGTTTGATTGATCTTATGTATGACTAGCTTTTGCTCGCGGCTCCGCCCGCGTGAACGTTTAAAATTGACAAAGTTTCATACAAACTTTCATCCCCTATTTTATCCCCTTGGGGGTAGAATTTATAAAAATCCTTTCTTAGCGGATGCCTACGTCATAACATCTTATATATTTAGATTATGTTTGAAATCTTACTTCTGTCGGACTATTAAGCTGTGGAATAGTTTGCCGGTACACGTGTTCCTATAATATGGGGTCCTTTAAAAAAAATGTGAAGAAGCAGTTAAGCAGGCCGGCATGATCTTACCGACCTACGATAGTTTATCGTTGGTCGACACTATTCCAGGATTGCGTTACACTTAACATCAGATGGCGTAGTCACTTTGCCAAGCCGACGATAAAAATTACGATTAAATATTATGTTTCTTGACGATGGGCAACGACGCCTTTGCAACTGTAGGATCGTTTTGCGATATGGTGTGTCGATTTTTGGCAAGTAATTTAAATGTGTAGTGTCAAAATCATTGTACGGCGCTTCCATAAAGTAACCTATCGCCAATTAAAAGTGTCGTTGTCTGTTGTGACCTGTTTCGAATTCGTACGCTCTCATAATATACATTTTTTATTTGGTGATTACACATTTGCCGGTGGTAGGATTTTCATATCCGCCTAGACGACTGTACACATGGTGTTAACACCAGTGTTTAAACCCTGCCATAGTGACCCACACACCTTGTGTGGATCGTTTTCCAGGATCAGCCAGTGTATATCCGGTTCTCCCGAGGGGCTTGCGACATGGCTTGATGGTTGGTTGGGGCGGGTATAGGGGTACCTTGTATCCCCGTGCCTTCATTGGTCATCCACCTGCCGCGCAAAAGCTAGTTTCATATAAAGCATTTCACAAGGTGGTAGGTATGCGAGAGGCCGTCTGGGTCGGTACTACCGATTTCTCTATTTTTGCCGCTAAGCAACATAAAATAAAAGTGGGCCTTGTCACTATCGTCTGATTCACGTGACGTGTGCTGTTGTGTACCTCAAAACATGCCTTTATTATTATGCAAAAAGTTTATCAAGTTTTCAACATCGATCGCCGATCTAAACATTATGTGACGTCATTGACAGTTCACATGTATATTTGTATACGCGCAATCACATGTTTAGCGCAATCGATATATCGAGCGCGGACAGTCGGCCACCGCGCTTCCGGCTTCATTCGCAGGATAGCGCTTCACTATTATTTTCGCTCATTCATACTGGGGTTCATTCATCGCAAGGTTAAAAAATATTATAAAAATAGTCTTAACTTATTTTAACTATGTTAAAAAGAGGGGTTGCATTCGATCGGAATTTATATAAGTATGTAAGTTATTTCAAAATTTTCTCCAAAACTAATAATTCAATTTTGATTATTGCTAAGGACTCTAGTTCTTGTTTTGGCAACTTTTCCACCACTAGGCCTTATTCGTATGTTATATTTTGCCAATTGCAGAGGTCACAAACAATTTTATATAATTAACTCTTTTTTTTAAATAACCTTTATAGCTTAATTTAAGTTTAATAAATAATCTCAATTTAAGTTTAAATCAGTCATGTGTACTTTCAAATTTAAAAGTTTGATGTAATATTCACAATAATCAAGAGAATTTCTTATGAGGAAATTTTGTGGCTAATGCAGTAATATAACATTTAACTCCTTCTAATCTATGGTGGATTGTCAGTGAAATGAAATAAAATCAAATGCGATTATTGATCGTGGCAAGTAAATAATAATATGGCTAGTTTATGAGAAACAGTTTTGTTTAACGACTGATAAGTCTTTGATATCTCATTGAAGACCTTTGAAATTTGTTGTGGCGTGCCAGACTTCTTATCTTAACACATGTAAGTCAATTAACAATCGAACGGGACACCTACACTATCGATTCGCGTAATGAATGACACGGGCTCCGGCGTCGTACGGTCCGACACATCCGGTCGGACGCGACCCACGTCCGTCACTGCCTACCGTCCAATCTGACTAGGAGTCGACAATGTTGAGAACCTCTGAATGTTGATATTGTCTTTGTTTCACGGAGAAATGTTTTCTATATAGTCTTACACAATAAGGTAAATGCGACCAGTAGCTTGAGTGATTGAGAGCTGATCATGTTAGGAATTACCGGATGATAATACTTTAGCTTGAATTTTATGGTTTCTTTAACTCTTGATTTTAGAAGAAAAAGATTTGTCTAGCATTTCAAACGGTAAAGACTGCGCCATATTAGGCTGTGCCTTTGACTGTAAAGATAATAAGATGTAAACATGATTTATTTGTAAAAACCGTAGATATTCCTTAAGGGAATATAAAATACGTTGTAGACGGCGGGTGATACCTGGGCGGGAGAATCCGGAAATTAAATTTATTAACGCTCGCGCAGTCAGCTGCAGATGAAAGTAGGCCAATATGTGATTATTTTCATAGATACTTACAAGAATTTATAATTTTATAGGTTATCTTCGTTTGTAGGATGCGTTATCTCTGAAACTACTTGGTCTAAAAGATATCCCTTGCGATTTCGTCCGCGTGTATATTAACTAATCTCCTGCAGAAGCGCAACATATTTCGCAGATAAATGGTATGCTAAGTTACACTATGAAAAATTCTAAATCTGCCAGTAAAAGTCCCATCCAAATTGGTTCAGCTGTTTCAGAGATTAGTCCGTACAAAGAAAAAAATTAAAAAGCGTCTTATCGTTATGGTAATTAGCAAATAACGGGCATAAGAAAAAAAAATTGAAATCTCAGACACTTTAATTTCATTTATATGTTTATATGTATAATAGTAAATAGAATTAAACAGTCGTTTGTAATTTATTTGTGGAGCTGTCACCATGTTGCTTGTAACATTTGTAGCTCTGGGTGAAGCTAATAAAATAATGGTCTTGTTAAACGGACGTTTTGAGTAGCCCTGTCGAATCCGTGGGCGAATGTACACGCTCCTTTACCGAAAATGATTCATTTTATGGCTTTTTAGAAGTTATGGTAACTCTGTTTTCGACATAGTAAGTAATTGATTTGTTTCTCTCATTAACATATTTTAAAGATTCTTTTATTTTATAAAATTTGTTGTATAAGTTAACATATCTGTTAAAGTGTGTTATCTGCTTAATTGTGTGGTTTGGAATTCCGATGTCTATTTTTGGTAGAGCCGGAAGTGATTTATTAGCATAATTAAAATATTTCAATATCATCGGAGTAAAATTTATTAGGTATTTCATAACATGAAATATAATTTATAGGGTAGTAGGCCACTACGCGAGAGTTGGTACCATCGTCTTGTCTATTTCTGACACCAAGCAGCAGTGTTGTGTTTCGGTTTGAAGGACATTGAAGCCAATGAAATTACAAGGCATTATGAGACTTAACAAATTATGTCTCGGGGTGATGAGCGCAGTCCAGTACCAGCTTTGCAATTCAAAGTTCGGTGTGGTGTTGTCTGTTAAAAGGAGGCGTGGCGCTTACCATCAGGCGAGCAACCTGCTCGTTACGTCATTTAGTCATAGTAAAAATATATGTGTCGGTAAATATCAAAACTGGTTATATCCACTGTTGGTAAAAAATTGTTTTTTTATGCCATCACCACTAAAGGGTTCTTACGGAAAGGACGTTATTTACAAAAGTGTAAAAATCTACTATTTTACCATAGTAATATTGGTCTAAAGTTTGATGGTATATCAAATTCAGCAACATCCATGCTATACATTTTATCAATATTGGCAAAATCCATTTTGACCAATCACGAGGGCGTATTTTTGCAATATGGCCGATAATTTCAAATCTGACGTGATCGTAATGAGCGTTCGTGTTCCGTCTTTATTAATAGATGTTACGACGAGACATAAGATGTTAAGTCTCATAATGCCCAGTAATTTCACTGGCTTGCAATGTCCTTCAAACCGAAACACAACAGTGCTTACACATTGTTGCTTGACGGCAGAAATAGACAAAGCGGTGGTACCAACCCATACGACCCAGCCTCTCACATACGAGGGACCTACCACCTTGTAAATCCCCTTTCTTGACTCGTCACTCTACAATGGTCCAATATTTTAGTTAAGATTTAGATTTTAACTTGCACCATCAGTGACGGAGTGCACAGAGAATTTGGTATGGGTGTATGAAAGTAACTACTTGAATAATAATAATAAAACGACACCACTAAGGCTAAGAACCGTGATTTTTTTTTAGGTATTACAATTCCGGGACTGGAATTTGTGTCAGGTTTGGCGATAGGCTCGACACCTATCACATCTTGCGAACTATGGGTGCACTAACGTACCTCTGTCTACATCTTCCGAGATAAAGGCGTGAGCTTATGTTATAAATAGGTACTTAAAAGGGCATTTTTTTTCAGGTACTCTGCTCCCGGCTTACCGTTTATACCTACATGTAGAATGTACCATTTGTTTTTCATAAAGACGACAACCCTAACCCGTCAGGACCTGTTGATCTACTCTGTCATTGAATTGACATTCAATGACAGAGTAGATCAAAATTAGATAAATCCACATGTGAATTACTTCAAAAGTAGTAAAATCCACTTGGAAATATCAAACTTGGATATATCCAAACTTTATTTTCGTTTTTTTACGAAATTTGTGCCTATTCAATCATAACTAAGCTACACAAAACGATCGTGTTATATAAATACATATAAATCTAATGTATTTCATACGTAAATCTATACACAATTATCAGTTTTTTAAATATAATAACCATGAAAAAAAAATTCGTTTGGATATATCCATTTTTGATATTTACCGACAGATATATTTACTAGTAGACCCGGCCACGCGTCGCTGTGGATAAGGTATATGTTAAATTAATTTATAGTAAACTATTCAATATAATATGCGCCACCTATTGGATACTTATTCAATCCAGCCATCTGCTAGCATCTTATGAAAGTCACAGATAATATTATAACTCTTTATTAAACAAATAATAAAAAATATTGCGCCTATAAATTGAGATATAACCTATCCTATATCTTAAGTTGGATCAAAATGCACACAATTTGCAAAATTTGATTAAAATCGGTTCAGTAGTTTAAGAGTTCATCGCGGACAAACAGCGTGACACGAAACTTTTATAAAAAGATATTGTGATAATAAAAAAAATAAAGTATAAGCTTTAGTTGATACGTTTTATTCTTGTTTTGTATACATATTGTCTGCTCCAAGGACTACCAGTAGCTTTCCATTTTGTGTTAATATCATTAATCAAACATTAATTATGTACCTAATAGGCCAATCGTATTTTAACAAACCTATTTCATTTACAAGGTTGAGTTGTTTTCAACAAAATATGTTAATATATTTTCGATTTAAGGTCACAACCGGATACATACTGCCTGATCCTGAAACGCGACCCACACAAGGCGTGTGGGTCACTATGGCAGGTTTTAACACCATGTGTACGGTAGTCGCTATCCGGGCGGATATGAATATCCTACCAGCAGGATTAGGGAAGAATGTTTCGTATATTTATAACAAAGAAAGCAAAGACAAATGGCGTGCACAATGCAGGCTGATTGCATTAAGCAATTATGTGTATTTAATTACGAGTATAGTTAATTACAGAAGCCGTGTAGTGGCGCATAGTAAGGCTTCCTCGGCCTCGCTCATTTACACTTACTTGGCCTGCACATTAACACGTGTACTACATAGCTTAACTGTGTAGTGTGTAGGTACTGCGTTTTGTTATTTGCATACACTTCTACTACTTATATGAGTACGGTATGATACTACTTTTTGGTTTTTACAAAGTATTAATTATATTAAATTAGACAAAGCTGCCTACAGTGTGGCTATACACATCAAAAAAATTTAAGAATTTCAATTAGCCATTGGCACCGGTATCAACTCCGGAGAGACTTCTAAGCTACTAACGTTCATGTAACAAATTATTGTTCTCCGTCACTTTTTAGATGTAATTATTGAAGTTGGTTTTTAATACTTGTTTTTAAATTTCAGTTTCACCTTTTTTCAACGATGCGGTTTTGTGGATTCAATTCAATGCACAAAAAATTAAACAATCGCGAGTCCCGTAATCCTGGGCCATTAACCGCTCGTAATTAATTCGTAAATTGCATTCGGCACGAAGTTTATGCCACTATTTATTTAAGTTCGGGGAAACCTTTCCGCAATGGCTAAATTTGCACTTTGTAATGTGGCGTAAATTTTCCCCGCCTAATTATTTCTTTTTAAAATTCTTTGTCGCTTTATTGAAAGTTGGTTTAAAGGAGGTTGGAAAAGTTGAAATGTTTGTGTAATTAACTTTATTAAGAAGTTTATAAACCTGAAAGCAGCGATAGCTCAGCGGAGAATGGTACTGTAGAGACAAAAGTCGCGCGTTGGAATCCAGCCCTAAGAGCATGCACGTGTGACTTTTCTAAGTTGCGTGTATATTAATTATTGATTATCGCTTGCTTTAACGGTAAAGTATACACTATGAGGAAACCTTAGGCCAGCGTGGTGGACTAAGTCCTAACTCCTCTCATTCAGTAGAGGAGGTCTGTGCTCAGAAGTGGGATGTGTATAATACAGGGCTAGTATTATTATTTTATAAACTTATATCGTATACGCAAAGAGTACATCCGCAGCAGTCTAGGTGTCCGCGACGTCACAGACAAACTTCAGGAAAGTCGTTTGGGGTGATTTGGTCATGTTTTAAGGAATAAGTAAACCGCAGGAGTACGTTGGTCGCAGATGCCTGAGCCACATTGTACCAGGGGTGTGGTCCTGCAGGAGGTCCAAAAAGCGATGGTTTTACATATTGGAGTGAGACATGAGAGCGGATCTCAAAACGGAGGATGCTCAAGGTTTGGTGAAGTGGAAACGTGGAAAAGTGGATACGTCTGAAAAGCTATTTTTAAATATGTACTTTTGTTAAGTCTGACAGTGATATTTCAGTCATTGACATATACCTATACAGGTGGCATATACCTATCGACAGGTTCACACTTTGTTTAAAGAAAGTACACAACATGCAAAAATTAAAATATCTATAGCCCTCGTAAGTACAAGTCATGGGCTTCTAAGCAGACATTTAATGCATTATTATTGACTTCCTTCATCCCCAAAATCATATGCAAATAATTGAGTACACACCCTGAGATTTAGACTCGTGTCTTTAGTCATAATAGGCAAATGAGCAGATATTGTCATACTTATGACCTTATTATGCTAATATCCAGCCAGTTAGATGGCACGAGGTAGTGTGCATACGTTTAGTCGCGTGTCCTTGCGGTTCCTTGAAAGAAACCGTTGAATTGTATTCGGGTATGCAAATTTATCTGTTTCCTCAGATAAGGGTTTGTAATACACGTGAATGATGTATGTTTGAATGTGTTGGTACTGCAGTGTTAAGTGGTGAATATATTTATAAGGCTGTTATGAAAAATTGTGGGGTATACTAGCATAGATTTTTTTTATCTTGAATGACTTGATGTCACTGCCTGATGGTAAGCGCAACGCCTACCCATAAACAGAAACAACATCACAATTAACTTTGAGTTACAAAGCACTGCATGACATTAGACTGCGCTCGTCATAATCATAAACCGAAACATAAGATATTAAGGCTCATCATTTTCAGTAATTTTACTGGCTTTAGTATCCTTCAGACCAAAACACAACACTGCTGCTGTTTACACATTGCTGCTTGCCGGCAGAAATAGATAAAGCGGTATTACTAAACCAGATGGCCTCTCGCATACGAGGGACCTATCACCTAGAATGCAATGCATGCCCATAGATGCATATAAATCAAATATTGTTAGGTTATAAGTACCATTTGCTCGACCAACAGATAAATCCAATCGTACAGCTATCAACTCATACAATATTGTCAAAGTTTGTATTTTATCAGACCTCTTTGTCGAAATTATAATTAACATTAAATTAAATTCCTTATTGATTCAAAATTATTAAATTTAAATCTGGCAGTACCTAGTTAATTTCTTGTTGTATGTATTTAAGTATATCACTCAGTGCATATAGTAACTTCATTGTTTATTAGAACAACTTTAAGTCGCATACGAACAAATATGACGATGAGACAACAGCTGGACGTGATATTGTATTTAATAAAGATTGTACACGTCTTCTTAAATTTTCGCATTTTTTACCTTTTCGTTACGCTCACAAACAATAATTTGTCTAAATTTAATGGGAATAACAGCGATTTAAATTTCAAGCCTTATTCATAAAATTCATGATAATATCCCTAAAATTTAAGTTACCCCTTTCCCTATACAAGATAAATATTTCTTTTATCTGATGACATAATATTTAGCAGCGTCTACACGATCATATATCTGACAATGTTAAGAGACTGCCACCGCATATATCTTGGGGTTCCGGAACAGTCGATTTCGGTATGCAAATACCGCGAGTCAACAGCACGCGTCTTTTTTGAACTATTTAAATGTATGCAAAGCACTTAGTACCTGGAAAAAGATAATGGTGCAAAAGAAATATTAAATTGTCCGATTCTTATGTTAATGTATGTGGGAATTAATCTAGATATACATACATTGGTCGGTAGCACAAGCCGTCGCACACGACGCCCGCCACGCGTCTCCAATCATAAATATTTATATTTATTACCTACCATAGACTATCGTGTGTACATCTTAAGTTCTCAGCCCCATCTATCATTGATAATTGTTGAAATTATTCGAATTACCATACTTTTGTGTCATTGATATTTCTATTAACGTAAGAACAATGCCATTAATTTGAAACACCAAAGTTTTATGTAAATTATGAAACATCAATTTGAGGTGTTAACGATACAATTCCTTGTAAGTTATCGAATGATGAGAATATGAATATTTTAAATGTATGATCTTATGAAACTCCGAGTGATATTTACAATGAAAAAAAATATATTTAAACTGACCCGTCGCGAAGGCTGAGTGAATTTTGATTATCATTTCATATTCTGGAAATAAATTTTATGAATTGTCTTTTTAAAAAATAAGCTCTAGTCACGTATTAACAAAATGCAGTAATATTTAATTTGTTGGGCATATTAAGAAGGTGTATTATTAAATAAGATACTCGTATACGTATTGTTGTAGGCCTTGAGTAAAGAGTCAGATAATAATATTTTTTGAGCCTACTTGAAACTTTTTACACAAGCAGC
The DNA here is from genome assembly GCA_949126905.1 of Amorpha juglandis. Classification (NCBI taxonomy): domain Eukaryota; kingdom Metazoa; phylum Arthropoda; class Insecta; order Lepidoptera; family Sphingidae; genus Amorpha; species Amorpha juglandis. The sequence continues at coordinate 7,212,220 of OX421376.1, forward strand.
ACTTCTGGACAAAACCGTGGGTAGACGATAGTGTAAAATAAATGTTGTTTGATGTCAGTTTATGACGTCTGAGTGTTGGTTATTAAGTTGATAGTTCAGTATCTCATTGTACAAGTAAGAACAAAGGCCATTCAGAAATATGCGTCGCGAGCGTCCACAGGAAACAGTGACGTGTGTTGAAGCAATGTTTTCACATGGCAACAATTAGGTTTTCACTCACTGAGTAGGGTATAGTTTTGTCCCGGACTTGTGCACTATTCCCATTGTCTATCAAACGAATGCAGCAAAAACTTTGCGTTCTGAAAATAATAAACGTTAATACTGACACAATAATCTTTTGATGCAAATGATTTGCAAAACGAATATAACCATTAAATCCATTTTCTATTATAATCGCAAATTACGAGAGCCGTAACGGATCGATTGAGTGAATCAAAACAGAGTGATTTGAATATTTTTTCAATCAATAACTGATATATGCAAATGCATTTCAAAAGACATTTATTCGCCTTCGATACAACAATGGCACGACCGTTATGGCAACATTTTGAAATTTCATCAAAGGTGCACCAGAAATAATAATTGATTGAACGCTATTGTTGCCGATGATACTTGCGCGGCACCCTTCGATCATCGAGGTTGGAGAATCCTAAAATTAACCAACGATAGGTCTAAATTTAATTTTACGATCTGATACCTGCCCTTGGCTGACAAAGGTTCTTTAATCAAATTATGCAGCCGATGCCACTATTGTCAACTGCATGCATAAATTTAAGGCATGTTATTGTAGACATTGAAGGGTAAGAGCGAGAGGAAGCGCACAATAATAGATGAGATGTATCGAGACGGCTATTGAACGAGATAAGTTCGTGTGGGAAGAAGGGTTAACGATACTTATCAGATAATTGTTACGAATTACTGCATCTGGAGATTGGATTCTGAACACTGAGATATTAAAATATTTATTAATAACACAAAAAATATTTCTGATATTCACCCTGAACTACACAAATTCGCACAAATTGATAATTCAAAGCAAAGGATTCGAGATCAAAGCGTGTAACAAATCTCACCCTTAGTGGAAACAACGCAAATATCGCATTACAAAAAGTTCGTTATGAAAAGAAACCGTTACTATTACTAAAGGGTATGACAACGCGCAAGAGGGCGATCCAATTTTAGTGAAATTCTTATAGCAGTAATGATATGGAGCACGGGCGTTGCATACTTTAGCGAGAGAAAAGAAATTTCGGAGACGTTGCGAACATTGATATGTAGATGAGATGGCACAGGTAGCAAGGGGTGTTATTGAAATTAGAGATACATATGAAATTCGAGAATGGCGAGGTATTACCGATCGACGTCTCGAGCGAAGACAGGTGGGACGAACCGAATGTAACGTACGCAACTGTCGCTTCGTAATACTTTTGCGTTGAGAAAATAACTTATTTTGCTTGAATTACGCTACGTGCATTTGCGAAATGGTTGGAATCGTGCACTCTACGAAATGTTATAGCTTATTTGCGTAATGTTTTCCATCTGTACAAATACGAATTTGCATTACGTTTTTATACAGGGTTATTTTGACACCCTGTTACTAAATGAAACCACATATTCGTCATCGCCTCTGCTTACCTTGTACCAAACATGAGGCTTGAGCTTGTAGTAGTTTTGCCAAAAAACGTGATTTAAGTTTTGAGCCTTTTAAATCACGCTGTACGGTTTTTGCACTAAAATCTATTGAATAAAATGTCACAGCTGACGATGTAATTATAAAACACAAACGCTTAAGAAGGGCAACTCCATACATATGAAAATACGTCTCAGGCTCACAAAGACGCTCTTGACACATTCCCGGAAAAAGTTGCGACAGTATTACTTTGTTCAGTGACAAAACGTAAAAAAATTGTGTTTGCGAGGAGTAGGTAACGTTATTCAACAATAAATAGGTATCACAAATTTGACTAAAAACAAATAATCATTGCAAAAGTTACAAGATTCGATTTTACTTAGGATTTTATTACATTTCATAGGGTAATCTAATATTTATTTCTATTCCTAAATTACAATTTTGAGCCGTCATTTCCAAAACGTTTAACTTATCTAATGCGCCGTTTGCCTTCTGTGCGCTTGGCGTTTTTATAAAGCAGGTACATTGAACTTGCCGGTATAATAAATGCACACAAATAAACTATTATCGGGACTCTTTTCGCATTCCAGTAATTGCAATAGCTGTCACTGTCTCGCAATAACACGGGTAACGCTAGTGCTGGATTCATTGCTATACATGCGTTGCAATCTTCTGTTAATCGATCCTTCAAATCGAAAATCTTAATCTTACGAATATTTAATGTCGCTGTAAAGGTTTCAATTAATTATACATTATAGGTTTAATAAGTTTCTTGAAATGTTTTTAGTAAAGAATATTTATGACGATTATTATAGCGTAAAGGCAAAATATTTCGTGTGATGGCCTATCATTTACGTGTGCTCATGTCGCGATATTAATTAAGCTTGAAAATTCATGATTTTTTTTTATAGCATAGGCCAGCAAACGAGCAAGTGGGTCACCTGATGGTAAGTGATCTCCACCGCCCATGTACGCCCACCACCAGAAGAGTCATGAGCGCGTTGCCGACCTTAAAGGAAAGGGATAATTAGGGATTGGGAAGGGGAGGGGATTTGGGCTTCCGGTTATCTCACTCACCGTACGAAACGCAGCAGCAAGCCACTACTTTACGTCGGTTTTCTGTGAGACAGTGATAACGATCCGGTCGAGTCAGCCCATTCATGCTGTAGATAAAACTGTCTACAGCGTGGCTCTACCACTCTAAATGTTATAACCACCCGTACAAGTTACCTAAGCAGCACCATAATTATACACATAATTCGCGTATCGTTATGTAAAATACAAATTCATAATAAAATACATGTTTTGGAACCGTAGAACTTACATACATTTTTGAACCAATAGCTCATCGGTCTCAGCCTGCAATGTACTGTATGTATGCAATGTATTGCTGCTACATCAATGAGAATATCGATATGTTTATCGCAATTCCAAGAATCGGTATTTTTTATTCGATCATAGATTCGCGGATCGAATCATACACACATTAGGACAACACTAAAATTTATGATTTACTGCATTCCTAATTCCTTGGTGTGCGTGCATTCAAAGTCGTAATTGGTCAACTTGTAACGCGTAATAATTCGTAATGTTTTTGTATTCGCCAACCCCGGCTTAGTATTTCTATGTTATTAATCCATTAGCCAACCTGATCACGGTATTTAATTGTTCCCGCCAAATCAGTTGATCTTTTGATGAATCAGTACCTAAAATTTAATTTTCGTAAATACGGCACTATACCTTACACTCACAAGTTTAAAACAAACTAGGTATTCTAGTTTAGTTCACTTCGGGTCGTTTCGTTTGATGTGCGTGTTTTTTTTTCATATTCCGCCATTTTGCTCAGTATTTAGTTTTTATTAGTATTTCGTAATTTTTATTAGTGCGGCGATCTTGGTGAAATTGATACTGTTTTCACAAACGTTTGTGTAATGTTTTAAGTGTGTAATAATTATTCGTATTGAAGTGAAATTGACACTAACCGGTTTATCAAGTTTAGAATAATGCCAAGTGTTTGTGTAGTGTTTGTGTTAAGTACATACTACATGTATACTGCCGGGAAGTATTTGGTATACTTCGCGGTATTATGGTATTATGTATAATTGTTTAGAAATCTCAGGGAGACAATAACATTTTATAGGGTTTTATTAAAATTTAAGTTTACTTCCGGCTCAGCGATACTGCACTACTACACAGTCGTTTATTTGCTGCTTTTGATAAATTATAAGCTATTACTTTACATCCGGGGCGCAATCTTATGGGCAGGGTCCGATTAATATTATTCGCCGTAGTTGCTTATAAGATACGGTAATGTATGTGTGTGTGTCTCATTCATTCGATGACGGGTGTGTAGTGTGTACTGTGTACGATGTGTTGAGTTGTATATGTGTGTACGCGCGTATACAGACTGTTTAAAATTAATCTAATGTTAATGGCATTTAATTTGTTTGGAAATATTATTTTTTTATTTTGCCTTTAATAAGAAAGTGTCTTAGCTCAAAGTACTTATATTAACGAACACTACACATGGTTTCATTTAAGTATAGGGTGTCAAAATGACACTGTATGGTTAAATGATGTTTTTGTTAGGCAACATTTCAACAGAAGTTCAAAAATGATGCATACAAAGCAGTTTATGTTCTTTCAATACAAGTCGTTATTAAGCAGGTACATGTATGTCAGAAGCAAACCTCCGATCAGCATAAGAAAGGACACAAAGCAGCGAAGATGACACGAGCCATTAGACGCTTTGCATATGAACAGTCCACGCGCGAATTTGCATACCCACCTCGTTCGGACCAAAATCTACATTTATCTATTCCCACTTTTTATATCCGACATTAGACATCCCTCGAACGGCACGGGTCATACTTTATTTAAAGCCAGTACGTGTTAAGTAAGGTACCTAAATTGAATTTGCATAAAGTCCGGCACGAGCTAATATTTTTGCATAAGAAGATAACACTTCTTCGAAAACGTGGTTTACATTAAAGTATTCGACGTGGGGTGTTACGATGTGAACGATGTTTGTGAACGGCTTATTAATTCCAACGGCTTTTGCTTTGAATTGAAATGAATTTCATTAGTGATCAGTGAGAATTAAATGTATTGTGCATAATTTATTATTTATTTTCATTTGCGATAAGTTACAGCGCTTGTCATATCACCAACTTTTGCGTAGTTGTCGCACTGTAAAAACGCGGTAGGAAGAATTTAAAATATTTTTCCTTATTATTTTATTGATACTTTGTGAAGATTATACAAAAACCTGAACCGAATATTTACATGTATATTTTACTTGATTATAAGCAGCCATTTTGCAATTAAATAAACAATATCGCTGCAAGTTCGGAACCGTTTTAAAAAACAAAAAGGGCGATAGAAAATATTGTTAAAATCCGAAGCAATTTGTCAGTGTTCTGTATCGGGCCGGGCTCAGTCAATAATAAAAATTTCACAACTTTTTTTCTCGTTTTCGGGCAATATTAAGCACGCGAAGCTTCGTGGACTACGCTTGGAAGTCTCAAGACGGTATACATTTCATTATTTACTTATGACAGAGTAAAAGAACGTTGCAAAAAACTATATTAATTGCCCAAACTTCGGTTGCGGATGGCATAATTTAATTTAAAAAACTGCAATCGATTTGCGACTGTAGTTTCGGCGACTGCAGTCGTTCAACCCGCTTCTGCAATAAGTGAATTGTCTTTCAATATAGAAACAAATTGCATTTTTACTACTACTTGAACTCTGATTATTACTTTCATGTTTTGTTGCCGTAGCTACTGATTTATTTTTATTATAATGTTCTGAAGAAAAAATTCATTAAAAATTTAAATATACATATTAAATTACATCCTGACTTCCTGACTGATTTATCAACACCCAGACCTTACCGTTGAATCTAAAAAGTAGATTTTTTGACAGCGTATTCCTATAAGGACATAGGCAACGATTACGAAAGGTTTTCTGAAATTATATCTTAAATAAGTGAAAAGAGATCACCTACCATCAGGTGCACTTGTGGTGGACCACTTGCTCATTTGCCGGCATATACTATATAAAAAAAACATCGTCGAATTAAAAGTGTGAACAAATCTTTGTTGTTTTAGTAAATAACTTGTAAATCGTAATAAACTTGTCCTAGTCGTAGAAATAAAAATGAAACTATTTGTGTTCCCAATATAATTTAAAAAAGTGTAACTACATCTCAACTTTGAAATAAAATAGTTTAACAATATTTTTCCACTTATGGAACACGTGGAACAGTGAAAAATTAAAGCATATGAGAATAAAATTGGCCTGGCTCGCATTCGGAACGATTTACCGAGAGCTGGCGAACCACTTCCGATGGACGAATGTTCCAAATACTTCCCTTACTTGGGGAAATTGCACTTTTGATTACTTCATTTTGAATGCTTCCTCGATGGATTTGTTGTTTATGGAAATAATTTATGTTATGATGTCGGGTTTTTTATTTCGTGAAGATTTACATTTATAACACTCATTTTAGAATTATGCATTAATAGCTTACTAGTAGTCGCGTAGTGGTCGCAATTTTAACTCTATAATCATATTATATACATATGCATTCATGCCTGTCATCCCCGATCGTGTAGGCAAAGGTGTAATCAGTACACCTACATTTCTCCGTCCCATGATGTGATTGGGAGCGAGCTTATGCCACTACTCCAGTCTCCGGGATGATACTAAGCATTTTCTTAATAGAAAAACATCACTTTTACCCGACCTGGGGATCGAACCCGAGACCTCAGCATAGCAGTCGTGCCGCGTGCGCAATACACTGCGCCACCGAGCCAGTCATATTATACTTTTGAATTTTGTTCTATTACGTGAGCTCGAGCATATATTATACGTAATCTATATGTGTTTGACATTGGCAGTGTTAGCGTAAACAATGAATGTTTTATTTGATTTAATGTGTTTGTTGCATTATATAAATAGCATTCTGCACTCCACTGCATATAAACTATAACTATATCAAATCCCACAATCCTCTGTGCGCGCAATCTACATCTACACTAATATTATAAAGAGGAAAGATTTGTATTTTTGTATGTAACGAATAAACTTAAAAACTACTACACCGATTTGAAAAATTCTTTCACCATTAGAATCCTACATTATCCTTGATGAACGTAGGCTACCGAACGTTTTTATCCCGAAAATCCCGGATAGTTCACAGTCCAGAGAGGGAGATAGGCTACTTTTACCCCGGAAATATAATAGAAAAGACTTCCAAGCGAGCAGAAGCTAGCAAAGCATATTTCGTAAGTGGTAGGACTGCGTTGTACCCAGTTATATCTTCAACATGAACGAGTTGGTTCGACCCGGTAGTATCACCGCCTGCGCAACAAAGTAATGAAGTGAAATGGTAACTTTGTTCTCGCATTTTTCGGCAGTAATTTTGCCGGAGGCCTAAAAATTTCATATTTTCATTAAAATGTTGTATTTCATATATTTTCTTTTCGTAGTTTTCTTCTAAATATTACCCTGAAAGTAGACGATAACTTAAGTGTTCATGGGATATAGTGTTGTCACACCATCAAAAGACTGACATAAACATCAGCTGAAATTCTATTAAAATCCTTGATTTAAAAAATACATAAATTACAAACAACGAACACGTACCTTAACGGCCATGAATATTTAACTTCAGAACTGTCTTGTGAGAAATGACCAATTAGCCGCTAACTGGCGCGTGGTGCAATGGGCGGAATATTCTGATTTCCAATGTTTATAGCATATCCAACTAGAACGTGTACTCAGGCTAGAATTAATCAAATCAACTAACCCCAACCACTTTCCGATATAATTAACGCTGTATGTGTGTATGGGCCTCACTAGTGTGCCATAATGAACGATTATGCTACAACTGTTTTACTAATGAACGTATCTTCAAACGACGTGATACTAAAACGAACCTTTTTGCATTAATTTAAGGTTCATAATTATAATTGGCGGTTGGTGGTTATGACGTCGCGGTTGAAGCGGCTTGTTGGTGTGCGTTGATGAGTCACATTTTTTTTTTGTTTCGTGGGTAAGGCACGAGGGTGCCGTGGGGTGGTTACCCTTGCCGTCGCAACCCCATCTTATTAATCAGTGAAGTACTGGACGTCTCTTCACATGTCTGTTTTGTACAACGAAGCGTTACTTCTTATTAGATATTCAATGCTGGTATGAATTTATCATGACGTTTTTGATACGATTCCTCACGTGTATAGCGTTGAGCCCATGGATCCATACGTTCCGATATTCATTTGTATATGACTGGATTGCATGTTTGTTTAGGTATATTAGTTTCTTTAGCGCTGTGTCGCGGTTTGTGCCACAATACAGCATCAAGCTGAGTTGGCCACCTAATTGTTATCGTTATGTTATGTTTTTTCTTCCTTTTTATGTAAAATTTAGTTTGATGTTTATTATTTGCATGTGGTATGTAGTGGCAATAAACTTTTTCCTTCTTTCTAATACTTATCGCTCTGAGGTTGATCATAGAAAAAATTAAGTTAAATTAGTAATAATGATCTTCACGATTCATTTGAAATATTTTTTTTTATTATTTGCCTGAATGACGTGAGCAGGTCGCTCGTCTGATGGTAAGCGCTTGCCAATAAACAACACCAATTAGAAATTTAAATTTCGAAGTACTACGGGTGCTAAGTAACTTCACTGGCTTAAATGCCTTTCAAAGAGAAAAAATAATATAGTTTTTCGCATTGAAGGAATAGGTCCCTTCTATGCGAAAAACTATGATACCTACTACATGAACTAAACTAGCAACCTAGTAAATCATAAAGTATATGCCAACAAATACTAAAACACAACATTAACTAACCCTTAACTAGCAAATGTCACTCAACACCGTAGAAACTTGAAATTCAGTTTGGTATGAATAATTACAGATGTCCACCATATCCCCCCGTAATTAATGTCAACCCAGGTGTCGGCGATCGGTTAGTCACTTGGCTTGTAATTAAACGCCTTAAAGTATCGACCAAACAATCAATAGTCGTTCGTAAAGAGCACAAAAGCGCGGCATGATAACAATCCACACCCCCGTCTTGCACCCTGCACCCCGCCACCACCCCGCACCCCCTCTCATTAATAATATCGACCCCATTTACTAATTATGTGTGTTGCGAATGCATACGGCGACAACGTCCACACTAGTCGTGGGTTTCGGGTTTGTCTGATTATTTTTTCTGAATTCATGGTGAAGGTTGTAGGTCCCTCGTATGCGCAAGGTCGTGTGAGTTGCTATCAGTGATTTGTTTAATTCGGCCGCCAAGCAGAAGTGTGAAAACACTGTTGTGTTTCAGTTTGAAGGACACTGCAGTCAATGGCGCAGTGCTTTGTAATTCAAAGTTCTGTGTAGTGTTGTGGTTGTATACCATACTAGCTTTTCCTCACGGCTCCGCCCGCATGATCTGCTTTTTCCGGGATAAAAAGTAGCCTATGTTATTCAGTGATAATGTAGCTTTCTAACGGAAAATTATTTTTGAAATCGGTTCAGTAGTTTTTAAGTTTATTCGTTACATACAAAAATACATATATTTTCTCTTTATAATATTAGAGTAGAAGTGCAGATACTGCACGTTTCGTCATTCAGCATAGTAAAAAAAAATGATCTTTGAAACTTTTTGGGTTCTTTGAGATATTGCTTATTGGAATTAAAAATTGTACCAAATTATGTCACGTCATCATGGACTAAAATGGACATAATTTAACGACATGTAAACATTACTATCCTTCTGGGACAGTCGGGTAGACTGTATTTATACTATGCTATCCAAATAGGAATAAATTTATCGAATTATTTCATCTTATCATAAATTATTTTTTAAACTAATGAGAATTATGATAGATTTTTATATTAGCAATACGCAGTTAAATATAAAGTAAAAAACATTATACGAATGCATAATGCTTCTTTTTGCTTACTTAAACAATAATATTTTCAAGTAACGCTTGACGTATAGTAAATGTTCTAATTTTGAAAAAAAAATGTGTTCTGTGAAAACGCAATATATTTTAATATGATTTATAAGTATTTTAAATTGATTTATTAAGGAAAATTTGTATTACATATTATTCTTAAAATAATATTTAAATAGAACAACAGACTATTCGATTTTCAATTCAGCTAATATATATAAGAAAGAAACAAACTTACAGCCTAATGGCCAGTGATAGCGCTATCACTGGCCATTAAAAGTATTAAAAGAAAAAATCAATGTTATTGGAATTAACAGTCGAATATAGTTATTTTCTTTGTTCGTGGTTGGAAGGGATCGCGTGCCACCCGACTGTTGTGATTGCTTAAATGTTAATCGGCGTTGGGAGTTAGAAAGATTTTTAAAGGAGACACGAATTTCGTATTGGAAATGAAAAATCTTATCAGAAATTTGACGAGGTTTAACACGAAGTTAGTCAAGGACGCGAGAGTTGGACGTGACATTGTCATGACATTTGATACTTTTTTAGATAGAGGTTAAAATAAACAACCATATTTTTTTTTATTTTTTTTTTTTATGGCTTTCGCAGTATTATGCATTTAGCCAGTGTCAAGTATAATTTATTCTCAAGTAATTTTTACAAGAACGATGAAACACGGGTGCGGTCGATTTCAAGGTCTTGTGGGAGTTTTGGAACAACCATATTATGAGGAATTAAATACCAACGATGTTCCATTTTCAAATTGAGGCTGTTAGAACCAGAACGGCCTAACTGCATTTTGATGACTTTTGACCAATTTGTATTTTCGTCAATTTGAAAATGTTAATCTACAAGACCAGACCGGCCTTAAATTGGTATAATCATAACATAATCTTGATATAGATGGCAGTACAAGTCCATTTCGGCCCTGGTTTAAATTGACGAAAATACTAATTGGTCAAAAGTCATCAAAATGCAGTTAGGCCACTCTGGTTCTAACAGCCTCAATTGTACTTTGGATTAAGAAAAATAGTGAAAAAGGCCACACCATCGGTGTCTAATACGTTTTAGTTTGGCATGAGTTTTATCATCATCATTATCAGCATGTTTTAGTCCACTGCTGGACAAAGCCCTCTCCTAAAGCTCGTCATTGAGTCATGACTGGAGATGTTATTTAGAATGACCTTTAGCTAGCTGGAGTGACGGCGTATACAAGGTGCCTTGTAGTAGTTAGAAGAGTAGAGCCGAGGAGTCGGCTCAATGGCGTGAGTCTTATAACTTATTTAAATTAGAATTTTTTTATTGAACCTACACGCCACTCTACCAAACATTTGAACAGCTTCTAGTACCTACCGTGCATTATTAGGACTTGTTTAAATATGTATTTCATTAAAGCGATTGCGGTATGTAATATTTTTACCATGTAAGTAAAAAAAATATGATCAATAAATGATTTGTCAAAATAATGTACTTACTCAATTCCACTTTATTCAAATTACAATGTTTTTTATTTGTATCGCATATCACTCACACTGTTACGCAACGTAGGTACGGAGGTCCGTGCAACAGTTCGGATCGCGTGCGTGCCGAGCGTTGCGCAAGGTCAGGGCTGCGCTATCTGATCCAACTCATTCGCGAATGGTCACAGCCCTAATTCTGGGGACGTGTTGATTGCCGGATTAAGAAGCTCAGTATACTCGCGTAGCTATGCAGCCGAAAACTGCTTGGTTTAAAAAAAACAATAATATTAATATGCCTGACTAATTTGATAGCCTCCGCGGCGCAGTTGGCGAGTAGCCGGCTGCGAAACGGAGGCCGTGGGTTCGATTCCCGCACTGAGACAAATCTTGTGTGATCTACAGATATTTGATTCGGGGTCTGGGTGTTGTGGGACCGCAATTCTCTCGTGGTTTATGATACCCACGACACAGGTTTACCTAGTGTGGGGTCAATTCATCAATTCAAGTTAATTTATTTGTTGATGACCAAAAGTTAAATTAAGCTAGCTTAGCTTACTATTATTCATTTTGTATTTTACTAATGCATAATGCCGGCATATCAGCAAATATGAGTCAGTGAATTTACTGGGTATTGAGACCATATCATATGCCACGGGGTGCCGAGTACAGTCCATTGCTATGTAGAGCTTTATAGTTCAGTTTTTATTTTTTTTATAGCATAGGCCGGCAAACGAGCAAGTAGGTCACTTGTTGGTAAGTAATCCACCACCCATGTACGCCCACCACCAGAAGAATCATGGGCGCGTTGTCGACCTTAAAGGAAAGGGATAATTAGGGATTGGGAAGGGGAGGGGATTTGGGCTTCTGTTCTGTGTGGTATTGCATCTGTTTATGGGTAGACGGGATTAACTACCAGGCGAACAATCTGCTCGTTTCGTCGTGTTTCGCCCGTAGCTCTAGTACACGACGCCGCACACTATTTATTCGTAGTGACTTGTCAAAACTTCGGTACTTTTGCAGACTGTTCGCATCGTTTAATTGGACCATTACATATTATTATTATGTAGCCCTTGGCTAAATTGCGTTCGATACGCTAATATGAAGAATACCTTCTGCTCCGTGAAATAAACTAAAGCTACATTGATTGTGTTATTATAGATATATATATATATTGTTTTAATAATAACAACTTATATTTCCTTCACGAATGTCGCTTGGTAAGGTAAGGTTTTGACGAAACTACAGGAGTATGTCGGTTGCAGATGTCTGCAGATCGCACCAAGGGTAAAATTTCGTAGACGACCCAAAAAGTACTGGATTGACGAACTAGAGGGAGGCATCTTATGTCTCGGGGTGACGAGCGCAGTTCAGTGCCATGCAATTGTAATTCAAAGTACTGTGTGGTGTTGCTTCTGTTTATGAGTAGTCGTGGCGCTTATCATCATCGCTCGTCTCGTCATTCAATGAAATAAAATAAAATAAAAAAAAAAGTGAGAGAAAATAGACTTAGGGCAGAGTATGCTGAAGATCGAGAGAAGTGGAATCGTTTAAGTAGGAAAGTAGACCCTACCACTAAGCTGGAATAATGCCAAGCAGAAATAATTATATAATAATTTTATTTTTCGACACTAATTACCTTTATAAAATGGCGATAGGCTCGCCATCTATCATATCATGGGACGCAAATAAGCTTTGAGAACCGTGGGGCGTGGGTATCTCCGTTGCATACCTGCTTACTCCTTCGGTGATACACACGTGGAATTATATATTATTCTCACTCCGGTTTTCATTTTATAATTTAGTATTTAAATTATCTATTGCGCAGTTATTTAATGTGTAATTAATAGCGCATAATATTCAAATAACATCCGTAAATGAGATCTAATTAAGGTGCTTTTAATGAATTGCGTTATCAATCAATATTGTTATTATTTAGAGTGTATTGCGAAACCATTAATTAAAAACGGTTAGTAAAAAGTTTTATCGTGTTTGGTTTTTAAATACTTTTTTTATTATCCTTTTGTATTTCGAACACAAAAAGCGGCATCCAGTCGTGTACTAATAGAAACTGTATAATTAATCACATGATTAATCAGTGTGACGAATAAAAACAGTGTAATGACCCGTTTCCTTGAATCGATCGACGTGACGTCATCAACATACGAATGCAAAGTCACCGTGCGCCCGTACAGGATTACAATTTTATCGATAAAAATTCAAGTGCCATTATCGAAATTAGTGTGGTATAGTTTAACAAAAAAAAACTAGCACTTGTCTTTAATTACAAGGTATACAATGATATACATAAATCGTTAATTTAGTTAGATTTATATATATGTTATTTTTTACCATAAAATTACGACATAATTTAAATAAACCTCGCGTTAAAAGTTCCGCAAAAATGTTCGATAACCAAACAATCGATAAAAAGTATCACGTGTCCACAAACACTACGCGAGAAGGGTGGCGTCTGCTTCTCGTGGGGTAGAAAAAAACGTGAAAAGCAATCACTGTGGCATAATTAGTGCGTTGTGAGTATGGGGCGAGTTGCCATAGCGACGGCGTCAGTGTCGATACCCGTTGCTCGCCCGACGCGTTAATTTCAAACGAAATTAATCGAATCAGGCGGTATTTCGATATCGATTCGAGTGATTGAAATAAACTTCGGCCTCACTAGCTTTTGTTTAATAACTCGTAAGTAATTGTTAAGGTTTTGTATGAATTTAATTATTGCGGATGCTTATTTCTTATCGCATATTATGTTTGGTAATTTTATCCTTGATCTCATCAAGCCTTAGTGTTAGCCAATAGAATATAAAATATTAGTGATATTAAATATCATCATCGAATATCTGCTTAGGTGGATCTAGGACCGGAATTCGTACACTGACCGGAAAATGTCATATTGGAGAAGAAGAAAGTTCGGCAGACAATAATTCTGTACAATTTATTCTAATTGTAGAATAAATTGTACATAATTATTGTACGAGCATTGTACGAGCAGAGCCCAAAATGTATATGGGCATACTAAGTACATTATATATATCCAAACTTATGCTATAATGCTCCGACCAAAATGAAAGAGGCCATCCTTTAACCGGCTTTTGTATTACAAAAATTCGATAATTTATTGCCGAAATAATATAATTACGGTCGACTGACGGGACGGATTGGCCGCGACCGGAAACACCAAATTAAAGGAGAAATTAAAGCGGAAACATTTGGGCTCGCCGCCGCTGGCAAGATGGCGCGCGGACGATTATCGTGTCTGTTCGATTTATGAATAATAATCATAATTGTCGCCTCTAATTATTTGTTTATTTTTGTAATTATCAATGATTGATAATTACGTAATTATTATTGAAATAGGCTGTTACGTTAATTCCTTTGCATTTATGAAACATTGACGGACTTTTTTGAACTGTTAACTGTGATCGTTTTTTAAAAGAAAGACTTGTAGTTGCTTCGTTTGTTTTCTTTAGCGTGTCACATGGTTCGATTTTAATTGATCAATTGACTTGAATAAAAAAAACTGTTTGGTTTTTGTTCATACCTAAATCTGATTGAAAGTTTGTTCAGACGGTTAAAATAGCATTCGATTAAGCTGTTGATCAGCTAAAATAGAACCGTGTGAGCCCGCTATAAGGGTTTTATGCATTTTAGAAGTAAATCTAAAATGCATAAAACCCTAACCATAGTGAAGTTGATATTGGCTTCATAGAAATATTGTCTCATTTCACACCGTAAACCGTGAAGTACTGGATTCATTTGCTAGTCAGGCAAACTTATGGCAAATTTATAAACATGATTTTCAGGGTTTGCTCAAGGAAATTGATGTAAAAATGTAAACATATTAAAACTTATATTGAATAAGGGGTTTATTAATAGTAATAACATATTTAATTTAATACCCATTAAACTAATCGTGCAGACTTCGATTCTCAAGTGTATTAACCAAGATGCCTGCGGTAACACAAACAGACGTAGCGTGCGCCGAAACCAATAGTCTGAGTGACTCCCTAACTATAATTATCTGGAATTAACTGTGAACTTTAGAAGACGAATAGTTCGCACAACTTTATAAACCACTAGAATTATTAAATCCTTCAATTTTTTTTCGAGGGTAATGACTGTTTCGACATGAGTTAGTTTAGTTTGTAAATTGTATGGAGGATATTTTTGTTATATTTTATTTGTTTATTTAAAATTTGTAATATACCTAACATGTATAAAGGAGGACTTAAATATATATTTGAATTTTTGCCTCTGCATTCTTTAATAGGTGATGCGGTACGGTACAATATGGGTGTATAAACATTTTTTTTTATTCGATTGATTGACGAGACGAGCAAGGCGCTCGCCTAATGGTAAGCGCCACGCCTGTCCATAAACAGATACAGCATCCCACAAAGTTTTGAATAACGAAGCACTTCATGGGACTGGACTGCGATCGTCATCCGAGACATAAGTTAGTAAATCTCATTATGCCCAGTAATTTCACTGGCTTCAATGTCCTACACACCGAAACACAATGTGCTTACACACTGCTGCTTGGCAGAAATAGATAAAGCGGTGGGACCAACCCAGATGGACTCTCGCAAAGAAGAGGCCTGCCTCGTGCCTTGCCTGCCACATTAATCATCACCATGACATAAAATTATTGATATATGGAAATATCTATTGGCAGAAACTTACTTGTAATTCAACTTTACTTATTGTTTTCTATTATACATAAATTAGCTGTTACTTTTCTGAAAAATTGCAAATAAATAATAATAATCAATAGTTTTTAATTATACTTTAATACGACAATAAAAATTAAATCATTGTTTCAGGAGCCCGAATTAAATTTCCATTCTCTTGCCTAATAAAAATTGATTGCATCGTTGATTTAGGATTTTCAACTCTTAATATTTAATTTTAACGAAATTTATATTAGACGTTGATTAATTTTCACCTTACAATTTAAGTTTAGGTTAAACTACAATTAGGCAATAACTGAAGTCGCAATAACAATTATTATGGCATTTTCGGTATATTCCTAGAAGAAACTTATAAGAATTACACTATTACAGATTTATCTGTCTGTGAATTATTAATAGGTGCAATATTAGTGGAACCCTTAACTATAGGACAGTTATTCCACCATTATGCAAGTTGAATCGTCATTATTTTATCATGTGAGTTAGATTAATTAGTTGTAATCATGAGAATTGAATACTTACGCATCCCTATCAAAGGATGTAGCTGTAATGTAATATTGCGCAATCGGTTAATAAACTCAAGAGTGTACCAATGTTGCACCATTTGTATTATAAAGTAGCCTTTGGTATTTAGGACTTCTTAATAATTATGATTAAATATGTCTTCGATGAATATTACACAAAACTAGGTTAAAGCAACGTCAGTTTTATAATATGTATAAATAAGTTTTTAGGCAATAAGATGATTCATTCTAATAAAGGACTCACAAACAACAACACTCATGTATTAATATCAAGCCGTTTATTACATGGCGACCCTGCCAGCGGTATCCATTATGGGATACCACATGGCCTTATGGCCATGGCCACCTATTTTGGTACCTATTTTGGAAGAAAATTAAGAAAAGAAGAAAAAAAAATCAAGCCTTAAATATTACATAGCAAAGAATGAAACTATGAGGAAGGCCCCTCGTACGCGAGAATAAGTTAGGGTAAATGCCACAATTTTGGCTACTTTGGCCGCAAACCAACAGTGTGTAAGTGTTGTTGTGTTTTGGATTGAATAACATTGAAGACCGTAAAAATACTGGGCATAGGAAGACCTTACATCTTATGTCTTAGTATGATTAGAAAGTGCAAGGCTATGCGGTACTTTGTAATTCAAAGGTCTGAATGGCTGCTGTTTCTAAGATGGCGTGACGCTTACCATCAGACGAACGACCTGCTCGTCTCATCACTCAGGTGTATAAAAATACCAATACAGTTTATTTTGTATGTGACTTACCTTTCCAAGAGACGCGTTGGCACATGATATCATAGCCACGGATTGTCAATAAAGTCTCTTCATGAACATACATACACTTTACACTATTTAAATATACGAAATAGTTCTTATAACAGTAATTTCATAAACGTCTGTGAAAAAATAAATGAAAAATATATTAAATTTTGTGTGCGTCAAGAGATCTTTTACATTTATGTTTAGTGTTCTAGAATTATAGTCGTCTGAGGATTAAATATATATCTTGTCAATTAATCAGATAGATTGAATTAAATGCTACTTATTGGAAATAATATTATACCTGATTAAATTGTTAATAATAATTTATCATTACTCTATTTTAAAATGACATAAATGTTTATTGACTTATAACCAAACTGCAGTACAACAGTTCATCATTACTCAATCTTAAAAATCAGTAGTACAAAGGGGTGTAAGAAAGTTGGTGATTAATTATTGAAAAATACACCGACAGCGAATTCACATTATACCAATCTTTGAAAGATAATTCATCGATTGTCTTATAGTAAGCAGATCTCTCGAGCACGACGCGACATCGGCGCGGTGGCCGCTTTTATAAATCATATAAAAAATAAATCACTCATAAGTTTATGTGAAATACTTTCTCTAAACAAAAGGGCATTGTGTATGCAAAAGTGCATTCCGACTGGAATACTTTTCGTCGCCTGCCTTCCACTGCGTTTTTTATTCAGCTAAAGAACTTAATACGGACTCTTGCGATTTATTGATAACTTTTATATATGAAACCGTCGTGTTGGCTGATCACGATTGTTGTTTTTGCCTAACATGGCGGTTAAATGTATTGTTTTTTATTTTTGTTCATGTGAAGCATTTTGCACGTACAGACTAATAAAACAGTTTTAATTTTGACAAGTTTTATATTAATACATGAAAAGCAAAATTAATGGGAATGGATGTAATATTATTTGGAGGAAACTTTGTTTTATTTATTCCACCTCTTTTATGGCTGCTGTTATTTATTATACGTGAATGTAATAATTCAGATTTTTTATACCAGCTGATAAATATAATATATTAAGTGTGTGTATCCTGTAGCTTTGTGGAGTATATTGAGTGGTGCATATTAGCATACTTTTCTTTTTAGTCCAATAAACTCATCGGGATTTATTCTCCTTATTTTGAAGGCTTATAAATCATTGTGGGGCTAATTAAAATTGCCCTTTTCGAAGCAGTATAGTGGCGATGCCGCCGTCATAATTTACGATATATCGTCCTCCATTCGCGCGTAAACTTTCTAATTTGCAATTTGAATGTTGCAAATAAAATCGCTAATAAAAACAACACCTTGTGAAAACTATAAAAATATATTGGACCATGTTTAATTTTATTTTGGCCACACCCAACACGGGCCCTTACGTGTGTCAAAGGAGCAATTAAAAGTGTTGTGTTGCCATAAAATTGAGTATTAAACCCCCGTTCCATATGATTTAATAAATAACTGACTCGTGTGTTGTGTGAAATGTTGTTTTATTCGTAATTTGCGTATTTTATTCAGTTATATAATGTACACTTTTATTAAATTTTTGTTCACAATTTATTTATATTACAAGTCTTCATTTCATTGTAAACAAATATGTATTATTATTCGGTATAGTAAGACAATGATTAAAGCATTTATGAAACCTTTTGTGATTATGTTTTGCAAATTCATGTTTTCTAATAACAAATGCTTTGTTTTACAATCTGTATGACCCTGGATTTTGATTGATGATTTCACTGGTACTTGTTTCCCGTATTTATTTAACTGAGTAATTTAAACAGCGTATTTACCTTCAGTTTGCATGAATTGTGTGTAAAATATTCATTCGCTAAGCCTTGGAATATGTGATTATCCGCCCGCCTCGCAACATTTATTTTTAAAGCTCGTAAAATCTCACTCTTTTAGTAATAAAAGTAACATTTTAGTGAAGTAACTAACTAAAGCCAAGATTGTGGCCTGGCGTTTGCCAAAAGAGCTTACATTTAGACGTCACTCTTCAAACATTGTCATGACACACGATAATAACTTTAATTTTATGTTAGGATGAGTCGAAAATGCCCAGTTTACATACATAAATTAGCTTTATAAACCGATGAACAGCCACGTACAAAATAAACACACGCGAAAATGCAACTTATGCATATCACTCGCGAAAGTATTTCACATTAAAAGCCCGTTGTAACTATAACAAGGTAGCAAAAAATCTCAAAGAACGAGATGAGAAAAGTTACTTTAAGAATATACGGAAGTTAATTAGAAACGGAACGAAAAACAACCGTAACTGGTGGCGAAGTTGGTCGTTCTAGCGCGGCCAATGGTACAAGCCACGCACACAGGCAACCCTCACCACCGCGGCTCTAGGCATTTGCATACCGCCCGCCCAAGCGCGCGCCGCCGCCCAGCATGAGTGACAGGGACAGAGCGCGACCCCGACACCGTTTGACACTAAACAAATTCCAAATTTGAATTCTTAATTTTTATAAATTTGACATATTAAATACATTTTAATTGTTTGAAATGTTGCCAGTGTGATTTTTGCATGCAGGTCGTTTATTGACGTAGGCAAATTGCGCGAGGTGCGCGGTGAAAAGGATGAAAGTAAATTTATCGCCGTCGTCGTATCGGATGTAACGCTTGATAAGTTGGTAGACAATTCGTGCGACGGAGCAGAGAGCATGAATGAGCTTAGGTGCGAACATAATCCTTTAATGACGATGTTCGCGTGATTGATCGTTGCTCGTGGCGTATGCGTGTGACTTGAGTTTACACGTGTATGACAATTTATTAATTGAATTGTGTAAATAAATTGACTTTAATTTTTCAGTGTTTTTTATTTTTTTGTTATTTTTTATTATTATTCTGGAATGAATACGAATATATTATATACCTCTGTGGTTCGATATACCATCCACGAAATATTTTGTGCAATTTTTATTGATTATAAAATACAATATCTCGATATTTTGTTCAAGCCCAAGATCAGATAAATAATACGCAGCCTACCCTTCTCGGAGATACTGTCATGAAATGAAATTATGAATAAAGCTAATGAAGATATCTGTATCTTCATCAGCTTAATAATAATAATTTATATATGATCTAACAAAGCAAGTAACTGATAAATTAACAGTAACATTATACTTAGATAACATAAGCTATCGCGTGAAGGGGTAAGTAGAGGTGTACTTACTGTATATGTAATATAATAGGCATTGAACCTATATTACCGGGTAGAAGTGCCAGGACAACTCATGACATGACATGCCAAATCATTCAAAAACGCAAACACAATTAATGTCCGACCTGGGAATCGAACCCAAAACCTCATTGTTTCGCAGCCTAAGCCTGCTACTAGACCAATGATGCTATATAATATGTACTACTTTCTTTATTTCCCTTGATGTAACTAATTGCGATGAAATATCCATAGACATACGTATGCGTCTCTCTCTTAATGAAAACACACAACAGACAAGACATTGTAATTACGACGAGTAAGAGATTTATTACACGACGATAGGAAACAAACCACACGTGACCTAAACGTGCTTATTAAACAACCCACATAACTGAATTAGAGCACGCGGAATTGTGCCCTATTATCCGCGTAATTAACGCTAACTTTCCGAGAAGGAAAATGCGAGTTGAGTCGTTGTGGACTGTCCTAGTGACGCGTGCATATGCATTCTTCCGCCGATGTGTGTGAATGCCACGAAAGCGGAACATGTAGTAGTTAATTTTTGCGCAAAGCTGGTGCGAGCAAGAGGTGCACTAATTTACAACTGGTATGCTCGGGTGCGACAAGGACGCAGCTATCGGGGGTTAATTAATGAACGTGGAAGCTTGCGCTCTTTATTGCTTTCGTGGCTGGACGCTAAGACGTCGACGGTTAAGGAGTTTTCCTTCGAGAAAATACTGCTATGGAAAGATAGTGTTTGTTTTTCTTAATGTCATATTGCTGGACTCAATTAAGTGCACAAATGGAATTGGATACGGTTAAGTTTGTTAAGTTTGTAAACATTTACTCTAGTACATTGTTACAAGTACCTTTTGAACATTATTAATTTAATGATATTAATATATTATATGCGATAACTCAGTAGGGAGTGGTACGGACTGTCGAGACGAAAGTCGTAGGTTCGAAAGCAGCCCCAAGAACATACATCTCTGACTTTTTAACTGTATTATAAATTGTTAATTATCATTTGTTTTAACGGTGAAGGAAACATCATGAGGAAACCTACATATTGGAGACGTTCTCCATAAGAATTTCGAAGGTATGTGAAGTCTGCCAACCCGCATTAGGCAAGCATGGTGGACTAAGACCTAATCCCTCTCATTCAGTAGAGGAGGCCCGTGCCCAGCAGTGGGACGTATATAATACAGGGCTAGTACAATATATTATAATTAAGAATACTCTTTATTTACAGACGGCTCAAAGCACTTGCCTGACGTATTAGAGGAAGACGTGAGCGCTGATGGTCCTTCTACGAAGGATACTGAAGAACGGGCGAAGTGGAATCGTCAGGGTGGGAAGACAGACCCTGACACTAAGCTGAGTTAATGACATGTTGAAATAAAGAATCCTATTTAATATATGTAGGTGCATGTAAGCAGAAATAAAAAACATTTAAGGCTTAGGCTTTTCTTTCGTATGAAAATCGTGAGAAAGTAAGCAATCTTATTATGGGACTTCTTTTATGATTACTAATTTAATCACATTATCAACTCGTTCGCCTTATGGTCTTGTGGCAGCGCACCTGGCTGAGAGATCTATGAGGTTTAAGTTCAAATACCAGGCCACTGATTGTTTGATTTGGATTTTAATTTTTCAACAGCAGTTTCCGTAGTACAGTGGGCGAATAGCCGCTGCGAAGTGAGAGGTCGTGGATTCGAGTCCCGCAATGAGACAAGTGTTTGTGCGATCCAAAAATATTTGTTTCAGGTCTGGGTGTTGTGGGACCGTATGTTCGTAGTTCCTGATGCCTACGATACAGGTTAACCTAGTGTAGGTCAGGACTATATGTGTGACTGTTGGGTGTTTATTTATTATTACAGAACACAACACAACAGTTCGCAACGTGATAACTTACACAATGCTGCATGGTGGCAGAAATAGGCGAGTGCACTATCTATCACATCATAGGACGGAAATAAGCTCGGCGAACCGTGGGTGTACTAGTATTATATCTACCCCTTCGGGAATACAAGCGTGAGCATATTTTATTCACATCATTTTAAACTTAATTACATTCTATAGATATTGTATCAGTAAATTTCATTACAAAGACTTGATGAATTCTTAACCGCACGCTAAATAAAACATACGAATAAAATACATTAACGTAACACCTTCACACCAGCTGAATTACAGCGACCGTGTAATTCGGCCGGGTTATACCTTGAGAATTCAACCGCTATTTTCTTGCGAGTTTTCCTTCACTATTTGTTTATGTTTTAGGATCGGATGATTTGTTTTGGAATTAATAATAATAGTACATGCACAAGTTGATGGGTCCCTTGTATGGGGGAGGCCATCTTGGTAGGTAAAGCAACTTTGGCTATTTCTGCCGCCAAGTAGCCTCGAAGTGATGAGCGCCGTCAAATGCTCAGTGCTCTCTAATAAAAAGTTCTGAGTGGTGTTGCTTCTGTTTATGGGCAGGCGTGGCGCTTACCATCAGGCGAGCGATCTGGTCGTCTCGTCATTCAAGCAAATAAATAAAGTACATTCATAAGCTCACCCCTGTTTATTGTAGGGATAGGCAGAGAATTATAATAACATAATTTATGCTCTTTCTGATACTATCCTACTATTAGCCGCGGGTCTCCTCTACGAATGAGAGGGAGATAACGCCTTAGTCCACCACATTGGCCTAATGCGGATTGGCTGACTTTATTTAAGTCTTCCAAATTTTAATGGAGAATTCTCAGGTATGCAGGTTGCCTCACGATGATGCCTTCACCGTTAAAGCAACCGATAATCTATATAAATGAACAATAATGTTTCCCTCTATGTTTGTCCTCTTTGCGTTTCTAAATAATTCAATCGATTGTGATGAAATTCGTCTAAACACTTTTTCTTACTTGCAATCGCAATGCATGCTGGTTACAGCTTAACATACGCGTAACTGAAAAAAATCAGAAGTGCAAGCCATTGGGACTGGATTCGAACCTGCGACTTTTATCTCGGCAGACGGTATCATTCCCCGCTGAGCTGTCGTTGCATTTTCTAACGAATATTATCATTTAGGTGGTAGGCATTTCCGAGAGACTATTTGGGACCATCACTTTTTTTGTCGCCCAGCTGCAATATTTAAGGACCGTTCTGCTTCGATTAGAAGATGCCCAGTAATTTCAATCGAACCCATTGAAATTACTGGGCATTATGAGACTTAACATCTGTTGTTACAGAGCGACGAGCGCAGTGTAGTATTATGCAGTATTTCGTAATTCAAACTTCTGTGTGGTTTTGCCTTTCGCTATCCATTCGCGTACAAAAACGATCACTTTGTATCGAGATTCGGGCAGGATTTGTATCAGATGCAGTACGTAAACATTCTTGAGACTTTCAAATATATTTACTATTGAACCACTCAACTACTCCGTAAATTAAACATACTCCCACTAACATTTAACGTCCAGATAAAAACGTATGTAGATATTGTCCTTAATGTGGTGAATGTATTCTTAATTCCATCCCGCTGGCCGTAGCGGTTAAGAAATTAAGAAAATGCGGCAATGTCTGCCCGCCACTTAACAACCCCAGCCTTAACTGAGTGTATTGTCTTCTCCTTGGATGGTTTTTGTTCTAATAAAACCCTTAACGTTTGTTAATGAACATAATAACCTCTCTCGTTTATTTGTTTGTTTTGCTCTAATGAAACTTTTTTTTACCCAACAGTATGATGAAATGAGCATCACTATTAACCGAGGTAATGAATTGCTATAGAAAAATAGTTCTACATATTTCATTTACTTATTAATTTTCATCTCTTATTGTTTGTAATGTAAAAATATTTTTATGGTTTAAAATACCCTGTTATCGAATTGAAAAATATCTGTTAATTCAAATTGGCTCTGTATTTTTCAAATATATAGTCGCCTCGATTCAACCAATTTTGAAATTTATCTATTCCTTTAGGCGCTAAAGTACAGACAGATAGATGTATAAAAGGTGTAATCTTATAATACCCCTTTTCTTCATGGCGTCAAACACCAGTCTGGAATCACATTTAGATCTCATTCTTACCTTCAAATTCAATAAAAGTCCTAATATCATCGTGGGTACTAAAATATTATATTCATGCACAACATCAAAAACTGTCCAGCAGTTCACAAATGGACAACAAATTTTCCAAGAAACTAGTCTGGTAGAATATCTATAATACATCCTCGCCAAGATAAACTCAAGAGTCATATTTTAGCTGGAATGCAATTATAACCGGGGTGTCACTCGATAGGGGAGCACACTGTCGCCTCACATACTAGTACATTCAAATATTTGTACGTATGGACGTACATGCTGTCTGTGTGACGAGTAGGGTTGACACTAGTAGGATTTTTTGTATACGAGACGAGCAAGCCGCTCGCCTGATGGTAAGCGACACTGCCTATGAACAGTACCTTTTGTTTACGGAACCTTAGAAATTAAACATGATCAATCCAAATTTAAGATTAAAATCACTATTCAAGTTTTCACATCACATACAATGTATTGCCAACAAAAAACTAAAAGTTTCTTATTGCTGGTATCTTTTAAGTAGCATCTTATCACGTGTATTCTGTAAACACAACAAATCACAAACGCATAATAATTTATGCACAGCCTTTCATTAAATTCCTTCGCCTTCCACCAGCCCTTGTCCCACTCGCTGTGGGGCAACATACTTTTGGAAATATGTTACAGAATGATTTGGCTTGTAGATTTTACGACTGGCTGGCTGCCTGATGTCAACGCCTCTGAGGAGTACGTGCCTACATACTACAAGTGTATATTTCACAACACCTCATTGGTCCAGTAGCAGCGTACTAAGGCTGAGAACCGTGAGGTCTTGCGTGCAATGCTCATGCCGGGCAATCACAATATGTGTTTTAGTTTTCGATTCGAAGAAATTACATATGTATTGCCTAGGATTGGAATTCGTGCCCGGTATGGTATGGCTCACCCGCCATCACATCATGGGACGGCAATAAGATTGGTGCAAAGTGGATGCAGCACTATTTGAACCTCTGGCTCAACTAATGCTATATTATGTTGTATCATCCATCATCCATCCATCAGCCTAGATTCGTCCACCGCTGAACATAGGCTTTTCCAAGATATATATGTATATATATATATATACATATGTTGTATATTTTAATGCAATTAAGGTTATTCCTTGAGTGGAAACTGGCAACCCTGTTGGGTACATAAATGTAACCGGACGTCACCCCTAAGGATTAGTGCGGCGAAGCTATGAGATTACCACATTGGCCGCAAACTCAGAATTACCACTTGCAATGAGTAAATAATTTTCAATTATGGACATAAATATCATAAGGTCAATATAGAGTTAAGTATTTTATAATTATAGTTTATAATTAGGCTTAAAAATGTAACTGTATACCTAACCGTGAAAAACTGCCGACGAAAATTAGAAAAACATTTGTAACTCTTAAACGGTTGAATTAATTCACTCCAACATAGCTGAAGAAAAGCCTATTTTCGATTAAACTAGGTAGGTCTCAAACAAATAAAAAACCCATTCAAATCGGGCCATTTGGTAAGGCACTATGACGCTACAGTCAAACACACACACTCACACATGCTTACACAAGAACGAACGCACGCGTGCACACACACGCACGCACGCAACGTGCACACACACATACGTACATGCACATACATAGAAATAACACACTTAATTTATAACTTTGTAGTGGAGGGTTAAAAAAGGCCAAAGTGATAATATAGAAAATAGAGAGAACGTAAATATAGTCGATCCATTTAAAGGCAGTAGCAATTTCACTATAAATCTTATAAAGTAATATTCACAACACTATGCGCAAAAGAATCACTTCAAATACCTTTATTGAACCCTTAAAGTGAATGAGACATAAACAGTTTACTTCGAATCGACAGTGCCATATCATAAAGTTTTACAAGCGACCGAACGCACGTAAACAATCCGTACTGAACTAAACGTTTCACATCAACCGTTTCGCTTACACAAATTTGTCCCGGCACATATTAAACACCTAAAACAAGTAACATATCATCTACTTACTCATACAAAAATAATCCAAACTTCCTCCGCGACACTTAGTCGGGCAATTAAACACATTTCAGTTCATAACTCACGTTACCTTGCCGTCTTACCATCGTAAATAACGTCAAAACGTATGCGGAACGCTGGCAGAACTTTTGTTTACATTTCAGATACGAAACGTCACAAGTATCCGAGGTTTGACAGATGATCATAAAGTAGTAACACAGGCGCAGTCACATTTGCATACGGCGCGGCCGGGAGACGCGGCGGAAGATCGCGTGAGCGGATTCAATACAATACAAACTCTTTTGATTTAGCCAATAATGCGTTTTCAGCTCGTTTTTCGTGTGTCCGTCACACAGTTTGCGTTAGCACTGACCACAGCTTAGGGCGCCGGCCATACGGCGGTGTGCGTGTGTGGAGCTTTCTGCACGCGATCTCTTCGAGCTTAAACGAGTGGGGCGCGCGCGTGTGTGCGTGTAAACTTTACTTGTGGAAGTACGAGGCTAGACTCATTGACTGCGGCCCTTATTGTATGAATGTGGAAAAATTATAGCGTCGAGTGTTTTGCCTGAAACGGCGTTGCGTATTGTTTATGGTCCTTGTTCTGGAGCACTTAAGTCTCCCAATTTGCGGTGGACGTTAATGTCCCACCGCTTTGTCTTGAGACAAAATATTTCTTACAAAGTGCTGTAATTAAAATTGTCCACTGTCTACTGAACAATGTTAATTTTTCTCTTTTTGTTAACTTTATTATTTTTGTGCAATTTTTCAATTGGAAAATTTGTTAACATGTGTCGTGAATATTAGGAACTACGAGGGATTTACGGTCTCACAGCACCCAGACCCGAAACCAATATTCGTGGATCATATCAAACATTCGTCTCGGTGCGGGAATCGAACCCACGGCCTCTCAATTCGCAGCTGGCTGGCAATGGAGCGACAGATTACGAATGCTATCTGGGACTAGACTTTTTTCTCCTGGCACGTAAAAGTGATTCAAACTTGATATTAAGTAGACTGTCAGGAGGTAGGTACTGTGTCGCTTAATAGCCGGAAGAATTATGCCTAGACTTTATTAAAGAAGCGAGCTGAAGATAGCATTAGGAAGGAAGGGCGACAAAGATGATAATAATTATTCAAGACTGAAATTCATCACTTCATGCATGATACATGGATCAATAATTTAATAAAGAAGTTAGGCCGTTTTTACAATTTTCAAGCTTTTGTTCTAAAAGGTTTGTTACTATGTTTACGTTACATGACTCTCCGTCTGTCTGTCTACGTATGCTATAATGATTTCTTATGTTTACGCGAATATTACACATTAAAGTAAAACTAATTTAAACATATTTTATAGCGGTTTGATTTTTTTGGTCCCGATGTCTCGAAAGCTTTTCAGCCTTCGTGGTCATGGGGTGGACTAAAAAACCGCGATAAAAAAATCCGTAGAAATTTGATTTATTTCAATTATTTGTGGATCACCCAAACATTTGTCTCGGTGCGGGAATCGAACTCGCGGTTTCTCGCTTCACACCGAACTTCTCGCCCACTGCGCCTCGAAGGCTGTTAAATATATTAATTAAATTCTGTATTGATCCTTAGAATGTAACGTGCCTAACGTTTTGAGATCCGCCACCGAGACAGGGAGACCGTGACCACTGACGTGTGTCAGGCGGACTCAGGCGATAGGGACAAGTGCGCTTTGTATAAAATTGCATGGAAACGGTCAGTCACGGCAACGTCGCGGTGTCGTCTCTCGGTCACATACCGCAAAACATATCTATATAATAGAATACAATGCGGATGGGTCACTGTCGTATATCACGGCCTCCTATTTGAATGAAATTAGCTTAAAATAAAAAAAAACGCCATCAAATCTGTCCATTCGTTTAGGTGCTACGACAGATAGACAGTCATTCCCCAGACAGATAAAAACACACACACATACATACACATGCACCATGCATGCACATGCGTTCACACACACAAAGAGGTCAAACGTGTACCACTCTCTTTTTGTCAATGGTTAAAAATACTACGAATAAACTGACACAAAGATTAAATACCAGTCAAGTCGAGAGAAGCCGTGTTCAACAGCTACGTAAGTATGTTACGGACAGATGAAGTGAAACTATAAGCAACTCAGCTCTGTACTTGTAAACATTAATCAGCAAATAGTGAGAATAACACAAATACATATATCATCGACGAGTCAAAACTTGGTGCTTGCATTCCTAAAGTTAAAATTGCACATTTATCACAAGCACGGTCATGCGCGATGGTCCATTAAGAGATTTTTCTGAATCATAAATCTCACTTCGCCTCATCTCGCATCGATACAACAGATATGAAGTAAACACAAGTGTGTCTTAGATGTGTTTTCGTAAAAGTTTTTTGTGTGTAATGGGAAATAGATCTGTATTATTTGTATGCTAGATTCTCTTGTGGTTTTGGTTGGAGGTTATATTTTACTTAACATAATACATTTCTATATTCTCGAAGGGGTAGGCAGGCGTGCAACTAGCAGACTCACGTTTCGACGAGCTTATCTTTATCCCATAAAGTGATAGAGGGCGAGACTATCGCTATTCCAGGCATATATTTCAAACCCGGGCAATTGTGGTTTATAGTTCAAAGGTTAGGGGTTAGGTTAGTCTTAAGTGTGGCTTGAAATTGATGAAAATTTTTATTGCCGTCAATTATATTTTTTCGAATGGCTCATAACGTTGCTTATTCGTATGTATCATTTTCATACGATTTGACGCTTATTTGATAAATTTCAATCCGTTCATCCTTTAAGAAGTGAATGTGATTGAATAACAAAAATCCAAACTCAGAAACTCAGGCATCCAAACTAACTTCGCAACTTTCACATTTAAAATATAAGTAGAATATACATGACTTATCAAAACGGAATATCCATATCTTAATAGAAACTTAAACATAGTTGTAAGTTTTATTTACTAATAAATAAATAATCTGTGATTAATTTATAACTAACATATACGTTAGTTAGTAAGGTATTTATTTATCTATGGGCCATAGTTGCCTGATAATAAATGAATTTATATTATTTAATTATTAACAAAAAATATTTTAAAAAACTAAACATTTTTATATAAAAGACATAAACAACTCCCAGGAGCTATATTGGTAAAGACTCCTTCAATCCTTACATGAATGACAAGCTTTTGTTCAAGTTTTCTAAAGCGATCATACATTTCGCGCTAATTATAAGTTGGCCGGTTTAATTATTACTTACGTTTTGTACTTACGTCCATGTTCCACGCCCAACGTTCAGCTTAAAGCCGACCTGTGATTAAATACCACAAAAAGCTTGGACAGGTTACTTAGCTGTGGATTTTATGAACTTAATAGCTCGTAGTTCCTCGTGGCTAATGACTTATTTATGTAATCCCTAGTAATATTATTAATGTACTTGTTGGATTCTCCTTATATTATTCTGTCTGCATTTATGTATTTTAAGCGATTCTTGTGCCAAGTGTGGACCTATTTTGAATATTATTTTTATAATGGATATAGTTTACAGTGGTCGAACCTATGTCGATTAGGTTAAGGCTGTGTTTAGGGTATAAATTGGAAGCTAATAAACGAATTACTTTGGACGTTTGTTAGTTAATCATGCCTCTATAGCTGAACGGTTTTGAACGAAATTTAGGCAGACAGGTAGGCTATGGCAGCATACAGGCGTGTATTTGTAAGTATGTAGGCGTATGTATGTTTTTTATAAGCCGAAACAATGAAACGAGTAGATCGCTGCATACAAAGCTTTGCATGACATTGGACTGCACTCATCAACCCTAGACATAAACTCATAATGCCCAGTAATTTCAATGTTTTCAATGTCATCATGGATTTAAAAATAAAATTCTTATTTAATAAATAACCTATCCATGGTAATATAGCTCGCGGATCAATTGAGCGTATAAAGGGCTCTTTGTTTATGGTACTATGTGAACATGAATGAGGTTTGATTGAACCGTTGAGGAGGAAGTAATTAAATAATCTCGAAGGATTAATTATATTGAAATTCAATAAACGTTTAATTTAGGAGTAATTATATTCAAATAAAGATTATGAACTTTATTGATATAACTTTTGGATGAATTTATTTTGCTAGAAATATATTTTATTTATTACAAAGATTATTGGATGATTATCGTCGCTATCTGCGTCTGTCTGTCTATTTGTCCGCTAATTTTCTCTAAATCATGCAACGGATTTTATTGACGTTTTCACTATAGTTTATTAAAGAATCTATTCTGCAAGGATTCTACATACAATCCTTGGGAGCAAGATGTACATACTTGCGGCGAAACCATGGGAGATAGGTGGAACAATTATAAAATTACATGACTTAATGGAATTCGACCGCTAGACTTAATAACGCAATCAATGAAATACCCCCAAATAGGAAAAAATAACTTAGAAAGCTGAACAAATTTTCTTCACGGATAGCTAAGAACTATCATTTTTTTTATAACAAAGGCTGATAAACCAGCAAGTGGGTCTTCTGATGGTAAGTGATCCCTACTGCTCATGTGAACCCACAACAGAAGAATTAAGGGCGCATTGCCATCTTTAAAGAAAAGGAGTCATTAAGGGATTGGGAAGGGGAGGCTCATTTGGGTAAGCTGCTACATTATGTAAATTTTCTGTGAGACAGTGGTAGCGACTTGATCGAGCCGGCCATGAACAGCATGAATGCTGTTGACAAAATGGGTGTAAAGGAACGCTTTCTAAAACTAAGACAGAATATGGTACTATTGGTGATTAGGGACATGATAATACTAAACATTTTGTTTTCAAAATGTAACCGTATCTTGCAAAACAAGAAGAATCATGAACGGTTTGGTAACCTTCAAACAAAAGAATGGGGATTAGTAAGGGAAGGGGCTTTGAGCCTCCGGTAATTAAACTGATTTTATCAAACGCAACAGCGAGCTGCCACTAGACTTTGGTTGGTTATAAACAAGTTCGTATTCATACTATAGACAAAAGTGGCTACAGCGTGGCAAGAATTTTTTGACGGTTGTGAGTATTTTTTACTTTTGCCTTGGAATTTTGGTGTCAATTGTACAAGCGATAAAAATAACTGACATCCTCCCCAAAATGAGTAAATCTTTTCACCCATCAATACAATAATCGGTAACCAGTTTGCGCGTTCGAAAATTAAATAAAATCGGCCATATGGCGTCCGAGCGGAAGTGCGTATCGTCTGTCAGCCATTTGATGTTATAACGAAACGTTCTCGTTTTCTTTCAACTGACCACTCACAAAGAAGACAATGAGTTACAAACGCCTGACGTGCGTTCATCCGGAGGGTTCGTTTATTCGTATTCCAAATTCAAATTATTTCGACGCGTCCGAATGTACGGACCTTGAACCTTTTGTTTCTTTCATAATACTACAGTGATAATACTCTGTATTATGAACGGCCAGTAATAAGTTAATGATGTGTTTAATTTAAATCAAACACGATTTCTTTTTTTATTTTCTAAAAAGTATTTGTGCCTACGTTAAAGTATTGTTGAAAGTATTGGCAGTATATATATTGACCCATATCTAAAATGTTACTATTTAGTTAATGTTTTACTCTCGGAAGTACTAGCGAGCTTATGGCCTTTTGTTTTCTATATGTTTTGGTTATGAATTAACATCTCTAAAGTAGGAGTGAGAGTTAAATACAAGTGAGAATTTAGCCTGCTTAAATAAATTGTGCTATTGAAATGAGTTAACGCCTTAAACTCCATTCCACTTCTGGCTTACGATATTGAATAAACCTTATTTATTTATTTTATAAAAAAAACACGGTATTGACTGACAAAGGCTAAATAAAAATAACAAAATCATTACAGCTACCGGTGGCTGTGGCACCTATAAAGTCATGTTTAGATTATAGATAATATATATTATTCGTCAGCTCAAGAATGGGCCGTTTTACTGCGTAACGCGGACAATCGCGACGCGCAGAGTTTTACAACAAGGGCAGTTAAAAAGCTTCAGGTTAACTCTGATATTTCTCACACCGATGTGTAACGCGAGAATGTAAGTACCAAAATATTAATCAATAATTTATTTGTTTTAATTTGTAAATCCATTATTTGATAATACGTCAAAACAGAAAATATAAATCATCAAAGCAACATAAGAAGAATAAACAAAAATAAATTCTTTAAAATGTTTCATTTTAATTATCAATATCAATATTTAGTCTTTTTTAAGTTGAGTTCTAATATCTATATAATTTATTGAAATAGTGGGAGGATCATGCCCAAGAGTACACATAACTTTGATAAGTTCACCACGAACCACTCACCCTAAAATGACTAAAATAAAATCCAACTATATTATTACTGCATTAAAATAATTATGTGCGAAAAAATATTAACGATTTCCGTTTACACTTTATCCGTCAAATAAATTATTGTAATTTTATATTTCGCTGTTTTATACTTTAAATATCCTTTATATAAACGTTATGCAATGGGCTCTATGTAGCATTAAATTATCTCACTATTATGATCACCATATATTTTTAGATTGGTGTAAATATTTTCAGCACCACAATTGCAATGACGTCGCGCCCGACTGCAACATTACGATGTATCTTTCAACTGTATTACACATCGTTGTAAAGACACTCTCTTTTAAAATTGAAAGTGACGTATGTAAGTGGTGTTTTAGTGCGCAATCGGCGGCGAGAGTCGTAAATCAAAGTTTTAGTGTCGAAATGCTGGGATGCGTCGGCCACTGGGGTGGCCGGGCTTCAGCATTTTTTTAAACCACTTAAAAATAAGAAACAATATGACATTTGACCAGTTGTTGGAAGCGCGACTATTGTTCGGAGATGTACGATGTGCGCGTGAAAAACGCACTCGCCGGAGACATTGTAAATGGTTAAGAAGTAACACTGTAGCAAGCGAATTGTGAGCGGTTTGATGTTGAATTGCGCAGCTTTACTCATATGAAATATTAGTCATAACACATATCTTTGGTACGAATCTACTACGTAGGGTTGGTCTGCATGTCGATTGTAACACATATTTGGGTTTTGGATTAATTAATTGACACCAAAAGATTGTTTCTATCATATCATGGAAGTGATTACACATGGGCAATTTTTATCTCGAGTCTGCAAAATAACCACACTGTACCTGATGGTAAGTGTAGTTCAATCCAGGAATAGTTCCAACCAACGACAAACAATGTGTCTGTCGTAGGTCGGGATAATCATGCCGGCCTGCCTAACTGCTTCTTTACACTCCGTTTAAAGGACCCCATTATAGGAAGGAGGGACACGTGTGCCGGCAAACTATTCAGCTTGATGATCCGGCAGAAGTAAGATTTAACGAACTTTTTAGTTCGAGCCGAGATGGAGGAGATCACGAAGCCGTAGCTCCGCAAGCCAGCACGCGTGGTTCTGTTAAGAAAAGGTGAGGACGGGATAAGGTCAAACAATTCTTCAGAGCGCTCACCATGATACAGACGATAGAAGACGCATCATATTGGAAAGTAAACGAAAACTATCATAGTTTTAGAAAGCTATCAAAACTTGTACTTGTCTCACTGTGCAAGTGACGTTACAGTCAATCTTACAGTCACGGGAGCAAACTACTGGACTCGTCATTCAAACAAATAAAAAAGTCTAATCATGGCTCCCGTAAACAGTCTGAAAGAGCGTGAATCATTGTTTTATATTGATTGACACACATCAACACATACCTCTGAACATAAAAGTTTATTGCCAATTATAAAATTCCATCTTTTCAGTCATTGTATCAATATTTATCTAATAATAGCGGGCGCGTACTGAATCATTCTGAGAAGTTATTTTATTGGTCTATTTTATTGCAGAGCGTAGTTGAGTGCCATTCCCCAGTGTTTAGGTGTTTATATGAAAATTAAATGTGAATTCTTGCTTTTATGACGCAGATTTGTTAATTGAGACATTATTCCAATTGTGTTTGTGATTTCTATTTGTAGATATTTGATTTTTTACAACTATTTTTTTATAGGTAGATATTATAAGATATTAAAGGGGTATAGCCATTCTGTAGACAGTTTTGTCTACAGCATGAATAGGCTAGATCATTGCTACTGTCTCACAGAAAACCGACGTAAACTAGCGTTGCGCTTGTTGTTGCGTTTCTTACGGTACGTGAGATACCCGGAGGCTCAAATGCCCCCTCCCTTTCCCAATACCTTACCTATGCTTTTCGTTTAAGCTCGGCAACACGCTCATGATTCTTTTGCTATTGTGGGCGTACATGGGCGGTAGAGATGACTCACGATCAGGTGACCCATTTGCTTGTTTGGCAATCTATACTATAAAATGTTACAAAACGTGAACTGGAATAGAAAAAAATATTTAAGTCAGATTTTAGTTTATTTTCAGGGTATTTTAAGTGGTAGAGCCACATAGTTGATAAACTTATTTACATGATGCATGGACCGGCTCGACCTGAGTGGTACCAGAGTATCACAAAGAAATCAACGTGAAATTACAACTTGCGGTTCATACAGTGAGTGAAATTTCCGGAGGCCCTTATAAGGACGGAAATAATCTAGGCGAAGTATGGGTTTACTGGTTACACCTCTGCCTATCCTTTCAAGGATTATAGACCTCAGAGCGTATATACTAAACTTGAATGTTACTAATAGAATTATTCAAAATCATCCAATAGCAGTCTGCTAATGTCTAAATAATTATATTTCACTAGCTTTTGCTCGCGGCTCCGCCCACGTGATCAAATAAACAAACAAACAATCAAACTCTATAGCTTTATAATATTAGTATAGATTTGATTTTGATTTGACAACGGAAGCCTTCAAATAATATTATTTTGGTAGCTTAGCAACGGAAGCCTTCAAATATGAATAATTTTCCCCGTTTTTGCAACATTTTTCACTGATGCTTCGCTTCTAATGGTCGCAGCGTAATGTTATATATCCTAAAGCCTTCCTCGATAAATGGACTATCCAACACAAAAAGAATTTTTCAATTCGAACCAGTAATTCCTGAGATTAGCGCGTTCAAACAAACAAACAAACAAACAAACAAACAATCAAACAATCAAACTCTACAGCTTTATTATTAGTATAGATAGAAATGCATACAATAATTATCTTCTATATTTTAGCATGAAGCTGCAGTTGTTCATATAATTCAACGTCGGTCTCAATCATCATCAGGTCGCAATAACAAAGTTGTCGTTATACAGAAGTGATTAAATTACAGCAGATCGTAAAACAATGGCCGCAAAACCGCGAGCCGATTCTCGGAGTATGCACCACATTAACCAGACATTGTTCGTGTGTGGAACATAACATGCATACTGTGATGCAAATATAAGTTTGTTTTAACATAAATAAAATTATTGTAGGATATTCATGTCGTGTATAGCGACCACTGTACACATGGTGTTAAAAACTGCAATAGTGTTTGCGACACACCTTGTACGGATCGCGCTTCAGAATCAGCCAGTGTATATCCTGTTCTCCCGAGGGGCTTGCGACATAACTTGATGCTGTGTTGGGCCGGGTATAGGGGTACATCATTGTATCCCTATTGTATCAGTCATCCATCTGTCCTGTCGCAGGCCCCTCGTTTTTTTTCTTCCAGGTTAGGAGTTTAAAGAAGCATCTACACAGGTCGACATGATTCTGGTGACTACCGATAAACTCATTTAAAAAAATCGTATTATCATATTTAGGGCCACTTTTACAGTATACAGACCCTCTCCAGGGTCCCCTCTATCTCTGTACAAAAAATAATCAAAATCGGTTCAGCGATTTAACAACATAAACAAACAAACTCACTTTCGCATTTATATTAGTTAGGATAGTTATTTCTTACTCGATTCAAAAAGCATGTAAATATTTAACACTGCGTTAGTAACGCCTTCAAGCGAACAAGAAGTGGTTTTTACCAAAACCTACTTCGCATTGTTTGCACTATCTATAAGTGAGATTTAGCGTAATGTTTTGTCAACATTGGAATAAATTGCGCATACACGGTTTTATTTATAAGCGTGTGCCACTATGTAACGGAGTAGGCATCTTAAAAGTTGCAAATTGATGGCCGACCCAGGTGGGCCGACTAAAATTGTCTCTAGTTATAATAGTGCTACATATAAAGCTTCATACACATTGATGTTTATATTTAAATGTGCCTTGCAATTGAAATATGGTTGGAACTCATTGATTTTTATTTCATTTTTGTTTGTAAAGACCACGATCACTTAATATGTAGACAATATAATTACTAGTATAACAGTTCGTCCTGTAATGTGATAGGTACGAGTCTACCACCATCTTCTTTCTCCTGCCCTTCAATGTCCTTGAAACCGAAACTCATCAGTGCTTACATTGTTGCTTGGCGGCCAAAATAAATAAACCAGTGGTACCAACCCAGACGACTTCCCGCATACGAAGGACCTACCACCACATAAGTTAGGAGCTCTAATGTGAAGTAAACCTTATGATTTGTAATGTAAAGACTTCGCGTCCATTAATTGTATTATTTACGGCTTTCTCTACGCCCTGTAACTGGATATGAGGAATTATCTTACTTAGAAAACTACATCACTTCTGAGAACTATATAAAGTGTCGTAAGTTTTGTAAAGGATATTCCTTTTAATAACATTAAAAGGTTCTGTAGTCTGTATTAATAATGAACCCATGTTTATTCATTCATATCCTTGCATGTATATGGCTCTACGGATATTCATGATATTTTTATGATAAAAAAGCTTGGAACATGATAAGTAATAGTATTTTTTATTAGACCACTTAATTATAGTAACTTACCTAAATATTAAAATACGTCAATTAAAAATAATTTAAAACACTTTTAAATATTATTATGCGACAGATGATTAGATTAGATTTATTTTAGTTTGTTCTAGGACTGTGACAAACAGACATACAAACGCTGTACACATCGCAATAGTTATCTCCTTAACTTTGGAGGCAGAAACTTAAAAATAACCTCTATTAGTTTATTCAGGTATCTCATTTAATCATACTGAAAATCTACTTAGATATACCAAACATCTAAGATCCAGATAACATACTTTCACCAATCCCACGAGAACACCGTAACATACATGTTATACACGAGTCGTCACTCCATTAATGAGGGCGCACACAAAAGGCAATATTCCGTCGATTCGCTTGCGGTCGGCAACGAACATCACGCGGCCGCGAGCGCGTTTCCATAATTAATATCGGTTTTAACTGATTGTGCGCGGTTTTGCATTACATCTAGCGGATTTTGTTTGTTATTCATGTGTATAATACCGGTTTCACGTCATGGTGAAGTTATTGTATAAGAAGATTCATCATCATCATCATCATCAGCCACAGGACGTCCACTGCTGAACATAGGCCTCCCCCAAAAATTTCCAGACCGACCTGTTGGAAGCGGCCTGCATCCAGCGACTTCCTGCGACCTTTATCAGGTCGTCTGTCCACCTTGTAGGCGGACGTCCAACGCTGCGCTTGCCAGTACGTGGCTTCCATTCCAGAACAAATAACAATAAGAAGATTATCGGGCATTAAGTATGAAATTGCGAGATTTTATCTACCGATAAAATGTTTGTGTGGTCTACAAATATTTGTTTCGGGTCTGAGTGTTGTGGGACCGAAAGTTTCTCGTAGATACCCACGACACAAGACTCGTATGTTACTGTAGAGACAGAACTATATGTGTTACTGTTAATAGTACTAAGGGTCGGTATTGCATCCATAATAAAATTCTTCTAGTAGTGTGGGGAATTTATATTCGATAAAGACTTACAAGGTGATCGGTCCCTCGTATGCCAGAAGCAGTCTGGGTTGGTACTACGGCTTTGTGCATTTCTGCCGGCATGCATAAGTGTGTAAGTATTGTTGTGTTTAGGTTTGAAGGACCTTGATGCTAGTGAAATTACTGGGCATTATGAGACTTAACACCTTATTTCTCGGGGAGACGAGCACAGATCAATGCCATGCAGTGCATTGTAATTCAAAGTTCTGTGTGGTGTTGCTTCTGTATACAGGGTTAATTTTAAAACACCAGCAACCTCGCAGGACCAGATTTCTGACCCCATACTGTGCTTACGTAAACTGCGATGCGCGTAGGTAACATTCAAGACGGAAATTAAATGAATACTTATTTTTGTATGAAAATAAAATCTAACAAATTATCAAAAGTCGTAGATCAAAAGTAGTAGCTTATAACCTTAGGTATCTACCCCTGCGAGGTTGCTGGTGTTTTAAAAATAACCCTGTATTAACAGGCGTGGCGCTTACCATCAGGTGAACGCCTTGTCTCAATTCGTCGTCATTCAATCAAATAAAAAAAAAACACGCAGTATATCTTAAAACCTTTTCAATCGGAGTGCAGTAAAGTTAGACACCTAGACTTTAAATCCAGAGGTCAGATTGAAAGGAGTTCAATAACGATGTCCATCGCAGGTTTTTACACTGGCTGTCATATTTCATCATAAGCTGTCGCGCGTGATCTCTGATTAACTCTTATCGAGTCTCGACGCAGTAACACGTCCCTCGAACAATCTTAAATCTGTAATCTCAACTTTTTGCATTCGCCGCGCCTCGGACGACCATAACGACACAATAAACGTATTTTATACGCGCTCACTTAACGTTTATATCGCCTTATAAGTAGATCGAGAAATAATAAAACTAAAGGAGGGCGAACATCAAGAAAGCAATAACATCATTATCATAGCGAGTCGGCCATCTCTTTCCAATAGCTCTCACCCCTCCCTTGGCCCCGCCCACCGCGTATCTCCTCTGTCACCTGTATATCTCGAAACATTACACATATGCAAAACTTTCGCGCTCGCATCTGAGCACACGGCACACAGCGAGAGCGCGCGTGTGTTGCCGAATGCAGACTGCATAGCGTACCTGTGTGCCGTAGTATAAATCTGCAAGATAAAAATTGTGCTATATTGCCTCAAGAGTATGCCCGAACGTGTTTTACTTTTTGTTCGATATAGTAGCCCTGTAGGCGTTCCTAGTTGTTTGCACCTCGCACAGTGGTCGATATTTCACTCGTGTCATCGACGCGCCAATGTCTAAAATATTCGACTTGTAGATATTCTTTGAGCTGTTTCTATTTATACTCGTATGGTTGTGTAGAGAGGTTATTTTGGAGATGATTCTTAATATGAAAATCGGAATACGTGTAACGGTGGAAATAGAGTATTGCATGAAGTAATTAGTTGACAGCCTTCGTGGCGCAGAGGGCGAGTAGCCGGTTGTGAAGCGAGAGGCTGCGGGTTCGATTCTCACACTGAGACAAATGTGTGATCCACAAATAGCTGATTCTGGTACGGATGTATTTTCTCCCGATAGTAGTTGGTGTCAGGCAGGCGGCCAGTCGTAAAAATATAAGCCAAATATTACGGTGAACAAGTGTTAAAAAGCATGTTGCGCCGACCCAACTGAGGTGTGATAAGACACTGGGGTAAGTAACTGGGTAAACCTTTCATTTTGTGAACCTTCACTGAGGTTGTTTAGAAAAATTCTTGAAATAAATAATGGTCGTCTGACGAAGACTTTCCTATAATTAAAAATTAATGAGTTTACTGTTGTTTGACAACAAATAACTCCTAGATTTCAAGTTGGAAAGTAAGATTTCCGAATGGTCATATGGCAGAGAGTAGTTCCCATAAAATAACAAGAAGCAGTAAGTAGAACAGACATAACTGAAAAAATTGTCATAAACGCTACTTTTTTTATAGCATAGGCCGACAAACGAGCAAGTGGGTCACCTGATGGTAAGTGATCTCCACCACCTATGTACGCCCACCACCAGAAGAATCATGGGCGCGTTGCCGACCTTAAAGGGAAGGGATGATTAGGGATTGGGAGGGGGACGGGATTTGGGCTTCCGGATATCTCACTCACCGTACGAAACGCAGCAGCAAGCCGCTACTTTACGTCGGTTTTCTGTGAGACTGGTAACGACCCGGTCGAGCCAGCCCATTTATGCTGTAAAAACAACTGTCTACAGCGTGGCTCTACCGCTACTTTAATTGCCTACATGACCAATAAACGATTCCATTCTTTCATTTCATCCAACAGTGGAAATCATAAAGGACTGATACAATTATTTTTTCCATACAAAAATAAATCACATAAGTACTTAAATTCGCTGCAGCATTCATAAAATTTTTCGCCCGCACGTTCCGTTTTGAAAGGCGATTAACACATGGACAATTTCAGTCACGGGAGCAACTGCAATAATTATTCGCATTGTATATGAAACAGTTACGGCACTGTAATTACGAAACGGTCTGATTCAACGTATTGTTCAAATGCCACCCGTCATATTTGAGCTCGGGCAAAAATTATATTTATTTGTTATAATTTATATTGTGAAGTGTATCAATACAACGTTTTTTTTTATTTGATTGAGACGAGCAAGGCGCTCTCCTGATGATAAGTGCCTGCCCATAAACAGAAGCAACACCGCACAGAACTTTGAATTACAAAGCACTGCATGGCACTGAACTGCGCTCGTCATCCCGAGACATAAGATGTTAAGTTGGTGTCATGGTGTCATGCGGTTGTGATGCGTAAGGCAGTCGCCTCATTGGTCTAGTAGCGTACTGAGGCTGAGAACCGAGAGGTCCTGCGTTCAATTACCTGCTCGGGCAATCACAATGTGTGTTTGAGTTTTCGATTCGAAAAATCCGTCATTAATTGCTAGATTACTTGATTGACAATTGCACTCCTGCTGTACACAAAACTGTCTTGAGCGTGGCTCTACCGGTAAAAAAAGTGAAACACCCTTAATAGTGGCTCATTCCAACGAGTGGCGGTCTAAGTATATCCGATGTATATCCAGTTACTCCAGGCCGGCATAATTCTGGCAACTGATGACGTCAATATTATGTTGTCCACATTATATTTGCCATCAGCTGTACTTAAAATTGTGTGTAAAAATTTAATCAATTTATGCGATAAACAATAACTTACCAAATCTTTTATTCATGTAACAACTAAGCCTTTAGAACAGTAACATTATATTTGTTAATAATAATTCGTGGCATGGAATGTAATTTTGTTGTAATTACAATGTTGTAGGAGTGTAGCGCACCGAGTCGTCGATTACCTCCGCTTACCGTTCCTGTAATTAAACATTTTAATAACCGTGCTTTGTAAAGCTACAGTTACATCTGTTTGTTATTATTATAATGACTGTTTGTAAAGGAAATAGAAAAATTCGTTATAAAGGAAATAGAAAAAATCGATTTAAAATTCGAATGGAGTACTGAACGTTCTATGACAGCCTCTGTGGCGTAGTGGGTAGCCGGCTGTGAAACGAGAAGCAGCGGGTTCGATCCCCGCACGGGACGAATGTTTGTGTGATCCACAAATATTTCTTTCGGGTCTGGGTATTGTGAGATAGAAAGTCTCTCGTAGTGTCTGATACCCACGATTGTATCGTACGATGACTCGTATGACTCGTATCTAATTGTGGGGTCAGGGCTAAGTGTGTGACTGTTGGGTGTATTTATTTATTTATTAAGCAACTTCAATGATCCTAACTTGGATTTAACTTCAAAATTACAAATTTAACTTGATAGCCTCTGTGGAGCTGTGGGTGAGTAGCCGACTGTGAAACGTAAGGCCATGGGTTCGATCCCCGCAACGAGGCAAAGATTTGTCTGATCCATAAATATTTGTTTCGGGTCTGGGTGTTGTGAGAGGGAAAGTCTCTCGTAGTTCCTGACACCCACGACACAAGACTCGTATCTTACAGTGGGCTATATCGTCAGGGCTATATCGTACATATAGCCCTGACGGCTATATGTGTGACTGTTGGGCGTAATTTATTATTTTATTATTATCCATTATGCCAGGGTCCGCCTTCCACCGTCACGGTTTCATGGTGGATTTGGTACATACGATGCGACTCGTCGTCTGACCCGGACAACCCGCAATGGGAACCTAGTTTCGCCATTGCCTCGTTCAAGTCAGCAGAGTGTCAAGCGCATTTGCATGCAGATGGCTTTCGGCCTAATATTTTGGTCAAGTAATTTTTTTTTTTTTTTTTTTATATACCATAGGCCGGCAAACAAGCAAGTGGTCACCTGATGGTAAGTGATCTCCACCGCCCATGTACACCCACAACCACAATAATCATGGGCGCGTTGCCGAGCTTAAAGGAAAGGGATAATTTGGGATTGGGAAGGGGATGATTTCATATACCAAATACAAAGTCAATTACAAAATATAAACGCAAATAAATTTTACGATTCACGTGAGAAAGGTATTTCCAAATGTTATAATCATTGATATTTTTAGTTTACTGAGTTGATAAAAAATCATTAAACTCTTTGAAAAGTCTCTAAGGCCAACTTGCATGACAACCCATGAATAATATTTAACCACTAAATGTATGTACATATGCAATAACATTATAAACCACATCAATTAAAAATTGAGATATTATTTTATCTTCATAAATTCATTAACTTAAATCAATAATATAAAGTACTATTTTGCATAATCGTACATGCGGAATGTTATATTTATGTTTTTTTTTAATACGGAATTTATTCTACTTAAATCTAATAAATTTTGCAAAATAAAATTCATATATCAATTTTTTGCATTGGAATTTTTGCATCCAAATATGGTGAAAAATCTAACGCTTTTGATACAGGGTTATTTTTAAAACACCAGCAATCTCGCAGGGGTAGATTCCTAAGGTTATAAGCTACTACTTTTGTTCTACGACTTTTGATAATTTGTTAGATTTTATTTTCATACAAAAATAAGTATTCATTTAATTTCCGTCTTGAACGTTACAACGCGCTTCGCAGATTACGTAAACAAATACGCGAAGCGTGGGGAACCGGGCTAGCTCCTTTGAAGGTCAACGCCCGAGCAGCTGAGCGGCGCGTTTGATGTCGCGCGCACGCCGCGCCGCGCCGCACTCTACGAAGAAAAACACGACACAACAAAAACTTGTAAAATCATTTTTTTTTAAATATATTGAGTTATATCCAAACTCGTAGAACAAAAGTTGTTCCGTATGGGGTCAGCTATCTGGTACTGCGAGGTTGCTGGTGTTTTAAAATTAACCCTGTATATCATATTAAAATTTTACGTTTTTAAACATGATTAGCCCAAAGATTGAATATTTTCAGAAATTATTATCGACTTAGACTAATGTACAAGAGCCTTATGATATATTATGAATAAAGCACGCCCGGCACCGTGTCACGCTTAGTTTAAATAAGCACGAGCTTGCACTAATTACTCGCATTGCTTGGCGACAATTTATTTCCCATTAGCCGAGTGTGCGCGCGGCCTTCGACGGATTTCGGTCGCCCACCTCAATATTATAATGACGATTATTTTAATTTCGCTAACAACACTTTAATTACCCATGAAGCGGAGGCCACGTCGACTTGGCCGGATAATTATGATTATTTTGCTTAATTTAAACAGGATTTCAACTGGTGACGCGGTCGTATAATTTGTTTTCGACAACATAACATTTAAGATTTTTAATTGCTTCGAAATAATCTGTCTGACTGATGTCCTTTGGGTCTTACAGTTTCATCATAAATGATTGCATTTAGAGTGCGTAAATAAATAATTACTGTTGCAAATTAGTTTAGCCTCGTTTCCATGAAAATTATACAATTTACTAGTGCTTGGTCTAATAATATAAAGTACAGTGTGGAAGAGATAGCATACCTTACATAAAGCATTTAAATGTAGATATTCGAGAGTACCAAAGTGCCACCAACACACTTAGGACCTTATTTATAAACGTCACTGAAGCATTGCTTAGATAAATACAGTGGGTAGAAGCAGTGCTAAGAAAGTTTATAAGTAAGGCCTATAATTTTAATGCGCTTCATTCAGAAGTTTTCTAATTCCTCTATAAATTGCTGACAGCGAATTCCATGTTAGGCAATCACAATGTGTGTTGAATTTGTGATTCGATAAATCACACATCTGTTGTCCGGGATTAGAATTTGTGGCAGATATGATATGATAAGCTTACCACTTATCTCATCATGGAACAGAAATAAGTTCGACAAATCCTGTGACCTATAATTATCCTTAGGGCATACAGGCCTGCGTTATATAGTTTCTAAAATCAGAGCTATACATATCTCTTTTGACTTAAGATCAAATGCAATCTCAATTCACTACATGACGACTTACATTTTTAATCCCATATCACCATAAGGACCCACGCCCGCACCCCAATAAGTCGGATTTACGCGGGCTTTTGACCGGCCAATATTGGCTTTGTCTATCCGCGGTTTCAATTCGTCCGTCCATTGTGTCGTTTCGGGATGAGTGGACGTCGTTAGCGAGTTCTCGTTGGCGAGATAAGGGCCGGTACAAAGGACCTAATCGTCACATGATGTGCATTTGGTACTGTATTGTGGGGCATTTGGGTGCTGCTTAACGACTGTCTTTAAGTGTTATCTTGTC
Source organism: Amorpha juglandis (assembly GCA_949126905.1). Lineage (NCBI taxonomy): Eukaryota > Metazoa > Arthropoda > Insecta > Lepidoptera > Sphingidae > Amorpha > Amorpha juglandis. The sequence continues at coordinate 7,257,038 of OX421376.1, forward strand.
TCCTCTGATGTGACATGGTCGGGCTTTCTGTTTTTAATTGTTTAGAAAATATAATTCATTATTTAATACAATAGAGTGTGTGTGTGCGTGCATGAGAGAGAGAAAGAGAGAGAGAGAGAGAACAGAGAAAACTTAGAATGTAAATTAGCTAACCGTTAGAAACACCGAACAGATTTTTTTCAAACTTGGCACGAACCATTTATTTCCATGAAAACAGTTTATAAAAATAGAAACTGCATTCAAAAAAGGCGCTAAGAAGCATACATACACACACACCCGCACACACACATTTACAAATGGGTCGACTTTAACATCCCTTTTATATTTTAAGTTTCACTGTTAATGAAACTTAACTACATCTTATTGTTAAATTTAATACAACCTATTGTTTTTTTCTCCCTTATTTTACTACGAAGCTGTGTATCTTGAATGCTGTGTACAGTAGTAAATAGACGCCAGATTTATATAATGTCTTCTATAAGTGTAACTTTATGTAAAATGTAGTCTGTTGTCTGTAACTGTACCAATAAATAAATAAATAAATAAATATCGAGGGTTAAAAATAATTAAAGCCCTTCAAATTAAATACGATCGATACATAAACTTAAATACTCCAATAACTATCAAGAGTATAAAATATCACCTCCATGAAGCCGTGAACATCGTTGTTTAAAGCCTCTACGCAATAAGACGTGTAATCGGATATCTGTTAGGTCGGCAATTGTATCCAAATCGACATTATTAGTTCCCGTTGTAGTGTCGGCCGAGACGCTCGCTGGTTATGGAGACATTCATTACACGCACGCTATAAAGATGTGCTCGTGATGGTCCAGTGCTTATGATACCGTAAGTCATGGGTTCAATTCCTACATTTTTTTTATTCGATTGAATGACGAGACGAGCAAGGCGCTCGCCTGATGGATGGTGAAGGAAAGGAATGGGAATCGGGAAGGGGGATTTCAATTTCAGATTTCAAAAATCACGTCGAGCCGGCCCATTCGTACTGTAGACAGAAAAGTGGCTCTATCATTCATACAACTGTTTTTCTTAAAACTGTAAAAAAAACAAGTTATTTAATCAACAATGGCAATAGGTTTGCTATTACATCATTTTTTATCCCAATACGGCAAAATGACTGCAATACACCTGATGGTAATCGTAGTGCAGTCCAAAATACTAGCGACCACCGACAAACAATGAGTTTATCGGGTGATCACCAGAATTATGCCGGCCTATATAAATCCTCTCAGGCGAGGGAAGAAGCAAATCAAGGAGCCTGCGACAGTACAGGCGGATGACTGATGCAGGCACCCCTATTTATTTGGCAAGGGCCTCGAATACACTGGCTGATCCTGGAACGCGATCCACACAAGGTGTGTGGATCACTATGGCAGGTTTTAACACCATATGTACGGTGGTCGCTATACGGGCGGATATGAATATCCTACCAACAGCTGAAACAGACTGATAGCTGGGATAGAAACAAACTTAGCGAAACGTAGGTGCACTGCTTGTACCTTTGCATAACGTACCAGAATACAAGCGTGATATTATATTAAAAAACGCTATTCAAAATAGATGCAGATAGATATAGAAGCAGCGATAGCTCAGCGAGGAGTGGTACGATCTTCGAGACGAAAGTCGCCGGTTCGAAACCAGCTCCAAAGAGCATACACCTCTGACTTTTCTAAGTTACGTGCATATTAATTGTTAATTATCGCTAGTTTTAACGGTGAAAGAAACATCGTGAGGGATCCTGCATACCTGCGAACTCGATAAGATTTTTCGAAGGTATGTGAAGTCTGCCTACCCGCAATAGGGCAACGTGGTCATTCAGTAGAGGAAGCCCAGCAGTGGGACGTATATAATACAGGGTTAGTATTATTATTATATTCAAAAATACATCCAGATCTATAATGGTGCTGCCACACCGGTGTTATAACATGTTTACAAACATTTTATAACATTAAACATTTACTAACATTATCTAACATTGTGATAAAATGTATGAAATTTTTGTTAACAAATGCTTAATAATGTTTTGTACACATTTTATAATATTTTATAACATCGGTGTGGCAGCACCATAAGAATCAAGAATGTCACTTCTTGTCGCCACATATCTACGTAAGTCCATACTTGAAGCGTGTAATCAAGCAATATTCTTCTTAATCAACCCCACCCACTGCGGGGTCGATTCAACCAACAAAGGAATTGATTAAGTAACTATACCACGATATTACCCCGCCTGTATTATTTCTAGTATAATAAAGAGGGCTCGGTAACCGTGGTACTTAATGAGAGAAAACTCGATTAGAATTCACATTAATCTTGTAATAAGTTGGAAGGAAAGTTGCTTGATTAAATGATGCTATCGAGAATTTTCTCGTGACGTAATGGTTCTTGGTAATAGGTTTGTTTGGTATGTGAATTTAAATGTGTTGAGGTTGAATTGTTTTTAACTCTGGATATAAAGAGGGATGTAAGTTTGACCCTATGTCTGTGGCACCGTAACCGGGTGACCGATTTGAATGCGGTTTATTTTGTTTGATAGCTGGTAAAATCGAGATTTATATACCGATTATATAACCAACAGTCACTGTCCTGACCACACACTAGGTGAACCTATATCGTAAGTATCAGCGACTATGACATATGGCCCCACTAGATCCAGACCCGAAACAAAAATTTGTGGATCACATAAACAGTCTCGGTACGGGTATCGAACCTGCAGGCTCTCGGTTCAAAGCCGGATATGCTGCGCCACGGAAGCTATCATCTTATCCAGAGATTTGACGTATTGTTAAAAATGTGTATCCGCGGATATGGATACGGATATCCAGCACATCACTAATCTTAACTGTGTTTAAGTGTAATGGTAGTGTTGGTGTGAATTGTGAAGACTAATATTCGATTTCGGAAAGTTTTTAGATCGTCAAGTAATGGTTATTTTAGGACTTAGATTCGCTATGTAAGATTTAAAAAAAAAACATATTTTTTGCTTTGATAACAGTAAAGATTGATATGATGGTCTGGGAACGTAATATTATACCAAATACGCAAGTTATTAGGTTTATTGTTGTTTCTGGTATTCGAATCCACATTGTTTCGACGTCAAAATATACTTTTGCTGGTATCACTAAGCTACTAGCCGCGGTCTAAAGTGACTCGCAAGCGATAATTAACAAACGTATCGTCGAATCGGTCGAGATTATATTTGCCATCACCAATCGACTTCGAGCTCTCTAAACATCGACAATAGGGATGTGCGTTTACATAAGTAATTAGTCGATGACATGCGGATAGGGGTGCGGGCTGGAGGGAGATGTCCCATATTACAAGTATTAGCCCGGTTCGACTGGGAACTTATTTGCTTACCCTACGTAACTACGACTTGTAGAGTCGGCTTAGTGTCGCGGGATTTTAATTAGAAAAAAGATTAGAAAAAAATGCTTTCAGGCGCCATGCTATGACGTATTAAATGTCGAAGATGTTCCATTCTATTTATTTTTAATTTTCCCATACAATAATTTGGTAATGGAATTTACTCGGCGTCTAATATATTATACTATGGCACGTACCTTAATGATTAAAAAACTATTAGTCGGGTATTCTTTAGGTAAATATTTATTTGGAGAGAAATAACATAAATTTTGTCTCCACATATTAATTAACAAGGAATCAAATACGAAATGGTAGGTGGAGTTATAAAGTACATCCAACTTTACAAGATAGTAGAAACTACGAATACGTAGTCAACTCAAAAAATTAATAAAAATATTTGAAAATTACTAATATCAACTTTTTACAGTTTTGAAAAATAAAACACTGATTATTTGGCTTGGCTGCGTTTACCCATTTTTTTATCCTTTGGGAAGTAGGATTTACTTTCACACTTTTTACCGTCGAAAGAGTTACTTTCTGATATAGATGTTAAAATTGTAGTGTATTGTAAATCACGTCGGGGTCACCGCTGTAGTTTATTTGTATTCTCGAGGGATAAATAAAACTAGGGAGTCTCGACTGACAACTAACTTTAATAATTAAACGCAATTACATTTATACTTTACAAAGACATGACGTGTGCATTTCATAATACTATTAATTGCGAGATATTAATAGTTTTTGTACCAAGGTGTTCAAAGGACTCGGCATAACCAACATTGTCATGGGTAACGAAGGGCACAACTGATAGACCCCGTAAATCTAACAAACAAACAAATCAACCCAAATGAGACACAAAAGCCAACAACAACAAATTATTGCTCACGAACCTAATTTGCTAACTTTTTATATATTTTCCTCGGTCGCGTCTCAGGGCTATTAATATGACGCCGTGTTTAATATCTGACATCTGTTACAAAAACTTTTATTATAAGACTAATCCATTGCACAGACACGCACACACATGCACCATTGTGCGCACACATACACGCTAGAACACACACATAAGTGTCGGCACTTAGTTTAGCAGCCTCCTGTGGCGCGTTGTGGTATGTATTTGAAGTTAAATGAGAATTTTTGGTAAAATTTTCAATAAACGAGGGTAAGTACTAATAATCTTTGTAACAAAGAAATGAATAAATGCAAATTAAATTGAAGAAATATATTCTCAATAAAACATAATAGTTAATTTCAGACAAGTCCATTGCTCTATCTTCACGAATTGTGAAGACACGTGCCTTCTACTATTATTCTATATAATACAAATAATAATTTGTTTGTGACATCATTAGCCTATTTATGACAATACTATAAAGTAGAAAACTTTTGAAGGGTGTTTATTCTATCCAGTAAACTTAATACTTTTTCTTTAAACTAGTAACATTAGTCACGCAATGGCCATTATGCAGCTGAGCCAGCTCACCTTTATTGTCATTCAAATGTCTGTAAATTCACACATCACACAATTTATTGAATATTTTAGCACTAATAAATATATTATTATAACTTTAACGTTTATTCACAACATTAGGTCGTTGTGTGTACGTATTTTGTTAAATAGCTTGCCAAAGTTCCAATTCTAATATTCTATCTGCCATTTTCCCATTGGCAGTAGGGCTGCGCAACATGCTTTTAAACACATGTTCCATAAAGAAAACTAAATATGTATCGGATAAACAAACTTTTCCATTTTAAACTCAGTTAGAGACGATAAGTATCACTATTCTATACACATCAACAACAATACACAGTAACACACCTCCATAACAGTGTATGCTATTCTATATCGTATGGTTAGTGGCCAACATCGTGTCATAGTTTTCAAGCCGCTTTAAAGCCTGTCAGGACCGACTCCTCCGAGCCTTCCGAAGCACAGATACGCTCATTTGAAATAACACTAAGCATCATGTTTATGACATGATAAAAAATACATTTTAAATAAAACCTAAACAAATCCGAATAAATAAGTAGTGTGGGTCAGTAAGCTCCACTTACCTCAGCGCGTCCCATACCGCCCGCCGGCGCCCACTCTCATCTGCTAGTTCTTAATTAAGTTAGCTTATATAACGAAAGATGGTCTCATTTAGATAACACCGTAACTTTGAGTCTAACACACGCTCAACTTAGGCTACTTAGCGCGTTCCTTCTTAATGTTCGTCTAAACTTGCCCCGTACCGCTTACCAAGTTAATTAGCTAAGTTAGTTCGGTTTATGATGCCTTGTGTTGGTGGCAGATGCTGTTGTTATATTTCTTAGTTAAAATATTATGGAGATAATAACACGAAGTGCCCACGATATCTTGTTTCATATATAATTTGAAATAAAATTAAACTAGATGGAAAAGCGCACATTAGTACGCGACTCGCCTAATAGGGCAAACTATGGCGGGCTTTTCGCCATATGTACGGTGATCGCTACAAACTTCAGTCGTACTTCAGTCAGGTACCAAATTTATCATATGGTCACTGAAAAGACAAAAATACTAAAGTGCCAATACGTGACATTTACGGTAGAGCATTTTAAAGATGTTTTTTACGGTAAAAAATCATATATTTTTACGATAAAAATACATTACAAGGTGGTGGTCCCTCGTAGACGAGAGGCCGTCTGGGTTGGTACCACCGCTTTGTCTATTTCTGCCGCCAAGCCACAGTGTGTAAGCACTGTTGTATTTCGGTTTGAAGGACATTGAAGCCATTGAAATTACTGGGCATTATGAGACTTAACACCTTATGTCTCGGGGTGGCGAGCGCAGTTCATACCAGTTACCAGTTCGTACCATGCAGTGCTCTGTAATTCAAATCTCTGTGTGGTGTTATTTCTGTTTACGGGCAAGCGTAGCGCTTAGCATCAGGCGAGCGTCTTGCTCGTTTCGTATTTTATAAAATAAAAAATTATTTTTATCGTATAAAATAACAACTTTAAAATAGTCTACCGTAAAGTTCACGTATTGGTGTCTTCGAATTTTAGGCTTTCCAGTGACTATGTTATCCTATCCTCCAGCATACAGACAAAATGGTCAATTCGAAGAACACCAGCGGGCCAATTCTGGTAATTATAAATGTTCAAAATATCATTCCGATCTAGTTTCAGTGCCAAGAAAGTTGCAAGTGGCATTCCGTAAACCATTAAAACTGTAATGCAATCAAAAGTATATTGAAAGTTGACTAAATTGACATCGAAATGTAACTGCAATGATATTGTGAATTAACTGAAATATAGTCAATCATATCGATATTTGTATATATGCATGGGTAATATTCTATGTAAATACGTAACAATCAAATCACAAAGTCGTAAGGAAACATTGTATATTAACAATAAAAATACAATACACTATTACATACACACACATATTACACATTGCAGCTGAATCCATGTTTTTTGCACTGTGTGAACATAACCTTTTGGATAATACACTGTCCTTCCTCCTTCAGAGTCGGCCCAAGGCCTAGAATTGGTGATCCGAATTGCTTCAGTGAAATCCAGAAACAGTTCTAATTGTTTAGTCATTGTTTCACTAACACTTTACTAACAGTCCACTAATAATTAACTCACGATATTGTTTCAACTTTCAATTAGTATTTATCGCGCGCAATGGATAATCATAATTAACTTATTATAGAAATAATTGAAAGATACGTACTTATAAATAACATACACAACAAAATTAAATCACGGAACAATAACAATAGACATTCTTTTTTAATACAAATTTTACGGCTCTCGATCTTAGTACTTTGAGCCTGCAATAACAAAGGTGTAATCACTGGGTGACCCACCACGACAATAAATTAACGCATTTATGTTTTCACTCACAATTTACAGAAATGCGAAAAAAACGGGTTCTCAATTTAGGGGAAGCATGAGAAATTACCTAATCAATTAATAAATTATAAAATCTATTAATCAAATTTTAAATTAATAACTTCGTGCTAAAGTAATAACTTTTCCATCCAATTCAAATCGCCAAAATTACTCACAATGCCAATATATTTTGTCCGCTGGCAACTTTATTATAACATTCGCTTTACATTTTTTATAATTTAGTCTGTGGTGGCTGACATTAGTTTGGAATTAAAATGATATCGAATTGATATCATAATGCTACTGGAATGATATTGGAACTTTAAGCGGAGCAGAATGCCACATTTTATTCAATGCGTAGTCTAATCTCAGTTTGGTTAAAGTTCAGTCTCAGTTAATGTTAAATACGAGAATTGGCCCGCAGTATTACATTTCTTTACAAACGTCATTAGTACAGTGAACAGATGTAGGGGGTAACACACTTGGGTCTATAATTGTATTCGAAAGGTGTAATTTTTTAAAAATTACGTTGAATTTCACCCTTTACTAATTTGTCCGATGAAATTGGACGTGAATTAAACCTTTTCTTTTTATATGTGTAAATTATCTGCTGTCTTGTCTCTGCTAACTAAGAGTAGAATTTTATTTAGAATGTTTTCTCAAGATATTGCTTCTCAAAATATTACAATCAAGTGACCTATTTACTCGTTTGCTATAAAAAAATACTGATCGAACTCTTGTGAAATGACTCCATAAAATGCAATATTTTGCACCAAAATTAGTTTGACGTCAAACAAGAAGATTTTAGATCTAAAGACAATTGATTTACAATATAACATAATATAAACAAAAATAAATACACCCAACGGTCATACACATAGTCCTGACCCCACACTGTGTTAAACTGTAAGGGTATCAGGAACCATGACGAACTTGCGGTCCCACAACACCCAGACACGAAACAAATATTGGTGTATTACACAAACATTGGTTTCAATCTCAATTGCGGGAATCGAAGCCACGGCCTCTCGCTTTGCTGCCGGCTACTCGCCCACTGTGCCACGGAGGTCGTCAGGTGTACGAAGAATCATCATAGTTCCCACCAGTAGCTATTTCTTTGGATTTATTGAGAGTAAATGGAAACTGTCATCGTTTTAGAAAACTGTCAAAACTTGTACTAGGACTTCAGTCACAACAGTGATTAATAGAATCACATTTTACTTTGCTATCTACCTGGCAAGTACAATCTTCTGTACTCTGACCGATCTTACACACCTTTGATGATGACTCCGTAATTCCAACATAATTTTATATATACACGCAATCATAAGACAGAATTTAATCACACAAATAACACTCAATGATTATTTTTGTCTCATCATTTTCATCTTTCACGAGTTGAAATCCGCGATTTTTATTCTTTTTATTTAGATATAATTAAAGGTGATGGTGGTTAGGTGTAAAAACCGGCGTGGTAACGACATTTTAATTGTGTGAGTGATTACCGACCGTCGATGTGCCTGTGTCGCGTAGTCCCATCCTGCTATTACATATAATTGCATTACGCTTCGTTACGGAGGAAAAAAAGCAAATGAGTTTAATTGACACGTTGCTTTCTTTGTTCGCGTCTAACACGTGTCACGTTCACACGTAGATTTATCGCTTGGTTTTGGTGTTCAGCGTGATCGCTTTTTGTTTGTATACAGGGTTATTTTTAAAACACCAGCAACCTCGCAGGGGTAGATTCCTAAGGTTATAAGCTACTACTTTTGTTCTACGACTTTTGATAATTTGTTAGATTTTATTTTCATACAAAAATAAGTATTCATTTAATTTCCGTCTTGAATGTTGTTACAACGCGCATCGCACATTATGTAAACAAATACGCGAAGCGTGGGGAACCGGGCTAGCGCCTACGACCTTGACCGCTGAACAGCTGACCGCCCTTTGAAGTCGCGCGCGCACGCCGCGCCGCGCCGCATTCTAGGAAGAAAAATACGACACAACAAAAACTTGTAAAATCATTTTTTTTTAAATATATTGAGTTATATCCAAACTCGTAGAACAAAAGTTGTTCCGTATGGGGTCAGCTATCTGGTCCTGCGAGGTTGCTGGTGTTTTAAAATTAACCCTGTATATGAAACTTTGAATGTTAAGATACGCATCAGTTGTATACAATTTTTTAATAAAAAAAAATGGTGTGTGTCGTGGGACACCAGGTAGGAACGAAGTTCCTTCGGCTAATGTAGAATCGACACAAATTGCAAAAAATTCAAATTATCAACTAAAATAACAAAATATGTCTCTTTATTTTTGTTTGACAACATAAAATTACATAGAAATAAAATAGAAAAATAGTAATAAAAACTTATTAATTTAGACTTAGACTGGCTACTAAACGGTGGACGGCCGTGTTCTATAATCAAAAATTCAAATTCAAATTTCAAACCGCGTCTACATTTCCAAATGTCATAAGTTTCACACCCATCTGTTTTATTAACGGAATTTCGACTTTAACTTTGTGTGCTAGATATCAAACTGGTTATGCGACTGTCGCGCCTGCGCACTTCTCATTTAACGGTTTTATTCCACGCATTATTTCCACGCATTTTTCTTACGGTTTTACTATCACATATTTTTAGTTCGGTCACGCAGCGAAATCCCTATCCCCTCCAAGCCTGCCATAAGGAACTTCGTTCCAAAAAAAACCATTTTAAAAAATTATGTAAAAATAAAATCATAAATTTTGAGTTGTCATAATTCTACTTACTGTCGAGGGACGCAATATCGACGTCGTATTTGGACTGTACTGTACGTAACATCAGGTCCAATGTAGGAACTTGATCGTGCCATGATTAAAAAAACATCCCAAACGTGACCCTCTAAAAACCATAGCCGCTGCACGTATTATACGTACGCACGGTTATCCTCTATGACCGTGAAGACTTGTAACGCGGGCGCGTTACATTAACGCGAACGCGTTGTTGACTTCTTGAATTTGGAAGTGAGTGATGTTTTCTAGGCCAATATCAAATTGTATAAACGCATTATGTTTCGTTACATGGTTATGAACATTTGACATTGACTTAGAGAATACCATTTGATACCCATTTTTTTTTATTCGATTGAATGACGAGACGAGCAAGGCGCTCGTCTGATGGTAAGCGCCACGCCTACCTATAAACAGATGCGACACCACACAGAACTTTGAATTACAAAGCACTGTATGGCACTGAACTGCACTCGTCACCCCGAGACATAAGATGTTAAGTCTCATAATGCCCAGTAATTTAATTGGCTTCAATGGCCTTCAAACCGAAACACAACAGTGCTTACACACTGTTGCTTGGCGGCAGAAATAGACACAGCGGTGGTACCAACCCAGACGGCCTCTCGCATACGAGGGACCTACCATTCATTCATCATTCATTTCCCGAAGTTTGCGTAACGCGTTCGTTTTACAAGTTTATACGGTCTTACAGAATATGGCCCATGATTTAAAGCATGCGCATTACATGTTTGTGCGGTCATAGAGAAAAAGGCTCCCCGTCGGCTAAGTTACTTTGCACGTATTTTATTCGAGAGTTGCGTGTTTAATTTTGTTATAACCATATAAGAAACCTTAAAAATGGCGCATCCAAACTTTCACTTATCTAATTCATATATCCATTGTTAGTAATTTACGATTTAAAAATGACGTCCGTAACTATTGCTTCAATACAAAATTATAGAGCAGTGATTAAAATAATTACGTTTCCATACAAACGCAGAAGCTTGTGAAACAAAATTAATACTTTCTTAATTCTTTAGGCTGATATTTTTTATTGCAAATTAAAAATATTTTTTTTGGTATGATTCCGTGGCGAATAGCCGGCTGTGAAGCGAGAAGCCGCAAGGTCGAATCTTGGACTAAGTCAAATGTTTGTGTGATCTACAAATATTTGCTTCGGGATTGGACGTGTTTTCTGTCCAGAAGGGTTGACATCAGGCAGGAGACTGATTGTATAAACTAGAAGCCAAATCTTATTGTAATATGGTTATAAAGCATGTTGCGCCGATCCCACTGCGAGTGGGATAAGGATAGATGGAAAAAGAAATGATTTACATATCTAGTGCTAGCGAACAAACACTGGTCAGACCCTAGGTTCAAATCCCATTCGTATTTGACTTTCGATTTGAAAATTACGCGTTGTTTAGAATTGGAATTTGTGCCAGAAATTGTAATAGGCTGTAGATGGAAAAAGAAATGATTTACTTATCTAGTGCTAGCGAACATAGACAGGTCAGACCCCAGGTTCAAATCCCATTCGTATTTGACGTTTCGATTTGATATTTACGCATTGTTTAGAATTGGAATTTGTGCTAGATATTATAATAGGCTCGAAAATTCGGCACCTTGTGGATGCACTAATAGTATCGCTGCCTACCACTTTGGATATACGTTGAGAGCCTATGTTAATAAATAAAAGCATTATAATATATTTCCTTTCTCCCCTTTATTAAGTATACCTGATAGCTCCTATAGGAGATATCCTATAGGAGCTTTAATTACATCAGTTAATTTGATCAATTAAGGTCGATGTTAAATGAATTTCCTAAACAAAGAATTGTAAATATATCTAAACAAAGTGATAGGATCACGCTGTAACCAGCTTTTTTTAATGAATTAGTCGGCTCGACCGGGTTACCACTTTCTCAAAAAAACCGAAGTAGAAACTTACTGCTGCGTTTCGTACAGTAAGAGAGATACCCGGAGGCTCAAACCCCCTTCCCCCCCTCCCCGTCCAAATCCCTTAATTATCCCTTTCCTTTAAGGTCGGCAACGCGCCCATGATTCTTTTGATATTGTGGGCATACACTTATCAACTGGTGACCCGCTTGCTCGTTTGCCGACCTATACTACAAAAATAGTAAAAAGTGTTGCATGTTGCATCCTCTATGAAGACAATAAACTATCATATTTGACTAAAATGTCGAGTAATACATTAAACAACTCGACGATAGTTACTTTAAACTAGCGCCATAAACAATGTCTATCTAAAGTTAAAAAATATTGTCAAATGCAACAACATAATAACATCCCACACACAATAAACGGAACACTTCGTGATTCCATTGTGAGCAAAAAAGAAATTTAATCATGAGAAACAATAATAATGACTTCTAAGAAATTAGATTGAGTAAGTGCGGGAGCCACGCAACTTAAGCTTGATTGTTACTTTTTGAATACCATCGAAATTTCGCCACAAACGAATAGCAACCTTATAAAACTGGGGCTATGGTTTATTTTCCTTTTGTATAAACGCGTGATTTCACTATTGTTAAGGCTGTATGTCTATCAATTATGTCCGTAGTGTATGAGAGTGCATTGTGATCGAACAGTAGCTTTCGGTCGGTCAGTGCTATGATTGAAAATTAAAGAACCGATATAATTTAGTATCGAATAGTGATGAGATTTCATTTTGATAGTGCGATGGTGACTTAGGTCATATTTTTGACACGGTAGTGAATTGAATTAGTCTATTATAAATACATTTTACGTACAAAATAAAAGAGATTCAGATGTTACAATGTATAAATCTAGATAAATATATTCTATACCCAATATCGATAAGACAATTAAAATTAATCGTGAAGTCAAAATTCATGGAATTTTTCTAAAAGATGTCACATCCATCCCATATGATACCCCGTCCCAATCCTGACCGTCACAATATAACAGCAGTTGTTGTTAAATTACGGTACAAATTTATAAAAATATATTATTAAAGAATAATTATAATCAATTACATTAGGTATTAATTTTAAAAAATAAAATCAAGAATGCCTTCATTTCGTACTCGTACGTATTAATCGATTATGCCAAATTAATTAAATATCAATTCATTCGAATAGATATTTATCTAACTCACGCTACCACTATCGGCTGACATTAACACGTCACTCTTAGATGATAATAGCTCAGGAGCCGTGCCCCAGTTAATTGCTTTAATAACTTCCTGTGTCAAAATAACAAAAGAGCGATGCGGTATTAACAAAACGGGTAATGATGCTGCCGTGGCAGACGGCTCCCGGACTATGTTCGTATTGTGAGGCCACAGTTTAAAAACATTTGAAAAAAAAAACTTTTTTGTATAATGTGTGTTCGAGGATTTTGGTATTACTATTGACTGTCGCTTCAACTATTTAAGAACTGTGCTTGATAGAAAGTGATGGAGTTTATTCAATAGTTACTAAAGTAAATGGATAATGTAAATCTTGACTAATATTATAAAGAGATTTATATTTTTGTATGTAACGAATAAACTTAAAAACTACTGACCCGATTTGAAAAATTCTTTCACCATTAGAATCCTACATTATCCCTGAATGAACATAAGCTAGTATAGTAATGCGTATGCAATACAACTGCGCCACGGAAGCAGTTCAATAAAAAATAAGAAGCAGAGTATAGTATTTTCCATCATTATATTATTATATAATACTGTTTTTCTTATTACTCACTAGCTTTTCTTCGCGGCTCCGCCCGCGTGATCTGCTTTTTCCGGGATAAAAAGTAGCCTACGTTACTCAGTGATAATGTAGCTTTCTAACGGCAAAATATTTTTTTAAATCAGTCCAGTAGTTTTAAGTTTATTCGTTACATACAAAAATATAAATCTTTCTTCCTCTTTATAATATTTTTTTTTACTAGCCCTGTATTATATACGTCCCACTGCTGGGCACGGGCCTCCTCTACTGAATGACAGGGATTAGTCCTTAGTATATTGTATATAGTAGTTATAATATTAGTGTGTAATAAATATAGTACATGTATAGTACTCTATTATGAACACGGACTACCACATACAATTAAATTGGAATCATTATTGTGTATACCTACTTACCGACCAAATAATAAATAATTGCTTCGAAAATAAATATCCATAGATGAGCGTTATTAACACACATTTGGCGGTCGAAATAATTTGTATGAAAGTTAATGGCATGAAAATAAATTATGGTTTAAAGTCTTACCATGCCCGATAGACATGGTGTAGATGACAGTCTCCGAAAAGGCAAAGGCTTTTTCGTATTCGCCTGATTCATGAGAGGAGCAGATCGCTGATGGTAACCACCCGGTCCATAAACAGAAGCTACACCACCCGGAACTCAGAATTACAAAGTACTGCATGGCACTCAACTGCGCTCATCACCCTGACACATAAGATTTTAAGTCTCATAATGCATTAATTGCACTGGCTTCAATGTGCTTCATACCGAAGCATAACAGTGCTTACACACTTGCTTGGCGGTAGAAATAGACAAAGTGGCGGTACCAACCCAGACGGCCTCTCGCATACGAGGGACCTACCGCCTTTTATACCGATATCTTGTCGAATGTTTAACGAATATAACCATAAAAACTAAGTCCCATATCTTTGTGCTCGTACATTTCCTCAAAACCGTTTCACGGACGTGACACAAACACACTTACATAAACAAACAATGCACAATAATATTAACGACAACTCTTTGTAACAATTATAACGTGTAATGACAATGTTATTACAATGTTGCAAGGACATAACTCAACATTATAATAATGTTGTTGGAAATTATGTCGTCGCGCAAGCTCCAGTACAAGTCAGGAGAGACAGTAGATCAGGTTGGTTAGTTTCTTTGGATGATTTATGCCAATTTTCAGCCCTAGACAAAAAAGATGTGAGTTATAATTTGTCTCCTTTGCCTGCCTGCGCGCGCGCGCACGCTTTTTTATGTGTGTGTGTTTGTGTGCATGCGTGCGTGCGTCTGTGCGTGCAAGTTCTTTTGTTTGATAGCTGTGTTAATCGAAATAGATTTTAAGTATACTGCTGGTGGCAGGATATTAGGTAGACCTTGTGTGGATAGCGTTCTAGGATCGGCTAGTTATTCTCCAGTTCTTCCGAGGGGCTTGAGACACGACTTGATTAGTTGGGGTGCGCCCCAACCGGATGACAGGGATACTAGGATGTACCCCATTGTATGTTACATTCGCGTAAATTTATTTCGCGTTAGAGATCATCGGATCTCTAGTTTTTTTTCCTATTAATATGAAATATTTACCAATTTAAAATCTTTGGGCTTTTCGTTTATGTGGACCCCTGGGAAACCGATTTCGACTAACTTTGGGAATCCCTGCTGCATATATTATAATAGGAAATATTGATGAAAAAATTATCAGCATCTCTTGCGGATTATGGAGACTGTATATTTTTATACGAGATCATCAACTTAGATGCTTATGGCATCTAAAAACATAAGAAATGCATACTAAGGCCCATCTTCCGTGACTCACACCAATCGATCTGAAGGAAGGAAGCGTCAAGTTGCAACCAACAATTCAGAAGGGTCCCAACGTCACGGGACGATGGCCTGTGCGCCGCAATTATAATTACTGTTTCCTTTTCAAAATGTTACGCCGATTTGTGACTCTGACACGTGGAATATTATGCGTCGCCTCATACTCCTTACTTACCTTTACAACCATAGTTCTTGATGACGTGTTTGTAGTTCTTGTTTCATAATTGTCGAAGGAAGCATTCTTATTATTATAATTGCATATTGCGTTATTTTACTATTCTTAACTTCTAGTCACCTCTGATATGTCATTGGCAAGCGAGCGACGTGGTATAAAGATTGCATCGGTTATAAATAAGTGATATTTATAACCGATGAAAAAAAAGTGGAGGTTCTTAATTTGATACTTTTTTTCTAACAAAAGACTGCGTTTTCAGTGAGAAAAGTATAAGTAAGACTAGCGGATAGAGGGAGTTCCGTATCATTATCATCATTCATTATACACACATCGCGTATTTATGTGATCCAGTAATGAACTTATATTTTGTAGTTTTTTGTAATAATTCCAAATGTTTGTTTTTTTTCCTTCTCTTTTGTCCTAAGAACTCCCTGCGTAACACCGGGAAGATTGTCTTAATGTATGCTAAACGTAACAAAATGTAAGCTGAATTGCAAAGTTTATGTACTTTGAACAGTACTTCCAAATCCATTGATGTGTGAGCCAACACGTGTGGCCCCACGTTGGGCAAGACAAAGGTAATTAAGGTCTTTTATCATCCAACGAGGTCAGAACACGTGTGATTACAAAGGGCAGAGATTTATAGAGCAACATTTTGAAACGGCCGATAGGGCCCACTGAGCCAATGTCACATTTTTAAAAAACAGTGTTTAATTTTAGAACTGCTATTCAGAGACCTAATAACTATGTTGAAAATAAGAATCTTAAAGCATACAACTAAACATTTATAATAGCAAAGGCAATTAAACTATCAATATGGTCATCTGATGGTAAGTGATCTTCAGACTAGAAATTTTGATTGACGAAAATATGGGACCGAACATTTCTTCAGCAATCCTGCCAAAAACTCCGCCAAACTTATTGATGTTTTTGGTTGTCAGGTGTGATTTAATCCTAAAAGCGCAAAAACTGGTAAAAAAATAAAATTGTTTTGAAATTATGGGGTATAAAACAATTATGTGATAATATCATGAATATAAGCTTTGAGAATCGACTGATTGTTTTGGCTGGTCTCCTGAATTTACTCATTTCATTACTCCTAATATTTTTTAGTTACATGTGGCAACTCTGGATAGAGTATATATTCGTATGAAGTAGTGTAAAAAAAATATATTCTAAATCAAACAAAAATCTAAACCTTACCAAGCATTACCTCAATAACATCATACAAATTAGTCGTTAAAGCGTAAACGTAGTGTTATTAAACGTTTTTCCTTTGAAGTCACGAAACATTTACCGTCCCCATTCATTAGCTATGTAATGACATGGAAAACAACTGACAATTAAACGTAACTAGGAATTACATGAAATCCAGTCATCAAATAAATTGTGCACATGTATACTTATCCAAGGATCCTTGAACTGTGAAATTACATCCAACATCATGTACAATAAGTGATAATTGTATATTATAATGAAAATACAACTCACATCTACTTAACTTTCATTAAACAGACATTTAACGCGAATTATCTTAGACAAAGTTAGTTGTGCTTGCAACTGAAGTTTGTATTTAAATTGCATCCTTATTCCAAGCGGGTAGAGTGATGTTTGTAAAATAGTTTTTTACTATCATAGGATTTCGAGGGGAAGGTGTATTTCTTGATAAATTACTATAGAATATTAATGTTTCCTACGAGTGTGTAATGCATTTATAATTTGTTTGTTTTATTGTGCTGTTTTGAATTTTATTGTATTTAATTGGAGCTGTTTGTATACGTTGATTGTTTTTAGGGTTCGTTATAAAAGTACTTAAAAGTTCAAGTTTCGGTAATTTAGAATGAGTGCTTTTATCAAATTGTCATATTTCTGTTAAATTAATAGATGTTATATTTAATGCACTGACAATATTCTGTCAAAATATAAACATTCGATCTTCCATATTATGCATTTAACAAACAAACCCTTTTTACATTCAAATATAATAATGTGTTCTGATTACATACTGATACTTTTATTCTTTTAAATGAATAAACATTTGCAGACATACTTTAAAATAAATCGACCAATTATTATAATTTGATATGTTACCAATGTAGTTATTTTATATGAACACAAATTTTTCTACCCATACAGTATGATTTTGTGGTCGAAAGATATAGATTTGTATACGGAACCAAACAGCATAAAGAATTACGACCCCCTACTTAAGTTTATTTTAAACACGTGCCCTTTTTATAATACAACATATTAACTTAATTAATACCTATTATATTATACAGCTTTTATAACTGTTAGAAATGATCTGATACATTGTAAAGGTAATAGAAACGTTCTTGTGTCGACAACAATTTAAAACAGGCACCTTATAATTTTATTATTAAATTATGTCACATATTTTATTACTAGATTTTTGGGCCAAAGGTAATGACAGCCTCCCTGGCGCAGTGGGCGAGCAGCCGGCTGTGAAGCGAGAGGCCGCGGGTACGATTCCCGCAGCAGGGCAAAATGTTTGTGTGATCCGCAAATATTTCGGGTCTGGGTATTTCTTCCCAAAAGGGGTTTTCAGGCAGGCAGCCGGGCCCAAAAACTGCAAGCCAAATATTTCTGTACATGTGTTATAACTTATAGAGCACGTTGCGGCGACCCCACTAGGATAAGGGAGGCAATTGGAAGGAAGAGAAGGGTTTAAAGATTTTTTTGTATGGCTGGTACAAATTCATTATATTGCTGTAGTCACCGTTACACGTGACCAAAACTCTGCATTCTAGTTCATTCTTCCCTTCCCAATCAATTGCCAGGTTTCAGCCTTTACTTAAAAAAAATGCTATTTTCAATTATTATAGTCATGATTAACGGCTAATCCAATTGATAAAGATTTCTTATGTTTATGCTAATATTAAACATTGAAATAAAACTAATTTAAACGGTTTTTTTTTGTAATTTTCACCTTCGCATTTTTTTTATTTTAAGCCGTGATAAAATCCGTTTAAATTTGTTATATATCAATATCTTTTCTAACTCTAAAGTATGGATATTATATATTTCAATTATAAAGATTTTCTCTCACCGCAAATGAAAATAGCAAATAGCCTGCTTTTAACTGGTATTCAAGGCTTTAAAAACTATAGCCATGATAAAGACTCATTGAAAGTTCTAAAGATACACAGTAATTTAGAAGAAAATAGCTTAAAGATTTCTTTTCACGTTAAACTACAAACAGAAACGAATCATCAAAACCACACGATAAATTAACAACACTTAACACACAAAGAGCAAGGAAATAAACCGTTTATTAAAACTCACATGCACTGAAGACTGGTCCAACCTCTCCGAAGGCTTGATTGAGGCTTTACATCCACTACAAAACGGCTAATTGTAGCTTGAAGTGCTTATTGTAGGAGTCTGTTGCATCGTGGATCATTGTCTACGATGGAAGAGGCTTTGAGCGTGGTATTTTAAACTTAACATACACAGATTAACTCACGTTTGTATCCTTAAAGGGGAGGTAAAGGTACAATTAGATAATTATAATAGACCGTTTTCTCTTTATCATGAATGGGCTGGTTCAACCGGGTTGTTTCAACTATGTATTACAAAAAACCGACGTAAAGTAGCGGATTGCTGCTACGTTTTGTACGTGATATATCCGGAGGCCCAACTCCCTCTCCCCTTCCCCATTCCTTAATTGACCCTTTGCTTTAATGTCAGCAACGCACCCATGATTCTTGGTATTGTGGGCGAACATAGACGGTGGAAATTACTTATACTATCAGGTGACCCATTTGTTCGTTGGCTCGCTTATGGTATAAAAAAACTAGCGCTGCACCTACATTTCTTCGATTTTATTCCTGTCTGTCGTATGTGTGTCTGTAGACGAGGCTATCACTATACTGGGCATAAATTCGGCTGCCAAGTAACTCAACAAACGAATTATTATTGTTTGACTTGGGGCAACAACCCATCGTTAATTGAGTACTTACTGAAAGGATTGTCTAATACATAATTGCACATTTTGAAAAGTACGCGATCTAAATGAAAGGCGATTAATAATTTTTATAAGATACAAAGTTTATAGTTAGTCTTTTGCACTAATAATCTAATAAACATTAATGTTTACTCTAAATAAGGCTCAATCATAGCTCAATCATCGTTTTTCATACGTTCACAGCTCTCACGCCCGTTGTCTTCGGTCGTCGGAAAATCTCACCCATGGGATTCCTAAGCTCAAAAAAACGTTCTTCGGTGACTCTTTTACTGCTCAAGCTGTTCGGCTGTGGAATGGTCTACGACTTGACGTAAAAGAGGCGCCGTCACTTGATGTTTTTAAAAGCAGAGTAAATAACTGGTATCATTCGTCCCTGTAGCCTGTATCGTTTTTGCCATCATCCTTAATTTCCTTCTTCCTTGTATTATTATTATGTATTAGTATATCATATTATGTAGTATTGTATGCATTGTATGTATATATGTGTATATGTATAAATAATAATATATGTGTATATATTTAAATAATATTCCAATAGTATATTATAATTTTAGCGCTCTTGTTGTACTTACACCCCGTCTAATGTTTTTCTTCATAATTCTCTCCATCCAATGGTTGCCTGGAAGAGATCGCTTTTAGTGATAAGGCCGCCACTTGTGGCACATTCATTTATTTGCTGTATTTTGTCAATTATTGTTTTCTGTTTTATTATGTGTGTCTACAATAAAGAGTTACTAACTATCTATCTATCTATCAATCAATTTTAGTGTCGCAAAGACTACTCCGACTAATTTCTTACTAATATTTTCTTGCTCCTTTTCGCTCTAGTAGTAGTAGAAAGTAGTAGACGAGTAGTAGACGAAAAAATATATTACGTATTTAATACAAAACTTTTAGAAAAAATCTATAGCCAATTTAAATAAGAAACGAGGAAGCCTCGTATATGAATGTAAAAAAAAAATCACATCTAGTCACCTTAAGTCTTTGGTACGTCATTGTACCATATTCTTGTAAGTTTTGTACCCTGAGGTGAATTGTGCACGAGACCACAACGAGGTATTATTGCAATGAAAATAGCTAATTTACATTAACATTCATTATTAAATGAATTTATGACGAACTCTTTATAATAAGTACGTGTAATTACTGTGGCCGCGACAGTGCCCGAGGCCCTCTCATTCTTGACACTTAATAAGCCTTGCAGCAAATTAAGTTCATTAAATAAAATCTTTCCATACTTTAACGATTTATTGTTGTCTGCACTTTTATAATGTGCAATATTTAATGTCTCGACAAAATAATTACTAGGGCCGAGTTTCACGACGATTCTTAATGGTATATGTAGTGGTTAAATACGGTTTAAGGATCGTTTTACAAGTCGATCTAGGGCTTGTGGTAAATTCAAATAAAATAAATGTTACTGTAGTTATAGTGAAGTCTGTCATTTTAACAACATTAGGTTACATATTATATTTATTATTTCATTATTTGAATAACGAGACGAGCAAGGCGCTCGCCTGATGGTAAGAGCCACACCTGCCCATAAACAGTAGCAACATCACACAGAACTTTGAAATACAAAGCACTGCATGGTACTGAACCGCGCTCGTCACCCCGAGACATAAGATGTTGAATGCTCAGTAATTATACTGGATTCGATGTCACACACCGTGCTTACACGCTGTTGCTTGGCGGTAGAAATAGACAAAGCGGTGGTACCAACCCAGACGGCCCCTCGTGTACGAGAGACCTACCCACCGTAAATACATTGACGTATCATCCAAATACTAATTAAATCGTGTTTTTCTTAATAACGTAATGTAAAGCTAATAAATTTTAGGTGACGCTCGGAATCAGCTGTGAGACACAGCGCGCGGTGCATGAGTATTGGCGCGCGAGTCGCTGATCTCGTGTTTAGAATTAGTACGCTTCACATTGCGGGCTTACGTTTCCAAAATAACATAATATTTAAACAGCAACGTAATAGCATTTTCCGTTTATGTAAAGGTATCCGTTGAGTGACGTTAGGTGCAGTTCTATAGTGTCAACGCATCTAACGTGGTAACTGTGTGTAGTCCGACCCGACTGCGGATAACTTCGTGAACTTGAGTTACTTACATGAGAATAACTGTGTAATCGATATTTGAATATATCGATTGCGCGCATGCAGTCCTTCAGATCGTAAGTCGCCGTTAAATGTAACTAGTTTATTTAATTTTAAACAGCCCTCAAGTAGATTCGTGTTAATAATCTATTTTCTTTTAATCTACGCACGTGCTAATTATAAACAGTGCTTTATTTATACATCCCATATGCTCATCCCACCTTTAACCACCTAAATTAAACTAAGGAGGTAATAATATAAATTTTGTACGAATGAATTTTCTGTAAACAATCGCCATTGGGCTTCTTTACACGTCAAATTGATGATCACGCTTACATTTCGGAGAAGAACTAAGAAATTAGGCAATAAATCTTATTCCGATTTACGTACATCGGATTCAGAAATTCTTAGATCATATGACGCAGTTGTGATGTGTGAAGTGGAATAATTATAATAGAGTTGAGTTATTTCTGGATGAAAGAATTCCCGCTATTGTTTAGTGGTAATAGCTACATACAATGCTATGATTAAAGTTATGTTTATATATCTCAGAAAGGGCAGGCGGTTCGAGTTCGAGTGGTAGAGCCACGCTGTGAACAGTTTTGTCTACAGCATTAATGGGCTACGGCTCAGTTAGGTCGCTACCACTGTCTCGAAAAAAACCGACGTAAAGTAGGGGCTTGCTGTTGCTTTTCGTACGGTTAGTGAGATATCCGGAGGCCCAAATCCCATATTATCCCTTTCTTTTAAGGTCGGTAACGCGCCCATGATTCTTCTGGTATTGTGGGCGTACATGGTTGGTTCATGGTGGTATATTTTATTCATGCTGTAGGCAAAACTGTCTACAGCGTTACTACCACTTATTAAAATACATGTGATCCACTTATTCGGTTGTCGGCCTCTAAATAGAATTATATTTTAAGTTTTTTACAAGTGTTAAGTTAACCCTTATAACAATATCGTGAAGAAACCTTTACCTTGTGGTTTAATTGTATTTCATTATTTTTCATAATAAAGGTTATTTTCGAATGTGGTTACAAAAAACGGCGCAAACGCCGTTCCTTTGTTCGGGTAATGATACAATGATTTTTGTTATACAATAAACAACATTTGGCAGCACAAGTATCTAATTACAATTTATTATGTTTTACAATGTTTCGGCAAATTATTTATTAGAGAAATTATTTAAAGAGGAACATGGGGTATAATTGTGTTTTTGGAAAGTCGTGTTATGTTTGTGTGATACAATACACAATAATGGAATTTGGCTTCCGTGGCGCAGTGGGTAAGTAGCCGGTTGTAAAACGAGAGGCCGCGAGTTCGATGTTACCAAGACAAATGCTTGTGTAATACAGAAATATCTGTTTCGGGTTTGGGACCGAAAGTCCCTCGTAGTTCCTGATACCCACGATACAGGTTAACCTATTGTGCGGTTAGGACTACATGTATGACTGTTGGGTGTATTTTTTTTTTCATAATGCTGGTGGGTCGACGTAGCGACAATAGCGAAAATTTTAATTCGAGTTTCGGAGGTAGCCAGTTTACTGCAGACCGATATTATTCTGGTATTACGAGTATATTTAGATAACACTGTATTATTACGATTGACTAGGAGTCACTTTACCGTGCTTAGTAAAAAAATTGTTTGAGTGCGCAGCGCTTTATTGGTTTTGAGTATGTAGTGTAATAATAATATTAGAAAAGCAGTAACAATAGTCCTTATGTAAATCAATAACAAATACGTTTCCAAATATATTTTTTATAGCATAAGCCGGTCAACGGGCCAAGTTACCTCACTCGTTGTACGAAACACAACTGCTGCTTCAAGTCAGTGTTCTGTGAGATAGTGGTAACAATCCGGTCGAGCCGGCCTACTGGTGCCGTAGACAAAACTGTCTACAGTGTGCCATATTTATTGCTTCTGTGGTTCGAGACATCAAGCAGTATGTAAGAATGTACTCAAAGTAAACAATGAGATGAACTCATTTGCTAAACAAAAACTCAATTGCTCCATAGAAACGTAATGAGGAAGCCCGCATGTCTGAGATTTAGGGCCATGAATTATAATCAAACTGTTGGTTTAACAACGATTTGCAGACATACATCTTGCTTCCAATATATTATAGCAAACATAAATTCGTCTGTATTAATTAGTATACTTCAAAGGAAAATATTTATAGGTACAGATTTATCCGAATCGATTTATGTAAGAAGAAAATATATATTCTTCAATTATTTAAATTGAATTTAATGCGCTTCAAAATATCTAAATGGTACTGGTTCAGTTGTGTATACTCTACAACGGTAAGGATAGCTATCGTTATTCCGGTCTTTATTATTATTAAAAAAAACTCATGATGTATTATCATTTCGATCATTTTAATTGCTAGTTTTGTGCATCCATGAACTATAATTCTGCAAAAATCTGGGTTTGAGCTTTGACTACGTAAGTGCTTGTCCAGTAATAATCCGATTATCACATGTACTGACAAATCTTCTTGTTCTTCTTCCCGCTGCCATTATCTGCCAGTTTCAGTGGGGTCGGCGCAATATGCTTCTTTATTAACATGTGTTACGAAAAGATCTAAGCTTGTAGTTTTTACGACCGGCCGCCTGCCTGACGTCAAGCCCTCTGGGGAGAAATACGTAGACCGAAATAAATATCTATGGATCACACAAACAAAAGAACCCGTGACCTCTCGCTTTACTGCCGGGCCCTCGCCCACTGCGCCACGGAGGCAGTCACACGTATTGACAAATAATAATATTAAATAAGTAAATAACATCATTGGCTCTGATTTCAGAGCCATACATTTGTACACGTAGGCCAGAAACACATCCACTCGCGCTGACCCCACATAAAATGATAGTGTCCCGGTCTAGTTGTCTACTTGTCTACTTGTCTGCAGCATGCTGGCTACCTTGACTTGGAAAGTGGCCGCTTATGTTGAGTTTTGTACGGTGAATGAGATTTTTGGATGCTCGAATTTCCTCCTCCCCTTTATAGTCTCTATTCCTTTCTTTTAAGGTCGTCAACCCGTCATCCTTTCATCCCTAAAGTAATAGTTACTTCTCGTAACTAAATAAATGCTGGCCACGTTTATTTGTCATTATTATACCATCTGATATCTGTTTGCTATATTGCTCACACTTAAGGGATGCAGTAATCATGGACAGATACTTATATTAGTGGATAAGCATCATTATGCTACTCATTAGTAAGAACCAATGGTCTTACTATAGAGGATGGATTGATGATAATAGTATGCTTTCAAAAACTTTAAAATTTGTTTATCTAGAAGCTTCTCTTATAATTTAACAATAGAAAAAGTAAAATTATAAACAAAGAATGAGAAAATACATAAAGAATTTCCTACTTACATTTTATCTAAATCATCCATTCCGTGAATTGAATAGACGCGCAACAAACAACCTTTCATAAGTTCCTACACTTCCGTAATTTAGATGCGATGTTACAAAAATTCAGATTATTTCAATCGCCATTCGCTGATAACCCGAAATCACGAGACGATACCCCCGTATTAACAACACAAAAAGCAATAAACCAGCGTGAAATGGTATGAGAGCATTAATTCGATTATCAAGATCGAGGTGTGAAGCGGCTTTCGATGTTTATCTAGGTATAAAGAGGCGCCATATAAGAAATTATTTTACAGCAGTAAAATAATAAAAACACTCATTAGCAGTCATTAAAGCACCGCCTCTGCGATTTAGGGCTAGATACCGGTGGGTGAGAAGTTTGTTTTGTCTAATAATAGACAGGTCGAGGGTTCTGTGTTGTATATTTATCATTTCACGGTGCTCGTACGCGTGAATATCAACCGTTTGCCATATGAAACATATGTTGGTGTTAAACACCGGCCAATTGCTGTTTAAGCACGTTACGAAATCATGGTGGTCTTTTGTGTGAAAAAATACTTATGATACATAAGTTTACGCTTGTATGCCCAAAGGGTTAGCTAGTAATGAAAATAGTTCGCCCACGGAACACCGGTCATTTCCAACCCATGATTACTATATTGTATATCCACATTAATTACTTTTAGTTGATTTTTATTTAATTTTGTGACATAATTAATATTCTTTTTTTGTACCATATATCTTATTAAACTAAGTCACTATAACGTATTTAAATCATCCACCACCACCATCACCTTTGCTAAATATTTACTTTATAAAACTAGCCATATCGCTAAAAACACCGACATAAATTACATAAATATCTGTAATTTATGTACGGCAGAACAGACTTTCTCCAAATTAGCTAAGAACCAGCTCAATTAAGTCAGCTTTGAAATAATTAAAACGAATTTAAATCGATCCATTTGTTTATGCTACGATGCCATCTACAAACAGACAGAGGGGTGACAGTTATACACCTGTCTTGGTTGGCGCTAAATATTAAGACAAATTACTTGCTAAATAATTGAACATTAATGAACTAATTCAAGTATTCCAATTATAATCACATTGTGTTACTGGCCAGTATTTTCTGTACAGAATTATTACGAACATAATAAACATCAGAACAAAATAATCATCGGTGTCGATCGAGCGATCGTATAACAAGATAAACCTCCCAAATAACGCCAGTATTAACCAAAAAGTACGCATAATGAAGCACTCTTTAATTCAAACTGTTTATCTTTGTGTTATAACAACCGTCGGGTGTTGATGTTGCTTAATAATATGTAATTTACATTTCCCGATTTCCGAAACGTGTTCGACATCGTCTAATTCGTATGAAATTTTCTGGTTCCGTGAATTTTTATTACCATTTAATAATTGGTCGCGATTCCTTTGTTGTGAGATAATGCAATTTTTAAATTACTTGTTTTAGAATTTTATACTTTGATGTTACAATATTTTGCAATTTTTGTTTTAAGTATCGGTTATTGCGCTTCAAATGTGATTAAAATACAAACTTAAGAAATAGATATCTACTTAAAATATGCACCTGCCATAGGGACCAAAATGAAATGAATTGCTCTACGAAAAAGGTTTTTACCTGTAGTAAATGTTTAAATATAAAAATGACAAGTGCCTATTTTAAGTCCGAAGAACGTAATATAAAAAGCAATAGCGTTTACGACTATCATTCGGTAGCTATAGCAGGCTGAAGTAGGTACGTCCGAAAGTGGATCAAAGTTACATAATTAGCCCTCGATCCCATTTGTATCTGTAACACGGGAAAACATTCGCTCGATGTCTGTAACGATTAATAAAACAAATAACAGACGAACACTTACGCTGTTTAAATTGTACAAACACATCATTGGCTACTGGATTACGTAGTTTTTGACAACCAAACGTCTCTAGGTGCTGAATATTTCACCAGCTTGTTAACTTTTGCTTTATTTTGAGGTCAGAGTAAATTTTTCGCTTGCTGTTTTTAATAATATTTTTAATCTATATAATTTTTAATTTCAATGTTTATTATTATAGGAGTGTTAAAAATACAAAATTTTATTACATTGTTCTGAAATAGTACATTGAATTCATGTCCAAAGCGATCTCGTTTAATAGTTACAATAATTTATGATGTACATATTTATTCAGTGGCCACTATCAACAACCTGTCAAATAATATCAACAAAATTAATGTTCATATTAATAGACACATTTTATTACTCTTTGAATATATTTAAAGTCGTATTAGCAATGACCAATGTTTAGTTTGTTACATTCCGTCCCAGAATATCATCTTTTTGACTATATTTAATTAATTAAAGCGCTATATTTTTTGTGCAATACAGTTGTTTAGTGTTATGTGTCCGATTCGAGAAGAGTAGACAAGTTATTTACACTTTCGATTAAATTGTAATTGTATTGGTAATTATTTCAAATCCTAACACGTCTTGTCAAGATTTATTGATTGTGTTGTCAAAACAAAAGCAATACAATAAATAAAGAACAATCAGAAGAATGTGTTGCTCTGTTTTAAATTCGTTAATTTCGTATATTCACATTAATTTGCCTATGTATACAAGCCAATTCCTACACCGTCATATAATAAAATTAATTATTACAGTTATGTCGTAGAGCCCTGAAATATCAGCCAGTATCAAAGTAAAATGACAGATATACTGGTAAAGATGTGCGCGCGAACCACACTCTCGCCGAATTCTAAATTTAAAACTGAATTTACATTCGGCGATCGGGAGCAGGTAATTAATACAATCTTTGTTAGAGGGTAATTTGCCAGAGCTAATGCCGGCGTGTGTAATCTTCAAAGGGGATTTAGAAACACGCGTTCTCATCTATTTTAGTCGTGTTCTGAAACAGAGAAATATTTACAATCTCTCTGGAACACTTCGGCGCATCCGATGGTCGTTACACGCGAACGCATCGATACTGACTCAGTGCGGTTTTGATTGAGTTCCTTCGTGATGGAAATGAGTCATTAATGTCTGCCAATTATTCAGTTTCTTTATACGATCTCACATTTGATGTTGAGCTTTTTGTTCGAGTTTATTAAGTTTCATGTATGCTTAAGGGAAAGCTTGTTAAGTTGCTATACATAATTATTGTTATAACTGACACATCAATAATGATATTATACAATTTATGTTATTATTATATCGTAAACTTCATAATTACATTATATGCAAATTTTAGAAATATAAATGTTACGGCAATCGCAATACAAATGTTCATATATTTTACTTTTAATCACATTCTTATCTATTAAAATGAAAATTAAAATATCCAACTATGTTAGCAGAGCAATTTATTATCTGCTAGCCACGTGTCCGCTTAACTATGATATAATATGTTTCCGGCATGCTAATTCTGTCTGTGTACCTGCTGACCGCATTATCTACCGTTTTTTAAGCTCTTCTAGATATCTTTAATTTATCACCTATTGCACCTGTTATTATAATCTTTATGTAATGAAGCATGTAATAAATATTGGTCTCCAGTACTTTGTAATAGTATTAGTAGTAATATCATAAGCTATCATGTCTATAACATCGAAGGGGTAGCCTGAGGTGCCACTAAGAAAAGTGCTTATTGTACTTAAATTCGAACACATATTTACCCAATCTGAGATTTTAACTTCGAACCTCATTAGTTTTTTTTAGCCTATGTACGCTGTAGCCCAATAAGGCGGGTAGTTGTAGTATTTTGAACAAAATGATATTTGTTTTATTCGTAATAGTTTAAATCTTTAAAAAAAATCTCGTGATAATATGTGGTAACATGTTCCTTTTTCATGGAGTCTCCACCACGATTTTGATGTTTAAAGTAGGAAGAAAGAAATTCAAGTAATCGCCATAACGAATGACGAGGTGTAAGGTAGGGGGAAGTCCCGTAACGCCGGACGGCACCTAACGCCGGACACTCGTACTATTTAAGCAAGTATGAACCTGTTCGATTCAAAGTACAAGTGAAAGGGACGCAGGGGGTACACAACAACAGGATCAAGCGCCGCGGCTCGCCAGGCACGCTCAACGTCACGTTGGTAGCGGCCGTTTGTTGTTTTTGGCGAATAATCACGCCGTCACATAAAAATCAAGGTAAGTAATTCTGACACATTTATACAGTTACATTTTAATGGTATTCAAAAATAATAGTAGTACTTGATTGTTATCCGTAAACTGGTACAATATTATAAGACTTTTTAAACAATTTTGGTAAGTACCACCTAATGTAAACAATTGTCTGTCCCTTAGCACCGGACACTTAGTCATCCCTTAGCACCGGACAGTAAACATATTGATTTTTCTCGTCAGAATTTGCGTTATTTCTTCTAATTATATAATTTTATTTTAGAATATAGAAGAACGAAGAAAATTAAAATGGAAGAGAAGAAAAAGAAAGGATCGTGGGAGCTACAGAGCTTACAAACTGCCATAGATAAGGTTTTATCTAAAGAGCTGAGTGTAAGATAAGCAGCAGTGCGATACCTATTCCTAAAAGCACTGTACATGACAAAATAAAAGCGCTAAATCGAGGAGAAGAAGTAACTATGAAACCAAAGTTGGGTAGGTTCACTTGCACCTTCTCACAAGAGTATGAACAAGTCTTGGTCGACCACGTTAGAGATTTATCTAACAGAAGTATGCCGCTCATGAAAAATGAGTTTCTGAAGTTAGCCTACGATTTAGCTGAAGCAATGAAGATCGATCATCGATTTAATAAAGAAAAAGGCAGTGCTGGTAAGCATTTTTACTATGACTTCATGAAAAGGCATTCTGACATTTCGCTGAGAGAACCGGAATCAACAAGCATGATGCGCGCCATTGCATGTGGCCCAACCAAAATGGTGGATAAACTGAAGTTTGCTTAGAAGACAGTGACGAAGATTGGATACAGTGCTCATGCTCAGTGTGTCGTGGGTGGGTGCATGAAGCCTGTGCTGATGTCCCAGAGTGTGGAGATGGCTATATTTGTGATCGGTGCAGGGTATTCTAAAATGTCCGGTACTAGGTGCCACTTTTCTTAATTACTTTTTTTGTTACCAAAGTTTGATTGATAGTATTAATTATCTTTAGGCAGAGGTTGGTTATTTTTTCATTTAATTTGATTTCTAACTTTGTTATCTAATGTAAGGCATAAATAAATAAACATTCCTTTAAATATTTTTTTATATTATTAATAAAAACCTTAGGTGTCCGCCACTAGGGGACTTCCCCCTAACACTGAAATGCTTTAACGAAAAATTCGAGCAAAACCTTCTATTCGTAAATGATGATTCTAAGATTATTTTATTGATAAACACCATAGGTATTTTTTTTATTGTTTATTATATTTACCATATCTACCATAGATATATATTGTTAATTTTTATTAGCTGTACTAACTTGACCAGATCCTTTATCTGTATTATATAATAGTTTTGCTATTTATTATGATTGCGTTACCTTGATTCTTGTGGTCTTGTTTTTATGAATTTTAACTAAAACAACTATCATCAGGTCTTATGGCCTGCTGTTATTGTTCTGATCGTTTCGACCATATTATCGTCACATAGTTTTAACTTCTAATTTGCCATTTTCTAATGAGAGCAGTAGCTTAGCTATTGCTACTTGATTGTTTTTGTCTACAAAATGATACTTGAATTTAAATTTCATTTTGTTTCTCAATTGCATTTAGAATATGAAATACTTGGGTTTCATAGAGTATCAAAGATCTCATTATTATGCAGTTATTTACATGGATTTACAATAAATTTTGGAACAAGTACAACATTACTCAGCCGACAGTAGTACGAGTCAGCCATTTGTCAATTTTACTACCGGACCGTGGGTAGTGACAAACGTTAAATCATAATCACCCAATCGGCGTCATTTCAACATTAAGAATCTTCCATGCGATATTATATTCTCAATGTTATTTTGTCATTTTGTCTACGACCCACGCGCGAAGTAATTAAAAACGAAAATAAACAGAGCGCTTCGAATCGTAAAAAGTGTATCTATGTCGGTTATAAATGAGTACAGATGAACGTAGAAGCAATAAAACTGATTCAAGTCACAGAAATAAATCTTATGAGTGTTCGAATGTATAGGTGAGAATATTTGGGCTTTTATTGTAATGTTCCTGTTGATATCTGTGCCAAAGCGTCGGTCGTCGACGATCGAGTGATATCTAAACGCCACCTACTATTCAACTAAAGTGTGCAGATAAAGTGCTCGTTTATGATGGAACAATAAAATTTTTGGAATTCGTAATAAATAAAGCAGAAAATGATGAAGAAATAAACAGTACAGTCTGGTGCGTTAGTGCCGCGATTGGAGAGGTTGATTTACTGCCGTATAATGTAGACTCGCGCACATTACGCCGTCGAATATCTAAACTGAAGTGTGGCCGCTCTGTACGCTCCACTATTCGGAACACGATGTACGCTCGCCTTATTAATTTTGGTAAGTCATTGTGGGGGTCGTTTGTATCACTATTTCCAAAGCGTTGCAATAAAAATCGGTCCAGATTCCACATCGAAAATAAGACGTTTTTTGGTCGTGTGCCAAGTTCATTATGAGCGTTCATGAAATTTCACATTTGAATTATTTTACTGTCTGACTTATGGCCGTTACTTAAATATTTGGTAAACAGGAAAAATATAGCTCTGATCGATCAATTTTAATGTGTTGCGCTAAAACTGAGCGTCTAAGTGGATCGCAGCACAATATTACGAAATATTTTAACAATATTTATACACGAAGTGGTCCGCACGGTTAGTGAAGAGTAAACGGGTTTACCTTGCCAATAAGTACTGACAGCTGTCTACTAGAGTACACAAAGCGTTTTAGTAAAATTAAACAAATTCATACTATTTACAGGTTTCCATAAAAGTTTTCGATGTGTTTATCAAACATAAGACAGGTTAATGCAATAAAACATGGTGCTCATAACATTATTATTACAATAAAGCGATGGACATTGCATAATTCCAGTTTGCAATATGCAAGCCAACAATAGAACCGAGAACATTATGAATCATCCACGCCTGATCCATTCGCTGGTCGAAGATTATGGAACTAGAACACTAACACTTGCGGGATGCATTAAAACACACGTGAACCTAATTTACGCTTGCAAATAATCCGCTCGAACACCGCCAACTTTAACAAAGTAATAGTTGATGCATCAAACGATACATTTGTGGCTAATAAGTTCGAGACATTAAAATATCTCGCTATCCGCGCACCTAACAAAACGGAACTGTGAAAATCAATGCACCCGCTAACTGCTAACTAGAGCTGCCTTATTTATAGTGTGCCATATGTCAGATGGTAACCATTCCGTTTTCAAATTCAAACACTCTCCTAATTGGCTTGTATTTTTGTTGAAAGTGTTTCTAATAAGCCGACGAGTTTGGTTATATTTCTCGTATCACGCACATTGTTATAACAATTACAAACACACGGTCGCGTTGTTTACGCGTTCGCAATTAGATCGGCCATTGATGTACAGGTCGGATGGTCGGTGCAGTGGTGTGCGCATGCGTCCGATTGAGAACTAACACGAGGTCTGCATGTATCTGGAACTGATTAGCGGGAGAGTGGTGCTACTTGCTAGCCAAGCCACCGGCTCGATCGCTGCGCCCGCGCCGCCGCGCGTTCGTTAGTTAATACTCACTCGTGAATAGATTCCTATGTGTTGTCGAGCATTAAGTATGCTTTAGATTTTATTATTTAATGATTCATCTTAGGGTTATAGAAATAGTAAGGAATGCTTGAGCTGTACGCGCTGAAAAGCCAGTAATAATAGAATATTGGCGCATCTGCCTCACACTGTATATGTTTTAATGTTATTACTTTCCTGGTGTATGATATTTCGTTCCAGCTTTATTTTAAGAGTGTTTTATGTTTTTAATTGCGATACTCGGATTATTTTCCGCTGTCATCTAAAATTTTTACAGCTGTTTTTATTTCACCCATGTGACCGATGACAGAATTAAAGTTGTTTATGAATATTCTCGGATTGAATTAAAATTATGTGGAATAAATTAGGTTATAAGACATGATTCTATCTTCATAATAACGCAACGTGGGCGAGTTAATGACTGTACGTTTTGTATTTTTGCGTCTTCTAGAAGCGTTTCGTTGATTAAAAAACAAACCGCCATGCACTTGAGAGTATCATAAAATGTATCAACGGAGTTTATCATCTGTAGTACGAAATATTTTCACCGCTTTGTTTATGATTTGTATAGCGTAAATGTTAATTTATTTATCGCTAAAGTAGGAACGATATTTCATAGTAAATCGCTAGTCAGCGTTCATTTACACAATCACGGTGCACTTTATTATACTTGCCTTACAATAGAATGACCGTTTCGTAACACCATCACGAAAGCGCCTAAATCTGAAATTAACGTGTGTATAAGAACCAGCGGTGGTTGAGCTTCTACGCCTTCTTTGATATTTGTTTAGACAAGTATTACTCTTATAAGACGGACAGAATAAGAGATCACTGTAAAGTGGGCGGCACGTCCAGAGTCTAAACCCAGTGCCGTTAATGTCGATCATTAAATATGAATTATAAATATAAAAGAATGCTCAAGAAAAGCAATCACAGGCGTCTATTATTAGATTATATATCTGATTGTTTTGTTGATACCTACTCGCGGTGAGTTGTTCGTGTGTGACTGGGTACAAACAATGGATTAGCATCTGCCCCGGTTTAAGTAAGTGTGTGTGATGGAGTGAAGTTGGACGGAAAAGCCATTTATATCTTTCTCCACAGTACCTAATACCTATCTCTTTTAACTCCACAGTTAGTTAAAAGAGATAGGTATTCCTATAGGTTTACATATGAATAATGTAAAATTATGCCTATCGGGATTGAACGGAATGGTTAAAGTCTCTGAATGAATGTAAGCTATGAACGCTGAACTTAGGCCACACATTATTATGTAAAGGATTTGGGCAGAGGTCTCTAATATAGGTTGGTGGATATTTAGAATTATAAATACTACCGTCCTAACTAATATTGTATATTATTATGCGAAAGTGAGTTTGTTTGTCACGCTTTCATGTCTAAATCCCTGAACCGTCTACCTTCTCTATGATATAAAATATCCTGGAAATCAGCCCAAGGCTGGTATTGGGTTGGAAGGTAATTTAAATTTGTGTTTGGTAATTTAAGTTTGGTATAGAAAAAGAGACGCCACCCACCGCCCGGTTATTATTAACTCCTGGAATAGAGAAAGCCTAAGCTTCAAGGACCTATATAAAGAGGGCCTTTCTAAGGATTCCGGGCTGTCATTTAATTCTCCATATTGCAGGGCTGGTCTTGACCCCTGACTGGATATGAGAAGAAAACTGCCAATCTTTAGCTTAAGGATTGTAAATACACCACCACAACGGCAATACGCATCACCAATACTGCAGTCAAACACATATTCCTGACCTCACAGTAAGATACGAGTCTTGCGTTGTGGTTATCAGGAACTATGAGCAACTTTCGGTCTCACAACACCCAGATCCCGAAGCAAATATTTGTGGATCACACAAATGTTTGTCTTAGTGCGGGGATCGAACCCACGACCTCTCCTCCCAAAGTTAGGATAAAGTCTACTACTTCCAATAAAGTAAATAGTCAAAACGTCATGCAACCAAAATATATACCATGATAACAGTCACCTTTGAACGATCAGCATGAACAAGAAAACGTAATTTGAATGATAATATTTCATAATTACTGAAAAACAACATCTTAAAATATATATTAAGTAATTAATCTTGGTTGAAAAAACAAGGCAATTCATTATAGTGGAAACGCGAGCTTGTTTAAATGTATGCCAATGTCACATTACAAAAATAGGGTGTGACATATAAATATTATTT
This sequence comes from Amorpha juglandis, assembly GCA_949126905.1. Taxonomy (NCBI): domain Eukaryota; kingdom Metazoa; phylum Arthropoda; class Insecta; order Lepidoptera; family Sphingidae; genus Amorpha; species Amorpha juglandis. The sequence goes on from OX421376.1 coordinate 7,292,197, forward strand.
AACACGTATTTTTATCATTTTTAATGACGAAAAAACATTTTCATAGCCCAGTTATACGTATTAAATTCGTTCGAATGAGTTTTATTTTGAAACTAATGCATAAATCCGAGCGTTGGAATGATATGTGAGGTTTGAAGGAAATATGATTCCAGTTGCACGGATAGAAATTAATATACGAATATAACTATACGTAAAACATTTTTTAACACCCTAAACTCCATAAAATTTCTGTTTGAAGCCTCATTAAATCGAAAAAAAAAATTCGTATAACAGAGACATGAATTTTATCTGTAGTAGAATATGTGTCTATTACTAGGTATTACTCGCGCCTTTGCGTGTATGTCTGTTCTAAGATAAAAATAGTTTTCCCATAAAATCTTTTCAATCACCTTTAGGGAAGTGATATAAAAAAGTTCCAGCGATTTGGTCTGGACGTTGATGAATCAGTCAGCCAGTCAGTCAGGGCATGTCATATTATATCATCATCAGCCACAGGACGAACACTGCTGAACATAGGCCTCCCCCAAAGATTTCCAGACCGACCTGTTGGAAGCGGCCTGCATCCAGCGACTTACTGCGACTTACTACCTTTATCAGGTCGTCTGACCTTGTAGGCGGATGTCCAACGCTGTATTTCATATTATATACACATAGATTATTAATATGTCTTTCTTTGTGTCTATCTAGAGTTACCAGCTTATTATCAGCGTAGTCTTACTAATCAAACGCTTCCATTTCGCATACTGTCATGCGTCCGTTGTTAAAACCAAAACTCTCACTTCTTCCTTCTAATACTTCACTTCACCTCCTAATACTTCTAGCCAAATGATTTTTGAGCCACCACGGGATTGTATCGTCCACCGGATTCTATCGGGCATAAGCATTTGCGACCAGCGTACTATATTTTTTTTTTTTTTTTATAGTATAGATCGGCAAACGAGCAAGTGGGTCACCTGATGGTAAGTGATCTCCACCGCCCATGTATGCCTACAATATCAGAAGAATTATGGGCGCGTTGCCGACCTTAAAGGAAAGGGATAATTAGGGATTGGGAAGGGGAGGGGTATTTAGGCCTCCGGATATTTCACTCACCGTACGAAACGCAGCAGCAAGCCGCTACTTTACGTCGGTTTTCTGTGAGACAGTGGTAATGACCCGGTTGAGCCGGCCCAATCATGCTGTAGACAAACTGTCTACAGCGTGGCTCTACCACTCATAGAAGAATTATTCCAATTCCTGAAGTTTATTTACCAGAATAACAATAATTTTGAATTCTAAAGATACAGTACACAATCGGTATTAATGGTTATTAACCCGATAAATTAGTACTAAAATAGTTATTAAGCCAAGATGCACTTTGAAGATGTGTTTAATTAAATTTAGTATTTCCTGTGATTAGCAGTATTCTAATGTCCATAGCGCTATATCTTTCACGCATGACTTGAGAAATTAATATTACAAAAATAAATTCGCTAATAAGTTACTAGGTAATAATTAAAGAACATGTGACGCTCAGCATGTTTAGCAACGCTGTTGTCAGAACGCAACATGACGCGCATCATGCTGTTTATTTAACTCATTCGTTCGTGTGACTGACGCGTCGTACTAAGCAAACTAATTCAGAAGCTCATGGCAAGGTGTAATGAGCCGTACAGTCTATGCCCGTGCTAATGCTAAATAAATGCCCCATATCGTGTTGCTCAACATACTTGACTTGACTTGCGCAACAATTGTTAAATTAAGAGTGGCTTGAACTACGCGTCCGTTACAGTTACTGTAATAAGCCATATGAACGTATAATCCTTATTTCAGTACATTTATGTTAAAATCTGTAGTAGGTGCTGTAAAAAATGTGTGGTGATGTGTAAAAAAAAACATAAACTTTAACTAACCGATGGTGCAATTCACACTTAGTTATCCAATAAAGTCCATTCAGTAAATGCGAATATTATGAAAAAATGTTTAGTTATAAAAAAGCAAGTGAAAAGAATAAAATCGTGAAGTTTCCTCTTTCCATTGTCATAAACATGCTTGAATCCGCTCCTCTAATTAAATAACACTGTTATTACGACCAGTCTTTGTAAAGCGGGCAAAGTATCAGCTTAGAGATTCAAAACCGATGTTCTCAGACATCGGAGCTGCGATGTTTTTTTTTTTTGATTGAATGACGAGACGAGCGAGGCACTCGCCTGATGGTAAGTGCCACACCTCACCATAAAAAGAAGCAACACCGCACAGAACGTTGAATTACAAAGCAGTGCATGGCACTGAACTGCGCTCGTCATCCCGAGACATAAGATGTTAAGTCTCATAATGCCCAATAATTTCACTGGCTTCAATGTCCTTCAAACCGAAACACAACAGTACTTACACACTGTTGCTTGGCGGCAGAAATAGACAAAGCGGTGGTACCAACCCAGACGGCCTTTCGCATACGAGGGACTTACCTTGTAAAATTCACCTTGTAAATTTCAAAAGAAATCAAGAAAACCCTTGAGGTTAAGTAAGTCATTAGCGAAACACCATCGCTTTACACGACCACCATTCTCCGGAACATTATCAGATTTAGTCACACTCTGGGTAATTTTGTTCTGGCCCCTAATGAGCCATGGTAACGCAATGAAGTCCAACACTTACGAATATGAGTGTTCGGTCATTATGCTCATTTATAAAAGTAATTACAATAGAAAGTGGATTCGTTTTTGTGACCAATTTGGTCGCACAATGTCGACGTTTCTCTTTCTACGCAGCTATTATATTTATTGGAATATTAATTTTTATACGCTTCCTACATAATTAGAGCTATTAGCCAGATAAGAATCATAATGTATTGAATGAATTATTGTTTTCAAGGTTACCTGAGGGTGGTAGAGCCACACTGTAGTTAATTTAGCCTATAGCTAAATTCTCAAACGTATTTGGTCTTCTGCTCACTTTGAGAACCGATTATTTTCTAGTGCTCCCTGAAAGCCCTCTGAAATTACTTTATTTTAAACTAGCTGTTGCTGTAGCTCCGCCCGCGTGAATGTTTTTTTCTTGGATAAAAAGTAGCCTATGTTCATCAGTGGTAATTTAGGATTCTAATGGTGAAAGAATTTTTCAAATTGGTCCAGTAGTTTTAGAACCTATTCAATGCAAACAATTAAATCTTTCCTGTTTATAAGGTTATAGTATATAGTATAGGTTATGGTTTAGATATACCTAGTGTGATGTTATATGAGCCATCAATTTTCTTAGTTAAAATTTACATACTTAGACCCTATACCGCCGCCCTAAGCCTCCAGCGCCCACAACGGGGCGCTATCATCTCCTTTGAGAAAGAATGGTCTACAGTATGTAAGGGTTGGCTCGACCAGGTGGTTACCGCTGTCTCACAGAAAACTGACGTAAAATTGCTTGCTGTTGCGTTTCGTATGGTGAGTGAGATATCCGGCGACCCAAATCCCCTGCCTACTTCTTAATTATCTATCCCTGACCTTTAAAGTCTGCAACGTGCCCATTCTTCTAATATTGTAGATTCAGCTATAAAAACTACCTATGAAGCTGCGTCTCCATTAATACATTTGTGACATTTTGCCGCACTGAGGAATGTGACTGAAACAAACACGCGTGACAAACTCAAGTGTGGACAAAGGTTACGATTTAATATCACTAGGCGATCTTACCTGAGACCCCGTAGCATATCGTCATGACATGTCATTCAACGTTTTATTATTTTTAAGTCACATCAAATCGATGAAGTGCATGTTACGACAACCATACACATTAGCGTACCATTACGTGTGACAGACAGCCTTTATGCTGAATATTATGTAAGTGTGGACGCACCTTTATGGGGCCCGAGTTTCATATTGTTTGCATTGAATTCTATATACGAAAGTTCCGATCATTTAAAAAAGAATGAAAATTATATGAATTCAATTAATGGATTTTGATATTGATCTACAATTGATGGCGCATTAATTACATATGACATGCTAAGACTATTTACAGTTGGGAAAAAGCTCTTCTACACGAGGGGATTTAGAATTTTGAAGAATAAAAAGTAGTTAGTATGGTCTATACCACAAATCAGTGAGCTCGCAACGTGGTCCCTTCTCTTTCGGGAATCGAACTCTAGCCATTTCCATGTAATGGCTTTATATCCCACAGGTTTGCCAACTAAGAAATACATTATGAGTGTTATAAGAAATATATTTTTTTATTCATTGCGGCCTATTTTCTAAAAACGTCCGAGTATAAAGTCATTAATCTATCTATCTAAACTATTATAACATTGTAAAGGTGTCACGACTGTATATTAATGCTATATTTTTTAATAACTGATTAATATCAACTATTTAGTGATCTTCGAACCCACTTTCATTTTGGCACACTTGTTTAATATTCACGCGATTATTAAATACTAGCTTTTCTTCGCGGCTCCGCCCGCGTGATATGCTTTTTCCGGGATAAAAATGGCGTATGTTACTTCTAATACCTAGTTGTCTAATAATCTAGTGACAACCTGCTTAAAATATTTCTAGTTGATAGAAAAATGTAATAATAATAATAGTATACCAAACAATCACACACATAATCCTGACCCCACACTAGGTTATCCCATATCATGGGTATCAGGAACTACGAGGGACTTGCAATCCTTCAAAACCCAGACCCGGCACAAATACATATTTGTGAATCACACAAACATTAATCTCGGTGCGGGAATCGAACCCAACACCCAAGTCGTCCACTGCACTACGGAGACTGTCAAATGTAGGTCAATTATCATAAGTTTCCCCTCTACTCGTCCATACAAATCACATAGTATTTATCATTCATTCCTCCCTCAAGACATTCATTAGCAAGGAACAGACGAACTTGTATTGTCTTGCACACGTCCCCGATAACTCTCCAGCAGCGATAATTTATTAATTTCGCCATGCCTTTTGTTTGTTTGGTATGATCAATGTGCTGTTTCTTCCCCTAAACGATGCCAATGATAATGTCACTGTTACTCCGCAAGCTACGACCGAGATTTTCCATAATATACACACAACAATTGAGTATTTTTTCTTTAGTAAGTAATTCGCTAGCATGGATATCTAACTCAGCGGGTCGCAGTGTCGAAAGAGCATGCATTTTTCTTTTCTAAGTTACGTGTGTATGAAATGTTAATTATCGCTTGTTTTGAGAGTAGAGCAAATATCGTGAAGAAAACCTGAGATATTCTCCATAAGAAGGTATGTGAAGTCTGTCAACACGCATTAAGCCAGCAGTGGGACGCGTATAATACTAGGTTAGTATTGATTAATTTGCATAGTTTATAAGATTGGCAAGAAGCTGCCATTATACGCCCGTTATTATATATTTAGATTCCGTAAATTTTAAACTTTAAAGTACAGAAGGTAGTTTCGCCAAAAAAGAACGGCCTAGAATATCTGGCGTTTTCATTCCAATACCTGGTTTACAATTATATGCTTATAAAAAGACCACATACAATACAATTCACTTCAATCATAGCAGCTCCATTTCAAATGAGCAATAAATACTACTACAGTAGCCATGTTTTAGTGTAAAATCTTGAATGACGCGTTGAAATACGCAAAGTTATTTGGAATTTCCAACAATGGACTGATACAAGTTGATACCCACACTAAAATTTCTATAAGGTATTTATAGAAATTCAATAGGATACGAAATAAGGATATTCACTATTTGTCTACAAGACACCGCAATTCTATTAATTCATACATTTTAGAAATAACTTATAGCTTGCTACTTTCTCGTATTATCTCTCGTAGTTAAACAGAGCCCTAATTGTTTCTGGTAATGATAAGACTTTTGTTTTCGTGATTATGTACCCTTTGTTAATCATACTTTCTTAATTAAGGCCGAAGTTGGAGCTAATTCTGTGAGATCTTAACGATAAGAAACAGTGCCAAGTTGTACATTTCTTCGCGCTAATGAGTTTGTAATAACACAATGTTCTATAGAAAATGTATATAGAATACATCTACAGAGTGTATTAAATATTTACAAATTTAAAAAATATTAAGACGTAGTATTTTTAGATAAGTAGAACTTGTAATTTTTTTGATACAAAAAAATTGTTTTGAAGTAATAAATTAACCTTAATACTTTGAAAATCAGTATGAGAATTGTCTGTCATTTATAATAAATAACTTAATCGATCTTTAAACAAAGCTAAGAATCATGTCAATTAAATCAGTTCCCGAAATAAAAAAAAACGGTCCATTCCTTTAGGTGCTACGATACCAATAACAAATATGCAAACACACAGACAATGGGGTCAAATTTAGTACACCCCTTTTTTTTGTCTGATTTTAAAATATGAGACAGTTCTACACTATAACCCTAGTCTAATAAACATAAAATACAGCACACGTTGGTGTGTTTAATGAATTCTTGCATAATACAAACCGCATAAGGAGTTTGCCTTTCACAATGTGCCGTCCGAATCCCGGCTGGCCGTAGGGCTATTCTCCTATCAATCTCAGAGATGATAGGCCGGCTATCGGGAACTCGAGATGCATAATGCTCGCCTCAGATAGCTGTCTTGCGCACGAAGCCTCCAAGCTTCGCAATTTATTGTTTCACGATCTCGGGCTAGCTCATTATTAAAACGGTTTGATACGTACGGAGGTGTTGCTGATGCCCGGGGCTAGCTTGCGCCAATTACTCCGTGGTACCGTACCCGGTTCTTGTTTGACTTTAACAGCACATCGCTTGACTTTTAGTGGCGCTTTGTCTTCACCTATCTTTACTTTCTTACCGCTACGATCCCACATTTCTATCTATACATTGTTTATTAACTGTAACATCGATAAAACAAAATTGTTTTACATTAAATAAACGCGCTGAGGTCAATTCAAATGATCGAGAATCCATTAAAACCATGAAACGACGTCGATTAAACGTTGAACAAAAACAATTTTCTTCAACTTCAACAAACAAAATCGATTGGGCTTAATTGCCGGCTGATCAATAACTAATTGTGTTCACCACACGTACGACTATAAAGAATAATTACTGGCTGCCGGCCAAATAAATCGATCCACATCAAAACGCGAGGTTAATCCATCATTTAGATATTACGCCCCGATTGAAGCTTACCATTTTTAATTTCCAAAATTACACCGCCCGTACAGTCGGAGTAAGGTGCCTAAACACGTATACATAATTACTGTGTCGTAAATTGTTGAACATGAGTGGGTCTGTGGGGGTAGGTGGTAGTCGCGATCGTGGTAGAGGGGTGATCGTGGTAGAGGGGTGATCGGGTGCCGGGCTCGCTCGCACTATCGGCCTGTCGTGTTATTTCTGTAATCACTTTCATTTGGTAAAACGCGACATTAATTAAAATTTAGTTTCAGACCATTAGTCGCCATCGCGTTTCTTCAACTTACATTTTTCCCCGGCTGTAATTACAGAGCGCGGGTGCGAGGCTAAATGGGCATGGTAATGATAAATAACATTGTATTGAACGCGCACGTGAATTTTGTATTCAAATTAGTACGACTAATAGGCTAGAGGTGTGGATTTAAATGCTGCATTGCGCCTTCATTAATTATTAGGTAATTTTTGTGCGGAATAAATTAAATAAGGTAAAGATCGACCGACGTCAATGTCGCATCTCCAGTGATTATATAACGAGAGCCAAAACTGAAAAACTGGTTTAAGTAAGTTTATACTCGTGACTCGTTAGATTTTACCGGTAATAAGGCTGTGTATACACTGTGCGCCGCGTTATTAATTAACAGGTCGACAGCAAACAGAGAACGGCTACCGGACTGCGCTCTGTACACAAAGGTATTTGCTCGGCGAGACTTCGCCGGAGCGGCGTGTAGAATCTCATTACCGTGATTCTCGGAAAATTGGAAGTGAGAAACGGGCTTAAAAAGATAAAATGCTAGTATATCGAAGTGGCGGCGTCTTTCGACGGCTATTATCACAATGATACGGAAGGTTTCATTGTTGACATTGTTGTGTAAACTAAACCAACTCACATATTATTATATACGTTTAGAATAGAATAAATAGCTTCAAATATGTAAACGAAAAATACTGTTGTTATGTAAGAATCGTTTATTGTAGTGTTGCCATTGATCGTATGAAAGCGAATTGGATAGTGAGTGGCCAAACTCTGTGATTCGTTATGAATCAGACGGCGACGGCCTTTTGATTACTAGCACTCAATATAGAGTTAATAGAGAGAATTATCGCACTGATTAATTGCGAAGAATTTATTCAATAGGAATTTATGTGATTGTTAACCCCGAGAATGGCCTTAAATATATTTTTATTAGGCCCAGTTATATAAATCGAATTTATAATTAAACAATAACTTCAAAACTGATGGCAACTCACCACAATATAATACTTATAAATGTCAATCCATTCACAGATAATTTAAACAATTTAAAAGTGTGCAAGGATTGTGGCAGGTAGAAATTTGTTGTCTCTGCTTATCTATTTGGAAAAAAAGCGTGGATTTGTATATATATGAATTTAATAAATTACCCGTTGATACGTGATGGGTATTATATAGAAATCTATACAATAAGGCTGAGGAACTGTGAGATCTTGGGTTCAAAATCCAGATCAAACAACCACAATTTGAGTTTTCGGTACGAAAAGTCAACATGACTTACTGGGATTGGTAAATACCATATTATGGCGGTGCACTCGCGCCGAACCACAGATGCACTAGTTGTATCTATGCCTACCCCTTCGTGGATATAGACGTAAACTTACGTATGTAATGATTATTGAAATTCTTTTGTCAGCATCAAACAGTTTTATGATATTTTTTCGAGACTGGTAAAGCGAATATCATTATTTTTATTATTTAAATAGCATGACAAGACGAGCAAGGCATTCGCTCTGATGGTAGGCGCCACGCCTGCGCATAAACAGAAGCAAAACCACACAGAACTTTGAATGACAAAGCACTGCATGGCACTGAGCTGCGCACGTCACCCTGAGACAAGATATAAAGTCTCATAATGCTCAGTAATTTCACTGGCTTCAATGTCCTTCAAAACGAAACACAACAGTGCTAACACACTGTTGCTTGGTGGCAGAAATAGACAAAGCGGTGGTACCAACCCAGACGGCCTCTCGCATATGAGGGATCTACCACCTTGTAAAATCTTTACATGAACTTGATGTTGTTACATATCTCGAGCTTCTTCCACCCGCACTTATCCCACTGGCAGTGGGGTCGGATATATTATAGAAAGATTTGGCTTGTATATTTTCCCTGGCGGTAACCCTAGGCTTCTTAACAGGTATAATTATTATAAGCCAGTAATGATCTGTGCAAACAATGCAAGAGGTTAATGCTATGTGTTTTGTACACGAAGCATTTGGTCTGTATGCCAAATACTTAATTGATATTTTAAACACCTTTTCTACACATACCAGCATAAAATAAAACAAATATTTGCATATAAATCACTAACTGTACTACCTGATTTACAGTCCTCTAGTAATTGTTTATTAAATTGAATTCCTAATTAATATTCTCATACACTATCGATCGAATGATTTATTATGCATTCAAACATTGGCAGTCCATATTGATCGAACGAAGAAACTCAGCCATATTTATGATGCGTAATATAGATAATAGACTCAAGTGGAATAATGTAAAGTAAAAGGTTATATTAATTAACACACATACCTCGATTCCACAGACACAACGATTTTGAAATTAGTAAAAGACCTTCGTGGCTCACTATATTGACAGCACAAACATTTGTTCAGAGGTAAGGGACCTTTAGTTTGCTTGACACTTGACGTACTGTTAACACACACTTTTATTTTTTTATTCAATTACGCACATATGAAGTATAATTTGAATTGACATTCGGAATATCGTTTTTCGTGTTTCGCGGTAGGGCGGGCGGCGACGAGGCGTGCGCGGACGCCGCTTTCCGATCTCTATTGGAAGCTCTCGCATGTTCCGATAGCCGCATACTATTACTAATATTGTAAGCGAGTTGCATGAAAGGGCAAGATTAGTTTGTTTGTATTTAGAAATCGCGCCGTGAAAAATTGTTTGATCCTCATTACAACTGTGTTTTGTTTCGTGTTACTTAATATACGAGTAGACTAGAGTCAGTATGGTACGCCGAAAATTATTGTGATGATGCCAGAGCTCTATGTTATATAAGTCCCACTGTTGGACACGGGTCTCCTCCACTAATGAAGGATGTTAGTTGTGTAGTCGTTGTTTGGTAGACAGATACTAATAACGTAATAAAAGTAAAAGTAAAGATACAAGTAACTTTAGTTCACCCCGTGACCACGAAGGATGAAAGTCTTCGAAACGTACGGGATGATTTCAATGAGTAAAGGAATGGTTCAGGATGAATTTTTTGGATTTATAAACATAAGTTTAGGAAGAAAATTATTTTTTTGTATCCAAGTGTACACTTAATACAGGATGCACTGACGTGCCTATGTTTTATCTAGACTACAGTAAAACATCAAAACATTTAGTCAGAATGTAAACACTAATTTCCGAAACTAATAAATAGTTTCTAGTTCTGTGATGTTTAGAACATTACTAGTGTAATGTAAATTGTGTTAATAATTAACTGCCTAAACGCACTTTTACTGACAGTTAATTTTCACTTTCTATAATTTAACAAAAGTATTTTAAGACAAAATAGTAATTAAAGGTATCCGTTACAAAGTATTTATTGATAACAAAGTTTAATGAAATTAATGTATTTTTACAACTAACACGAAGAATATTCTCAACTTGACATGTATGTATATTTTTTGTTTATTTTATATGTATCATTACGCATGTCTTCACGCAAAGTGATTCAATATAAGAACTAGAAGAGAATTAGAAGGAGAAAGTTTTTCGTAGACATGGGCGAAAATATAATAAAAAACTGCCATTTACGAGATTGTGTCATAGTACCATATGATTCGCGTTTGAATCCGGTTGTTGTTTAAAAACACTTTTTCTTTCTGTGTGGCGCTATCTTGGCTACATGATAGCGTCCTCCTTCCTATCATGATTTGATGATGGTGGTATGGTATTATGTAAGGCGACCCGCCATCTAACCCTCACAACCCGCAACGGGGACCATTTTCACCAATGCCTCGTCTACTAAACGGCAGAATGTACCACATGCAGATGGTCCACTTACACTCCCACGTACTGTATTATAATGTCAGGTAAAATTTAAATATATGGAAACCTATGCATTTTTGGGGGTACATATTTAATACCGTACACAAACTGTCTACCTGCCAGGTTGCTGACGAATACTCCAAGTATTAAGACATTAAGGTGGAGGTAACCAATAGTTTATGCAACAAGTGTAAAAATATTGCGTCGCGGATCGGCGCGCCGTCGCGTCTCTGCGTAGTGGGTGAAATGCACAAACATTATAATTATTTATGCTAGTATAAAAATATTCTCTGAGTAATTTATAGCCTATTTGATTTAGAAGCAGATGTCTTGCTCAGTGGAATAATTTTGAGATCGATTCCTGGTCTAAGTAAATATGTAAACAAATAAATAAATACACATAGTCACTGCCATTCAAAAAAATGTTAAAACCCGAATCGCGGTGTATTTACTGTTATCCGTTTAGGTGTTTTCCTGTCCTTCATACTCCATAATCAGATCCCGACCAAATTTATATGGGACTAACATCGCAGTAACCCTTACCGTATATCAAAACTACCTCCTATTTGAAGTCGGATAACACTTATTCAACCATAAAACTATTCGCAACCAAAACAAATATATTTTTGTAATAAAACATTACGTACAAAGACTGTTCGTCACAACCACATACACACTGACCTATTCCGCTTAATTGTAACATATGAGTGTATTGCTATTTTTTATCGAGACGTGAAAAGTTATAATGAGACGAGGATCTATTTTGGAAGCACTTAGTATAAGAATACACTGCGGTGCGGCCCGTTTTATTCTGCTCCGACCTTGAGTATTTAATCGAAAGTGTTGACACGTAACAACACGATTTATGTGTTTCATAAAATTTGATTTGAACGACGTAAAATCAAATATTATTATATTATTTAATGGGTAACGTGGGCCTCTTTGTTTTATTGGTGTAGAAATAAACGCACGGTTATTTTCCTTCGAGATTTGACGTGAGAAATAGATACTGTCTTAGTGGGCATATTATTTGAACAGCTTATTTTAATAGGTTCGTATAAATTACTTAACTTCTGAGATTTAGCGTATGTTTAACATGCGAGGTAGAGTTCGCGATAGATAAGATTTAAATTTTTTTACTCATTTCGTTCGAGCCCATTCCCCGCACGAGAAATGGGCGGGTAATTTTCCATAAAATAGTTTCAGGTTTTAAGGAATATGATATATTTATTATAGAGTTCTTATTAACTTAAACGACGTATCTGTTACAATTTTCGCAATACGTTCATTATTTAAAACAACAATAATCTTTCATATTTCAAACATAACTATTCTATAATCTCATTAATTTTGAAAATAGAATCATTTTCATTCAAATACAATTCAAATAAAAATTCTTTTGTGGTCCAGTCATTTTAGTAAGTTTACCTCGGAATCCGAGATACCCAGCTGTTAAGTCTGTAAATACTTGTATATTGACACCCTAAAAGTTGTCTCAAAACCTACATATGGCAGGGTGAGCGCAACTATTAAATTTCAAGGTCAAAGGTCACAAAAATCGGTTTTTTGTGAATTTGGGAATTCCGAGATTCATACCTAATTTAAGCTAAAATGACTGGACCATTGTTCGAAACGAGATAAGTTAAGCCGACAACGTGTGATTGTGAAAGACTGACAAAAATGTGGTAATGTGCCAAATATGTATTATATAATGACATGACTCGAAACCACGTTTAGGTTGGTAGAGATGCGACTTATCACTCATACTGATAAGTGAGTATAAACAGATGCGTCCCAATATGGTCTTAGATTAAAAAAGATCAGTACCGCGGCCTTCCCAAATTTTCAAATCAGTTAATGGTTAGATAAAATTATATAAAAAGTGCACTGAATTCAGAACCTCCTCTATTGTTTTGGACTCGGTTAAAAATTCTCGTAATATAATGAAATGTATAAAGACTACGTATACACGACCTGACTACTTTATATGAAAATTTAAACAAAACCAATTCTGTAGAATAATTACAAGTTTTCTTAATACCTGTATTTGGAGAATATTTTTTTTCCGTCGCTTATAATTCGATAATTACATACAATACATAATATTATCTACTATCTTTCTATTAGCGGTTCCGCCCGCGTTACATGTAATCTCTTTCTCCCTTAGAGCTTAAATTTAGAAAATTCCATTCTTATACGTTTCCTACAATAAAAAATCAAAACTCGACATCTTATTTTGTATCGATAACGGATCGATCTGGGCTATTATGAGTATCAGGACTTTTTTAATTACAGATGAGGACACCGTGTATAAACAATTAGAATAGATTCTAGTTGTACGATACTTAAAAAACTGATTCGAATTAACTAATACGCTAAAAATAAATATATATTTTTTTTAATGAAAGAAGAATTATGTGTAAATGTGACTGACTTATGCGTGGTTGCACAAAAAAAAAACGCATCGATTTGAAAACCACCTCCGTTTTTTTCAGTTAAATACCTATTAAAGTTTGCCTTAAACATCTTGGAATATTCCCAAATCAGTTTTCTTCTATCAATTGATGATTGTATTTTAGTAATCTACAAGGTACCATCGATTCGTTTTCGACTTCATCAGACGGCCTTCAGCTAGAATTAGTCTATTAATTAGGCCATTCGGTAATAAACCTCTTGATCGCTGTAATTAACCTAATTACGACAAGTGTCAACCAGAGGTCAGCTTTAATTACGGCCATTTTTGCCGCGACAAATCTGACATGACTGATTGCCTAGTATAATGTGTAATTAAATATTTCAATTAAATGCATTACATAACCTTAAGGTTAAATTGTCTGGTCGATTTGTCGCTGTGTGTGGTAAGTTTTTGCCAAATTTCTATCTAGGATAATCTTTGTACGAAGTTTACGTTTTGAAACAAAAGATAACTTGATAAGAGGTAACTTGTGTTGTGAGACGCATTTGGTCAGTTATTGGTGAAAAATACATTCTCTGAGAAGTCGCTAAATACCACTCTGCTGTTAACACAAATATTAACAAAATGTCCTTATAAATCTCATAATTCAATTAGACAAGAGCCGATTTCCCGTTCGTCTATCCCAACAAAGCTAATCGCAGGACATAAACAGTAAATTGTGATTTAGTATAGTTCAATTAGAGCTTTAATCGCGACAATAATGTGCGATATAGTGTGTTAACTACTGATGGCCGCGGACTGATTCTGCGTAGAGTTATGTACGGATAGATCTGACCAAGAGATAGCAGTACTAAAGCATCGTTTTCATGTACTCTGAATACGTGAAGACCATAATGTCCTTAATTATTAAATACTAGGATTGCGCTGAACTTGCCTTCAGTTGCAATACATAAAGAAAAATAAGAGAAAAAGATATCAATAGCCCAAATCCCTTACCCTTCCCAGTCCTTTAATCATTCCTATCCTTTAAGATCGGGAACTTGTCCAAGTCTTTTTATGGATAATCTTGATGAAATTACCTACCATCAGGTAGTCCACTTGCTAGTTTGCCGGCATTTGCTAAAGAAAAGATGACTAAAATATGAGAAGGATAGGATATTCTATTCTTTCAGTATTCAAGAGGAGACTTTCAACCGCATTTCTGCCTATAATCTTACTTAGGATATTGGAACGCTTATTATTTCAGTCATGGTGGGTCATATAAGTCAGTACAGGGGCACGGGCGACGACTACAAAGCGAATCGCATATGTTCTATCAACATTAACTAGTTAATACGTAATATTCACTAGTACACGTGCTAGGTTGAGGATCCAAAAGTTAATCATTATTTTCGCCAACATACATACAAATCGTTCGATACAGTTCGATCTAATTGATTTAAAACTCTGCAGAGCTTTCGAAATGCGGGCGTCGGGCACCTAATTGTTGTGAATTAATTGTTACATCCATTTAAAAACCACAAGCGTGAGCCATTGTGTTCCCTTCACAATTGTCGCCTTAATTCCTCCACACAGATTGGAGCTGTAATTTCTCTCATTGAACCAACCAATGTATTTAATTGGCCATTCTGATTATATGGGTTGACGTTCTGCTTTTTGTTGTTTGTAACTCTTTGTATGGTTATGAACTTCGGGATTAAAAACGTACAATCAGGAGTTCTTGTTCATGTTGTTCATTAAGAGAATAATATTTTATAACTCTATGCGTCAAAAATAAGTTTCAGTGTAACTGATCGATTTATGTGTAAGTAGCCATAAAGCAATTTGTATATTTATTTATTTGTGGTCAACATATTTCATATTGGGCTTTCAGAAATTACTCGTCACGCAAAACGCAACCTGTCTCTTTACAGCAGTTTCTGATGGCAGAGATACTTCGGTCGAGCCTGCCTATTCATAGTGTAGACAACACTGTTTAGCATTTTATGCGGATCAGCCATTTACATTTTGCTTCTGGGAAGGTACTTGATATTTTTGTCCCCAACTGGATAGCGACTATGGTGAGAAAGCCCCTACAGTTTAGGAGTCGCGTTCCGGAATCAGCCAGTGTACATTCAGTAACTGCAGATCGGCATAAGTTTGCCGACTGTCGAGGGACCCGATGTTTCGTATACGTTCTAGTATATATATTGCATATAACCTGTAGCCCTAAACTTCTTGTAGTAAAGTATAAGTTAAAGACTCTTCATTCATAATATAGAATCTAAAATAATTCCTTGAATTCCGTAGTGACACAAGATTAGTGATTTTTAAGCCAACACTTTAAAATAAATATAGTTTAAAAGAAAGAGTTTATTCTTGAACACAAAGGAAACAGATTAATTCTTTCGTAAATAATTCATGGGATAAATGACGTCAGAAGAAGAATTCCACACATTTTTTTTTAATCTTTTTAATATTGTTTCTGGTTGTTAAGGCACTTACCTATTTACCAGATAATATTTGTGGTATAACATAATGACGCTTATTTTTTTTTTTTATAAAGTTCTACTTAGCGTAGCTGTACAGTAGCAAGAATAATGCCGGCCTGTAACAACTGAATGTAGAAACACCAATAAATGCATGGTTTTAATTTAACTTTCAAGGGAGATAACAATACAAACTTTTGCATACAAAACTATCGAAAAAGGAAATAAAGTATTATTTTTAGTAAAAATAATAATATATTCTTAAATTTTAAGTCAGTTTATTAGCTAAAAAATCATTCTTAAAGCTTTATTGCGACACACATACAGACTAGTTTTAAACAAAGTCCACATTAATCCCTTTCATCTGAAATGATTTCCGCGTCACAATTCGCGGACACCTCATTAAAAGTAAGTATTCCGCTATTAATCCAATTTTAAAATTAGTAAAAAAAGACGAATAAATGAGATGTAATCAACATCAAACGAATATAGTTTTCTTTCGAACTATTAACTTGTATTATGGCGAATAACTCATAAATAAGATTTAGAGACATCTTACGTCCTCAATTTGTGTCGCATTTAGCAATCGTTACATATTTTTCAAGCCTCGTTTATCATTAAAATGTATGCGCTGACCTCGTAACGTACCTAAATACTATTTCTTTTACGAACGCTGTAAATCCGATATGAATTATATTAATAAGTGTATCATCGGTAGTTTCACATAAGACCAGTCTCTCACATTATCAGTATTGAGTAACTTTGCAGAAATATTAAGGCTCAGTACAAACTACGCTACATAACATTAATTTTTTCTTATAGAGTAATAATAATTAATATTGTTGACTATGATTGGAGACCCAAAGATTGTATAAACGTAATAAGATATCGTTGTAAATGTAGTTAGTCGGTTCATCGTTGCGAACCAACTACCCCGGATTAAAAGATCTTTGGTTTGTCAGATCAGATGGTTATTTATTTAGTCCCGTAATACATACTATTTTTATGGACGTGTATATACTAAGTATATACACGTCAATGTATATACAAGTATTTATATTGGTTTGCTATACAGTATAAATTTGATTCATTGATTGAATGATAACTTTTTATTGTACACTGCCAGCAAGAATTACAATATAATAAAAAAAAACATATGTGTAGCAATCGGCGGGCTTATCGCTAAAAGCGATCTCTTCCAGACAACCTTGGGATGAAAAACTGTCAAGAAAGAGGTATCTGAAAGGGGTGTATCAATAGTACAGAATCATGTTATTATTATTAGCAAAGAAAATAAAATATTTAAATTTTGAGTAAAAATAAAAAACAGAAAAAGTGTATATCGCGAGAATCGTCAACATTTCTTTTCCCCAGCCCTGCATGCAAGACTTTTTCATGGACCATGACCAAGGCTTGTCACATATAGAACGCTTGCTTACGATATAGTATATAATGGGAATTCTATACCATAATATAGATCTTATGACCCCATATGATATAATATTATAGAATAGTATCGCTTAGTCTGAACTAGGCTTTAATTTCATAATAATTTTAATATTTTATGATCTATTTTATCTATCTCTAAAGATGAAAGTGATTTTTGATTTAAATGTGTAGTACGCAAAATTGATGACACACTTAAAATCTAAAAAATAATATTAACTAATTTATTTTTATTACTGTTAAATATTATGCAGTTTCTTTTTTACAGCATAGACCGGTACACGAGCAAATGGGTCACCTAATAATAATTGATCTCCACCACCCAAGAACGCACACAATATCAGAAGCATCATGGACGTATTGCCGACCTTTAAGGAAATGGACAATTAAAGAATTGGAAAAGGGGGGAGGGGATTTGGGATATCTCCGGATATCTATCTCACCATAAGAAACGCAGTATCAAGCCGCTAATTTACATCGGTTTACTGTGAGACAGTGGTAACAGTACTAACAATCGGGCGAGCTGACCCATTCATGCTGTATACAAAACTTTATACAATGTAGCTCTACCACTCATAAAAGTTTGTGTTCTTAACTTAAAAAAATAATTAATATAAAATATGATGTCTGAACAGATTAACTGTAAATACATACTGCAAATGCTGCTTCTTTTCGGGCAGAAATTGAAATTATATCCTACTTCACATATACTTTGTATCTCCGAAGGCGTAGGCAGAGGTGTAACTAACATACCCAGGTTTCACCGACCTTATTTTTGTCCCATGATGACCCTACATATAAACCTGTACATTTGGATGAAACTTTACTAATTTCGTGGTATTAGATAAATATGTATCACGTAAAAGCCATCAGGATGGTACTAAGACCAAATGCTTAAACAAGCGATCGATCATATAAAATGAATGCAAGTATCCAAACAGGAATTGAATGCGGGGCCTTGTATTTACGTTGCTAACATTAGCCGGTAATACCGATCCGCCATTACGCATCAGTAATTCGAACAAACAGAATTACAACATTTAGATTGTAATGTTCATAATAATAACATAAATAGAAATAAGGAACTATTGAAATAAAACTAATTTAAACAGATTTTAACCGCGGTTATTTATTTCAATTTTGGTCCCGACGTTTCGAAAGCTTTTCAGCTTCCGTGGTTTTTTCTAGATATAGAAAATGAATGATATGAAAATGTTCTAATTCTGATTGCTAGTGGAAGGGTACATTATATTTTTGTACCCGACAGGATAGTGACCACAGTACACATGGTAAAAACCCCGCTATAACGGCTCGTTAAGGTGAGTCACGTTCCGGTATCAGCCAGACTATATCCAGTAACGGCATAATTCTGTCGACCGTCGAGTGACCCAACGTATTCTTGATGGTTGACATCCCCATTTCTTTCCTTAAGTTCGGCACACACCCAACCTAGTTTCTTCTTGTATTGGGAGTGTTCACGGGAGGTGAAGATCTCTCATCATAAGGTGACTTACTTGCCCGTTTGTTGGGCCCTGGTATAAATAAAATATATCAAAATTAGATAGGACAAGATTTGAATTCAATTTTTAATTATTATACTAAATTGCATTTGGATTTTATTCCTGTAGCTTGGAATTGATTTCGATCTATCAACACCACACATTTTCACTGCATACCTAGTTTAATTGCGGTCTGAGAATACCGAATCTTAATTTTATAGCTCGTTGCATAGGAATTAAAAACAAAAATGTTATACACTTAAGAGTGGTTTAATGATCCAAATCCTCGTTAAATCACGCTAATTGCTTAAATATTCTATTTAAAAACTATTTAATTAGCGTTTCTGAACGCCATCAATCAAAGAGGATTTTGAATTTCAAAGATGCGTTTGCGTCACGTCTCTTCACGAGAAGTGTGAATACGCGAAATAAAAGCAATTCTTTCTAATTAACTCCCGTCTGAGATTGAGTCGGTTCGAAAATAGAACGTACGAACGAACGCTCGGCTGATTTACGCACGGCGACTGTTTCTGAACGCATCCGAATAATTAACGTTCAGTATTTATTTGATTGTTTTGATTCGAAAGGATTGATGAAAGTTGTCGCGCTCGTGGAATGCTACTATGTGGATTTGAGATTCGATTCAAGTTCTAAATTCAAATTAATTGGAAATCTTGACATGTTTCTTGTAATATTGCTTGAAAACCTTGAGTGCAAAATTACTGGGTATTTGTCTTTGTTCTAGGCATTGCATTAATTTCCTTGTCTTGGGTTATTGTCGGAACACATGTTAGCTGTTATTTTAATTGGATTTAAAAAACCTTTTGACTAATGTGACTGTGCAAAAAGATGTTTGAAAATAGTTTAGTTATAATTTCTTATCGCTTCATAGTATCAGCGTACTTGGGAGGAGAAATCGGTGAGGTACAATCTCAAGTGAGGCAAACATAAGCTGTGTTTGAGTTTTCAATTCAAAAAATCACACATTGCCTGCGATGATTGATTTCGTGCTGGATTTGGTAATAGGCTCGTCTTCTATCACAGAACGAAAGAAAATAATCTTTGCTACCGATATTTACTACTTGCACCACTACCTACGCCTTCAGGGCCACAGGCTCGGACTTAAGTCATATAACAGTTTCATCGTAGTAAATATCATTGCTAAGTATTTATAAAACTAGAAGTACATAGTAACTTTAAAATATCCGTCGCATACAATGGGTACAAGAAATAGAAAGCAAAACAAAAAAACGCACCGAATTAAGAACCTCCTCCATTTTTGAAGACAAATGACAGTTCGTCATAAATACAATACGAATATCAAAATTTAATTAGAAATTCCAACATTTACCATAAATAGAAGACTTCACCTACGCCACCACAGACATGGCAATAATAAAACAGCCCACGATCAATCTCAAACGAAATAGAGCAAATCTTAACCTTTGCAACATACACGAACCAAATGATCAGCAACTTAATCATAAAGTTCAGTCTATTAGTGTTAAAACCATTGTTAGTGAGTTAGTCTTGCATCCACTGAAGGGAATAAGAGCAAGAGCCAAGCGTGACTAATGAAAGATCGCCGTTTGATTAAACATACACTGTCATCGCATCTCCGGCAGCGGCGCACCATCCGACTGCCAACCTCATTAATTGCCCGTTTCATCGTTGTAATGCTTCATTAATATTTGAAATTATATTGAGCACCGATGATAATGCAACGCGAGAAATATCGCGTCGAGTGGCGAGAATTTATAGCATTTAGAACGACGTTAGATTTATAAGACACCGAAATTGATGGACATTCTTTGGGTGCCTTTGAATGATTCAATTGACGGCCTCAATTGCATTGCTGTGACAAAGTAGTTTATATTAGGTACATATTTAATTAGATTTTGAAGTTGAAAGTCCTGGCGATAATATTTTTTTTGCAAAAGATGAGTGATGAGTGAATTAAGGGACCCAATTACCTTAATAGTGAGTGATCTCCATCACCCATAAGTAGCTATAATACTAGAAGAATCACGAAAGTATTTCCCATTTGGTCTCCAGAAATATCATCGTACAAAATGCAACTACAAGCGGTTTTCTGTGAGACAATGGTCGAGCACAATGGTCTGGCACATAATCTAGACTTGTCTACAGCATTGCCCTACCACTTACAAACTTGCCGTAGTATTCTTTATTTACCATTTACTTTACTTTGAACGATCGATGACAGTAAAACTTGTCTCAAAGAGTCTAGTCTCGTCAAGATGAGTAATGTGGACAGATATTAATTCTGGCAACCTCGAAAGATGCATGCAATATAGACATGCGGTTTTGCTACTTTTTGGGTAGACCGTAATAATTTACTGTCAGATCAGCAATCGGCATCAACATTCAGCTGAATAAAGATTAATAAAGAAGTCAGTTAAAAAATTACACACGCCTGTTCTACAAATGCTAAAAACCATGTAACATTTCGAATTAGACACACCTTGACTTTGTATACTATTCCAATTATTTATATACATCACACCTCTGGTCGTTAGGTGAAATTCCAACAAAAAGGTTGTCCAATAAAATTTGCATCATAATAACATATACAAGTATACATATCGGTTCATTGGAACATAAATTTCTATA
This sequence comes from Amorpha juglandis, assembly GCA_949126905.1. Classification (NCBI taxonomy): domain Eukaryota; kingdom Metazoa; phylum Arthropoda; class Insecta; order Lepidoptera; family Sphingidae; genus Amorpha; species Amorpha juglandis. The sequence continues at coordinate 7,313,815 of OX421376.1, forward strand.
GATATAATGTCTAGCACTTTTAGACGTAATTTAAATATTAAATTTCTCATAAATTACTTCTTAGTCAGTTTAGTCACATATATTAAAGGTAGTTTAGAAGATTCATTAGCTTATGGTTGAATATCATCATCTACTACACATATTCTGAGGATTATTACTAATTTATTGTATTGATTTAAGAGTTCTACAATAAAAATATAATCTTGTTCTAAGTGGTCCGCATTATGAATGGTATAGTAGTCATTAGGATCTCAGACTGGCTTTACTTGTGTGTCAAATTAATAACAACGTAATCAGAAAACAAAGAAAGAGGTGGATTCACAATGTAGACATAGTGAATGGGCTGGTTTGACTGGATTGTTACCACTGTTTCACTGAAAACCGACGTGAAGTAGCTGCTTGCTTGTTTTGTGTAGTGTCTGAGATATAAGGAGGCGTAAATCCCTCCTCCCCTTCCCGATCTCTTTATTATTAGTTTCTTTCAACGTCGGCAATGCGTCCATGATTCTTATGGTATTATAGGCGTTCATGGGCTGTTGAAATAATTTAATATCGGGTGACCTACATGCTCGCTTGTAGGCCTATTATAAAACAATATACATACTATATGACCGCACAGTAATGACATTAAACAACCTAATTACAAAATGGTATATTACCTATCACAGTTCCGAGTTTTTATTTGATTATATAAGTACTAATCGAATCCGCTTTTATGACTGTCTATATTCCTTTGATGTAGAAGTACACTATTATTCGTAATGTTGTAATCATTCCCGCAGATGTTTCACCTCCAGCTATAACAGACATCACTTAACACAAAATATCGAATATGATATATTTGTAAATCGTCCGATTCTTTAAACAATGTTAATTTGATTTAATGTAACACGTAACAAACGCATCATCGTTCACACTCTAATATTTTCGAGGAATTCTAATTTAATGTAAACAGTGTAACTATCTACTTTAATGCTTTTATGTAAATGAATAATATGTTTTGATTCTGCATTGTTCCATTAGCTTTTAGTACTGAAATCTGTTTTAACGTGGTACTCATCATCAGCCCACGCGATTTACATTCGCTTGTCGACAAACTAAGCCATCCTTCTTTTGTAATGTTTCGAAATACTAATTTTTAAGAAAACCAATGTTTTGTATCGGCGGAGTGAAGGATTGCATATTGTTATTTAAGTTTAAATTGCTGTAATGTTACTTAGACTAGATCTCTTGCATTTGTTTAGTAATGCTCCATACTTAGACATAGTTAATTTTTGTTCACTTCTTTGGCTTTAAGAACTTCATGATCTTAAAACACAACATTTATATATGTAATATATGATACAATGCTACTATTTTAGATTAACTGTAGTCTTTTCTTTTATGATATTTGTTTTTTTTTATATCCTGGCTCGGCAAAGTGACTACGCTACCTGATGGTAAGTGAAGCGCAATCCAAGAATAGCGTTGACCAACGATAAACAATGTGTCCATCGTAGGTCGGCAAGATCATGCCGGCCTGCCAAAGGGCCAAGGGGGAGGGGAAGGAAAAAGAGATGGGAAAAGAGTTAGGATCAGAGGGAAGCCCCCTGGGGAGAACCGGTTATATACTGGCTGACCCTGGAACGCGACCCACACAAGGTGGGCCACTATGGCAGGTTTTAGCACCCGTGTACGGTGGTCGCTATCCGATCGGATACAAGTATCCTCCCACCAGCAAATTGTAAATATAATAATAAATAATAATAAGTAAATAATAAATACATCCATCAGTCACACATATTGTCATAACCCCACGCTAGGATAAATCTGTATCGCAGATTGGGGCTCCACAACACCCAGACCCGAAACAAAAATTTGTGGATCACACAAACATTTGTCTCGATTTGAGAATTGAACCCATGACTTCTTGTTTCGCAGCCGGTAAGTTGAGTTGTCTGTGACTGCGCCAAAGAGGCTGTCAATTGTTAAAATAACCTCATAAAATATAGATGTTGTTCCGTTGATTACATTTATTTATAACAGATAATATTTCCAGGTTAAGTCACCTCATTAATGCTGTAGACAAAACTATCTACAGCGCGGCTCCATTACATCGAATGTTCATATTGACTCTCAAACGCATGAATAATGATAAAACAATAATTAAAACAACAAGATACCACTCACCTTCACACTTAGATTCTATTCCGTGTCGTGGGTGATTTGGAACAATAAACAATGCATCACACATATCTAGATCCAAAACAAACACTTGTCTTTTAAACAAATATTTGCTCCAACCGGGAACCAAGATCTAGGGGCAGCGTAACTATCTCTGACCTATATGAGTCATTATAAAAGTATGCACGGATTCATGAAATGAGTGTTTGAATTATTTTTACATTAAATATTTACTTTAAATATAAGTACGCGTCTAACTAAAATAAATTATTATTTTTATATTAAATACTGGCTGTCCCTCGCGGTTTCACCGCAGGTATGTTACTGCTCTGTTCCCGTAGGTCATAGCGTGATATACTTAAAAACCTTCCGGAATAAATTCTGTCAGTTACAGTTAAAACATTCGTCTCTGGGCGAAAATCGAACCCGCGGCCTCTCACTTCACAGCCGGCTACTCGCCTTCTGCGCCATGAGGCTGTCAAGTTGTCTAAGAGCTGTCAATAGTTTCTTCACCAATGAGGCAATTATTTCCAAATCAAACGTATTACGGTAGCGTAGATATTATTCAAGGAAGTGCAAAGTTTAATCGTAATTATATGTTTAATATATGTTAATAAAACGCTGTAGTGTATAAATTGAACGTATTGACTTTAAACAGCTTCCGTGGTGCTGTGGGCGAGTTGCCGATTGCGAAGCGAGAGGCCGTGGGTTCGATACCCGTACCAGTGTTGTTTGTGTGATTCACAAATATTTTCTCCGGGCCTGGGTGTTGTAGAACCGCAAGTCCCTCGTAGTTCCTGTTACCCACAATACAAGTTAACCTATTGTGGGGTCAGGACTATGAGTGTGACTAGATTGTTGGTCTCGTAATGGACAATACTTTCACTGGCTTCAATGTCCTTCAAACAGAAACACAGCAGAGCTTACACACTCTTGATCGGCGACAGAAATAGACATACCGGTGGTACCAACACAGACGGGCTCTTGCATACGAGGTCTACTACCTACCATTTTATAAAATATATGATCTTACATATTCATCAGTCATATTAACATTTGTCCCGGTGCGGGAATGGAACCCGCGGCCAATTATTTAACACCAGCACATTACGCCACGGAGACTGTCAAAATGAATATACTAATATGAAATACATAATGGTCTAGGCTTAAGTGTAGAGATAGTGATCTCTTCAAATGTTATTATCACTTATGTGCACATAACAGCCCATAAACGTCGAATATTCCAAATATTGTATCGATTTCAAATCAAAATAGTGTTATACTCGGGTTTCAATGACACGTCACTTCATTTAAAGTGAAATATAGTATTTCAATGCGATTCGAATATTTTCCCGTATCTTGTGAGCCTTAAAGGTCTGTTCTCAACTGCGCGACCGAAAAAAGAGACCGTTACATACGACGACAGTGAAACGTCCGCGTTTTATGCAATTGTAGGAGTAGGTAATGTAGTAGTCGGCAGCGGCTTGGCCGTGCGCCTGGCATTGCCGATGTCCATGAGCGGCGGTAACCAAAGTAGCGGCGACAGAAAACCGACGTAAAGTAGCGGCTTGCTGCTGCGTTTCGTACGGTGAGTGAGACATCCGGACGCCCAAACACCTTCCCTTTCCCAATCCCTAATTATCCCTTTCCTTTAGGGTCAGCAACACGCCCATGATTATTCTTGTAATGTGCCTGTACATGGGCGGTGGAAATTACTTACTATCAGGTGACCCAGTTAGTTGTTTTCCAACCTTTTTTTTTTTATATATAGCATAGGTCGGCAAACGAGCAAGTGGGTCACCTGATGGTAAGTGATCTCCACCGCCCATGTACGCCCACAACCACAAGAATCATGGGCGCGTTGCCGACCTTAAAGGAAAGGGATAATTAGGGATTGGCAAGGGGAGAGGAATTTGGGCTTCTGGATATCTCACTCACCGTACGTAACGCAGCAGCAAGCCGCTACTTTACGTCGGTTTTCTGTGAGACAGTGGTAACGACCCGGTCCAGCCAGCCCATTCATGCTGTAGACAAAACTGTCTACAGCGAGGCTCTACCACTCTTGAAACTACACTATGAAAAAAAATAAAAAATATTATGTAACATTTTCACTAAGATCGCTTTAAGATTTTCACTATGGAAGGGTGTTTTCTATACGATTTAATCACAAAGCGGACTTGTCGCTCTCGCCTTACTCGCGACACGTGTTGCTGTATCCCTGTCTCGGTCGCGGACCTCAAAACAAGCCTTAACAGCTCACACGTCGTAGTTCTGTTACATATCGAATTACTAAACGCATACTAATAGCGTTATACGCTGGAAAGTGTTACATTATACGCTTTTTTTGTCGTGTGTGGCTGCTATAAAAATATCTATTTGCATAAATTCAACATCTAATTTGGGATCGTATGTAACGTATTAATCAAATAGCTTAAGACTTGGATTTTTTGGATTTTAATTTTCAGTTAGTTAATTCAACAAATAAGCAGCGATAGCTCAGCGGGGAGTGGTATGGACTGTCGAGACGAAAGTCGCAGGTTCGAAACCAGCCCCAAGAGCATACACCATTTCTAAGTTACGTGTATATTAATTGGTAATTATCGATTGCTTTAACGGTGAAGGAAACCTGCATACCTGAGAACTCGATAAGATTTTTCGAAGGTATGTGAAGTCTGCCAACCCGTATTAGGCCAGCGTGGTGGACTAAGGCCTAATCCCTCTCACTCAATAGAGGAGCCCCGTGCCCAGCAGTGGGACGTATATAATACAGGGCTAGTAAAAAAAAAATAGTTTATGTTGTTGATTTTAAAATATTATAATTTAAAATATTATTTTATTCGCAGCAATAGCTCAGCGGAGACTGGTACGGCCTGCCGATATGAAAATCGCATGTTCCAATCGTAATAGCATTATGCGACATAACATCTTAAGTCTGAGGATGATGATTGTAGTCTCAAGCCGTTCCTTGCAAATAAAAGTTTAACATACATACGTATTTGCATACATGTATACATATTACATACATGAATGCATACATACATACATACTCACGCCTGTAATCCCCGAAGGGGTAGGCAGAGGTGTAACCAGTACGCCCACATTTAGTCGAGCTAAAAGTTTGGGATGGTGTAAATGTTAATGGGCATGGTAGATGCTTATTATCAGAAAAGAGACCTGTCTATAAGATTCTATATAATATTTTTGTAAATGATTAATACGTTTCGTTAAGTGAAGTCATTTATTAAAGATGTTGCTCACAGCTTAATCTTTGTCCTTTAAAGATAGTTCCTAAATATAATAAATTAGTGGTATTTCTGCTTTTTGAACCAATAAATGTTAAAATAATAATGCAATCTATTGACTAATTCCGCATCTAGCGCAACACAAATTAATCAAGCAATAAACTACTGTATTTTTCTATTTTTATAACAGCGGCAGACGATATAGTGGTTGTGGCGTAATGGTTAATGATCTTCACCATCTTTGAACATTTAAATAACAGAAGATGTGTGTTCGAATAAATTTTTAATTTTTTCGAAATTCGAATAATTCATCTATAATGAAAGGAAAGAGGATTTGGTTTGGGCAACAGCAAACTGCCTCATGTCGGCTTTCTGCCCATTCATGCTGTAGACAAAACTATCTACAGCGTGGCTCTATCTCTTAATAAGTAAATATTAGACATCGATTGTTAATAATCCCCTCACTGGTGTAGATAGTGACAGCGTACTTAGCCTGAGAAACTGAAATTGTCCTGGGTTCACATACCAGGTCGGGCAATGATAACACAGGTCTGCGATGAAAAAGTTTTTTAAATAAATTCATCACCAACATGTAGATGTTGGTCTATATATAGCAAACATAAACTTTGTTTTAACGTATCACGTCACATATTTTTTTTTTGACCAATGTAATATAATATAATTCTAAAAACCGCGCTAAAATGGTGTGTCCTGATGTTTCGTCTGTAACAAAGCCAGTTCCACATGGGCCCAAATTACCCATACCAGTTCCTACTAACACTAACAGCTTCGTAACGCCTTTATCACAAAATTCAAAACACAGTGATCATCTGTAAGCAGTGATGATATTTTTCATCCTATAAATGACCCTCGGCCTTTAAAACAGTAAGGACTGAATGATTTGGTATGGGATCTTCGATTACCTAAGGACGCTGCAAAACTTCTCGGTTCTCGACTAAAAGTAAACAATTTATTAGATGCTGCAACTACATTTTACTGGTATCGAAGCAGAAGACAAGAATTTGTGGAGTATTTTAAGAAAGAGGATAATTTAGTATTTTGGCTGTTATATTGGCGGTTTAATACAAAAAATCAATATCGAATGCAATACACAAGAATGGCGACTCGTTATTGTGATTCTCCAAAAAGATGCTTAAAGGCTGTCTTTCAACAGTTCCAAAAGGCATTACCGCAAGATGGAAATAATTTCAAGTATATTTGTTCATGTTTCCCTAGCTTATCTGATGCGAAGTTGAAATAGGGACCTGACATGACGAAAACCAACAAAACGCAGCTTTTATCAAAAAGAAAACGTTATTATTAATTGTTTTCTTTATGTATACCTTAATGTTGTATTTTATTATTTATAAACTCAATAAAACTTTACAAAATAATCTCAAATGATCCTCATTCATATTATTACATTTTTGTTTTGTTCTTTTTCGTATTCAAATACTATATCATCTAAATCTGATAAATGTGACGTGGTATATATCATATGAATACCGTTTTCTATTACTTTTAAGCTAAATAAAACAAATATTAACCATTCAACAAAAAAACTTTTCAAAAAAAAAAATTCGCAGACCTGTGTAATTTGTTTTTGAGTTTTTTTAGATTCGAATTGGGAATGGGACCAAAATATTCCCGGAAGCCGTGGGTGATGAAATTAATTGCACATCTGCCAACCTCTTTGAGAATATTGGTGAGTAGGTATATGGGTATTTGTTATGTGAGTAATGAAGATCTGTACTTTTTTAAATCTTGAAATGCCATTAAGCATAATGTTTAATGGCGAAACTTGGTTCCTCTTGCCCTATATAATACAAAATCCACCTTCAAAACATAATGGGAAACCGGACCCTGGCATTAAGCCGGTATAACACCAGGCACAAAAAAAGAAAGTAAGATTTAGTTAGAGCTGAATGAAAAGTGTTAAACTTTCTTTTCTGGTCTGAGTTGAAATTAAATCAGTTAGGCGCTTCATACCGAACTTTAGTGGAAAAACCACATTTTTCAATGGATTTGTAACAAGACGATAAATAAACGAAAAAGGCTGATACCAAACGTTTCGGAATGACAATTTGAACAATCATCAATAATTATCGTATTTAGAAAGCACTCAAGTGTTATGTATGGGAGAAAAATTCATTGAGTTTTAACGCTCTTACCGGTTTTAATGTAAAAACTGATACAAGTAACAGAAATTCCGGTAAACAAAAGGGTGTTAGAGGTGTCGTACTAATTTTTGATATGCCTGCTATAGCAGGTGCAAGGTTTGGTACACTGATTCTGGATGTTACATGCATCAATGAATATGTAGTCAATTCACTTTTTTACAAGCTATTTTTAAGGACGAGGTCCGGTTTCGACTTGAAATCCAAAAGAATAATTATTGCATAGCAACTGCGAAATAGCGGTGGAAGATTTCTTAGATTTATCGATTAAAACATAAATAAATTGAATATTTGCCCAAATAATATGTTAGTTAGATGATATATCGAAAACAATCTGAAAAATTAAATATATCCTGAGTCCATAGTGGCTGAAGTTTGTATGGGAAATAATATTATTCCGGCCAAAATTTGGAAATTATATAAAAATAAATAAACAAATATTCCCAACAGTCACACACATAGTCCTAACCCCACTTTAGAGGAGAAAGGGATAGGAAATATTGCATCGGAAACTACTTTAAAATCAAGAAAATACTTTTTTATACAGCATAACATTAGCGATGCGTGCGCCGATCCGATCCAATCTTGTTCGATTCAATCGATTCAATTCCTTTCAATCCATTCAACTCCACCAAATATTGGATCGAGGTACAAACGTTGTGGTTTGCACACAAAGTCATGTAGGTGTGTAATTATTGGGTGGTTAAAGATAAATCTGGAACTTTAGTTTGTATGTGATACAAAAGTAAACAAAATGTTGATGTGTACTCGTAAAATTACTGTTCCTCAAAGCCTAAAAATAGAAGATAGGCATCTTTAAAATACGCCATAAATGGTAGCGTTTAATTATTGTAAAATTAAATTTTAATCTAAAGATTAGTCTTTTCTTAGGTAAATTTAATTCTGTTACGTTTTATTACTGTGGTTAGCTTTTTGTTTGAATTAAATGTAATATGTCAATAGGTATTTAAATTTATTATTTTTATGGATCCATCTATCGAAATCGGATAAAATGTATGTATTCCGATCCGTAAATCGAATCGAGTTTAAAGAAAGCATATCGCAACATAACATCTATATTATAAATTATAGCAGTAGTTGTAATAACGGATTCCCTCAAACTTACATAATTCTTTAAACAGAATTTTAACTATTAACACCCGTCCAACGGTAAAATGACCTGTCCCACTATATTAAACAATAAAATAGACAAAATTAACGCAGCATAGAAATCTAAATGATAGAATTTGCATAGAATTGTAATTAGAAACGTTTCTTGTGTCGTTGAGTTTCGTAATCTATTCGTTTATTGACAACCGAAGAAAAGTTTTATTGACAAAATAACGTATTGATTTATTTAATTGTATATTTATCTTTATTTTATCTGTCTATATTGAGTTTCTTTTTGTTTTCTCATTTATTAATATTGATTAGTAGGTATACGATAATTAAAATTTATTCATGCATGTCTTATTATTTACGTGTATGTGTTTTAATAGACACACAAGCTGTGTGTACCTGTCAATAGGTATAGGACGATGGCTAACTAATGGTTGGTTTTAAACCGATTTTTCATATTCTATAAAAAATAACAAATCAAACTAAATCATTTATACCGGAGACATTCATACTGTATTCTGATTGGCTTATTTGTAAGAAAGAAAGAAAAATTGTTCATTTGTAACGAACAGTTTACGTATATTTTTTTTTTATTTTTTTTTAGATGATTGTTTTTATTTGATTGAATAACGAGACGAGCAAATCTCTCGCCTGATGGTAAGCGTCACGACTGCCCATAAACAGAAGCAACACCACACAGAACTTTGAGTTATAAAGCACTGCATGGCACTGAATTGCGCACGTCACCCCGAGACATAAGATGTTAAGTCTTGAAGTTGAGGTAAAACATGCGGTTTACTTGTTTATGCGGTCATAGAGAATGAGGCCCCAGGCTTTTATGTGTTTAGTGTCATTAATAAAAGCATTTATCAAATAATCCGCCAGTCCAAAATGACAGCCTATTGCAAAACATGCAATGTTTGCAATAAATTAGTAAATCATGTTACTGAGATAAGATCTTTGTGCAATTGTTTTGATGTTGGAAATAACGTAAGGCAATAGATTATAACAATTATTGGTGAGATATGAAACGGTACGGCTAGGTAGTACGGCTATTAGACGGATTTATATTGACTTGATTATTTTTATTATTTCAATCAATAACTTACGTTCCCCAAAATCTATTACCGAAAGAATTATATAGGTAAATTAAGTCAAAAATAAATACGTAAGAAGCCCTTTTAATCTGCTGGAGGGATACCTTTAAAAAAAATGGGATTAAAATAATGTAAAAAAAAATAGATATAGTCAAATACCCTATTATATATGTCTTTCAACCTATCTATATTATAAAAATCTAGAAATAGGTAATTGTTAATGATAGAAATTCGAAAAGATAGGAGGATGTTGATTTTATAATATAGGCATAATTTGAAAACGGATATCTCGAAATTGGGATATCCCGAAAACCCTTAAAGGGAGAAAGGGGATTACAAAGTTTAAATTGTCAATAATATTTTTTGGTCAAATACAAAAACAGTCCGGTTGGATTTTTTTTAATATATAGGGCCTTAAACATATGATGGTTCCTCGTATGCCAGGCTAAAGGCTACCATCGCCTAATGGCTTGTTTTAACAATGATGGAACGATGGTACCTACCCAGACGCCTTTAGCATATAAGGGTCCCTCGTATGCTAAAAGCCACCACCACCTAATTGGTTGCTTTAACAGTGATGAAAAACATCGCAAGGAAACGTGCATACCTAAGAATTTATTAAAAATAGTTCGAAAACATTGGTCAGATAATACAAATTTACAAGAAAATAATTGTCCGTAATCTGCTAGAAGACATAATTTTTAATATAAATATAATTAAAACTTCGATATTCGACTTTGTGTCGATAAAGTTCTTTTTGTGGTTTAATATAAATTTCACATAACTCGTTGTTATGTCTCCATACTTTATGAGAGTTATCGATAAGTTATACCGAAACAAGTATTTTAATCTGCTCAGGTTGTAAATAACGCTTTATAAAAATAAGTGAACATTTAATACTTAATAAGTATGTATGTTTTTATAATAAGGCTGTTAAGGTGTTTTGTAAAACATAGGCGAGAATATAACAGAAAACGGTATTTAAATGGCCGCGTCATGCGATTATTTTTCAAGTTTTTATGACGCGACCTGGTACACTATGTTTTCTGTTATACTTGTCTATGGTATGCGATGAATTTTCTCCATCTAAATGGGGCTTTAGAGTGGGTTAGAATCACCTGATATAGGCAGTGGTAATTTGTAACTTTATACAAGGTTAGTCGGAAAAAGTAAACTAAGCTGAAAGGACATAAAAAAACAGGAAATCTGGATGACAATAATTGTACTGTCATTTTTTTTTAATAATTACAATAGTTTCAGGGATATTGCTGTTTAAAGAATTTATAAAAAATATGCACACGTAACCCTTCGATCATATTTTATTAGGGGTCACACGACGGACGGTGCGGTTTGTAAGTTTATAAAATTAAAAAGAAATATTTTTCTTGTATGGAACTAAATATATTTTCTGTATGATGAGATATATCTAGTAGAAATTCTTATTAGGGATACTATAAGCTGGTTACGGTTTAGTACAACCTTTCTGACTAACCTTGTATTTGTTGTAAAATGCCGTTGAAAAGTCTACAAAAAAATCAAAGTTTTAAATTACTTACTTTTTTATTTATTTAATTCGGTGTACAACTCTTTGAATGCCATTTAACTGAATCTAAATTTAAAACCGCACCAACGCGCATACCAACAAAGTAGAGATGTCTCTGTAACAAGCAACTTCATTAATTACATTAAAAAATCGAGCAAAAAATACTCGATCAACGTACAAAGACTAATTACAAACGCGTGTCGGCCATATTGGAATTCGATAAAATAACAATTAAGGCAACATTAATGGATTGTACAATGGAGAGTCGCGCCTGCGCCTGCGCTCTTCTGATAAATGACCTCTCCCGCGGGACGCTAACGGGCGTGTGTTTGATTTATAACATTATTTGAATAAAAAAAACAAAAAGTATTGTTTATTCAGACGTAATCGATACGAAAGATCGAATGGAATCCGAGCTCTCTAATTATGTGGAGAATCGGCTATTGTTCGTATGAAATGGCGGTTTGTTTCCTAATTTATTTTTACCAATAGTAACACAAATCATGATACCAAGACGAATATTTCGGAATTTTTCGCAATAAGTATGCAGCCGAGTGAAAGTTGGATGCAATGTAATTATGGTTTCACTTGTACGCTTCTTCAATAATAAATTACTACAAAGGCCAATGCAAATACAGCAAAACATTTTAAAAGAAATGAAGAACAATGTAAAAAGCAGCCCAGTTCACTCCTTTCTCGAATTGTATCTTTTATACATAATTCCATGAAAGTAAACAAAAAAGGATGTCCTATTTTTACAACTAACCTTGTGAGCCGCTGTGAAAAGTTAAATAAGCAATTACGTAAATATTTAACAGCACCAAATGTGCTGTTATTAAAACGAAACACTACGTTTTTAGAAGTTGAACAGCGAGTGAGGACAACACCTACTGTTTTATTACTGTTTAACATATGTTAATACCCATGTTTATTTATATTCATATTCATAAATCAGATGTTATAAATGTTTCTTCAATCCTCATATCTTTAATTATAGGACAAAAATGTCTCCTAATCAACACTGCGACAAATTGAGTTAATGTTATGCTAAGTAAAAGTTATAATTCCTGATTGTAGAATTAAAAATGCTCCGCGTGAATCCTGTGACAACTTTTTAAAAGGCAACTTCAATTTTACGATGAACATAAATGCCACATAAAAAAGGATAAAGAGTTTTAATTTCTCTCAGCTCAAATGAGTCGGTGTTAATTTTAACTCGCATATAGAATTATGTATATGGCATACACTAATTCTTTGTCGTCATATGTTTTTTTGGAATAGCTGGCGATCGTAAATAATGCCCGGTTATGTTTGTTGGTTTAAACTTAATGTGTTTCATATAGATTAAATTCTAATTTATTTTATGGAATCTTCGAATCTGTGAGGCGAGCGGGTAAACTCATTTTGTTAGGAACGTGGACTGTGAGGTCATTGTGTCGTCATTTCGGTGCGCGGTGCTCATAACTTTGCTTCAATAGTTCTGTATTGAATTGAACGATGTCAACTTTAGAGAGGTGTGAACTCCAAAAAAGATCCAATAAGTACCATTTCTAAACGAATTCTTGTTTGAGGTAATAAAAAAGGGACTTCCTGTGAATGAGGTGTAATACTGACCTACGCATTTGGCTTTAGTTACTATTAAATAATTTTTTATTGAACGATCCAAAAATGACGCTAAATATAATGCACTGATATACAAATTGTATAGAATTTTCTAAGCTGTGAAAGTGACAGCTAATGACAAGAATCCCGCTTTTTGATGGACTTTAAAAACGGAAGAAGTTCTCAATTCGGACCGATATTATTTATTTTGTAAGTTTCAGTCAATTGTGAACTAATTATGTTTTTTTTGTTGGCTAGCGTTTAGGTTACTAATTATTAAGAATACATGCACATGCGTCAAGTCTCTTCTTTAAGCGTATTTTGCAGCAAACGTGCAATTGTCACCTAGTAGTACAAGATCTCTACCGCCCATAACACTAGAAGAATTATGGATGAGTTGCTGACCTTATAGGATAAAGGTACTGGACTGATTGGGATGGGGAAGGGGAGTTTGGGCATCCACATATCTCACTCATCTTACGAAACGTAAAAGAAAACTGAAAACACTAGAGCTTTCTGCGATATAGTGGTAACAGGCTGGTCAAACTGTCTATACCGTGGCCCTATCACTAGTAAAAAGTCTATACAATTTCATTCGATCGGGACTGACAGTGGTGCCAACCTAAAGGTATTCGCCAAAACGCATTGGGATGAGTCAGTATATTACTTTCTAATCTGGTAAATGGACATCAAGTAACAGTAAATATTATTATTTCTTACTTTTTCGGCATGTTGGACTACACACCCGGATTGTCATAGATATTTTTTAAACAAATTTGGAAAAACGAACTGCATAATAATGTATCTGATGGTTTGAATATCTTTCGTTTTTAACCGGAAGTTGTCGGTGGCATTGAGACCTACCAAATAAGCACATTAAATACGTTTTTTGTCAACTCTATCAAACAGTTTCGGCCTGTTTCGAACCAATTGACCATTTAGAGAAAGACCTTCCCACACTTCACCTTTTGGTGTCAACTGCCATTGTTGCCAATATTAGAAAATACTTCAAGGTTCCCGCCATACTATAATGGAACTGAAGTCATAGCTAGTGTTCCAAGTTCAAATTTTTATAAGAGGAATTTTTAAAAGTGTTAAAAATGGAACACCGGCTATGACGTATCGTATTACTCTATGAATCATGTCAGAAATGTAAAATAATGAAAATTTGACGAAGTAAATATGTTTAAAGAGAATCGTTGTGCAAACTGCACTTCGGCCACAGTGTAAGTTTTCGATAACTGTTAACGTCATCCATATTTATTTTAATAAATATATGGACACAGATTTGTACAGCACCCCTAGCGGATTGTATTGGAAACGTATTAACTTCACACATATCTTTCGATGACGAAAACTATCCTGTGACAGTATGGCGGAACCTCAAATGCGAATGAACACATACACAGAACAGTAATAAGATGGTGCGTGTCCCGTCATTGAGTTACCAAACACCTACGAACTCTTTCTGATTCATAATATATTAATGGATTGTATGGTCAAATATGAAATGTAGGTGGCTTTTGTTGTCATTGTTAATTTTATAAAAATATCATTTTAATAACCGACTTTAAAAACGGGAGATTCTTAATTTATTTGCTTTTTAATTTGTAAGTACGTATATATTTCTCCATCAATTGCGGGCCGATTTTATCGGAAAAATAGATTTTAGTTAAGATGTAGTCCCATATAAATTTGGTTGAGACCTCATGACGAAGTACGGATTTTAAAAATGGAACTTCTCAGCGGATAATAGCACATTCGCCCCGATTGTATTAGAATTGAACATGGTTGTTTCCTAAAAATAGTGAACTATAACTTTAAAGAATTTACTACAAAAACAGAGGTATCAAAGCTACCTAATTAATCGTTTGAAGTTGAATTTATTACTCACTATTTTTGTTTCATTTGTAATGAATATAAAATTTAAATTATTCAAGAAAATATTAATTTATTCAAATAAAACATTTGTAGTATATACGTGTGTCGATGGATTTAATCAAATATCAATCAAGCGGTCAAAGACGCCGTGGTATGATTGTAAAAATTAATTTATTTCCACTAATGAACCGGCCTTAGGTACGAATCTAATTACCTAGACGGTTGGAGTTGAATAAGTGTGTTGATATTGCTATACTGTCAATCACTCTTGTATAAATAGCCTATAAAATTAATTAAGAACATAAGCGGATAAATTGGTATGATTTAAAATTCTAGCAAACCGTTTCAATTGGATTTGTTGTCGTTAAACCTAGAACACGAAATAAAGTTTTTCAATGTTGCATTAAGAAAACTTGCTAAAGATAAAAATAATGAAATAGTTATTATTTTTAACCGACTTCGTTATAGAGTGTAGTCACTGTTGTATCAAAATAGGTGGTAGGATATTCATATCCGGCCGTATAGCGACCACTGTGCACATGGTGTTAAAATAGGCCATAGTGATCCACACGCTTTGGGTGGATCGCGTTCCAGGAACAGCCAGTGTATATCCGGTTCTCTCGAGGGGCTTGCGACATGACGCGATGTTTGATTGGGGCGGATATAGCGGTACATCCTTGTATCACTATGCCTGCATCGGTCATCCGCTTGTCCTGTCGCAGGTCCCTCGACGTGCTTCTTCCTTCATTGAAGAGGGAAGATAGGTAAGGTAAGGTACCTACCTAGGTCTCACGTATGTGAGAGGTTGCCTGGGTTTGGTGCCACCGCTTTGTCTTATTCTCTGGAAAACAGCAGTGTGTAAGCACTATTGTGTTTCAAGGACATTGAAGGCAGTGCAATTACTGGACATTATGTCTTAACATCTTACGTCTCGGGGTGACGAGCGCAACCCAATGCCATGCAGTGGAATTAAAATTTTTGTGTAGTGATGCTTCTGTTTATGCACGGCGTATCAGGCGAGCAACTTGCTCGTCATTCAAGCTTATAAAAAATTAAACCGAAAATAAGGATGAATGAAGATTAACTGGGCTGCAATATCTTTATAAAATCTTACGTACCTGGGATATTTAAAGATACCCAACAAATATAAATACTCCAATAAAGATATACCTAAAAACGCTAAACTTAATTAGTGACAAATTAGTTGCCGCGGATAAAATTATGGTATTGACATTAGATGCATTAAAAGCCTTTATCTTTCAAACGAGTTCTTCCCATCTTTGAACGACGAATTTTATTGATGTCGCCTCACGGTCGGGATAATTTGCATGGCAATTAACGATGCTTGCATTTTAATGTCATATGTTTGCACTTTGGTATATTGTAGGGTCTCGCAAAACTTAAAATCGATTCCAAAGCAAAAATGGTTTGTGTTTGAAGCGAATTTAAAAGGAAGGAGGTTCTCGATTCGTCTATTTAAAGTGATTTTATAGCATTGACTGACAAGCAAGTGGGTATCCTGGTGCTGAGTGATCTTCACCGCCTATGTACGCCCATAATACTAGAAGAATCATGGGCGCGTTGCAGATCTTAAAGTAAAGGTATGATTTAGGGATTTGGAAGAGGAAGAAGATTTAGGCCTCTGGATATCTCACTGTCCGTACGAAACGCAGCAGCAAGCCACTACTAATCATGGACATGTTGAAGACTTTAATTCAAAACAATAATTAAGGGGTTAGAAATGACAGGGAGATTTAGGCCTCTGGATATCTCACTCTACGAACAAAGCGCAACAGCAAGCAGATACTTTACGAAAGTGTGCTGTGGGTCAGTGGTAACAACCTACTTGAGCTGGCCCATTCAAGCTATAGATAAAACTGTCCACTCTCACAAATTTGCTGGCGGAAGGATATGAATATCCGCTCGAATAGCGACCACCGTACACATGGTGCTAAAACCTGCCATAGTGACCCACACACCTTGTGTGGATCGCGTTCCAGGATCAGCCAGCGTATATTCGGTTCTCCCGAGGGGCTTGCGACATGGCTTGATGATTGGTTGAGGCGGGTGTAGGGTTACATCCTTGTATCCCTGTGCCTGCATCGGTCATCCGCTTGTCCTGTCGCAGGCCCTTCGATTTAATCCTTCCCTCTCCGAAGAGAGAAAAAGCATTTATACAAGCCGGCATTACTCTGGTGACCACCGATAAACTCATTGTTTGTTGCTGGTCGCTAGTTTTTTGGACTGCACTACGCTTACCATCAGGTGTAGTGCAGTCACGTTGCCGTGCTCGAATAAAAAAATCTTAAATAGTACGGAACACAACGAAGTTTTATTTGTATTGTCTGTCCATTTTTAATTCCACCTTAATGGCATAACCAACAGCTCATAAATTTGTAGCAAATCGTAAGTATCTATACTAATAATAAAGCTGTAGAGTTTGATTGTTTGTTTGTTTGTTTGTTTGTTTGAACGCGCTAATCTCAGGAACTACTGGTTCGAATTGAAAAATTCTTTTTGTGTTGGATAGTCCATTTATCGAGGAAGGCTTTAGGCTATATAACATTACGCTGCGACCATTAGAAGCGAAGCATTAGTGAAAAATGTTGCAAAAACGGGGAAAATTATTCATATTTGAAGGCTTCCGTTGCTAAGCTACCCAAATCTATACTAATATTATAAAGCTGTAGAGTTTGATTGTTTGTTTGTTTGTTTGATCACGTGGGCGGAGCCGCGAGCAAAAGCTAGTTTTAAATAAAATACTGCACCTGACCAGCCGAGTGATATAATGAACAGTGATAGCTCATGTGTTTGACTCATTATTTTTCGTTTAAGTGAATTCGTTTTTGAGTGTTTTTATCGATTGGGTATTAAAAGAACAGTTAAAATTAAGTTTTTATTAATTATACAATTATTTTAAAGTATATATCAGTGAATAGAAGGAATAAGATGCCCGAGGAGAATGTATACGTAAGCCCCCGTAACGAGCGAAATTGTATGAAAATATACATGACTAAGGAAGAAGGAAAAATAGTATATTTGGCTCATAGTTCGCGGTATTCGATAGTCTTTGCTTACCCCAGTGGGATGCCGGTGTGATTTTATTTGTATATAATTATGTTTGAAAGGCAAGCAGCTCGCTTAAAAATATTCGCTTATTTCCCTCAAACTGAATCTAAATCATATCAATATCAAGTGTCTCAATTTGCAATTCACTAAAAGCTTACAAGAGATAACATAGGACACAGAGGGACCCTTTTTAATATTAAGCAACCTAATTAATATACCGGCAGAAATCTAGTCAATTTGAATTAAAAGAAAGAAAGAAACTGTATTTAATTTTGTCTAAATATAGCTC
Source organism: Amorpha juglandis (assembly GCA_949126905.1). Lineage (NCBI taxonomy): Eukaryota > Metazoa > Arthropoda > Insecta > Lepidoptera > Sphingidae > Amorpha > Amorpha juglandis. The sequence goes on from OX421376.1 coordinate 7,331,997, forward strand.
AAACACCAGCTATTAAAAAATATAGGTACTTTATTATTCAGGAGAAAAAAAAACAGTAAAAAATCAGGTTAAGACATTAGGTACCAGATTATATTGTAACTTATTAAACTGAGATGGCGATTGTCATTTGTTATTTCTCGTCATCTTTTTTAACTCTATATCTTTTGCCTATGGGCAGGCTGGACATAGACCCAGGAAGACTCATTGTGGCCCTAAAATATAAAAGCCCAGTTCCTAAATCTACTTAAAATGTGTCACCATGGGAACGCGAATCTGTATTGTCACGAAGACTCAAGGAGTTTCGCAATAATTCAGGAATAATATGTGAAGATTTAATAACAATTAAATTAACATTTATATTTAATAAAGCTGAATGGGAAGTCTTGTTATTGGTCTAACATAATACTGGTATGATGTATGTAAAACTATTTTGTGTCTAGTCCAATAATAAAAAAAAATTTCTTTCTTTCTTTCTTCTTCTTTCTAACAAAAAATAATAGACTATTTAAGCACCGCTACATGGTCCAAGACGACCCGGCTTAGAAATACTTTTAACTTTCCATATACATTTGAAATTAGACAATGAAGCTAATGCGCGCAAGTCATTTCAACTCATATCTAAAGCAGTGTTTCCCAACGTGGGGCCCATACCCCACAAAGGGGGCATTTGATAGTTAAGGGGGGCAATTTAAAAATGGATTCGACACGACTTTAACCCTTTCGCTATGGGTTATTTAAATGCAATGCATCTAGCATTCGGTGACAAATTTAACAAAAAAATGTTAAGGTGGGGCATGGCCTAAAAAGGTTGAGAAAGACTGATCTAAAGGAATCTCCGTTACCTCTTATTTAATTGTAATTTATCACCATGTTCCGTATAATCATTGTCGAGTAAGAGTAAGAAACTAAAAAGTCGTTTGTACAGGAGAATGTTATTTTACACTCAGATTTCCGGTCGATTCCGGTGCTGGGTCGCCATTCGAGAATCCATTAAATCCCATATGGAATTTAGAACAGAATGTACGGAAAAAGGTTTATTTTGTTGTTTTACTTTTATTGAGGAGTTAAATAGATCAGGAAGAAGGAAGTTGAATTAAATCTATTAAACTGGTATTTACTGTTTCTTGCAGTATCACCGCAGGTATGTTACTACCCTGCCCCCGTGGGTCATAGCGTGATATAAAAATAAACTTTCCACAATAAATTATATAAATGATAGTGACAGGCATTTAAATCTGTTGTATAGTTTAAGAAAAATAAGCAGACAAAAGATAGCCAGGCACAAATAGCGACTAGATTTTTGGTGACTATCATGGTTTTCAAATCCCAAATCAAAACGTCATATTGGCAAGCACATGCACACATACTGCGACGTGCAAGGATGACCTGAAATATCTGTATCTACTGTACCTTATACTGGCAGCAGACCTACACATAAATTATTGAATTATGATTGAGAATCAATACGTTAAATACATTTTAACACCTCGCCCAAGGACTCAGTCGCGACAGCCCGAAAACTTATCGCGTTGGTGCCGTAATACGATATTTTTTTACACAATATGTACCTTTAAATACATTTATATATGCAAGAGAAGTAAATATTTGTGTCTTTGTGTAAACTTTCACCCTTAATGAGTACCGTCGAGGTGTCACGATGCCATCCGATGTCCTGTCTTATTACGTGTCGGTATCAATAAATTTTATGTTTTCCTTTGGCAAGGATTTAAAATGAGTCATTATAAACTTTCATTCCACTGTTGTGAAATGTTTTTACGTCATGTTTCTCCATATAAGACTATTGTTAAAATTTACCTTGAAATTGATTACATTACACTGTAAATGCGTTGGACATTGCTTTGACGAGCGTTTTCTATCGTCGGTGTCACTGAATGATCTGAAGAATAATTTGAACTTCCTTACCTTCGTAAAATAGAATTAGCGTGCTGACTTGCGGAACCATAACTTAGTGGTCTCCATCTCGGCTAGAAGTAAGAAGTTCGCAAAACTTTACTTCTGTGGAACTATTAATCTGTGGAATAGCTTGTCGGCACATGTGTTCGCTCTTTTTTACAATATAGGTTCAATTAAACGGAATGTGAAGAAGCAATTAGGCAGGCCAGCAGAATGATGCCGTCCTAGTGTTTGCATGTCTGTAGTTGGTCGCCACTATTCTTGGATTGCACTTCACTGACTAGCAGGTGTAGTGTAGCCACTTTGCCGAGCATGGATAAAAAATAATATAGCGTCCGTAACACCTAACAAAATCAGTTATATCTATTTCATTGAAAAAAAATACATTTCTGTTGATTCTGATAGACTTTTAGAGTAAGTAACATATTAACTATACGATTGAAAATTACACGTTAGTCAGTCTATTATTGTATGACATCAATTGGATGCAAATAAGTTATAACATTTCAACCCACATCAAGTAAAAATTGAGATACTGATTTAATTTTGCAAAATTTATTAGAATTTAGTAGGTTAAATTCTATCATTTTTCTAAAAATCATAAATACAACATTTCCCATATACGATTATGCAAAATAGAATTTTAATTTATTGATTTATGTTTATGAATTTAGCAAAATAAAATGAATATCTCAATTTTTACTTGATGTAGATTAAAATGTTATTGCATATTTGCATCCAATTAATACATCATCAACATCATAATTCTTTAATTTGTGATCTATTGACAGTTTAGAATTATATTGCCTTTCCTCATTTATGGCAAATATCATTTTATTAGGAGCGATGATTCTTATAACACCAACGTATAATGGTAGGTATTCTAATATAACTTGTAATTATTGCGATGTTAAATTCGATGCTTATTTCGAAATCGACAATAATACTTTTTTCTTCTTCTATTAAAATATATAAAAACAATGTCGTAAAATAAATAATTTCACATTGTAAAAACAAACAACCCTTCTTTGAAACAGTCATATTTATGATAATCGTCCATAATTTTAATAAAAAAGCTTTATTGCTATAACCGAACAATTCAAGCCGGCACACGTAATACCGCCCCGACCCGGCCGTGTTGTGCCCATATATTTACTTTATCTTGTTCAATACACTTAAATACAAATTAATACAACCGAAGGACCGGATCTTAATGGCGGCTCGGACTGTTTATTTTACACCTCACGATGGGACACGCCAGTTTTATTTTAATTTTTTTTATTGGTCTCGCTGAGCGTGGTGTTCGGCTTTTAGCGCCTCCAAAAACGGATCGCGCCTAGACTCTTCCAAGAATTAACTGCTAATAGGCTCTGGACGAACTTCTTTACTAATATAAGGTATTTAAAGGCTCACGACTCTCGGCAAGAGATTTAATACGTAAACTTTATTACATCATATTTCTCAGTCGTTTATTAAAGATAAATATTACAATTTTATTCATATGTGTGACAGTGTTATTAGTATTCTACACTAGGAGCAGTGTAACTTAAATATACTTCGGTACGAATACTAAGCCCATACATATTCATACACTTACAATTTCAATTCCCGTCTAGTTTTATTATAACTAAAAATAAACCGTCTACTATGTAATCCTGTATTAAACTTAACAAATAAATACAAATCAATTAGTGTAGGTATAATAACAAGATATCTGGCTGGTTATTTATAAGTATGTAGTAGTTATCGTCACAGTATCGACATTAATATTCAAAAATATTGTCAAAGTTCCTCACTGGTCGATAAAAATGTCGGGCCACACGCAGCAGGTCATTAGACACCTCCCGGAGGAAAATAAATTAAAGAAAACGAGAAATCTCGGACGACAACCTTATTCTTGGCACTCGGTCCTTAATCCCCGTTGCTTTTTATTTCACAACGAATTCCATTGCTCGACTAAAACGAATTGTAATGAAATTATGAATAAACTCCGAGCAATGGATATGAAAACAAGTATTTGTGTCGTTTTAAATCTTTATGAATAGGGATATAAGTCCCGGATCAATTAAATGCCATAAGATACAAGCACTATAATTCAGTACGAATGAGAAATCCAAGAAGTAATGAGTAAGACTTTAGTTTATGATAAAAACGTAAAGACATTGATTTACTCTGTTTCAATTCACATAATACATGTTTACTTTGCAGAAGTAGTTAGTCAAGAATGAAAAAAATGTGATTAAGCGAATTCTACAAAATTTAAACAGTTGGAAGAAAAAAGAAATATTCATCCTCAAGCTTACGTTTGAATGCATGTAGTAGCACGAAGTAAGAAATGCAACTAGTAGGACACCGAGTTCATTTTAGTAATTTATGTGATAATACATATCGAGCATAAATTCCAAGCCCTGGCAACTCATATCGAATTTTTCGAATTATTTTTTTCGAAATTTCTACGGTAATAATATTCCTTCATCTTTTGAACTTTTATTTAGAAACATATCATAATAATTATTTATGATTAAATTTATGTATTAAGACACGCTGCACGAGATGATTATCTTGAGTATCTATTACTTCATTTAAAAAGTCGATAAACTATGCATTTGAATAAAACCTTGTTACTTATTTGTTTCTTACATATTGCTATATTGTGTACTAGCTTTTTTAGTCGTTCGTACACGGGCTGAGACATGCTGTCGACAGTTTCGATGACAGCATGAAAGTACCGGCTCTACCTGGACGGTACTACTGTCTCGTAGAATATCAGCGTGAAAAGGCAGCATTATGTTGCGTTTTGTACCGTAGGTGAGATTTCTGAAAGTCCAAATAGTCCTCCCATTCCAATACCTCTTCCAAGGCCCGGCCATTGATTCTATTCTATATTGAAAGGTTGGTTGCCAACCTTTAGAGTTTACATCCCGCCCAAAGGCCTCCGACTAGGCTTGATGACTACTATTCGTTGCTAACAGCCGGGACCGACTTTTTCACGTGCCCTCCGAATCGCGGAGACGTTCAGTTGAAATACCACTGAGCGGCCACCCATCCACAGACTGACCACGCCAATGGTTGCTTAATTTATCGTTTACCGACCAGTAAGTCAGTGGCACTTACACTATTATACTATGGGCGCCTCGTAAAGTTTTGATGATTCTTTTGGTATCGTAGGTGTTCATGGGCGGTAGATATAACAAAACACCAGGCATCAACGTTTACAAGGTTCTCTTATTTTCAAGTCAAATAAAAAAATCTTGAGCCAAATCAAAGTCTATGCCTTGTTTTTCATAAGTGGTAATACACAGTTCTCACACGATCTTCTTTGTTTACCAGAGGCAAACATGGCCACAATAATTTTATAGTCACTTAACAAATAAACACAATGCAATGAAAATTGTTGTTAAAGTGGCACATTTTACTACCGTCATTTCTGAGAATACCAATGTCCGTTCATTATTCCATCCAACACTGGGACAGAACAATTAAAAATCTATTCTGTATGCGCAGTGACGTGTGGCTATCCGCTCACCTGATGTTTTTGTTGCCAATAAAAAGCATTTATTGTTATAAACATACGATTGTGATGCCACACAGAATGTTAAACTGTATAAAATGGTCCAGCTGGTAATTGTTGCAACACTAAAATAAACTTTTTTATTGTCAACATGTCACTTAATTAGGACTTAGAACGTGAATGGAAATAGTTGTCTATAAGTGCGATGAACTAATCAAATAAATTAACAACTATTTAAACTATTTTATGGTTAGACAACGGTGTTGACAAGCGTAGGCACACGGGATCGTATTACTTTTTTGTTTGTAATTTTAAATTTTCTACATGAATATTCGAGGCGTGTATTTGAAAACAATTACTGTTATTTATTAGCATTACATATGGGTATGTTCACGCCGTTCTTTGCTTGGTATTCATTGATATTGTGATTCGTGCTTTTTAGATTCTGACCAGGTGTCGAAATCGTTGCATTGACTAAAATTTTTTCTTAATTCAAATTGCCTTTTTTAAATAGATGTTTATTGGAACAGACATTACGAGAGAGTATTAAGCCATGCATTTTATGTGGCATGTGTTTGGTATTAAAGTTGGCTTGTTCTTCGCAGATTTGTTCGCAAGATCGGATAGTTTCTTGGCAAGATACATGGAATTCAGGTGAGGTCGTCTTTGTCCTCTTTTCGACAACATCTTTATTACTTCTTAGCCAATGAGAGTCAAATGACTACACGGAAGGTACGTGATTCTTAACACTAAATACGGCGTAGGCTACCTAGAAAATATGATTGGTCAGACTTTTAAGGATAACGCATTCGAAATTAATGATGATGTAAATTAAAGCTATGTTACTACGAAATTCATTACTAAAAGTAAGCTAAAAATATAAAAACACTATCATCCAAGTTTAAAAGCTTTGCGTTCATAGTATAGATAATAATAGAACTTTAAAAATACGTTTTTATCTCATTATTTTCGAATGTTTTTTTTAGTTACATGTCATAATATTTAGCAACTTATGTGTTAGAATTTAATGAAATATTTTAATATATTCTTGGTCACTCACCACATAATTGGAGTAAAGGCCTGCGATCTCTAGTCATTTTGAGGATCCTTCTTAAGAGCCAGCGCACGGGTGATTCTCGTCACCTTTGTCCTGTCTATGGATCATATACGATATGCACGCCCGTTACGACTTGATATCCGGGTATGGTGAAACAGTCTTAAATAAATAAATACGCCCAACAGTCACACGCATAGTCCTGACCGCACAGTAGACTAATCAGTAACTACGAGAGACTTGCGATCCCACAACACTCTTATCCGAAACATTTGTCTCGGTGCAGGAATCGTACTCACGGCCTCTCGCTTCGATGCTACTCGCTTTACTACTACTATGCCGTGGAGCAAAAAGTGCCTAATGTTTTTTTCAACAGCGAGTCTATTATTTTTTGTTGTTCAAGTACATTAGTATTATAGAACTGTTGGAACTTGATGCAAATACGACAAACGCATTGGACGTCGAAAATAGCGTCTGTCAACGCGATGGTTCCGCCACTAGTCACATAAACAAATCGCAGTACAAAAGTATATCAATCAATATATCCCTTACAGGAGGTTATCTCAATATGAAAGGAACACTATGTACATCATAAACACACTCACTTTTTTTATGAGAGCACAGCAAAGTGACTGTACTTTACCTGATGGTAAGCGTAGTGCAGTCCAAAAAACCTGCGACTGTGGTCACCAGTTATGCTGGCCTATATAAATGCTTCTTCACACTCCGAAAAGGGAAGAAGCAAATCGAAGGGCCTGCGACAGGACAGGCGGATGACCGATGTAGGCACAGGAATACAAGGATGTATTTCTATACCCGTCCCAGTCAACCATCAAGTTCTATCGCAAGCCCCTCGGGAGAACCGGATATACACTGGCTGATCCTGTTATCCCTGAAGGGGTAGACAAAGGTAACCAGTACACCCACATTTCGCCGAGCGTATTTCCGTCCCATGATGTGATAGGTGGAGCCTGTCGCCATACCGGGCACAGTTCCAGACACCGGGCTAATACTGAGCATTTGGTGATAGAAAACCCAATATCACTGCACCCGATCCGAGGATCGAACCTGAGACCTCAGTCGTACCGCGTACGCGATATAACTGCGCCACGCGGCTATGTAAATCAATAGAATAATATTTTTTCGTGACAGGTAACCAAATGTCGAAACGCACCCCTCGGTGGTAGTTGTGCTTAACTCGTTAATTTACTACAGTTCGCGTGTACAACACGCAACAATAAATCAAGATGAATTACAACAATGATCGGATCTTTCGATGGCTAATCCCGCATTTCATTATCTTGTACAAAGTCGCGCTGTCGCCCACTCGGTGAAAATTGGGCCGGCGACACGTAGCAACGTTTTATTGATTACGAAGAATTCTTTATTTAATCTTTTTACGTTTTATTTTGTAGAGTGCATGTTTGTTGACAAGGGAGTTTTGAAATAAAACTAATTTAAACAGATTTTATCGCGGTTTTGTATTTAATTTTGGTCCCGACGTTTCGAAAGCTTTTCAGCCTTCGTGGTCACGGGGTGTTATGAATATATAGGTAATGTTAACTTTTCTGGAACGGATAAAATTCTTTTAAATTAGTTTTATTTCAATGTGTAACATTCGCGTAAACATAAGAAATCATTATAAAAGGGAGTTTCTTCATTAGTTTCCGTTGTCCTTGGTCCATTTACAGCGACTACAGTCTTTGAATTTTCACCCAACTGCTTCAAAAGTAGGGTAATGATTTTTTTATATTTAAGTTTCGGATTAAACTTACGGCCAAATACTGAACAGTTACTTAACTACTGTCTAATCGTATTTTCATACAAGTTTGACGGATAAGAGTATCTTAATATGTTTAACACGATCTTAATTTTTGAGTTGCGTTTCAGTATTCGCGCATTAATTTTACGTTCGTTAAAAAAGAGTAAAATGGGCTTTACAAGGTGGTAGGTCCCTCGTATGCTCTCACATACGAGGCATGCGGCCTCTCGGCCGTCTGGGTTGGTATCACCGCTTTGTCTATTTCTGCCGCCAAGTAACAGTGTGTAAGCACTTGTTCCTGTTTATGGGCAGGCGTGGCGCTTACCATCAGGCGAGTGACTTGCTCGTCTCGTCATTCAATCAATTAAAAAAAACATACGTTTATAAATATTACTTAAGCATTGATTAGTTAAACACTCTTTTATCTTTCTGTGTCAAAGCGATTTATAAAATGCCTTTAAAACACACAAAAACAGTATTTAACTAAGCAGTGCTTAAAAAGGTTATAAGTAAAAGCCAATTTCTTTTGATCTTCTATACAAAACCAACACTTCATCGACGCATTTAACATTTGGTTATTCATATCGAAGTTTCGTCAACGGTAATATAATGGTTTGCCACGATAAACAACGGCACTGATGTTCGGAGAACAATACAATTGGAAACTACTAATGAGTCAATATATGACTCAAGGTGTAGCCTATACTTGTCAATGAAGCAGGTTTAGAAAGGTGCCGTGACGTGGATACACTATGCAATAACTTAACGGCTATAAATACATGCACTAATAATATTAAACACAGACACAACCGCATCCGTGAGAAAAAGCAATTAGCAAAAATAACATAGCCATATCCTTAATTAGCTAATATAGGAACGAATTATTGATATTTTATGATAACATGTTTTTAGAATTATGTAAACACATTTTAATTTAGTTATTTTGCACGAAATTGGCGAATGATTTCAAAATTTTCTACTAAATGTTATGATGAGTTCGAGGCAAAAGTGTCGTTGGAAATTTAAAAAACGAATCGTGTAATTGCCTAATACAAATACGTTCTCCCAAAACTTACTCATCAATGTATTTCCTTTACTGTTACTGTATTCGTAGCCATAGTTGCGCCCAGTTATTTGGCCTTGAAAGGAGACGATGTACATGCTAACGACAATCTTCATTTCTTAAGATACGGGGATTACATACCAGAGCATGTACTCGTTGAATTTTTATTACACACTTTGCAATTGAACAGTGTGATGTTTCCCAGCTATCAGTTCTTCGATAGAAATAATTCGTGGTTTAGAAATCTTGCATATGAACTCTTAAAGTAAGGAAATCGTGTACATAGCCCATCAAAAGGTCAAGCATGTTTTTTTTTGTTTGATTGAATGACGAGACGAGCAAGGCGCTCGCCTTATGTTGAGCGCTACGCCTGCCCATAAACAGAAGCAACACCATACAGAACTTTGAATTACAAAGCACTGCATGGCACTCAACTGCGCTCGTCACCCCGAGACATAAGATATTAAGTCTCATAATGCCCTGTAATTTCACTGGCTTCAATGTCCTTCAAACCGAAACACAACAGTGCTTACACACTGTCGCTTGGCGGCAGAACAATGTTCCACCAGAGAGGCTCTGTATGAAAGTGCACCACTTTCTAAGATTAGATCATCAGCGGATACCAACGCTCATAAAATAATAACCTAATGGCACCCACATTGACAGACGCATGAACTAACCCGCACATGCTTTAGGGTTTACGTCATCCGTACGTGTTTTACCGCTAACAAACATACATTAATATGGAAAGCTCGCCTCTGCCAATGTGCGAGTGAACGCTGCCCCCACGAAGATGGCTATTGTCTTTACAAAACGTGACTCCAAATGTTAATTGGACTATTAAAAGCCGAATGCGGGTCATTTCGACCATTACCAACGGAGCCCTTTTGAATATGTATAATAAAATTATTAGATAAACTGTGCGTTCAATTTGTGTTAGGTTTCTAATGAGGTTATGCGCTTTCTTGTCACAGATGGCGTTCGAGTGTTGAATGTGTAAATGCATAGCCGGATGCGCGAAATGGATTTTGTTGTGTGCGTATCTATGCGTATCCGATGCAGAATTTTATATTAGTGCCCTTGGTGTGGGAGAATTGATAATAATCGGACATGCATTTATGTATAAGGCGTTAAATAGGCTAGTATTATTAGGCCATGCACATATTTGTGGTTTAAATTATGGGAACATTTAAGTGCCAATGTTTCTTTATAGTGATGTATGCGTTGTTTATGTGTGCGTCGTTGAATCCTAAATTTTATAATGTTGAATTAATTTGCTTCCCTTTTTAGATTTATTAGTGAACATGCTTTCTATAAATGATTATGTTAAATTACATGTATATTTATAGCATGATGATTTTTCGTATATTTTGATTTAATATTTAAACATCCTTTACAGTAATGTAATTTTATATAAATAAATTTTATAAAAATGTATTTAACAGGTATTTTACCATAAACGCAGCCTACATAAATATTACAGTGAATTGTGAGCCATGTAATTATAAATTAGAAAGTTAAAATCTGTAATATCAGAATTGATACAAGTGGACAGATTTTTTTTAAATTAATTATCGACGAAAATATTTAGGCGCATAAAAGAAATGGAAGTACTGTGGTCGCGTAACACCCCACAACTACCCCCGCCATCAGTCTATACTGCTATGCCGGCATGTTAGTATTTTACAAAGGTATTTTATAGAATTTATTTCACATTAACGGATTCGACGATATAAATTAATTTTAACGATACACCCATTCATATATATGGGATTTCAAAAAATGTTTACCGAAAATTTAAGACTGTACTTCGAGGTTCCTGATACTCACAACGCAGGTTATCTTTGTGGTCAGGACTGAATGGCGTTGTTATTTATTGTTTATAAAATGAGAATACATATATCACTCAATGAAATTCAATAAGTAACATAACTTAAGCTAACGCATGTGTCACCCAAGGAGTCGGGAGAGGTGTAACTACAAGTTTTACAAGGTGGTAGGTCCCTCGTATGTGATAGGCCGTCTGGGGTGGTACCACTGCTTCGACTATTTCTGCCGCCAAGCAACAGTGTAAGCTCTGTTGTGTTTGAAGGACATTGAAACTAGTGAAATTACAGGGCATAATGAGACTTAACATCTTATGTCTCAGGGTGACGCGCGCAGTTCAATGCCATGCAGTGCTTTGTAATTCAAAGTTCTGTGTGGTGTAGCTTCTGCTTATGGGCAGGCGTTGCGCTTACCGGCAGGCAAGCGACTTGCTCGTCTCGTTATTCAACGACAAAAAAAACTAGTACTATACTTACGGTTTGCGCCATACCGGGTACAAATTCTTAACCCGGCCTACTCATTTGTGATTTTTCGAATCGCGAACTCAAACACAAATTGTGATTGCTCGACCTGGGAATTGAATGCAGGACCTACGGTTCCTTAGTTTAGGTTGGCTGCCACTAGACCTGAGGGACGATATTCAATTCACCATATAAATACCATACATCGCGTCTGTCTCGAATCTATTACAGTAGGTAAGTCATTTGCATATGCCTTGGCTCATTACACCGTTGAGTTTCTTTCTGTAGAAAGCTTTGTTGGTTTGTTGCCAACTGAAGGCAGAATATTTGCGTTTATATTATTCTATATGTACCTACATATAAATTAAACATATCTAGTGTCAAAATTGAATTAATTGACGAATCATTGAACTTTTTGGCTTTAATTTCTTGATTGTCTACGTGGCGTAGCAGGCGAGTAACTGGCTGTGAAGCGAGAGGCCGCGGGTTCGATCCCCGCACCGAGACAAATGTTTGTGTAATCCACATTTATTTGTTTCGGGATCTGGGTGTTGTGTGATCGAAAGTCTCTCGTAATTCCTAATACCCACGACACAAGACTCGTATTTTACTGTGGGGTCAGGACTATGTTTGTGACGGTTGGGTGTATTTATTTACTTATTGTTTCACACTGTCAAAGTGGCAAGTTCCTCTTATACGTCATTCTGTATGGGGATACTGTTATTTATATTTTTCTGCTGCCAAGTAGCCATGTGTATGCACAGCTTTAAAGGATATTGATTTCATTAATATTACTGGGAATTATGAAAATTGTACGCCTCAGAGAGCGTAATTCAATGACATGTAGTCTATGCAATTCGAAGTTCTGAGTGAGATGAGTATTTAGGGGCAGGTGAGGCGGTTTTCTTATTATTCACGTATTTTTTTATACGTATTTGAGTGTCAATGGGCCATCAAAATCATAGACGCAAAGTCAACCTCACCTACACACACTTTACTGTTTTTTTAACACGTTCACTGCGTTACGGGAAGTATTTGGTTGTAATTGAGTTCTGCTCTGTGCGGCAGCTAGATATCCTTGTTTTGCACTCCGTGCGGGGGTGATTTTTTCAAGTATTCGTACAAGTAAAAATTAGACACCTATATTGCCGGTGTCCTTGGTTGAAGTATATTAAAATTTACGAATAAAAATGTACAAGTTACAAGTTTTAATTTCCTTCAATAGTAAAGTGAAGAACAAAAGTGCTTATATACCGTTGCTTGGCGGCAGGAGTAGATACAGCGGTGGAACCGACCCAGACCTTTTGCATATGAGGGACGTACCACCAACTGGGAAAATAATAAGTCACTAATGTTGAAGATCTAAATGCAAAAGTATTTTTGTGTGATTTCGTTGAACTCTTTTCCGTACCATTAGGTTACGTATTTCGGGTACTCAATATACCGTACCTAGGTTACAAAACCGGTAATGGTTGCTATTATGTTTCTAGTAACAATCTAACTCACTTGTGCAAAAAATATCCTTTTCATATTTTCAGCCAGTATGCTGACGTCAATAGGTACAATTTTAGTTTACGTAAGTATCTATTATATTGAACTTGTCCATTTACAAGTTTTTTTTTACAAGGTGATAGATCCCTCGTTTGCGAGAGGCCGTCTGGGTTGGTACCACTGCTCTGTCTATTTCTGCCGCCAAGTAACAGTGTGTAAGCAATGTTGTATTTCGGTTTGAGGGACATTGAAGTCAGTGAAATTACTGTGCATTATGAGAATTAACATCATATGTCTCGGGGTGACGAGGGCAGTTCAGTGCCATGCAGTGCTTTGTAGTTCAAAGTTCTGTGTGCCAGGGTCCATCTCCCCACTTAAACGCTCCCACTTCGCCTGACCTTGAGTATCATTATTTTACTTTTATCATATCTCTGTAATGAGACCATTGATAACAATATATAAAAAACAATTTAATATGAGGTTCTGCAAGTCCATTTGCTTGGTATTAACAGGTAAGAAATCCTTGCCCTCCTATGCGTAGAATCCGGATTCCGATACAAATATTCATTTATACATGCTCGTTTCTCGGTACTATGTGAGACGGTTGATGCAGTTCTGAGATTGTTAACACTTGAGGCTTGCTCGGTTAAGTTCTAGTTAATAAAGCTTGGCGAGGTTCCAAATGTATTCATTTAATAATCAGTAAAGTTAATATTGGAGCACAAAATAAATAAAATGTAACTGTATGGGTTTCAAGTTAAAACACATAAAGGGTCATCATTCGTTATTTGTTTAACAATGACTAATTCACAAAAAGTCCATTCTGCGTAAAATGCCTGACATTGCACACATAAAATGCACGCCACTGTTAGAATTCTCAATCGTGTACAAAGAAGTTGAAAATTTCGTAAAAAGACAATGCTTTATGTGTCATATAAATTATGTCTTATACGAAATGGGCACAGCGAGCCATCTGTCAGCAGTGGCGTGGGGGACGCAGCATATTTTATAATTATATAGGTGCATACGTGGAATAGCAATGGTTGATTCGTTCGATCGCGCGAATGTCTCGCGGACGATGCGTCGCGCATGCAGAACATGCTCGCACTTGGCGAAATACAACCACCATCAAGATTTCTCTGTCGCGATCTAGAACCAGGTGCGGCACATTGTGCTGTCTACGCGTGATTGATGTGATCAATCGGTTTCATTCTATTTTTAAACTATATTATATTAATGACATTTATATTTAATTATGCTGGCTGGAGTGATTTTTTTGCGGGAAGAGGCCGTTGAATTCCAAGATTAGTACTCTAAAACATTGACTGTTTGTGATTAAACATTTAATACGTAATGAATATATGCGTAATAATTGGATTAACTTATTTAAAAATAAGCAATACCCAAAGCAAATCACATTAAAATAAATAAAAATATGACTACGTTCCGGAAGCATCAAATTTATGTCTTGGCGGTCTAGATCGCTAAAGGATGGTGATGTGATTTAAATTTGGTATGTGGATATAATTAAGCCCCACCTACATGCGACGTAGTAAATTAACGTTACGTCCATACTACTACACTACCTAAAGACAAGGTATTTTTTTTTTAATTCCATTTCCTATTAAAAATAAATTAAAGGAGCTCGAAAATCACAATATATTTATCTAATTCTGGTAGTTTAAGTGGTCGCTGAAAGCCGTGAGTAGGCGTGAACCTTACCATCAGATGGATAGTGTATCTACTGAAAATATAAATAGACCAAAAAATAGACTAGATAATAAAATTTTAAACCACATAATCAAATAATAAATAAATACACCAAACAGTCACATACATAGTCCTGACCCCACAGTAAGATACGAGTGTTGTGTCGTGGGTATCAGGAATTACGAGAGAATTTCGGTCTCACAACACCCAGACCCCGAAACAAGTATTTGTGGATCAGACAAACATTTGTCTCGGTGCCGGGATCGAAACCGCGGCCTCTCGCTTCACAGCCGGCTACTCCCCCGCTGCGCCACGGAGGCTGTCAATAGTAAAGCATTCGAAGCATCGATACATAACACGTTATGAAAGAAATAACTCACACATTAGCCTCATTCCTCGATAGATTATTCAACAAAACACACATAGAAATAGCAGAAAACGTGTGCACTTACCTGATACATTTACGATTCAGCTCATGGATATATCGGAGCGCTAATACATGTGCTTAGCGGTACACTTAAAGAAGGACCCAGTGCCAAATATGCACGACGTAACGATTTACTGTCTATATACGGATCATAAAGCAAGCCGGCGACGTACTAGCAAAAACTACGCTTAACTGTTATGAACGTTTTATCTATCTTTAATTCCACAATCCCAATTTGTCTATCTTAATTGTTTCGTTTCATTGTGAAATTAATAAGGCTTGTTATTTACTTATTGCATGATGTGCATAGTGATTCAAGACTTTGGGACATGAGACGCATCTCAATATTTCTATAATATAGAAAAATTATGTGTATCCAAAATAATTCCGTTATTTTTAATTTACATTTAGCATTGAACTAACTCTTATATATTAATCTCTGCTACAACTACTACTGCCTACAACTACTATAAAGGCATATAAGGATAAAAGTTTTATAAACCAAGTTGTAGGTTGTAAATCCCTCGTATGCCTCGTCTGGATTAGTATCAATGCTTCGTCAATTTCTGCTTGACAGCAGAAATAGGCGAAGCGGTATGTAAGCATTGTTGTATTTTGGTTTGAAGGAAAAGGATAGCCAATGAAATTACTGGACATTATGAGTCTAGGGTGATGAGTACAATCCAGTACTATGTAGTGCTTTGTAAAAAAATTACAACAACAAAAAAACCATAAAACTTCCGATGTTACTGTTTTTTCTACCTGAAGGTAAAGCAAAGGCGTGTCTTTATAAGAAAATCCGACAACAGCGTCTAGTTATTTTAAAGTCGTTAATAGAAGAATAAACAGACGAGTTTTCCATTACCGAGAATTGTTCGCAACCGAACTAGCTTTTTGTTATCATTGTCATCTATTTAAACGTCGCAATGCAACGTTCCACAATTAATTCCAGCTTATCATTTTATATGTCGGTTACGTACGTTGATTTGATCGTTTTCAAAACGAGTTTCATAGTTTTTTATGGCCAGTAATATTGCCAAATAGAGGCAAGACCACCTCGGTACACCCTGGCGATATTCGTGCGGGTTTTTTCAAATTTTCGCTAGTTATAACAATCGAGTTCTCCCGCGGCATCTCACAGCGGAGCGGTACTTTTATTCCGCGTTAGATATACATCACAAACGTGAGTGTTGTCCATAAGTGCACGGGATACGTCTATGAATGTCTTTATTACTGTGTTTTTAGTCATTTGTAAGATTTTCTCATAATGATTGTCTCCAAAACGAGTGTTGCCGTCAAAAGCTTTTGTCTAATCGCTGTCATGATTTTTGTTCACGTGTGTACTTATTGTTAAAACGTCGTTGTCTTTATGTTCCTTTTTATTAATGTAATTTTCACAATTATTGCTCTACTTGAGTATGCACTTAACATGTTTAATCTCATGGCTCTGTCAGTTAAGTGAAGATTACTAAGATAAATCAAGCGTTTTCATTGTGTAAACCCCGAAGCAAAAACAGGGTTTGTTACAATCCTCAACATAGTTCAATTTAATCTGACTCTAAAAAAAGAGAAGGATGTCTATTTGTCTAGGTATATATGCTTTTTTTTTATTTTACGCATAACTCCGACAAATGTGCACTGATTTGGATGCATCTTTTTCGTATGAAAGAGTTTTATTCTCTATAAATTTGGTTAGGTCTGATGACAAAGTATGTAGTAAAGTAGGAAAATCCTCAACGGAAAACAGTATACGCACCGCAATTAAATTTTTAAGGCGGTTTCTGAAGTTTTAATATACTCATTTTTTATATATTAAAAAACACAATGTACGCCGATACATTAGGCTAACAAATTTACCATTTTACCACGCTTCGATTAGGTTTCGGCGTTTCAAGCGCGTTAAATGCGGAAACTTCCAAAAAAAATGAACATTCTTTCCTCATAGGTCTGTGGTCGTTGCTCATCGTCATTGATATATCAGTAGCGCACTGAGGCTGAAAATAGGGGTACTGGGTTCAGTTCCCCGGTCGGACAACTGGGCATTATGAGACTTAACATCTTATGTCTCGGGGTGATAAATGCAGCCTAGTACTGTACAGTGCTTTATAAAATAGTGAGATGAAATGTATAGTTTCGAAACCAGTCCTAAGAGCATGCACTTTTGACGTTTCTAAGTTACGTGTGTATTAATTGTTTATAATGGCTTGATTTAACGATGAAGGAAACATCCTAAGGAACCCGTATACCTGAGAAGTTCTGCATAAAAATTTCGATAGAACCTGCCATAGTAATCCACACGCCTTGTGTGGATCGCGTTCCAGGATCAGCCAGTATATATCCGGCTCTCCCGAGGGGCTTGCGACATGACTTGATGGTTGGTTGGGGTGGGTATACGGGCACATCCTTGTTTACTGTGCCTGTATGGATCATCTGCCTGTCCTGTCGCAGGACCTTCAATTTGCCTCTTCCCTCTCCGAAGAGGGAAGAAGCATTTATACAGGCCGGCATGACTCTGGTGACCATTGATAAACACAATGTTTAGCCATGGTTGCTGGTTTTTTGGACTGCACTACGCTTACCATCAGGTGTAGTGCAGTCACTTTGCCGTGCTCGGATAAAAAAACCATTATTGTAAAGGTTTACACGTAGTTTTATCATATCTGCTCTTTATTAAGAGTATGGATTTCGCCTATTTTCATATCCTCTTTACATTCTGAATTATACAGGACATTAAAGCAGACCATTCTTTTATTAATGATACAAAAATATCATGTTCCATTTACATGGTTTGTG
Organism: Amorpha juglandis; assembly: GCA_949126905.1. Lineage (NCBI taxonomy): Eukaryota > Metazoa > Arthropoda > Insecta > Lepidoptera > Sphingidae > Amorpha > Amorpha juglandis. The sequence goes on from OX421376.1 coordinate 7,350,010, forward strand.
AGAATGGCTCTTTGGCTTGTGGCCAAGTACGGCCGCTGTTAAAATGGCCAACGATTAAACTGAACCATAAACAGTGTAAAACAAATGTTTTTATCCGATTCGTTTGTCGCATATCAATAATTCATAGCGTAGCAGTTATGCACATCGCCAACCGTTACTTGGAAGCCTCGTACTGTTCATTAGTAGTTTTATCGCGGTGCGCTTTGGCAAAACCGCTGGGCCACATAGCAATCGAACAATGAACTAAAATTAATTCTAGATAGTATTCAATTATCTAAATGGTTCGGTTATAGATAAATTCTTGCGTGGAGACAGTATCTATATTGCACAGTAATATTAGTTGTAATGTGAAAAAGCAATGTGAATATTATAAGCCAAATATATGTCCTAATGCTCCAGCATTGTCCATTGCTCTGGCAGCCTGTGTCCACACAGGCCGCCTCTACGGGTACCGCTTAATATGGGTTGTCAGACTTTACATACCTTTGAAATTCTTATGGAGTATTCAGGTATACTGGTTTCCTCATGATGTTTTCTTCAACGTAACTAAGTTAGACGTGGATGCTCTTGGGATTGGTTTCGAACCTGCAACTTTCGTATCGGCAAACCATACCACTCCCCGCAAAGCTATCGCTGCTTATGATATGACGTTTAATGTTTTTTCTGTTATTTTGTCCGTTTGTAAATTATTTTAGTGTACTAAACACTAAAATATATAATTAAAATAAGAATAAAATAATATCCGACCTGTATTATATTGTCCCGCTGACCACGGGTTTCTTATACGGAAAAGAGGGTTAGGCTTTTAAAATGCAGTTTTCAGTCATTCTGCTTACAAAAAATAACGATACGTTTATCGAATGTTTCAGTTATGCAGGTTTCCTGAAGATGTTTTCCTTTATAGTTAAAGCGAGTGAAAATTAGGAATAAATACACTCATACACACAATTCTTCCCATAAGGGTTGTCGTCAAGCAGGCGGCCGGTCAGAAAAGCTGCAAACCAAATCTTTGTGTAATATGTGTTAAAAAGAATGTTGTGCCGACCCTATTGCGAGTGGGATAAAGGCAGGTGGAAGAAGAAGAAGACACACAAATACGTTTGAAAAAGCAATGGTGTGAACCCTAGGGACTAGGATCGATCGCGACCAGAATTCTCCAGTCATTTCGAAGGTATATGATGTTTGCCAACCCACATAGGCCAGTGTGGTGAACTTAGACCTAACTCTTCTTTATAGTATGGAAGGCCCGTGCCCCGCAGCAGGGCACAATAATATATTGGTATATATAATATATGGTTTCCTAAATCTTGTCTCTTAAATTACATAAGTTATAACTCCAAACAAAACGCTATCAATAAAAGGAATTCAGGAAAAATAGCAAGAAAATCGCGAGAAAAAGTTCAAGTGAAATGAGTCATTCGAATAGTCCTGTCGCCTTTACTTTCTTTACATCGTTGTTGTTATTGGTACGCCGTTCATATACAGTTCGTGTATTGACGATTTAATTACATTTTGATCCGGCAACCAGGCGTTATTGCGATGTGGGTGTCCGATATACGTATGCAAATGTATTTCAAGTTTGGAACGCACCGCGGCGCGTCACGTCGGCTGCTCTTTGGATTACCATATCGATGGTATTTAGTAATGAATAAATAGAAATCATAATGCAGTATGGACTGCTAATTATGCTATTATATAATTTTGTCGTTTAAAGTGACGGTTGAAATGTTTGTGCCTCTTTCTGTTTGCTTTAGTAGTAACAATGATAATAGCATGGTGTTATTACGTTATGTGGCGTATCAGGATGCGGCTAAGATTAGTCTTTCATAACAAAACTATCGTAAAACCTCATTCAGGGGAGTCCAATTCTGGGATCAGCCAATCTATATTGAATAACTTCAGGCCCGCCTTATTCTGTCAACCGTCGAGCCAGCGAGGAGCCAATTTCTCTCGATTTTCGATGTTATATTTGGACTGCATTGTACTTAACACCAAGTCTACTGTAAGTCATATTGCCGTGCAAGAATAGAAAAAGTACTTGGAACGCGATAAGGTATCTGACATAATTATTTGTTAGTGGGATTTCACCTGATACATGTTTTGTACGTTACTGTTTTATATATATTATATTGTATTATATTACTGTATTATATTGCTCAATGGTTCCCAGTCTTTTTTCTCATAGACCACTTTCAAAGTTTAGCTGGTTCCTATGCACCCCTTGCAGCTACATTTCTACCATATTCCCAAAACTTTCTACGAATAGAAGAATTTTTCGAATAGAATACATTGCCTACCTTCAAGTAAATGAATAGGGCTTAAGAAATTACCTATATAATTAGTACATCCCCACTTTGTTATCCGAAGTTGTCAGTCATTAAAAACAAGCACTTATTTCCACGTTGGCCTATTTAAAAATTGAGAAGAAAAAAGACACGATTTGTTTGTGTGTTATAGCTACATATTGGTGAAGTATAAGTGAGCCTATTTTCAATCAATCACAACTTCCAAGTCCGGGCGACACACTTGGTATTTTTTTAAACAAAAAGCTAACAAAAATTGTTATTGTCCGACCTGAGTTTTGATCCCAGGACCTCACGGGTTCTTAGCCTAAATACGCCACCAGATGAAGCGCACGATATTCGTGTAGCTACAATAAAAGATAATAGTTTATGGTACATACACATGACTAAATGCTACAAAACGCAAATTAACCCACGTCTAAATAAACCACCCTATAATTCACAGGGCGTTTCACTATTCGACATTACGATTTTCGCCATCGAAAATGCATTTCCACACATGAATTTCATCGTTCATGTAATCCGGCAACTACAGGGTACGTTTAAGTTAATTATAGGATTACATCGGGTTGCATTTAAAGTGGTATTTTGGTAATATAATAGTCAGATGGCACGCCCGATAAGTGCCAACCCGATACTTGGAAAGCCTTGCTCATTACTGATTCGGGTCGCGAACGAAACGTACTCGGTCGCGAGGAACAAACGAATATAATAATTATGAGCCGAATGGATTAGGCCGAATTAACGGTCGCGTTGTTAGATTATTTTTTCGACACGTACGCCGAAGGGTTAAATCAGATTTTAGATTTATATCTGTGCAATTAAAGCCTTCAATTCAGATTTATTAAAACATATTTTTTGCAAATTACAAACATAAAAGCACGTTTTAATTTGTATTCAAAGCAAATGAGATTATTTAATTTAAATGTAGCAATAAAATTTCTGTATACGTCGTGGATTAACATAAAAATCCTAAAAATGTTGACAGACAAAACCTGTGAATTTTATGTGCCTCCGTTCAATGTGCAAAGTAAAAAGTGTTTTATAAAAGCACATCAGAGATGTAAAGGGGTATTCACATGCAAACTGCTTATTCAAGTACATACTTAGTGACTAACACGATTGCACCGAATTCAAGAAATCGATTGATTTACCTTGTTTTTGCCGGATCACGTAAAAACTATTAAACAGAATTTACGACACTTTACTGCGCACCTCTCCTCATTAAAAAAGTTATAACGTAAGATATTTGAAAATACCAATAAACTAACGCAATACTTATCTTTTTAACTCTCTCTTTACATTTAACAACCTCCGTGACACAGTGGGTAAGTAAGTGAAGCTAAAGGCCGTGGATTCGATTCACGCACCGAGATAAATGTATGTGTGATTCACAAATATTTGTTTCGGCCTTGGGTGTTGTGGGACTGCAAGTCTTTCGTAGTTCCTGATACCCACGATACAGGTTAACCTAGTATGGGGTTTGGGCTACATGTGTGACTGTTGGGTTCATTTATATATTTATTAAATTAACGCACAGGAATTCTACAACATAGAAATTTCATGTAAAACTACATATTTAACACTGAATATGACAAAAATTAATCGTATTTGAGGCCATAACAAATATGAAATTGTTCAGGTTGTTTTTTTTATTTAATTGAATGACGAGACGAGCACGGCGCTCGTCTGATGGTAAGCACCACGCCTGCCTATAAACAGACGCAACAACACACAGAACGTTGAATTACAAAGCACTATATGGCACTGAACTGCGCTCGTCATCCCGAGACATAAGATGTTAAGTTAAGCGCTGGTATAAAATGTAGTCTAATATGAAAAATAAATAGATTACGGTTGTATTTATATTAACCTTAGTTTCTGTACATGCATAAGCTCACGGCTATGCCCTCAGAGAGGTAAGCAGATGTCCGCCTACTGTAGGTTTCCAGAGATTATGTAAGTCTCATAATGTGATAAGGGGCGAGCCTATCGCCTAATGGCTTAAAATCCAGAGATTGAACTTGAACATACATCTTTCTCAATCTGGGAATTGAACTCAGGACCCAATCGTTTTACTCAGCCTAAGCAGCGATAGCTTAGCGGGGAGTGGTATGGACTGTCGAGACGAAAGCGCAGACGCAGGTTTGAAACCAGCTTCAAGAGCATTCACCTCTGACTTTTCTAAAATACGTGTATATTAATTATTATTTATCGCTTGCTTTAACGGTGAAGGAAACATCGTGAGGAAACCTATATACCTGAGAACTCAATAAGATTTTTTGAAGGTATGTTAAGTCTGCCAACCCGCATTAAGCCAGCGTGGTGGACTAAGGCCTAATCTCTCATTCAGTAGAGGAGGCCCGTGCCCAGCGGTAGGACGTATATAATACAGGGCTAGTAAAAAAAAGGAAACTGAAATTATCATGTACTCGCAAAGGAGCCGACGGTAATGTATGTGAGAGTGTGGCGTCCAAACATTTGATTAACATTTAAACTACATTTACTACATGGGTTGCCATGACTACTGTTTCTGACAAAAAAAACCAGTAGCCATTGTTCATGTGCATACAGATTGACCAATATACCCCGACGTCGTTTTGATTGTTTACGTTTTTCTTATTCATAGGAGCATGGAATCTCTATAATTTACATACGGAAATGGGTATCGGCCCACACTTTATATCCGAACGTAACGCATAGATAATGTCCAACTAAAAAGTTTTGATATCTTGCGCATGATAAGACTAGTAACATTGTTGGATTTTAAATTATAATTTACAGTTTTGAGATAAATGTTATTTTATTTTACGGTTGTTATTAGAATATGTGTAGCGAGCGATTTTGGTGTATTATAGTTTTTTTTTATTTGATTGAATGACGAGACGAGCAAGGCGCTCGCCTGATCGCAGCGCCACGCCTGCTCATAAACAGAAGCAACACCATACAAAACTTTGAATTATAAAGCACTGCATGGCACTGAACTGTGCTCGTCGGCCCGAGAAATAAGATGTTAAGTCTAATAATGCCCAGTAATTTCACTGGCTTCAATATCCTTCAAACCGAAATACAACAGTGCTTACACACTGTTGCTTGGCAGCAGAAATAGAAAAAGCGGTGGTACTAACCCAGACGGCCTCTCGCATACGAAGGACCAACCACCTTGTAAAGTTATTATATGGAGTTTAGCAGTTTATTATATTGAGTTTGATTTAAATGTTTAGTAAAACTGGATATAAGGCGAAGGACGTGAACAGTATTTGAAATTGAAAAATATACTGGAACGAAAGTTTCTTCCCAGAGGAGTTGATGTCTTTGCCAATTCTTTCTTTAACATGTGTTAAAAAGCATGTGTGTGCAGCCCCACTGCGAGTGGGATAAGGGCAGGTGGAAGAAGAAGAAGACTGGAAGTTAAGCTCCAGTTTAAACTCCAAATATGTCTTTAAGCACAAGTATACTCATGCATCCATCAGCCTGAATTCGTCCACTGCTGGGCATAAGGCTTTCTAAGTTCGCGCCACCCTTGACGGTCCTCCGTCTTCCTCATCCAGCCGCTTCCCGCTACTTCTTTTTTTTTTATCCTGGCTCGGCAAAGTGACTACGCTACACCTGATGGTAAGTGTAGCGCAATCCAGGAATAGTGTCGACCTACGATAAACAATGTGTCCATCGCAGGTCGGCAAGATCATGCCGGCCTGCCAAAAGGCCAAGGGGTAGGGGAAGGAAAAAGGGATGGGAAAAAGGTTAGGATCAGGGGGCAAGCCCCCTGGGGAGAACCGGATATACACTGGCTGACCCTGGAACGCGACCCACACAAGGTGGGCCACTATGGCAGGTTTTAGCACCAGTGTACGGTGGTCGCTATCCGGTCGGATACAAGTATCCTCCCACCAGCAAAAAAAGGTTTCTTTAAGGTCATCGGTCCAGCGGGCTCGAGGTCGGCCTACACTGCCATAATCAGCTACCCATCCAATTAGCCTAAACTCTACTAATTGATATGAAGAAGTTTAACCACTCAAAGTGGAAAAATAGATGGATGAGTCAATCCAGTCTTTAAACTCGGGGATTTCCTTAATCCTTATCGTTATTATCCACTTGTACGTCCGACCTAAAAAACTATTCTTCGAGGGTTCTTACACTACCATCTCGTGAGTGTTGTTGTAAACTAATTCGTCAGCTATCTAATAAACAAATGAAAGACGCATTAACTACCTGTAATTTGTTAATAACGACGGTTATATAAAATATGTCGCTATGGCTACAAAAGTATCCTTGGACGTACAACCCACCTTTTTTTTTGGCTAGAAAAGTATCCTTGGACGTGCAAGTGGTTATACATAAGTGATTAGCTCTGCAAATTATCCTTGTAGATAGCTAGTAGGCATTTAAATGTTGTGATATCCTTGAACAAAACAACACGTAGAAGCAGCTAAATCACTCTTTCTCATGTACTAATGTTATTTATATAAATATAGTTTATTGTATAAAATATATAGACTTAAACACCACGACACAGGTATGTGAAGTCTGCCAACCCGCATTAGGCCAGCGTGGTGGACTAAGGCCTAATCCCTCTCATTCAGTAGAGGAGGCCCGTGCCCAGCAGTGGGACGTATGTATATACAGGGCTAGTAAAAAAAACACACCACAACAAAAGTACTCACAATTATCTTGTCCTTCCACCTGCCTTTATCCCACTCGTAGTGGGATCGGCGCTACATTCTTTTTAACACGTGTTACAAAAAAGTCGGCTTGTAGTTTTTACGACCGGCCGCCTGTATAATGTCAACCCCTTTGGGGATAAAACACTCCCAGACACACTCACAGATACAAATATTTGTGGGTCACACAAACATATATCTCGGTGCGGGAATTAAACCTGCGTTACGCCGCCTGCATGACGTTAACCCCTTTGAGGAGAAAACTCTCCCAAACCTGAAACAAATATTTGTGGGTCAAACAAATATTTGTCTCGGTGCGGGAATCAAACCCCTGGCCTCTCGCTTCACAGCCAACCACTGGCCCACTGCGCCACGGAGGCAGGCTTAACTCAAAACTATAAGCTACAAAAAACAAATTTTAAATGATTTATGGAAGAGAAAGCCATTTTAAGTAGAACACAAACACATACAGCAACACATTAATGATAATTAACCTTTAAAAATCACTCGCAATTAATTTCGTCGACCAAAAATTTCGAATCGAAACACATGTCTTAAAACGCAACATCAAGAAACATAAATAACAAAAAATGTATGTAATTGTTTTAATTGGTATTAACTCGAAACCTAAAGGTTGTTCTGACGCATACATCGAGTAATTAAATCTGCACGGTATAGGCTGCGTCACAATTCCCACACCCTTTTGTTTAATCCGGCTGTGGGGCAAGCGCTTTTGGATTTATACAGCAGGCTATAGTTTCTTCTAATTGCAAAGTTACTAAAGTATATGAATTTCTATGGTATTTCTATATGAAAAATATATTTGATAATTATATGGGGTATATGTTGGGCCACCTCCTCGTGTGCGGCAGGATATGTAGTCCTTGCGGATACGTCCAAGGGGAATGCCTATCCTTTACCGCCGGTATACCTGGGCAACGGCGAGTCACTCCCTCTAAGGGGTCTGGCTCACCGTTGGCGAAGTACCCTTCCAACCACCGGAGTTTATCCGAAGAGGCTCCACCAGTGACCCAGCTGCAACGCTGAAAGGACTGGTAGGTCATGACCAGTGGGCGTGTCAGACCGACCTCTCTGTAGTGGAGAGGTTTGAGCCCACCTACGTCTTGTACCGTGCGTAGTTGAGCGCCGTACGAGGGGATAATGGAATCCTGGGGGGTTGAGTCTACCGTAAGTCGGTTGTTGATACTTGCGGGGACAACACGCCCCCTTTGGTCCGGCATTCCCTCTAAACGGTAGCCCCAGGTACTAGCCAACCTGGGGTAACCGGTAGGGGCACCCCCTAAGGGCTGCCAGCGAGGATTACAGGGTCATGGGGTGCGCAGTCGGCGGAGCGCGGGGCCTACGGCGAGCTCGTACCAAAATCTCGGTATCGGCAGCCATAGCCCCCCTCGCACCGTGCGGACTCGCTGCATCACGGACTCTGGGTCCTATACTCCCTGTGGTAGGTCCTGGTGCTCGAATGAGCATCCCCAACTGCGGGCTCCCTGGAGGGTGGGACGCCGCGGGGAATGAAGATAATTTATAACACTCATCATGCCAAAAGCAAAGAGTAAAACCAACAAGCAAAACAACAAGCAGGTCGCTGCTTCTAACGAAGCGCCCTGCGACAAAAGGGTCGCTGCTTCTTCGGAAGCGCCCCGAAACGCACGAGAGCCGGTCGCTGCTTCCTCTTTGGAAGCGCCTGGCCCTAGCACATCGACCGCCACCGCTCCAACATCATGGATGGCTGGTGAACAGGTCTGGCAGGTGGTTCAACGTAAGAAAACACCTTCTGACATGCGGAAAAAAAATAAACGCATGGAAGAACGGGGAAACAAAAAGGAACCAGGAAAGGGTAGGAGGCAACCCCCCGCCGAAAGGCAGGGTGTCGCCAAAGGACCGAAACAGGTCCCCGCCGCTGTAGTAAGTGCAAAGCAACCGAACCGCCCTGGTGGCAACCGGGGTGGGGAGGAGGCAAGCACTGAACAAGCAGCCCAATCCAGCGGGGTTACGAAAGTTAAGTCTAACGTTCCCCGCAAACCAAGACGAAGACGCGGCGGCAGGGGTCAGGGCAATGCAACGTCCGCAGTCCAGCACGGCGGAGGTAAAGCACCCAAGCGCCCCCGCCCCGACGACACACAATCACCTAAAACTCAGGTGAAAAAACATAAAGCGTCCACCAGTGTCGGGTCGGTCAGGGGAGCCGCCACCTATGCGGACAAGGTGGTACTAAACGACCACTTTGTTGCAGTGATGGCGGAGCCGTTCACCGACTTGACACCGACACAAGTGGAAGCCATCACGGGCACCTTGGAGTCCTGCATCATAGGAATAACAGATGCTCCAAGTGCGTCACATACCATCCCATATGTGCCTGCCTTCCATGGAAAACCTTTCCATAGCGAAGGAGTGCTCAAGATGCACTGTGAGGACTCGAAAGCTGTAGAGTGGCTAAAAGAAATTGTAGCCACTCTAGAATCACCAATCCCTGGGACTCGGCTGGTTGTGAGATGCCAGAAGGACATCCCCAAAAGGGTGAAGTCCGCAGTCCTGCTGCCAGCCTGTTCTGAGGAGATCGGAACGATACAACGTATCCTGATCTGTCAGAACAGGGGGTACCAGGTCAGCAGATGGTCTCTCTACAGCATTGAGCGCCAGGAGGGGAACCCCCCGGGTACCTTCTTGGTGCTCGGCATACCGGCCGAAGAGATACCAATCATACTGGCGAGAGGGCGGAAGCTATTCTATAAGCTGGGCAACGCCTATATCCGCTTCTTCGGCAGCAAGGGAAGGTTGCAGGAAGTGCCACCCGACCAAGCTGAGACGGCGCCTATACCCGGGACCTCTAGCGACCCCTCCACTGCAAAGCAGAGGGTGAGCGCTGGAACGGACCCGGTGATGGCTGCGTCTATGTCCACGGTTAGCCAACCAAACTCCGCCGAAAGGCAGAGCGCGGCCGGCGAACCAATGGTCACCCAACACTCCTCCGCCGAAAGGCAGAGGCAGGATGGGAGTTCAGTTTGCTCGCTGACTACCACCGACGGGGACGCCAGTTATGGTGACCTAGAGGAGGCTGTCGCGCATCTGGCAGGCCAGGACGTTCCGTTAGGAACGGATGAGGAGGTGAGTAGCCCTCTTCGCGCCTCCTCGCCACACTAACATAGTACAGACCAACCTCCAGCACAAACAAGCCGCGGCGGCTACCCTGCGAAGACTACTGGAGGTAAACAACAAGACCATCGCCCTTATCCAGGAGCCGTGGATAAGGAAGGACAGAATCTGCGGTCTGAGCAACATCGGAGGTAAGATTCTTCTTGATACCACCATAACTAACCCACGCACTTGCATTTACATACCTAGATCAATCGATGCAGTTATAATAAGTGAGTTCTGTTCTAGAGATCTGACTACGGTCAGGCTCCGGAGCAGCTGCCCTAGCATCCCAGAAGTAATCCTAGCGTCAGCCTATCTGCCGGGCGACGCGGACATACCGACGGTTGAGCTAGCGAATCTTATCAGACACTGCGAAGACAAGAAGCTTGAGCTAATCATCTCGGCGGACGCGAATGCACACCACACCATCTGGGGCTGCGGCGCTTCCAACAAGAGAGGTGATGACTTGGTCGAATTTTTATTCTCCACAAACCTCAGGCTTTTAAACAGGGGGTCCGAACCTACTTTCGTGACTTCCAGATACCAAACTATAATAGACATCACGCTGTCAACGGAGAACGTATCGGAAACCATATCCGATTGGCAAGTATCTAACGAACTGTCCAACTCTGATCACAGATGGATAAGATATAAACTGAACGTGGACACTAAGAAACCTGAACCTTGGCGCAATCCCAGACGAACTGACTGCGTAAGGTTCGGTAAGCTAGTGTCAGAAAGCCCTAACCTCAAGCATATCCCTGAAGAATATGGAGGGCCAGCTGACATAGAGAAACACGTGAATAAACTGACTGATACACTAACAGACGCATTTCAACAAACGTGCCCGCTCACGAGGCACCCGACGAGGACCGCCAATCGTAATAGCTGGTGGGGACCTCAACTCGAAAAATTGAGATGCAAACTACGCAAACTGTTTAACAGAGCAAAAAACACAAGGAAAGCAGAAGACTGGGATGCGTACAAAATAACCCAAGCGGCTTATAAGAAACGCATTCGGGAACGCAAACGAGAATGCTGGAGAACCTTTTGTACCAACATTGAATCAAACGCTCAGGCAGCCAGGGTGAGGAAAGTTCTATCCAAAGACCCGGATCGTAACCTTGGCTCCCTGAAAAAATCAGACAACAGCTACACAACAACCGATGCAGAAATGTGTCAGCTGCTACTTAACACACACTTCCCAGGATGCCTTGTTACGGAAAACACCACATGGGGAGAAGTGAACCAACAGGTTTTTAATGAAACAACCACCGACGATATCATAACTGCTCAGCGAACAATCACGTTAGAACGAGTCGTATGGGCAATAAACACCTTCTCTACCTACAAAGCAGCCGGTTTAGATGGTATCTTCCCTGGACTCCTTCAGTGGGGCAAAAACACGATAGCCCCACATCTGGTTAGGATTTATCAGGGATGCCTAAAATACTGCTACGTTCCCTACAAATGGAGAGAAGTAAAAGTGGTATTCATACCAAAACCAGGTAAGAGTGACTATACGCAACCAAAATCGTATAGACCAATTAGCCTCACATCTTTCCTTCTCAAGGTAATGGAGAGACTGTGTGACCGGGCACTCAGAGATGAGGCATTGGCTAATCACCCTCTACACAACCAACAACACGCCTACTCTTTAGGCAAATCAACCGAATCAGCACTTCACAGTGTAATCACACCAATTGAAAATGCACTATCAACACAATCATCAGCGCTTGTAGCCTTCATTGACATAGAGGGGGCTTTTGACAAGACGCAATTTAACAGCATAAGCCGTGCACTGCTCAACCACAACGCTAACCGGTCCATAACTAAGTGGATCGGAAGCATGCTGAGGGAGAGGGCAGTGCAAGTGACAGTCAATGATACTGTCCGAGCCATTGTTTCGAAGGGCTGCCCACAGGGGGGGGTCATTTCGCCGCTCTTGTGGAACCTAGTGGTGGACGACCTCATTAGGTCATTAAACGAAGCAGGCTTCCACACTGTCGGCTATGCAGACGATATAACGATCCTTGTACAAGGTAAATTCCAAGGAGTCCTATGCGAACTCATGCAAAGGGCCCTTAATATCGTCGAAGGATGGTGCTCAGAACAGGAACTGACAGTAAATCCATCAAAAACTGAACTCGTAATGTTCACAAAGAAGCGAACAATAGAAAATCTTCGCCTACCTAAACTCCAAGGTACTACACTATCTCTCACCAAAGAGGTAAAATACCTAGGTATCATCTTGGACGATAAACTGTTATGGAATAAACATCTGGACCACAAACTGGAGAAGGCCTGTATCACATTCTGGCAGTGCAAGAGACTCCTTGGCAAAACCTGGGGTGTACACCCCAAAATTGTCAGGTGGCTTTACACTGCGGTGATACGGCCAATCCTCACCTACGGAGCTGTCGTCTGGTGGCCCAGAACCAAACTAACCACAGCAAGAACCAAATTGCAGCATTTCCAGAGACTAGCCTGCACAGCTATAACGGGCTGCATGAAAACCACACCCACAGCAGCTTTGGAGGTCCTGCTGGGACTACCGCCCTTGGATCTTTTTATCCAACAAGAGGCGGCCTCAGCAGCAATAAGACTAAAGACGCTAAAGCTCTGGGGTATAGCTAATAGTACCCATGCCAAAATCTTGGAAGAAGCCATCAGCTACCAACCGTTGATGGCTGCTCCCAACGACAGGGTACCCAAACAACACATCTTCAGCAAAAGCTACACTGTCCAGCTGACAGAAGAACAGCATGACTGGTCAGATATACACGAACTGCGCATATACACCGATGGCTCAAAGACAAGGACAGGATCGGGAGCAGGAGTGTTTTCACCAGAATTGAACATCAAAATATCAATAGCCTTGGGCGAATACAGTTCCATCTACCAATGCGAATGTGTCGCCATCACACAGGCTGCCAAAGCAGTGGAAAAACGGGGCCTTACAGGCTATAAAATACGAATTGTATCCGATAGCGCTGCGGTATTACGAGCCCTAGACAGCAAAATTATCCAGTCAGGGCTTATACTAGAGTGCCACCAGGCACTGGAGGGTATAGGGAAAATAAACTCAGGTACCCTACAGTGGATAAAAGGGCACAGTGGCTCCCTAGGAAACGACGCAGCTGATGAGCTGGCTAAAAGAGGGTCAGACCAGGCATTGATGGGTCCTAATCCAATACTGCCACTGCCCTTTAACCAGCTGAGGACATGGCTGCGTCACAGAACGCAAAAACAACACGCAGAACAATGGGCGAATATTAGTACATGCAGACAATCCCGGGAAACCGTGCCACACCCGGATTTTCGTCTGACTAAACGCCTCCTATCTTTGGTCAGGGCATCCCTACGCATAGTCGTAGGTACCATCACTGGACATTGCCCGCTAAACAAACATTTATATGTTCTAGGTATGACTGACAGCCCCCTATGTAGGGGATGTCTGTTGGTCGATGAAACAGCTGCCCATGTCATCCTGGAGTGTGAAGGTGTAGCTGCACAACGGGCAGAAATCCTCGACTCACCGGGGTCACTCCGAGAAGCCTGTGGAGAAACCAGGAAGATCCTGCGCTTCTGGTCGGAGTTAGGCTGGCTTGTACTATAGCCGGCACGGATATCACGCACAATGGCCTGAATTTTTTAAAGGCTAAGTGCGGGAAAAGGAGCCCATAACCAAAACCAAAACCAAAAATGAATTTCTATAAATGACTTTGCAGCTTTTTCGTGTGGTAGAGCCACGCTGTAGATAGTTTTGTCTACAGCATGAATGGGCCGGCTCGACCGGGTCGTTAGCACTGTCTCACAGAAAACCGACGTAAAGTAGCGGCTTGCTGCTGCGTTTCGTACGGTGAGTGAGATATCCGGAGGCCTAAATCCCCCTACCTTTCCCAATCCCGAATTATCCCTTTCCTTTAAGATCGGCAACGCGCTCGTGATTCTTCTGGTATTGTGGGCGTACATGGGCGGTGGAGATCACTTACCATGAGGTGACCTACTTGCTCGTTTGCCGGCCTATGCTATATAAAAAGAAAGCTTGACTGATAATATTTATTACCGATTTTTTTATTCCTTGATGGTGAATAATAATTATAACAACCTGCCACCTGTCAGCCAATCCTGCGTAAACAATAAAAAATTAAGGTATAGAGTGTGTAGTTTATAAAATATTTTAATATATTTAAATAAGTGCGATTTGTATTTTATTTACTGACATCGTCTTCCATATGTTTTGTTATTTGGAAGGCTTAGCTTTCATAATAATTTTAAATAATAAAAATAAAAAAACGACAGTATATTTATTGCTCAAAGCTACTTTCAATAAAATTTAAAAACTGTAAAAATCAAAGCATTTATTTTGCAAATAAGGTCCTTTCTCATGTCAATAACAAAACAAAATATATTACACTGAAACACCTACTGGTACACAAAACCTATTCATTTATATTTAAATTCACAAAGCAAGGTAAGCGCTTTCCGCTTAAAGATACAAATCGAAAAGAGCGATTATATGTAATTGCCTCGCAATTAGGACAAACCGTGCTTTGCAGCGTTATATCTGCATGCGCTAATTACGAGTTCAAGCGATAATTGCTGCAATGGGTCGAATTCGTGTCTTGCACGGAACAAGCCTCAATCGAACTTTCAATGACGTTTAATGTAATAGTAGATATCAGCAACGCTAACTGCATTGTACTTAACTGTAGAACGAAATAGCGATTTTTATCCTGTGATGTTTTGTTTTTATAACTGAATTTAAATTACTTTGCGTAAAGTTATCGAAAATCATTATAGTTACGATGGTGGGAAAAAGTAAATAAAAGTGTGTGTTTATGAATGAAATATCAAGAAATGCTATTTTTTTTTTGACAATATGCGTAACATTCATTTAATTCCAAAAGTAATAGTGTTTACATACCCACATATTATAATTAAATTTCAGAAAATACATTTTTTTTTCTAAAAAAATGGAATCCAATAATAATCAATAATCTCACTTCTCGTACGAAACGCAGCAGCTAGGCGCCACCTTACGTCGGTTTTCTGTTATACAGTGGTAATGTCATCATTGCCCTTCGTATTTCCTAAGATAAACTAAGATTGCCGAATCGTATAATTTAAATAGTAACATCGTCAATCAAATCACTAACGTAAATATCAATCGTAATCGTATTATCACAGACCATTTTTACTGTAAAGAAATTTTTATCCTACTGCCACAAATAGATAATGGTAAAACATTTAGGCATTTTAGAAAGGAGCTCACAATTACAATGCGCTTTAAAACAAACATACAATTTAACGAACGGCTTGAGGACGTATTCTCTTTTCCTTGAGCATTAAGTATGCTGGCCGTGTATATACCGAATAAAGAAATTTGTGACCCCGCGATTATAGAATGAGTCATTTTAACCACCGTTATTTGGCAATAAAAATATTCTTAAAGTAGCTTCTCGTACTCAGTTCGCAAGTAAAACGCATCATTATATATTTATGTGATATGTCTAACCGCTTGCAATCGTATAAAATACCTGCGTTTCATAATTTTGCGAAAGTCGCTTATCAGGATGTAGCAATGAATTCAAATGTGTTGACCTATGCCTGTAGTGCAGGTTTTTCATAGCTGTTATATCACTATACTTAATTTGTCTAAGTTAATTCGTTTCCTTACCGCCAGGGGCGCTAAACGGATCTGCATAGATATTCTCGTGATTAGAGATTACGTGACTGCTATCGAGATATTCAGACAAACGTAGAGCACTACAGAAAAACGATTATTGCAAAAGAAATAAATGAGATGGTTCTCAGTTATGGTTAGATCCCACATTAGATTAAACAAATAACGCGGGTATCAGGAACCACGAGCGACCTGCTGTCCCACAACACCCAAATCGGAAACTAATATTTGTGCATCACACAAACATTTGTTTTGGTGTGTGACTCGAACCCATGACCTCTGGCTTCGCAGTCAGCTACTCGCCCACTGCGCCACAAAGGCTATCATGATACGCATGTTTTCTAATTGACATCGAGGGTTTTAAAATAAGTCTGTGTCTCTGCAATTTAGTAAATGAACTCTGTGTAAATTCATGTAACACAAAATATACAATTATTAAAATATTGTACGAGTTCATACTCTTTAAAATATATTCCTCCCAAACATGTAAAACCCAGAAAATTATGATTGTAACGATTTAAATAATACTGAGATAATTTTACAAACACATTTTTACAAATCGCTTTAACACTTAACAATACAAAAGAAACCAGTGTACCAATGCATAATTACTGTAAAAAACACAGGTGGGTGGGATCATTTAAAAGGTAGTAAACAAAATTATTTCGACCCACGGAACCAATTAGTTCGGCTAGAATTAAATCGGACGTTGATTCGAAACTTTAAATTTAAAGCCGTTTCATACATGTGTACTGCTTTTGTTGAAATTAAATTTTTGCTTGTAGTATAATTCTATTTTATAGAAACTAAGCCAAGTGGAGTGTAACTGTCAATCAACATCTTAAATCCAAAGCTAAATTACCTGGACGTGGTACACTGCTGATTAATTGACGAGGCAATGGCGGAACTTGGTTTCCATTGCGGGTTGTAGAGAACAGACGATGGATAGCTCCACATAATACCAAATCCTCTGTCAAATCATGATGCAAAGCCGGACCCTAACATTTGAAACTAGAAAGAAAGAAGAAAAATAAGCTAAACCAACATCAGTAGAGTTATGCTGTGAACTGTTTTATCTTCAGCATAAATGGTCTCTACCACGATACAACCACTGGATCACCGAAAACAGAGGTAAATGCTGTTGCGTTTCATTGCGATGTGTGACATTTCTAGAAGTGAGCCCCCTTCCGTTCCTAGTGTCCATTCTTTTAATATAAAGTTGGTAACACATCCATGCTTTGGTGTTTTTGAGTATTCAAAAAAGGTGTAGATCCTATACCATCACGTAATTCATTTGCTCGTTTTCCGAACTTGACCAATAAAAGAACGTTAGCAGACATTTCTCACGGAAAAGTCACATAATATCTGGTTTTGTTATAGTTTTCGTGATTGTTAAAAAAACGCGAAACTACCTAAACTATACAGTTTGTAATTCTACCAATCACTAACTTGTTACCAATTGAAGAGATCAATAATTTTGGACTCAGATTGTATACTGAGTTAAATTCTCACAACAGATACTGACTGAAAAGTATTTGAAATCGCAGCGTACCTAGGTGTTACCTAGCTACATAAAAACGTCCTATACTTTATTCATGTACGAATAGGCTACAACGTAGCTTACATGTGCGGTACTGGAAATTGCTTCACGTATTTAGAATGCAATAAAGTTAAATATATGGAAGTACGGGCGTGCGCAGCTGTCTGCGTACGCCTTAAAACCTTGCACGCCAAGTAAATGTGAATAATTACGTATTTAATAACGCTTTTGTTCTCGAAGAGCCTACGAGGAAATTCAAGTAATTCAATTGTGTTTAAAACTGTTTAATTCGAGCTGGGGCAACATGCTTGCTTTGCTTTCTAGAACGGCTCTTTGTAAATCATTTAGGCTTAAGAGGCGTGAAATTTTGTGAAACTTAGAGAAATACATTCAATACATGGTATTAAGTTTTGTATTTAAGTATTTAATTGAAATGATCTAACTTTAAAATATATGCGCTCTGTTATAATATATATCATAATATTTTAAACTATCAGAGTTTCATAAAAAATAAGTCTACAAATTATAGTGATTCTTTCATATATAATATTTATTTTAGCAACAAAACTTAGCATGTCTCGTAAATCCACCCATAACACCCTAAACAGGAAATTATTAATTATTTCGCAACTCCGAAACGTTTGACGCCGTCGATAAAAAATTCAAAACATATAATTCGCAAAACAGAATTTAAAAAATCATCCAATAAATCAAATTTATTACTAGATGGGGGCTATAGTTAATCTGGGCCAGGAAATTAAACGCGGAATTACCATAATTGATACGGTTCGAGTGTATCGGCGCGGAAAACTGATCGCCTTTATAAGCACTTTCCGAGGGTGTTGCGAAACTGTCTTAGATTCCTTTAATGAACATTGCCAAGATTGAATGATAAAAAAGCTATTATCTCTGTAATGGCGTTTGGGAATTTAGATTTTCTTGAAATATCTAAAATAGATTTTTTTTGCTTTCCTTCCTTAATCATTGACATTATTGTATATGTCTGTCTGTCATACGTCCTTTATTTTTGATGCTTCTGGTTTTGGAGATATTTAAGAAATCACTTAACTTCCGATGTGATACGCTTGATTATTTCCAGGCCACTACTGCTATATAAAAAACTGTTAGTAACATTTATAACATAAACATGATTGCCTTTGCCGACGAACTAGATGCCATGCTTTAGTGTTGTCATATAAAAATATTCTAGTTATTTAACAGCAGTACAGGATTTAAGAGATTAAATTAAATACTTCGAGTTTTCTTTCTGGAGATTATTTATCTATTGTGTCGGAAAAAATATAAAATGTCAATTAACCAATATATCTGAATCTGAAAAAACCTATTTCTACAAATGATAATACAATGAAGAATAAAAAATACAATTACCAAGCATTACGTAAACCAACATTTAACCCTATCTATGATATAAAAGAGGGTCAAGATGACCATCTGCCTAAAACAAAATCATTAAAACTTCATTACAAAATTATTAAATATGAAGCAACAAACAGTGATTAATATCGACACGCGTCAGCAATAAAAATACTTAGCCCTAACTATTCGTTGTATTAGATGCCTTGTTCGAATTAATCAAATCATTCTAAAGATTCTTATCTGTGTGAGAGTGTGTCTTAGAAATTAGAGCAGGAGGGAACATCAATTGTTTTCTTTCGCCCACGACCGCATACCGCAAGGTTTGTTGTTATTTTTTTATTGTATAGATATAACGGATTGTAATCATCTCATTGTGTGAGCTAAGATGTATCTGGCTTGGTGCAGGTGCGAGAAAGTTATAAGATTATGGAATACCATTGTTAGAGTTACATAACATTATTATTATGTTGCGAAATAATATTTTTCTTCTGCTAAAATTTTCACATTAATATGGGATTACAAATCGTAAATTGGAAGAAACGTGTAATTGTTCATTATATCTAACCGTAGATAGGTTTATGTAGTGCCAGGATTCTCCTCTTTAAACGTATCATAACAATTACTTGTCTTGGTAACCAGAAAATACATTTTTTTACTTCTTCTTTCTGGGTGGTAGGCCCTCGTAAACGAGATATCGTCTGCGTAGGTACCACCTATTTATCAATTTCTATCAGCAATCAGTTGCGTAAATACTGAATAACATTGAAATCAGTGAAATTTCTAAGCAATATATGACTTAACATCCAATCTCGCATTGACAAGCCCAGAACATTGCTATGTAGTGTTTGTAATTCAAAGTGTTGGGTGATGTTGAAACTGTTTATCTCTGGCGCTTATCTTCAGACCACCAAACAAAGACTAACCCGCCCACACAAGCACTGTCACTCATGTGCACCAGGATCGACAGTGGCATGCATTTTTGTTGAGAGAGCAGTGAAATTCGGCAAATCTCTTGGAATGCTTCATTGTCTTTGTCCCGAAAATTAATCAAAAAGAAAGTTGGGGAGGTGTTGAAGAAATGACGTTGGTAACATTGGACGCAACCAACTAGCTAAAAATAAGTTCGTTGATCTATCCTTCAATATGAAACCTCCCAACCATCCTAGTCTCGTACTTACCACCATCCGTACCAACAATACGATAAAACAACATGTGTTTCTTCACCTAACGAATCTTCGCCGGCATAATGAGCACGACAATGTAAAGTGGCGTTGTATTTACATAATGTCAACTAAGTAGGTGTAGGAGCATCACACTGGAACCATACAGACGTTATTAATCGAAGTCCCGTGGAATGCTATTGTTATTGCTCGTGTGTATTTTTAACTGATGTTGCAGCTTGATTGTATCTATTATGACGGGTTGGTGTCGCTCATCGGTCTACTAAGGCTGAGAACTGTGGAGTCCTGGATTAATTCGGGATCGGGAATTCCCATTTCTCAGGTTGGACAATAATAATTCGAAAAATCTCACATTAATTGACCAGTATTTGAATTTCGTCTCCTATCACATCATGGGACGGCAATAACAACAGCGAAATATGGATGCAGAACAGCTGCACCTCTGCCTACCCTAGTATATTAAGTCATGACAGATTAGGCAAGCCCTAATTTTAGGTATCGGTAAGGAGAATTCTTTTTAAATGTGTTGTATTTGTGATCATGTAACTTTTGAAAATTTAACATTGTTTTAAAAGTAGTCGATGAAATATAATTGAAGATTCTATTTTATAAATATTATGATAGATTCGTAAGATGATCTCATACTGACTCGTAGGGATTTTATTAATAAAACACATATCCAATAAGTTGTGTCGCTATCTGCCTTAAACATTTAATTGCTACAATAAACTGTGTCGTATATTTTAAAAGCCACACACTTTTGAAATTTCTCAATGCTTTATGGAACAAGCGTTTTAAACAGACACAAAAATTAATAAATAAATTATACTTAAATTTATAATTTTTAGAAGCGAATGTCAAAGAGTAAAGAAGATCGTTTATGAATACAATGGTACCTATTGGATTGGGTGGATCGGCGCCCCGCTGCGAGACCGTGCGCGTACCACACAAAATGAGATAAAAAGTTAAATAAAATCCTTATGTAAATTAAATTTGTAGATCTTCGTATCTCGAAAGATAATAAATAATTTTTAAAGTGACAATATAAGTTTGGTTAGGCTTGGAGTCAACCAATGAAACATATTTAGAGACAATCAAAAACAAAGGAGTCGTATCGCGAAGATATTAATAAATTCAAATCGAACATTTAGCATATGATAAAATTCCGAAAATGTATTTGCTTAAAAATTTATCAAATTATTGCATTTTTTACCGATAAAAAACAAAGAAGCTTCTAATTTGACATGTGTATTTCTTTTTTTATGTACAGCCACGCATCGCTTTTCACAGTGATATTGATTTGTTTCTTTTTCTATTCGTAAGAGTTTAAGCTCATAGTTGTTAGTGTTTAAAGTATACGGTTTTTCAGTGAGGTATTTTTCTAATATCAGTATCTAATATCTATAGCAAATATGAGTCACTTTTTTATAAAAAACAAAGATTCGGAGTTTGGTTTTTAATCCCTTGAATGATGAAACGAATTGATCACTCGCTTACTTTGTTACCACTTTCTAACAAAAACAATATTTAGCTGTACGATTTGTGGGCATTGATGGGCTATGGATATTATTTTCCGTGAACGTGACGTGATCTACTTACTCGTTTGCCACCATCTGCTATAAAAACGCGAGACTTGTCACAGAATGTTACTAAAATTCCGATATTTATGTAAATATAATAACACTTGTAAAAACCAATCGAAACAAAATAGCCCCTTTCTAATACCGTATATTGAGATGTTATGATGCAAAGCGGATGAAATATCATCCAAAAACGAAATGAGCATCAGTTATAATTCGTCACAAATCAAACTGTAATCCAACAATGTTGTATCAACAACACACCAAACAGATTTACTGACCAATAAATATATTTAATTTATTACTGACGTAAAATGAGCCTAGGGTCCGATTATAAATGAATGTTAACACTGATTTAACTGGCGCGTTTAATTACTGGCCCAATTTGGAATTTTAAAGCAAGTGATTGTATTCGAATTTTGTTAATTAAATACAATGATACATACATACGTATGCTTAGACTGTATCTCTGAAGGGGTGGGTAGAGGCGCAACTAATGCACACGCGGTTGTACGAACCAATTTCCATCCCAAGACGTGATATGGTGAGCCTATCGTCAATAAACAAATTCCAATGTCAGGTTGGTAACTCATATGGATGTTTTTCGAAATCTCAAACATTAATTGTGTTTGCCCGAACTGAGATTTGAATCCAGGATATCACGGTTTCTCAGCCAAGTACACTGCCACAAGAGTGGCAATTGAGCTATGAGTTAAAAAGATTTTTAACTTTAACTTTTTTATTTATTTTTTTTAATTTTTTTTAATTTTTTTAATCAATTTTGTAGAGTGCATTTCAAAAGTCAGAAAAATTAAATAAACTGAAATATTTATTCAATTATATTAAGATAAGTACATATCGAAGACAAAAATTAAAATGAAAACAAGAGTCATAAAATATTGGAATTATTAATTTAATCAAAACAGGTAAAATAAAATCAAGATTGTTCATAATCACGCGAGAGATCCGTTAGTGCTGCGATGACAGAATAATTAAAATTTATAATTGAAATGAACAAGCTTTATTTATTGAAATTAATATTTATTAAGTAATATGTTACACGTATTTTATCCATATTTATGATTCAATTAGTTTTCAATACATGATGAATACATGGAAAATGCTACAACGATGGCTCAATCAGAGAAAAATTAATATGAACCTGTCAATATTCCGTACAAGGAATGTCCTTAATTAAATTCATGATTTATTTGTAAAATGACAATTTAAATATCAGATTTTGTTTTACGACCATTCTATCTAGCTGTATGTATTTTGACACCTCGGTATCTCATTATTATCTTAATTGATCGAAGTTTCTCGATGTTTATGTTACATGACGGAGATACTTTAGTCCATTAGCGGTTGTTCATATATTATAGCTGTTAGAATTCATATTTACGCCCGCATGAAGCTAAAAATAAGTATCTTGTCGTTAGCTATTACTTGTGAGTTGTACATTTGAATATTCATTTGCATTTTGCAATGAAACGTTATACCTGCTGTTTAAGTCAGGCTAAAATGTAACGTCAATACTTGGTTCAAGATTAGAAGATTAGAAACAAGATTAGAAATTAAAATATTGTAGTGCTAAAATTCTATAGTTATGCTGGGTCAACTAATTTCAATTTCAGATTAAGACGAGCCTGAATTAGGGTAGGGAAAGCTCCGAGTTTGGTATTCTTTTTCTACTGCACCTTTACGTGAGTCAAATCGGGCCATTCGACATGAGACAAAACAGTCTACAATGTATCTAAAAGCGTTATTTTGGAAAATTATTCCAAAATAACGGTTTAAGACACATTGATTGATTGTCTTAACACAATGATTGTCTAAATCCGTTATTTTCGAATAATTTTCCATAATAACGGTTTTAGACACATTGACACGTTAGACACGCCACACCCATAGTTTTCTATTTGTATTAAATGATTTTATTTTAATTTCTAAATTTCAATATATATATTTTATGAAAAAATCAAGCACTATTAAGCAAATCAAGCAGCAACTATAATATATAGACGTAAGTTCCTGCTAATTAACGTATTTACCACAATTATATCTAATTAAATAGGCGTCATTTAAATCGCAGACAGGAAACCCAAATATAGAATTAATTCATAATCAGTAATTTTAATTTTATCGTTATTTTTTTTAAAATAATATTAATCCAATGAGACATGTACAAATATATTTGTATTGCTATTAATTTTGCCCAATTCGCACTAAAATTCACAAGAAATGATGTCACGAATCAATAAAATACATTCGCGTATACATTAAAATTTTAATTTTTGATTTATGTGACCGTTATAATCAAGATATTAACATAATTATAAACTAATATTTACATATACCCATATTTTGCTAAAGTTTAATTATGTTTATAATGCATTCATGTATGGTTTTTTTTTTTGTATCCTGGAACGGAAAAATGACTACGCACCTGATGGTAAGTGTAGCGCAATCCAAGAATAGTGTCGACCAACGATAAACAGTGTGTCTATCGTTGGTCGGCACGATCATGCCGGCCTGCAAAGGGTCAAAGGGGAGGGGAAGGAAAAAGGGATGGGAAAAGGGTTAGGATCAGGGAGCTAGCGGGGGAGAACCGGATATACACTGGCTGACCCTGGAACGCGACCCACACAAGGTGGGCCACTATGACAGGTTTTAGCTCCAGTGTACGGTGGTCGCTATCCGGGCGGATACAAGTATCCTCCCACCAGCAAAAATTAAACGTAAATGTTTCCTGCGGACTGCTTTGGCTGTTTGTTTTAGGATTGTGTATAATAAGAAATAAATCTGTATTTCTCTGTTCTTCTTCTTATACCTGCTTTTATCCTACTATTATTATCCTATTAGTGCGTATGAATTTTTAGTGGAAGTCTATCATCAAAGTAGTTGAATAAATGTCAAAGATTTGGTCTTTCATTTTGACCATAGAATTCCTTCTTTCTTATAATGTAACCTACTTTGAGCTTTGACGGAAAAAGAAACAACAGAACTGGATTACTGTGAAAAGTTAAATGGGTTTTTTTGTTGACGTAAAATTTATAAAACACCAAGAAATAATAAATTCACATCATGCTGCCAACCACAACGAAGAGGCGTATGTGGAGTTAGTACAGTTAGTTAGTAGTTGGTAGTAACCGGCATAGGGTGTAAATAGTGTTAGGGACTCGGCCCAGCGGTCGCCCGGGTGTCTTCCATCTCTCCCGGGCGGTTCGCTGGGTCATAAGGCCGGTAGAACCCAACATAACCGTTCCACCTCCCCCCGGTGTGGCAGTAGCAATAAACAGCTTTCCCCACGACAAAAAAAAAATTGGCTGCTTATTTCGTTATCTGGTAGATTTATATTTAATCAAACATTGTGAAGAGGCCCTATAAATAATTTAAATATACAAACGAAAAGTTATTCTAAGTCAATTGGAACTGGGATTAGAAATTAATACACAGGTAATGCATTACAATATGACAACACGGTGGCCGGGACCAACACCTCTGTTTCCAGCCTTATTTATTGTATTGAAGCTTTTCTATCTAACTAGCGGACCACCGACGGCGTGAAACAGTACATTCCACTTAGCACCAAATACATTATTAATTCATTTACCTAGTTCGTACCCAATAAATGCAAATCAAATAATATTATTTAACATAATATAGATAATATCTAATGATTATATTACTGCAAGATTTTTTAATACGCTACAAATATTTTAATGAGCGATTATGTTAAGTTAATCGTTCTGGTGGTCGTTTGGAATTTCTCATCGGTAAATTTGTATACGATATCTGAGGTTGTCTTCGTTAATTAAGCATGTTAATGTACATACATATTCATTTGTTAATATCGAAATGAGTATTTAAAAGTCGTAACATTATCGGCTCATAAATATAAACGGAAACTTCATTCTTTAGATAACACTGTATAAAAACAATATAATATTCATATTAAATTCCCATTGTGACATCATATTTGACCTAATGCATAATTAAGACATATAAATATCGATTCGTGACCAAAATACGCGTATCGATTAACAATTTAGATTTAAGTGCCGTTAAAACGAGGTTTCTAATATAAATAGCAATATTCCAATCTCTGCTATTTATCTTTTGAATATCTCAGGTATTGTTTAGATTTACCGTAGTAGACAAATATTTGTGATCTCCATTAATATTTTTTTCGGGTCTGGGTGTTGTGGGACCACAAGTCCTTCGTAGTTGCTGATACGGTGTGATGTCAGTAGTATATGGGTGACCGTTGGTTGAATTTGTTATAGTATTTATTATCAATGGCAAAAATTAAGTCCCTTGTTGTTCATTCATCAATATATGCATATAACCTTTATGAATATACTTTATTATTCTAATATATTTCAATATAAAGTTGCCTTGTGAGGAAATTGAAGGAAATTATGTATCATATCACAACGCATTTCGCCTTGTAAATACAAGTAATTACTTGTGTTATTGTTTTTGATGTAACAAACAAAATTTAATTTATAAATGCAATTTATTTTCGCGACAACAATCAATGTACGCAAGTGGAACACATCAATTTGAATGAGTCGCCCTTGGCGTCCACTTATCGAATGATTGTTTTCGATGGCGCACACATTACTGACCTCTCTACTTTCGACTACCAGCCTCCATACAAATAATTAATGTATGATTGACGAGGAAGAACGCATTCGACGTCCGATCTCCGCCTCCGCTCATTTACTCCACAGAACAATGGGACATATCGTTGAAATGGTATAAATCGAATATTTACTACTAATGTAGGTACCGCTTGATTAATTTAGCTGCCAAGAAAAGGCGCTTAGGTTGTTGTGTTCCGGTTTGAAAGTCATTGAAGCCAGTGAAATTATTGCTCATTATGAGACTTAGCAACTTGAGATGACGAGTGCAGTACTGCGCTATATAGTACTTCATAATTCGAAGTTCTCAGTAGTATTGCTTATAGTATATTGTATTGCTTATTGTATTGATGGGCAGGTTTGCCGCTTACCATCAAGCTCGTGTCGTCATTAACGCTAAAAAAGCTTTAATATTTTGTGACAAAGAAAATATCAATGTTTGTTTATCATTATCCATCGCTTGACTCTTATGATCGTCAATAAAGCCCTTCTAGTTTAATGTAAATAAGCAACCAATCAAATCTTAAGACCATTTTAATGTTTCTTTATGATGTAGCAAAACAAGCTTAAGCTTAAGGCGATACGCCGTTGTGAATAACCGATTGTCTACAAGCCCTATAATGAACAGTATTGGATACACTATCCTTTAAAATAACAGGTCATTATAATAAAAATAATTAAGTGCGAATCGGACTCGCAGACCGATGCTTCTTTAGAACTACATTTTTTATACAGTATTCTTTATTTAAAAAGGTTTTTTTCCATTTTTAAATATTAAATTCACAAAACAAAAACATTTATTTTTTTAATTCGTTTATTTTTATTTTTTTATTATTTGTATTTATAAATGATAGCATACACTATAATATTTTCTATAAAAACTTTCAGCCAGTTACAAAGGTAGGATGATATACGGATAAATAGTCTTAGTTTTTTTATAACATATACCGGCAAACGAGCAAGCGCATCACCTGATGCTAAGTGAAATCTACCACCCATGAACGCCTACAACATTAAATGGATCTTAGGCGCGTTGCGGAGCTCACAGGGAAGGAATAATTAAGGGATTGGAAAGGGAAGAGGGATTTGGGCCTCCGGATATTTCACTCATCGTACGTAACGCAGCAAGCCGCTAGCTTATGTCGGTTGTAAGACAGTGGTAACGACCAGGTCGAGGCGGCCCATTCATGCTATAGATAAAACTGTCTACAGCGTGATTCTACCACTCAAGAAAAGTTCTTGCATAACCCATATTCCCCCATTTCCCCAACCCATAATCCCCATATTTCTGCGTAGTTTTGTATACAGAACCCTAAAAATCATTACGTCACGGGTATAGCACGAGCGCATCTGCTCAATATTTGCATAGCCGTTGATTGGGATGCAAGATTAATTCCTATAATATTTTTTGTCTTGATCATCATTTTGGTGCGATCAGGCGGGTGGAGAAAAAAACGA
Organism: Amorpha juglandis; assembly: GCA_949126905.1. Classification (NCBI taxonomy): domain Eukaryota; kingdom Metazoa; phylum Arthropoda; class Insecta; order Lepidoptera; family Sphingidae; genus Amorpha; species Amorpha juglandis. The sequence goes on from OX421376.1 coordinate 7,377,598, forward strand.
TCATTATCATACTTCAGCCCTTAAGCTATTTTTTCAGACGCCAAACAAAGGGGTGCTTGTTTGTTATTAGGTTAGGGGCGATAATGTAATGCAATTACATTTTTTTTGGGTAAAAAACTTAGAAATTCATTATTCAAATCCGCCAGCTGAGCCAACGTGGAATATTTATTAAGGCTTATGATTATTTTTTGCTTTTGTATTAACAATCTATCAATTTAACACTTTAACAATCGCCTTGTTCTGAACTGTATACGTAATTAAAGTATCTCTAAAATAAATTTTAATTGGGAAATTGTATCATTTAAATACAGAATTATCACGTTAGAGCTCCACTTTAGACACTACTGTTTATACTACTAAATACATACGCACTCACGCCTGTAATACTAAGGGGTGTGCAGAAATGTAACCAGTATATCCACATTTCAACGAGATTTTTTTTCCATGATGGCATAGGGAGTGCGGCTATAGCCATATCGGGCACAATTGATGACTCCAAGCTGAAACGAAGCATTTCGTGATACAAAAACCCCAATATCACTTTTACCCGACCTGGGAATCGAACTCAGCAGTCGAACCGTGTACACTATACAATTGTGCCACCAAGTCCACAGTACTCTACAGCATAAATGGGTGGGCTGGGCTAGGTTAATATCTCTTCCTCACAGAAAACCAATATGTAGTCCCAGCTTGTTGCGTGAGTGAGATCTTCGAAGGCCTAAGTCCCGTTTTAGCTTCCCAATACCCTTCCTTAAAGGTTGGCTATCCATGTATTATTTCTGATATTTTAGATGTTGACAGGCGATGGAGCTCAGGTCACTAACCGACGATGATTGACTTGTTTATAATCAAATGTAAATATTTCTTACACTATTAAGTATTGGCGTTAACATGGCTTAATTAATTAGACGGTGACTTTAGTATTATGTGGAACAATCTGCCGTCTGATCATCACACTCCGCGCCGTTAATCAGCAGATCACCACGTGCAGGTGGGGTTGCCTTTGAACCTAATATGTTGGTGGTTCAAATATTCACACTATAAAGCATAACTATTGCAATAGTAAAAATAGCATATGTAATAATATCGGTAACAAGAAATATAACGAATCCCTCATTCCCCACACTCCCCTAAGAACAAACAAGAAAAATTCATAGAGTGACTTATCACTTCATCTCGGAACAGTAACAACCCTCGCTGCAAGGGCATCATTAGACGAAATAAGACCATTAGCAGTCCTTTCTCTTAGCATTCGTGAAAGGGTTAAATCGGCGCTCGGAGCACAATGGCTTTATTCTATTACGAGCCGCTTACACGCGCGATGTAATAAATATGAATGTTGAACAACGTGGATTATGCTCCTTTGCCGGGGGTCAAAATATTTGAATATGCGTCGAAACAATTTGTGAAGGGTTAATTGGCAGTTGCGAGTAGCTTTGTAATATTCTGCGCGCGACCGCTGATGAATAATATCTTTGTTAATATTATAGATGTTGGGTATGGAATGGTATAAATGACCATGTTTAATTTAGATTTGCAGTCGCTTTGCATTGAAAATGGAAACGTTCGTTGATTATGTAGGAACATAGTCGGTTAAATAGCGCTTAAGACAAGTCTGTAGAAAAATAAAAGGAAGATACTTATAATAATATCAACATTTCGTCTTAAGAATATAAAATGCTGAAAAATTTTAAACCCTAGGTAACATGCACAGAGAAGTACTTTGACGGACCAATTTCTTTTAAGATACTTATCTAAAAAGTATATTGCTATAAATTGCGTTTGGCTGATGAAATTAGCAAAAGCTTCCAAATATCCAAAGTTCCCACATTTCAATTACAAAAATTGAACATCACGTTTTCATCAAATATCATGTCCATTCCCACATAGAGCATTTTAAAATATTGAAATAAAAATATAACATTGAAAACATCAACAAAGACACGAAATGATTTGAGTGCTCTCAAAAATCCCCTGCCAGGTCCGCTATCACGGCCCAACTGGTTCCCGTATAATAATTACTGAGAGAATCAACGTCAGCACCGATGGCTAATTACAAAGAGCTGAATGGGGGCTTTGCCTAGTGAAAGAGTAAAAAAAAACAATTATTTACGATACAGTGGCCGCCGGAGTGGCCCGGTGTGCGATGTCACATCTGTTCCGAAGCTAACCCCGCGGATTAGGGCGATAATTATTCCGCAGCATAATTATTGGATTTTAGACTTAATATTGGCCTGTGATGTTTATGGGTCAGATGTTTGTGATTTTTCTAGTGTTAAACTAGACGGATATAGCAGATGCGATTTTAAGACCTCAAATTATTAACACTTTCAGCTACTATACGACAAAAGCATCCATCAGAGTTGGTATAGAAATTCTGAACTGAAAGAAGCCAGATGTTACCCAAAAAGTATTCTAGTGATATCCGGACTGCTAGATACCTAGTTCAGTTACTTCAGACGGGCATAATTCTTCCCCTTGAGAGACGTAACATTTCTTGCCAAAGAACATTATATGTGGATTGTACTATACCTATCATCAGGTGCAGCGTAATCACGAAGTATATATTTATTTATTTCTTTCGCGACGTTTAGACCGAGTTTCATCGGTCGTGGTCACGGGTTGACTCACCCTGTTGAAATAAATATTAAGGTACGTAAACATATTGCAAATATAAAAAAAAACATTTAGTTGCAGTGTGTCAGTACCTCACAGTTGATGCGTTTACACTAACACTACCGGACGGAATAATTATTACAATTGAAAGTATCGAATTTTAATAATGTAACGATATAATGAATCGAATAGTACTGTTTCCGATATAACTCGCGAAACATGTATCGCAACTTGTAATTGCAGGCGAGCCTTTAGCAGCCAGTAACATAATGCAAACAATTCAAATTAAGAACTAAAGACATTCCATAGTTGTTGATTATACAACGCACTCAATCAATTTAATAACTTTACTGCATGTTAACCCTTGCAGCATACGGTCAGGCGCCAAAGGGTTGGTGCCTTTGTTTCTTTGACGAGTGAAAAAAGAATTAAAGCCAAAGTGATACTATCGATTTCAATGCACGATGTAATTATTGTGATTCGACTAATTGTTGCGTCGAGAGTTTCAACGGCTTTTGTTTTGAGTGCATTCTCGCTTTGACTGTTTTCGCATGCCATATTGAAATTGGAGTGTACTTTATAAAGTCCCGTAGCTTTTGCTGAGTAAATGTAACAGTTGATTTTCAACCCTTTTATATCATGCGCATATTTTAAACAGATTTTTTTATGTCAGTTCACGCTTGTATTTATCGGACCATGATTTGCTTTTAGTTGATGAATTTTTAAATCTAACATGGTTTTTGCTACTGTGGATGCGCATGGAATTTTAACGCTGTCTGTTTTTTATAAATTCAGTTCTAAAATGTTTGATTAAATGTCGTTGATATTGGTATGTATTCCATCATTCATAAATGGGGTAGGTAGGAATTTAAAAACAATTTTTGCGGCGAATTTGACGTCATCTATTCTTGGGAATGATTGATGGTGGGCATCCTAGCGGTGGTACTTGATAGGCTAAATGCACTTACCAATAGGTGTATACTAGGTAACGTTATAATAAGCTCACGCTTGCATCCCCAAAGGGGTAGACGCAGGTGTAACTACACCCACACACTGTTTCGCTTATTTCCATCTCATGGTGTATAGGTGGCGAGACTCTCGCCATATCTGGCACGAATTCCAATCCCGGTTAAATTAAGTGTGTTTTTTTTCGAATACAAATGATAATTGTGGGATTTATACCCAGAACTCACCGTTAGTCAGTCTAGTTACTAATATTAGACCATTGAAGCGATCACCATTAGATTAATGAGGCAAAGGGCGTAACACTATATATCCAACAGTTTAAATTTAGTAACCTTATCAGTTTCCACCCAAGAAGCCACTTTTCCCTTACTTCATTTAAAATAGCTCCAGGTGGATTTTCAGCAACCAACAGCAGCAGTAACGATGTTCCATAAAATAACATTTGTTTCATAAATCTTTTTTAAAATACTAGAAAATAAAGATTGTATTATAAAACATTCGGTTCAAAACCTAGATCGTTGTGCGTTTGTTTTTATCCGTTGAGAAGTTTCCTAGTTTTCCTCATACATACTCCGTCATCAGATCGCAATCAATTACGGACTACCCGCGGCACAAAACCCTACAATACAATAAGATTCTGCTAAATCGGTTTACATTTAGTGAAAATGTCGCGTTACATTCATAGGAGAATACAGACAAACTTAGAAACTCTCATGAAGTCGGATAAAAAGGAGGTGCTTGAATTGTAATCTATTCGTTGATTATTAGATCACATAGCGCTTATGGATTAAACAGCACATTTTACCAAGCACAAAAGCGAGCGTGCTAAAACAGGAAAAAATAGCGCAGCAGCAAAGGCAAGTCCATAAATTCGCGATATAATTTAACTTCGTAACTACATAGGAATTGCGTTCAAAATCCACACGAACGCGTGTAGACAGCAAAAGGGTTTCTATTTTAGCATTCATATCGTACTTTAATTACACATTCGTATGCAAATGTATATGTGAGTGCCGCAAAGATTGGTACGTACATTTTACCAATAAATATGCATTCATGCGTGCTTCTGTACATGACGGTACTGTAATTAGCACTCGTATGAATAGAATAGTTTTTGTCGCAAACTACACCGCTTGAATTTAAAGTGAGTGCTGTCAATGTATTTTGAATATGGAACTTCATATTCAAGAATATTCAAGATCGCAATGATAAGGTAAATAGAAGCTAAAAATACACGTTAACGCATTCTACATTTGAAATTCTATACGCTAAAATTTCGCACTCATATCGTTAATGCAAACGTAAAAAAGGTCATCGGTGCAAAAAAAAACTTTTTATCACTATGAAAATATTTGTACAAGCTTAATTTCCACGTTGTAATTTCACACCGGTATAATTGTTATTGAGTACGATTACGTTTTATAAAAAATAATTTTATGCATCGATACCGCTATAAATGTAGGTAATTGCCGATCGGTTGTTCATCGGCCGTCGTGTAGGTTCGATCGACGCCAAAGATCCAAATGCTGTGCTTTGAGCAATAAAATAAATCTTCTTTTAAGAGGTATACCTGATCGGGGGCCCTAAACAAGCCCCGAGCCTTCGTTACGGGCTTAATTAAAAAACAAAATCAATTTTATTAATTGGAAGTGTTAAAAACGGGCGGAAGAGCCGTTCGAGTCTCGTATCTCGCTCGTATCTTTTCTTTAATCCGACAGAGAATGTGTTATTTTTACTCTCCTCAGTGGATATCGAATAAATTTTATCGCTCGGGACTAATTTGGTTACAAATTTATTTGGTTGTGGGATCGTTAACAAGAGGAGTACATCCACATGGTTATCTGGACTGCACTCTTTAGTACCCAGGCATGGCCGTTATAACAATATATCGACACTTGGAACTTGATAAAATGAAGACGACACCTCACTTAGGATTAAATAATACGGATTTTTTAAGAGCATGCGCTGTGACAAATAAAAATTTTATTGTTACGATACGACGCGATTACTTTGTTTTTAAAATAATATCGAGAGAAAACATCGATTGTGAATATTATTTTTAAATAAATAATTGTTTGTAAAATATAATGGCCTAGATGTGATTTCTAAGTTTCACATTGTGTATTTCTAGGTAGTCAATGACTTCATATCAATTCTGTCTTCATAAGATTGTAAAAATTTACTATTTATAAGTCATAGAGCCACAATGTAGACACTTATGTCTATAGCATGAATGGATCGGCTCGGCCAGGTTAATACCACTGTCTCATAGAACACCAATTTAAATTGGCAACTTGCAGTTGACCGGAGCTGTGGCTAATTACCGGAGGCCCAAATCTCCTTCCCCTTCGAAGTCCCCTTTGGTTTTAAGGCCAGCAACACATCTATGATTCTTGTGGTATTATGGCTGTTCATAGGCGATAGAGATCACTTAGCATCAAGCCACTTACCTTTGCTGACCTTACCTATTAAAAAATATCATAAACTGTTTACATCGCTTACGTATTCTAGTCTTTAGTAAACCAGTATTTTGGAAACATTATTCCGATCTCATTCATGTTTCAAACTGAACCTAAATGAGTTGTTTATAGTAACAGTTGAATGTCATTGACTCGGTATGCACGTTTAGTCTTCGTCGCATACCACTCCGTTCCGATAATGTTCAGTGAATTCCTAAATAGCTGTTAAAATTAATAGCTCTATTTAGCCACTACACGACATGTTCACCGCCGTTTGTGTAAAGATAGCCTCCGTGCTTTCATTTGTTTTTCTATCCATTCATTGGTTTGACACTTTTGGTGATTTGGTAATGGTACATATATTTATTTGGCTAATATTTGTAAAAAAAAAATATTGGATTGAATCACGAGACGAGCAAGATGCTCGCCCGATGGCAATCGCCACGCCTGACCATAAACAGATGCAACACCACAAATAACTTTGAATTACAAAGCACTGCATGGCACTGAACTGCGCTCGTCACCACCGAGACATAAGATTTTAAGTCTCATAATGCCCAGTAATTTCACTGGCTTCAATGGCAGCAGAAATAGACAAAGCGGTGGTACCAACCCAGACGGTTTCTCGCATACGACGGACCTACCACCTTGTGTATTTGATTGGTTAACTAGATTTCAGCTCTATGATAAAGCATTTTTATGGTTTCATACCTTAAGGTTGTTAACGGAACCTATTACTAAGTATACATCGTGCCGCGTCGCGCCGTCTGTCTCTCCGTCTGTATGTCCTACCTTTATAGGAACCATGTTTAAACCATGACAGGTAACTTGAATATGTGTTATTAGTGCGAATATACTAACAAATAATAATAATACAAAACCAAAGTAAATTTTTAAGACGGGTGATACAGAAATCGGTGCGCAAGTCAAATTTGCACTTGGTTAGTTTTATCGTTTAATTAATCTTCTTCTTCTTCCACCTACCCTTATCTCACTCGCAGTGGAGTCGGCGCATCCTTTTTATTTTTAACACACGTTACAGACAGATTTGCCTACTACTTTGATTTGACAATTTATATTAAATTTTTCCTTCACTCAGCCAGTTTTTTTATTAAGACAGTACAATTTATATTTTCCAATAACCAATAGGGATCATCATATCGAGATGTTTCGTAACAAAACATTCTTTAGTCATAATATCGATGTTGTTTTTTACCAATACACAATCGAATAGTTGAATATATTAACACCATTTAAAACAAGCGATTGTAATCGCACGTTCCAAAACGAGATGGTACGCGTGCCGTGTCGTTAGCGAAGATAACAAATGGTAATTTTTTACATAGCAAGTAACCGGTTATAAAACAAGAGCGATGTAGACAAAATCTATTGTAAAGCGAACAATAGTGTGGACACGTCGTAAAATGAGACAATGCGAAGATAGTTCAAAGATGGTACTGGATGAGACAAGGAATAAATAATAAGATAAGAATTAACACTACCCCAGAATATCGAATAGGTCAGCCACGTCTTGCAAATTATTATCAATGTTTTAACGAGTCTCTACGATTAAATAGTATGCGCCGCAACGTCGCGTCGTAAATATTAGTGCAGTACCATTCGTCTTGGTGGGCTCCTTTTCTTCGCACTTAGCCTATAAAATATCGTATGTACGTGAAGTTCATATCAGCTAAAATCTAGTCAGCCTAATTTCGACAAGAAGCGTAGGATCCTCATACTATCTCCACAGGCTTCTTGGATTGATATTCTGTATTAAAAGTCTATACATGGTTCATAGAGAATCGTTATTTCTGGGACAATTTGGACAATTACTTAACATATGAAACATTGAACGCGTATTAGCTTACCAATTTATAACGGAAATGTGTTTTTCCAAACTAATATTTTGACGTTTTAATCACGCCCCATTGACAGCTTTCTAATTTATAGTCTTGCCAACATAGAAAAATCGAATTGGATCACCATTTAGTTTTATGTAACAAAGCTATTTGTTTCGTCAGTTAACAAACACTACTTAATAATAATCTCATCTGTTTTGAATTAAAATTTGTTTTCTGCATAAATAAATAGCATATAAAAACAATTATAATCTTGAAACATGATGAAATAAATGTCAATGAAGATCTGTTCTGCCGATTGTACATTAATCAGTAATCTCAATAATATTATCAGCTTATATTTATTCAACGATTGTGATAACATCAGCTTAGCATTGGTATACTAAATGTAGGAGATAATACAAGACGATAAAGCAAAAATTAATTAGTGGACCGGTTATTTGTTTTTCCAATATTAAAAGAACTATCATCGATTATTTTAAATATATCAAAAATTATATTATTAACACTTGTTTTAAAACTTTCGCGATTTATATTAGTTAAATTAAGTATTGTGTTTATTTTCCGTCGTTTTGACTAAATTGCACGGCCGTGGCCACGGGTTGACTAAGCAATGATTATTATAAAATTTGTAATAACTTTTTTTATTCACATGTTTTATGTCAAGATCGCTCACCTGGTGATAAGTATCATACCTACCTATAAACAGTAATAACCCCCTAAACTATGAATGACAAATACTCCATGACACAGCACCCCATACCGAGATAAGATTAATTCTCATATTGCCCAGTAACTTCTAACCCAGACGGCCTCCAGCATATGACCTTCCGATTTCCCAACTAATAAATTGGTTTATTGTCACCAAGTAATTTCAATACGGCTTAATAAATCCATACCACGTCTAGTATTGTACGTCATTGTAGTTCGGAATAAACAGATCACGCAGTATCGGAGTGTGGGCCGCCGGTGAACACGGCGCAGCCGCGGATTGTAACTCTTCGTTCTGGTGTTACATTCACAGGGATGGAGTCAGAACCCACTCTAAAAACTTGTCTGGGAGGGAGGAACAATTTCTCAGTAATATAGAGCCTTCGAATTATTTATGAGACAATTTAAATAGAACTGAAGTATTTTTGAACGGTCTGGAAATGTTTGGGGGAGGGCTATGTGCAGCAATGGACGTCCTGTGGCTGATGATGATGATGATGAAGTATTTTTAGGATTATCTATTCTAGATCATACGCGCATGAATGAACGGCAAAGAGAAGTTGACAACGTTACAAATGCTGGTGAAACCAAAGTTTACATTCTGCTGATTAGAACAGTAACTTTTGCTTGTTTAAATATTCGTGATGGTCAGAACCATGTGTGTGACTGTTGTGTATATTTAGCATTTTAAGTAAAGAAATGGGGCACTAAGAGGTAAACCATAAACTTTGAGAAGACTAATGGCGAAAAAACTAAAAAAATACATATATCTTTTCAGACGAAAGAGAGGGACTGTGTCGGTGGCGCAGTTGTATTGCGTACGCGTTACGACTGCTGTGCTGAGGTCTCGGGTTCGCTCCCCGGGTCGGGTAAAGTGATGTTGGGTTTTTCTTTTCCATCACGAAATGTTCGGTATCGGCCCGGAGTATGGAATTATATTCGGTATGGTGATAGGCTCGCCCCCTATCGCAACATGGGACAGAAATACACTCGGCAATATGTGGATATACTGGTGACACCTTAGCTTACACCTTCGGGGATTACAGGCGTGTGTGCGTATGTAAGTATATGTAACTTTCCAGAAATCATTTAATAATTTTACGACAAAATTACAGCATAATTTTTTTACATGTATTTTTAAACTCCAAATGACTCAGCATATATCAAAACTGCCTGATAAAGAAACCTTCATTCATTAACTTTCCCATATTATTTCAAACTCCACGACACGACATTATGAAAGCAATTTATGAAAATTGAAGGTCGAAATGCGACCCGCGGGTCCTGCGTCGCGAAGTGCGAAGTGCTGTCGACTGGCGTGATATACTGCGCGGGGGCCAGTCGACACTGCCACGTGGGCCGATGCACAACCGTTCCGTTTTCACTAAACCATGGAAGTTTTTGTGATGGAATTCTTGAGTTGCAGATTTAACACGTTCACTGCGGCGGCGCTAGATTAAAACTTACTTCCAGTGCTGTACAAGTCACATACTTCCCGTATCAAGAATGCCTGATATGCGATACGACCTCTATTTTGCCGTACGTAGTCCTGACCTCAACCCTCCACAGAGACATGGAAAGGCCATTTTTGCTTGTACGAATACTTGAAAAAATCACCTCCGCACGGAGTGGAAAACTAGGATAACTAGCTGCCGCACAGAGCAGAACTCAATTACAACCAAATACTTCCCGTAACGCAGTGAACGTGTTAAAATACACGGTGGCAGAGAATAAATAAATAAATAACACTCAATAGTCACACAGATAGCTGACCCCACAGTAAGATACGAGTCTTGTGTCGTGGGTATCAGGGACTACGAAAGACTTTTTGGTCTCACAACACCCGGACCGAAACAAATATTTGTGGATCAGACAAATTTTTGCTCGGTGCGGGAATCGAACCCACGGCCTCAAGTTTCACAGTCAACTACTCGCCCACTGCGCCACGGAGGCTGTCAATACTAAAATACTAAATTACTTGAGGCGGAAATCAAAAATTGTACTTCTGCCTGACCATTAAGCTGTGGAATAGTTTGCCGGCACACGTGTTCCCTCCTTCCTAAAATATGGGGTCCTTTAAACGGAGTGTGAAGAAGCAGTTTGGCAGGCATGATCTTGCCGACCAACAATAGACACTCTGTTTGTCGTTGGTCGACACTATTCCTGGATTGCGCTACACTTACCATCAAGTGTGGCGTAGTCATATTGCCGAGCCAGAAAAAAAAATAATTTCATAAAACCCATTTAGATTTTAAGAGTCTTCAGTAACTATAGCTGTCAGCAGCATAAAGCAGTGACAAACTTTCAGTAACTATAATCTTAAATCATATAATCAGTCTCTGTGGCGCAGTGGGCTAGTAGCCGGCTTCGAAGCGAGTGGCCGTGGGTTCGATTCCCGCACCGAGACAAATATTTGTGTGATCCAAACATATGTGACCGTAAGTCCCTCATAGTTCCTGGTACCCACGGTACAGGTTTAACCTAGCGTGCGGTCAGGACTATCTATGACTACTATATTTAATTCAAAATTCAATTCAAATTAATTTTAAACAAGTTAATCACAAACACAAATAGAAAAGCCCACACAACCTACAAATTCATACAAAACGACACGTATAGATACCGAATGATTATAAATTAAAAGAAAAACAGTGATAAACCTGGAAATACGAATCGGCGTGATAAATCATTGTGGGTGTTATCTCACTCAGATGTATAAATTAACAAGCGTGTTAAATCAACGTCCAATCATTACGTGACGGGTTACATTGCGTGTTTAGGCCCGTTCATACTACACGACTAATTCCCCTCCATCATTATATTTTAATTTACCTTTTAGAATTTGATAAAATAATTAACATGGTGTAATTTGATTGTGAGTTCGATTCTCCGTTGAGACCGCGTTTACAAGCTCTATAGTGTTTCTCTAGGTATTTCAAAGAGTATTATAAAATTATACTGGATTTTGCAGTTTTGTCCGCATAAATTAAATTTGTACAAAAAATATTGTTACTTGCAGAAACTTTGCAATCCCCTTTTGTCTTTCCCCTTAGGGGTAGAAAAGTCTTTTCAGAAATATATTTTTAAACGATGACATAAAATCATTACCCTCCTAAAAATGTAAATTTAAATTCATAACTCTTTAGGCTGGGTGACGATAAGTTATTCTAGACTTTTCTTTTAAATATAAGTATAGATAGGCTTATGGCCATTTCCCATAAACGATCTTAGATTGATTATAAGGATAGATCACAGAATTCAACCAATCAAACAAAGTTATTTATACGCGTGACCTTCAAACGTTATTCTGATTGGCTCATTAATGCTATCTATCCTAAACTAAGGTCAGTTATTGAAACCGGCTGTTAAAGAACTGATACTCATTCGTTGGCAGTAAGTTGTTACTGTGGTTATCAGGTTTTAAAATGTTATCTCTTTAACTATTATGTAGCAGAGATTGCCTCGTTGATCTAGTAACATAACAGCATGCTCAAGCCGAAAAACTGGGATGTCCTGGAGTCAAATCCCAGGTCAAATAATATTTTCGTGTTTGAGATTTCGATTAAAAAAATCACGTACGAGTTGCTCGGCATTGGACCCAGTATGGCGATAGGCTCGCCCCATATGGGACGGAAATAACCTTGACGTACCGCAGGTGCAGCACTAGTTTGCACTTCTGCCTACCCCTTCGGATTGTCTATCCTATTGGGGATACATATGTGAACTTATATATACACCTAGTTAGAAAAATATGGTTAAAACAAAACCCGCTACAATTTTTAATATCCTCAATTATGTTGTAACGTATAAACAGACTAGTATCGGGCGCGTAAGGTTCATGCATTAGAAATATGACGTCACTCAAGATGGTTTTTATCTATCAATTCGTTTGACCCCGGGTCTCCCGCCCACGATGTATTTTTACTTTTTAACGTGGACTCACGCCTTCACTTCAGACTGGGAATTGAGAGAGTTATGTCGATTGCATCCAGAGATATGAGTATTCCTGGAGATTTTTAACGTATTATTTTTATGTATAGGGGTCGTCATAATAATTTAAGATTTACGTAGAAGTTTTTGAACCCTAGTTCTTAATTATTTATTTATTTTAATTTTATTTGATTCAATGACGAAACGAGCAAGGCGCTCGCCTGTTGGTAACCGCCACGCCTACCCATAAACAGAAGCAATACCACACAGAACTTTGAATTACAAAGCACTGTATGGCACTGAACTGCGCTCGTCACGCCGAGACATAAGATGTTTAGTCTCATAATGCCCAGTAATTTCACTGGCTCCAATGTCCTTCAAACCGAAACAACAATGCTTACACACTGCTGCTTGGCGGCAGAAATAGATAAAGCAGTGGGATCAATTCAAATGGCCTCTCGTATACGACGGCCCTATCACCTAGTTCTACCTCTATGTATGTATAGTTCATAAACCCCCCAAATTCTAACAAATGTATACAACAATAATTAAGGTAAAGTAACTTTGGCCTTTAGGAATAACATACAAAAACAATGAGAGGAACTTATATAATTTCAAATAATGAGGTTCTCCAAAAAGGTGGAGAATATATGACGAGATGCTTAAATTTTCAAATAGAAAGGAGTTATGTCTGGATCATAGATTGTCGCACGCGATACTGCACATTTATTTATTATACGTGATCTCTACCACTCATAAACACCCATCATACCTTAACAATTATAGACCCAGTGCTGATCTTGAAGGAATAGAATAATCATTGGAGAGGAGAATGGGGATTTTGACCTCCGGAAATCTGGCTTTCTTTCTACCTGGCGTTAACCCGGCTTGATGCCAACGTCATTGGTCCTACCCATCATGATTTGATGGTTGATTTGGTACTATGTCGGCTGACCTGCCTGATCCCAACAATCCACAACCGAAATCATGTTTCACCATTGCCTCTTCTGTTAATCAGTGAGTTACCACGTGCATGTGAAGTTAAGCTTATGATGTTGATGGCTCACTTACACTCAAAACAATATACCTTAAAATTTAGGTTTCCGGACATATGTAAATTGAACATCAGTTTTTATAAAACTCCTTTCAAAGTCAGTCGAAAATGAATGATATTTTTGTAATCAACTTTCCAAGCGCGTTAGAGACGGAAATGGTGACTGTTTATAATTGCATAATTACTGTTTCTAATTAAGCCCAACCCAGTAGCGTTCGTCTTAACACTCTCTAGATATTAAAATACCTTAGTCATCGCTTTTAAATTCGCTTTCTAAAACAGATGGAATTTATTCATTATGAAACGTAATTACTTAAAAATGTGTGTGTCATTTATTTAAATAGAAAACTATCTTATGCATTTATATTCCAAAAACAAATCACTAGACTTCGCTACTTACGCTTGTAATTGTATGTTATTGATCTAGAAATTGTAGTGTATGTAAGTACAAACCTATGTCAGCTTACGATTGTAAATATATTATGACCAAAAGTAGTTACTTTAGCTCAGTTAAGCTATTTATATTTTAAATGTGAAAGTATGGATGGATGTTGGTGAGATTTTGGATTAATGATTAATGGCGCCATAACCGCTAAACGGATTTAAATTAAATTTGGTACAAAGATAGACCATGACCTCGATCAGGATATAGGTGCCTTTTATCCTTTTATCAGGTTGAATAACACCTAGTTTATAATAATAAAGACCTATAATAATAATACTATCTACAAAAAGCGGCATTAGCACAGGAAGTGAAATGACTACCGAAATTGAACTTGCGTTTTGATCCCAGCAACCACGGCACACAACTCTTACTTTGTATTTTTGAAGTGATAACTTCTTATGGGAGGGTGAATCGAAAAGTTCCGTAACGCGAGCGGTCCATCGACCAGCCAGCGTTAGCCGACCTCCCTGGAACATCGATCATTTAGAAGTCCCAGGTGGCGTCACGCAGTGACCAGTCAGCATGGACCGGACTTTGACCGGACTTTAACCGGACTTTAACCGGACTTCGACCGGACTTTGACAGGGCTTTGAACGGGCTTTCACCGGATTTTGACAAGACTAACTGGACTTTAACCGGATTTTGGCAGGACTTTGACCGGTATTTGACCGGACTTTGACAGGACTTTGACCGGATTTTGACAGGACTTTGACCGGACTTTAACCGGACTTTGATAGGGCTTTGACCGGATTTTGACAAACTTTCACAGGGCTTTGACCGGTATTTGACCGGATTTCGACTGGGCTTTAACCGGAATTTGACCGGACTTTGATAGGACTTTGACCGGGCTTTGACCGGATTTTGACAAGACTGACATTACTTTGACTGGACTTAAACCGGATTTTGGCAGGACTTTGACCGGTATTTGACCGGACTTTGACAGGGCTTTGACTGGACTTTGACCGTATTTTGACAGGACTTTGACTGGTTATTGACCGGACTTCGACCGGACTTTGACCGGACTTTGACAGGACTTTGACTGGATTTTGACCGAATTTTGATAGGACTTTGACCGGTATTTGACCGGACTTCGACCGGACTTTGACCGGGCTTTGACCGGATTTTGACAAACTTTGACAGGACCTTGACCGGACTTTGACAGGACTTTGACTGCATTTTGACCGGACTTTTACAGGACTTTGACCGGACTTTGACCGGACTTTGACCGGATTTTGACCGGACTTTGACAGGTCTTCGACCGGACTTTGACCGGAATTTGACTGGACTTTGATAGGGCTTTGACATGACTTTGACCGGACTTCGTAACGTAACGCGTTACGGCGCCACTCTGGCTTCCCTTTCTCTCACGCATACGGCAGCAGTAAGCAGGCTCCTCCGCTCTCACTTTAACCCACATTAGTTTAAGTTATCACTTCTGTCGAGCGTCCCGAGACGCACACTTTTTTTTTTTATAGCATAGACCGGCAAATGAGCAAGTGGGTCACCTGATGGCAAGTGATCTCCACCGCCCATGTACGCCCACAATACCAGAAGAATCATGGGCGCGTTGCCGACCTTAAAGGAAAGGGAAAATTAGGGATTGGGAAGGGGAGAGGGATTTGGCCTTCAGGATATCTCACTCACCGTACGAAACGCAGCAGCATGCCGCTACGGTAATTTACGTCGGTTATCTGCGAGACAGTGGTAACGACCCGGTCGAGCCGGCCCATTCATGCTGTAGACATTAATGTCTACAGCGTGGCTCTACCACTCACAAAAGGCGTGCCACTGTCGATCCTGGCGCACAGGAGTTACAGTGTGTGGGCGGGATAGTCTCTATCACATATATCTCTGTCAAGGTGAATGAAGAGGAGTAGGCAGAATTACAACGAATGCACCTACTTCTTCATTTCAGAAGCATTGTTTTCAACCCGTGATAGGGAGGCTAGTTCGAATGTTCTACAAGTCCAATCCTGACCAAACATTATAGAAGTAGTTTACCCATAAAATTACAAATTAAATAATAAATAAATCCATATAAAATCAATACAGTATACATTCAATATACTAGCCCTGTATTATTACGTCCCACTGCTGGGCACGGGCCCCCTCTACTGAATGAGAGGGATTAGGCCTTAGTCCACCACGCTGGCCTAATGTGGGTTGGCAGGCTTCACATACCTTCGAAAAACATACATTCAATACATAAGATGAAATCCGTGTATAGTTAGTCACGTGTGCCACATTCGGACGCGGTTTGACCCCGGGTCGCACTCTCGCTCCGTCGTATCATAATTACCAGTGAAATAACCTGATTGTGATCACGACACGCACACAGGCCTGCCTTTGTATTTGTTGTGCCAGTGGTTCTCAATATTTCGGTGTTGATTTTTTATACTGGCCGTAAGTCAGTTCTCTTCTTATTCAAATGCTCTAATGAATGTTAGATATTAGAGGAGAAGGTGGTAATGTGGCCCCCCACTTTGTTTTTGAGGTCTCATGTAAAAAATAAAAGGAAAACATGTATAATGAAAACATCATTAGTTTTGTTATTTATTTGCCAATACACGACATAATATGGAACAAATAAAAATGCAACAGATAATACTAAAATATATTTTATAAAAAAAAATGGAAATTTGACAACTTGAGATCAAGCGAGGGTAATATGGCCCCCCGCAGTCAGTATGAGCCCATAAGTTGCAGCTTTGGCACTGAATCCACTCCTCGCCACGTCTGTCGCTGGAGTAAATATTGTCACAAAATACAAATCATATCGTAGTCTTTAGGTACTACAGATGGAGATACATTTTTATCACATCCCGATGAGTCGCTTTTTACTATTTCTTCATTATCGGAGCTACTGTTGGATGTTGCGTCTCTTTGGTCTCTTTGGCCTCATAAGCCTTCGTTTATAGGCATCTGTAAGTGGATAAAAAAATAAATATCACTCATATATATACAACCAATATGAGGGGGCCAAATTACCAATATTGTGGAATCTACAAACCAACCTATAAAAATATATAACATCAAATATTTTGTGTACATACCTTCAAAATCCAATAGGAAAACGTTAATCGAACATAATATCCAAATCTCAGATGCGTAAACTCGGTATTTCCAGAATTATGCAATTAAATGCAACACAATAACAAAGTTTTTGCGAGTGCAAGTTCAAACTGGCTCGAATAACAAACGTATGTGCTGCCCTCGCTTACTTTTTTTGTGCATTAAATCGAAATTGTCTTTGATGCTCCCCATTACAAAAATGTTTCACTTGATGCGGTGATTCTAAACTAGAAATATCGAAGGGGGCCATAATACCTGCGGGGGCCACATTACCACCTTCTCCTATAATATTTTATGAGTGATAGAGCCAAGTTGAAGACAGTTTTGTCTACAGCATGGATGGGCCGTCTCGACCAGATCGTTACCACTGACTCACAGATATTCGATGTAAAGCATCGGCTTGCTGCTGCGTTTCGTACGGTAAGTGAGATATCCGAAGGCCCAAATACCCCTCCCCTTCCCAATCCCTAATTATCCTTTCACCCATAAGACCAAGAGAACCATGAAGGCGTTAAAAGAAAAGAATGAGGATTGAGGTGAGGAGGAATGGATTTGAGCCTATGGAAATCTCACTCACCGTACGAAACGCAACAGCAAGTTGCCCCTTCACCTCGGTTTTCTATAAGACAGTGGTAATAACTAGGTCGAGTCTAGTAGCCAAACGTATCCACAGAATGGCTTTACCAATAAAAAAGCTAGATAAAATTTACATATTAATTTCTTATGTTTACGCGAATATTACACATTGCAATAAAACTAATTTAAACGGATTTTATTGAGTTTTGTTTCCGAGGTTTCGAAAGCTTTTCAGTCTTTGTTGTTACAAGGCAGCCGAAAGTTTTTTTTTATTTGATTAAATGATGAGACAAGCAAGGCGCTGGCCTGATAGTAAGCGCTACGCCTGCCCATAAACCCAAGCAACACCATACAGAACTTTGAATTATACAGCACTGCATGGCACTGAACTGCGCTCGAGACCCGAGACATAAGACGTTAAGTCTCATAACGCCCAGTAATTTCACTGGTTTCAATGCCCTTCCAACCGAAACACAACAGTGCTTACACACTGTTGCTTGGCGGCAGAAATACCACCACTCGTACCACCTTCTAAATAAAAAAAATCACGTTAAAATTCGTTTAAATTATTTTTATTTCAATGATAAAATTTAGTAAAACTTTGAGAACCACGAAACATCTATGCCAATGGGCATACAAGCAATCGCCCGCTCCGGTAAGGCACCCTGACGTGTTTCACGTACCGACACTCCACCATTTTGTCTAACCGACTGTTAAATAGCTGACTCGAGCCGTCGATACATCAATCACACAAACAAACACGTATCATTTGAGTAGGTATCATTGCTTTTTTTCGCTTCAATTAGATCTTTTGTAGCGCGCGTACAAAAACGGACATAAGTTTTGATATAAAATTAAATGCGTCATTTAACATCACAGGTTAGAATTGTTAGTCGATTGTATTATTGAGTGAATCTTTGTCCTGTTTTAGAATGGATTTGTGAAGTATTTAACATTTGGTTTTAATTTAACACATGCCCACTGTTGCTGGATGAATTAAGTTTTATTTTATAGGAGACGAGTAAGTCGCTCGCCGGATAGTAAGCGTCACACCTGTTCATAAACAGGAACATCATCACTCAGAAGTTCGAAATATGATGTAGGTAATCCATGGCACTGGACTGCGCTCGTCACCCCGAGACACAAGATGGTGTGGTTAAGTCTCATAATGACCAGTAATTTGACTGGCTTCAATGTTTTCCAAACTAGAACACAGCGGTGCTTACACACTGCCCCTTGGCGGTAGAAATAGACTAAGCGGTGCTAGCCAGGCGGCCATTCGCATACAAGGTATTTACTACCTAGAAAAAGCCTGTTTGTTCTCTGGAAAAGCCTGTTTTGAGTACGACGACGACAGACTACGACGACATAAGAGTGCGACGTGCGACCGTTTCCATTTAACTTCAAACAAACGGACACGTGTTACCTTCATAACAGACTTTTTAAATTGTGTTTTTATTAAGTACATTTAGAGATATTACTGTAGATAATCCTCAAATAAACACATTTCATCCAATATCTGTATATGAAATTTTAAAAAAGTGGAAAAAAAGAAGAAATCTTAATTTACTATGATTAAGAAACAAAACTTTCAATATCAAAAAGGTATTAAAGTTAATCAATCTCTTTGAATCAATAGAACGCAAAGCCTCACACGTTAATTATGGAACAGAAACTAATACTACCTTATCAAACCATCTCAATGATTGTTATGTGTAAACAAAATTTAAACGCATACCAAACTCAATCGTAACCATCGAAAATTGAATACCAAATGTTCATCAATTAATTAAATAAAAAAACGGTCAAGTGTGAGTCGGACTCGCGTATCGAGGATTCCGTCGCACCCCACTACCACCTGTCGTTATCTCACTCGCGGTAGGGTCGGCGCAACATGCTTTAGTCATGTTACAGAAAAAAATGGCTTGTAGTTTTACGACCGATCGCCTGCCTGACATCTACCCTTCTGAGGACCACCCAACTCGAATATTTGTTACAATATACGTCATAATAACACGTATACTGTGAAAATTTGGCTAACCATCACAGTTTAAAGATAGAGCTCTATAAATATTGGATTTTTTTCTATGTTAGTTGGTAACACCACACCACCGCCAACCAACAGTATGTAAGCACTATTGTGTTTCGGTTTGAAGGACATTGAAGCCAATGAAATTACTAGGCATTATGAGAAATAACATCATATCTCGCAGTGACGAGCGCAGTTCAGTGCCATGCATTGCATTGTAATTCAAAGCTCTGTGTGGTGTTGCTTCTGTTTATGGGCAGGCGTGGCGCGTCATTCAATTAAATAAAAACAAAACGTACATACACATGTTCGTTCGTTTCGTTGGTACACTTTTAGTACAGAACCCTATAAACCGTCCGTCTACGGTGCGACGAAACGATCAGCTTTCGACAATTATGTTAACCTAATTTAAAGATAAACTTGAAAGGATAAAGTTTCATGGTTTAATGGATAGTATAGAAGTTAAATTGCTGGGAAACTGAGAGTACTCGTTTCATTTAGGGAATTTGAAGGTTTTTTTTATAGCAAAGGCCGGCAAACGAGCAAGTAGTTCACCTGATGGTAAATAATCTCCACTGCCTATGAACATCCGCAATATCCGAATCATTGCCTTTGGTGCTGACCCCAAACGAAAGGGATAAGGGACTAAGAAGGAGGAGATTTGGATTTATATATTATCCCAACATTGACCTTCTCTTAAAGTATGCAATGTCAAATCTTAAGGACCCATTTTTAGGAAGTAAAAATTTAATAGTGTGGGTAAAGGATATTCTGTGCATCAGTCAACATGCATTGATTGATTTTTTCAATTGGCCAAGCTATGCTCAAAACGTTTACGTCAGAAATAGATACAGTGAAACCTGGTTAAGTGAGACATCAAAGGACCTGCAATGTTGTTTCACTTATAGAGGTATTCCACTTACCCAGTGTCTCAGATATCCAGGTATTAATAAATATCTGTCTCAATTACAGAGGGTCCCATTAATAAAGGTCAGAATACAGGTTATTTCGGTAGAATAAGAATAAATAAGTAAATAAACAAAACGATCTTATCTCAGTTACAGAGGTTTATGCATATAAAATTCACTCGCTGTCTCAGTTATAGAGGTAACTATGATGATAAATCGAAAGAACGAATCCCAGATATAGAGGTTTGCTTCGTCCCACTAACAGGGGCAATTCAGTGCCAAAGTGTTGGGACCTCAGCATGAGTTCCAGTTATGGAGGTTTCTCACTTATCCAGGTCCCATTTAACCAAGTTTCACTGTATAAGATATAAGTTTGTAGGTTATAAACCTATGATTCTAAGCGCATGTTTAACCAACTCTGATCAAAAACGATAAATCTCATTCGAGCATTGTGAAATAGGGAATTATAATTTTAAATTAGAACTTAGTATGAATCTGTTATTTCAGTATAGACCGACATCAATTCGTTCTTAGCATTAGAGGACGCCAATGGAACATAAAACATAAAGGAATAGTTGCTAAAAAATTCTTTGAATCCAATTATGCATACACATACCGAGTATTTGGGAGTTTCAAACAAATCAGAAATGAGGAGATCCGTAGAAGAACGAAAGTCAACCACATAGCCCAGTGGATTAGCAAGCTGAAGTGGCAGTGGACAGGCCACATAGCTCGCAGAACCGATAACCGATGGGTACAGCGTTGGACGTCCGTCTACAAGGTGGATAGACCTGATAAAGGTCGCAGGAAGTTGCTGGATGCAGGCCGCTTCCAACAGGTCGGTCTGGAAATCTTTGGGGGAGGCCTATGTTCAGCAGTGGACGTCCTGTGGCTTATGATGATACTGAGTATAGATTTTAACATTACATTTAAGTGATTACAGTTATGCAATCACAAAAATTTAATGCTAAAATCATAATTTAAATCATTATAAATTATCATAATGTATGATTCGAATATAATGAAATGCAGTGTTTTATCTTTTATCGAAGCCTTGCATATTACACGCAACATTATCATAAATACGACAAAATACAATCACAAATTAGCATCGAACAAGGTATCTGACTATTTTTGTTAATAAATGGCCGATAAAATTATACATGTAAATGAGATATATATTCTAGATTTTGAGTTAAAATCAACGACAGATAATGTATTTTTAATGAGCCGAAATTGACCTATGGTTACATATTGTAGCTTCTAGCAATACGCATTACTTTATAAAAGTTTATACTGGTTGTTGTATTAAAAAAAGTATCAATAAATAAGTAATAAATCCGTACAAAAGGAGAATTATTTAAACATTTGAAAGTGTTATTTATATTTTAGCATTCTTTCTGCCCTTAGCCTATTCGCAGTGGGGTGGGAGCAACATGGTTTTAAACTGACAAAAAAAAATGGTATTAGAACCAGCCTGCTTGCTGTCATCGCCTTTTGGGAGAAGACAAATATTAGTCATTCACAAAAACATTTTGTCTCGGTGCGGAAATTGAACTCGCGGCCTCTCGCTTCACAGCAGGGGCTACACGGCCACTACGCCACTGAGGCTGTCTATATTTTAGCATTATGACTTGAAAATCATTTTATTAAATGTGTTTTTATTAAACATAGTTAAAGTTTAGTTCGTTATCATGCAGCACTGATTTGAGTGTCATAAAATAATTTGCTAGATATCAATTTCAAATTCTAATTAAACCTACTTACGCAAACAGGAACCAGCTCACAGCAAGTTCAAATGGAGATACTGATTTTGTTTTTCTAAATTCATAAATTTGAATTGATTTGAATACTGTATTTTTTTGCAAAATCGTACATAGAATATATTTCATGCCCCTTTCCAAAAAACTACAGGATAGAATTTGTTTAAATTATTCAATTTATTAAAACAAAATCACTATCCCCATTTGAACTTGTTATGGGTTGATTTCTATTTGCGTATGTAGGTCCAATTATTCTAAAACAATGAGATTTACATGTCTTTAATCGACACCAAAATACTACACATAAGTTATTACTGATACCACCTTACTGCAACACCCTGTAGATATTATTATATTGTCACGATAACTATTGAATCACATTAGAATTATGACCTTTAAGTTTGTTTTGATTATTAATAATTTATAGATACCTATTATTATACACAGTACTTTATTATGTATTTATTTTTCTCTGGAGTGACTCACGAGGCCGGATATTATTTAGATGTTTGTAATCATCATCATCATCATCATCAGCCACAAGACGTCCACTGCTGAACGTAGGCCTTCCCCAAAGATTTCCAGACCGACCTGTTGGAAGCGGCCTGCATCCAGCGACATCCTGCGACCTTTATCAGGTCGTCTGTCAACCTCGTATTTAGATGTTTGTAATATATAGTAAAAAATAAAGATAACAACCCATCCATAAATTTAATCGCAATTAAATAGCCCATAAACTTAATCGTAGCACCGTAGTTTTATGCAATTATTATCAAGACATACCTATCTAATTATAGACGCATTGTGATGCCTCAAAATATTCGAATTAATCGGATTAAGATCCCAATGTGTTTAACTCCAAATCACCGAAGTCATACGTCCATCAACTTAATTGATCATTCGACATAAACATAAGCCACATACGGAAAATACTTAAAACTCAGACACTTTAATCAATTTAGTGAGATCGCGGACACCGCTCAATCATTCCGATTTGTCGTTTCCTTAGATTAAAATTCAAATAGAACTGACACATCACTGCCATTTTGTTAAAAGAACTATTTTTTAATTTACCTGAATGACGAGACGAGAAATTTACACGCCTGATAGTACGGATAACGCCTGCCCATAAAGCAATATCGCCACCCAACACTTTGATTTACAAAACACGTCGTGACACTGCACCGTGTTCGTTATTTTGAGATATCAAATGTTAAGTCACATAATGCTCAGTAATTTCACTAGCGTCTAATTATATCCATAGGGTTATTTCTTTGTAGGTAATATCAAAAAAACGACTTCTTTAAACTGATTTTAAATATCTAAAGCCGTATTTTTGAATGATCTTCAAATTTTCGAACAAAATATGATGTTTCGTAAACGTATTATTTAGCAACTAAATGCAAATATGGATCGTTAAGTCGGCCCAAAAAAAATTAGTTGTGTGCAGGTAATATCATTAAAACTAGGCTCTCCACTATATAGCAATAACTAGTAAATCATTACCAATCAGTTGTCATATTTAATAAAAAAATAATTACCTATATATAGCAATTAAGCAATCAACAATTTATGCAAAAGATTAGCACTTAATGAAGCAGTAAAATCATTAAAATGAACCGAACGCCCATTCGTGTCAATACATGATCAATGCCAGCCAGCCGGACAATTCGTCAGCATCGTGAATTCGGTAAGGGGTAATCTTTAGCCGTTTGGTTGCGACCTTATCTTCCTTTATGGTAGGATCTTAAAAAAGATTTATGATAACGCACGGCCCGGACGAAGCCACAAACACTTTAAAATAAATGACAAGGAGTCACTTGGAATTGTGATGGAAATGCTTTCTGCAGTAAAATTAAACGATAACCCTGTCGTTTAGAGAGATTTAAATGGCTTAGTGGATTTTATTGGGTCTGCCTACGTTTAGTTTGGTCGGGTTGTGATCTTTCTTTTATGTTCGCCACCTTGGCCGCACGATATCCGCTGTGTTTATGTACGGTATAAAATTATTACATGAGTTATTACACCGTAGGATATTTTAATTTTACATACTCTACGTGCCGCGTTTTTATGATAGGCTTAGATAATAAAACGATACATTTCGCATATTGCACGACCGTGAACCTATTAATATACCAATGTATGATTCACGAATCATATGTTATTCAGCAAACGGAAAGTTGGTAAACAATATTTTAATATTCTTAGAGTACCTACCGTGCTAAAAGGTTACAGATTTTCGAAAAATTAAAAAGATATAATTATGAAATAAGTACGGGCACGGAACCCTAGTTGTGCCATTCTGAATCGCACTTGACCGATTTTTAGCTTAGTGGTCGCTCTTTAATTTTATTGAAATTGTGTTTTAGATTTTGTGCATTTTTATCGCCTTATTGTTTTAATGGCGGCGTACTAAGGCCGATAATTGTAAGTACCTGTTTTCAATTCCCATGTCAAAAATTGAGTTGCCCGACATTTTTAATTTATCTCGGTGTTAGGATTAATTCGCCACTTACCACATCACGGAACGAAAATCGCCATAACGTGGGTGTTTGGATCTCTGCCTACCCCTTCGTGCATACAGACGTGAGCTCATGCTTTGTATGCAACAATACTATAGAAAATCACGGACGACTCATAGCATCACGGGTGGTCTCATTAGCATACATTACGTATCACAATAAATATAACACTTTAATTTGTAATTACAAATGCCTGCTCTCAGTGAAGTGACTGGGTATTTCTAATTATGGCAACCAGTTACTAATCTTAGGCTGGGTTGCACCATAATAACAGTTATAGTTAAGGTTTAAGCCAAATTTGATGATATGTGTTGCACCATCGTATTCCGATACTACAAGATTCCCCGATTAATTCTAGAAGCAGATACAGACGTTTTGGGAGATATATCGGTTTGGAGCTTATAATTGAACCATCTGACATAAATAAATATTTGTTTCGGGTCTGGGTGTTGTGAGAAGGAAAATCTCTCGTAGTTCCTGATACCCACGACACAATCTTACTGTGGGGTCAGGGCTATGTGCGTGACTGTTGGATGTATTTAATTTTTTTTTTTTTGAATTATATCTAACATTTGTCAAATGGTGCAACTCATGATTTGCTTAACCGGTACTTTAACATGTTTGTCATAAAGTAAGTTGGTGCAACCAAGCATTAGATTACTAGGCTCCTTGTGAAGGTGATAATGTTTGGTATCATTGCGGTAAGTTCACGACTTGTGCTGTAATATTATTCTGTCAATAGACTGGATATTTAATTTTATTTTGTTTTGTGATAGCGAGTACAGTGTTGTTAGTAATTAGAGCGTGTAATGTTTGCTGGATTTGAAATATTAATCATACATACGTACTCATGCCTGTAATCCCCCGAAAGGATAGGCAGGGTGTAACGCGTACACCAACATTTCGCTATGACGTGATACGTCGAGCGTATCGCCACTGGGCAGAAATTCCAGAGTCCAGGCTAATATTGAGCATTTAGTAAAAAAAACGCAATATCAATTAATATGGATGTCAGTTATTAAGAAAGATTTCGAAAAAGATAACCTTGATCCGACGACGACCAATAAACGATGTCTATGCTGAAGGACGCCTAGGAAAGCCGACCGCAATTAGAATTGGGAAAAAGAACGGTAGAACAAAAGTCGAAATCCACCTTAAGGTATTATTAATACGGGCAAGACGTAATCTGTGAAAACTACAACCTACCTATTAAGGTTATAAGGATATAGCTCTCTCTAAGGGTTCAAAGGACAGACTGTGTAATAGAGCTAAAAAGCGAAGTTAATCATAGTTAATAATTTTAATCGTATTAATCGATATCGCATTTCGCAATTAATTTTCATAGTTAGTTGAAGCAATTAACATCACTTTGTGCAAACATTTCCTAGTTCCAAATAAATGATTATACATTTTCTCAAAAAGGTAACTGATACGTTACCTTTAATCTCTGCATCAACCAAATGACAGGTGGAGAATGGCCAAGACATAATAAATAAAAAAATACGTATACTTCACACGATATAAAAATACACAAAACGTAAAAATCCCTAGACCACCACATCACTTAATCTTGAGTTAATTATCCCCATTAATTAAATAGACGCCTTGAAGCGTTCTTTAATTTCGTAGGCGACTGTACCCGTCCAATTAATATAAGCTAGTAATAACGTACACACCGTATTAGTATAATTTATGTTTATAATCAAAGTATGTGCTATCTACTCGGAGATTATCTCGGCCGAGTCAACCATTGCCTTTGAAATTATTTTATCCGGTATTGAAAAGGCAGAGCATCGGGTTATCATATGAAATAATAATAACATTACAATATTTTGTACATTAAGTGCATTCGGGGTGTGGTGTTACGGATAAGTGAGAGGACGCCTTATGCGCCGAGATACGGTTGTGTAGACTTTGTGATCGGATAGAAGTGTCGCTGTAATTACCTCTTATACTAAGTGTAATAATAATAATAACTTTATTGGAATAAAACAAGAGTACATTTTAATCTTATATGTATTATTATATGTTACCTTACAATCTTTGCCTTGGTTCGTAATAACATTGGCACTGGCGTCTAAGCTAGGCTTAGCTTATGCCTTAGACGCCAGGAGTGAAGTGAAGAAGTGTCAATCATGTAAGGTTAAAAATCCACATAAACCAGACGATCAATAATGAAAATAATCGAAATTGTTAGCAAAATTAGCACGTAGAAGTAGTATTTGTTAGCGATGCCTGACAGACGGATGGTTGGTGAAGCAGACATGTGCTGGAGTGTAGACAGCGCCTAGGCAAACGTAGTGTATAGCGCACTGCTGCACGATGGACGGACAACTTGAAAAAGGTGGTGGGTGGCGGATGGACCCTGTCTGCCCAATACCGGGATCATTGGCCCATACTTGGGGAGGACATGTTTAGCAGTGGATGGAAATAATGTAATTTATATTAAAAAAAATGAAATATCGTCGCCGTCTAATGCATCGCAGTTTGGTGCTAAATAACACATCACCTATAAAAAAATTAATTCAGAGATTACTTCTCACGATCTTCTTCGTTTGCTTACGTATGCAATAAAAAAACTATACTAGTCAACTGACAACTAACAAACACCCTCGGTAGCCTCTCTTTAGTAGTAGGTCTACAAAAGTGTGACCCGTAGGCGTTGCTAACGATTTTCCGAAACGTAATGTCGAGACTAAGCAAGTTGTAGTGGAAGTACCTCCACCGTGTGACACGTTGTTTTTATTTTATACCACACCAGCACTCGGTACACGCCAGGACAATTCATTTCATTAAACACACTCCCCGGCCACTTATTAAAAATGTAGGCGGCCATACGAGATTTTATTGTATGGTGATATCGAATCTTTAAGTGTTATCTTTTGACAGAGTTTTAATTTTAAACAAACAAACGTGGCCACTAAAAGATATTAAATAAAAACTTTACAAAAAATCCGTGCGACCGGCCATTGAGGTTTAATTTTTGTCACAACATTCGAATTTCTTAATGAATTTTATTTAAACCGGTTAGCGAATTTTATTTAAAATCGTTATATTTATCGTGACATTATGCGCTTTAAAAATAATGATTGCCGTATAAGTGCACGTTTGTCCTTGACAAGGCATTAATTGCAACAAATAACATCAATAAAAATTATTTCAAAATAGTAAAAAAGATTTTTAAAACGCAGTGATTAATGCCATAAAACAAATCACTAAAAATGAGCGTTAAAAATATAAAATTAAAGCTTATTGTCTTCTTTAAGGATCATTTAAAATTAATCACGTCTTATTTGACCTTACATTGACACTATCGGTTCTCGAACTCATCTCGTAACAATTAAAACAATCTACATTAAGTGAGGACTCGATCGAATCCTCATTCCCCTTAACTCAGGGCCAATGACCTGTCTTGTGTAGGTTTGCGAATTTCTCAATGAAGTACCTACATGCAGTACAGTTATTTTTGTCATACAAATATATAACCTCGATAATTTTTGCGCGGAAAAAATTACGACAAAACCAGGTAATATTTCTTATTTATTTGATGGACATTAATATTAAATGTTGTGTATTATTTTTTCATTTAAACGGCATACATTTTGTGAGTGCCAAACAACGCACGACCTTTGCTAGAGGCGACGCATAAAGAACAACAATAAAATGTTAAAATCACAATAAATTGGATGGCAGTCAACAACAAAATATGCTTTTGTCTTGTGTTTTATAACAACTTACGCGTTAACGACATTAAACATACAACACTTTATTAATACCGTATTTAACTCTTATTTTTCATTAAAACTTTTACATCGAGACATACGATAATGAGGACGGTACGATAAACTTATTGTTGCCCAAAACCATTGAAATGTACGGGATTTAAGATATTTCAGACATATTTATTATGCATCGTCAGCGGCGATTATCTTCTCGTATTCCGAAACCAATTTCACGACGCACCTAATTATAAATAAATTTAAAATGAAACACAATACGAACCGAGATCTGGAATGAACGCGGCTCTGACACCCGAATGCTGTCGTTTGAAAAAGCGAAACAATCTCGGTTTGATCGTAAAAGTGCCGAAACAGAATCCGCGAACAATGAGCACCGAAGAAATATTTATTGGTCGATTTTATTGGTCGCTTCAAGAAATTAAACGTGACCATATATCACTATGAGTGACGGACGTGTATGTAGGCCGGCAGTATTTATAAACAGGCCACAGGTAGATATATAATAAATTGAAAAATAACCTAAATAACTTTGTTGCCTATGAAATGTGTTTGTGATTTATTGCTGCGATTGCATAGCGCGAGAATATTGAAATGTGATAGTAAAGTTAATAGATAAATAAAGTACTTGTTACCACCATGAAAATTACGACAGATTAGGGAAACTGTTTATCGGAAGAAAATAAAATAAGGTGGTTCTTATATCAAAGCCTATATATTTTTTGTATAATCACGCAAAACTTTTCATTGATTCTTTTTTTATTCGAAAGAGTAGGTCAAAGTTAGTGTCATTTAAATACAAATAACATTTAATTTATAGAGGACACAAATATTAAATACAATTTAATTTATAGAGGACGAAATCGGAGATGCAAGGCTAAGTTTCGTCATTCATGTACCGTTTTTGATGATTCTTGCACCAAAACCAGCGAAATAAAACAGTGTTACAAAAATATCATCGAAACTAAAAGCTAAAATAAATATAACCAACTTTGAATCTATGCTTTCTACCTATAATAAACCCTTAAATTGCAATAGCGCTACTTAAAATTACTTACTTTTGTTTTAAGCTTTTTGTTTTTTTTTGTCGGTGTTATGTTTGTAAAAAAGTTCTTATCTTTGAAATAGCTGGCAGATCTTATAATTTCACTTTATTTTAAGAAAAAAATAACTTCAAAAGAATAAACATGCTAATGCCTATTTAGCATATACAACCGTATAAATATATATAATAATAATATATTTATTTTTGCATCCATAATTTAATTATCATGAATGTTATTTTTGTATAATGGTTAATTTATTATTATAATTACCTAATATCGCAGATGCTAAAGTGTATATTTAAATAAACATCTGGTGTATAAGCACAATAAAAAATTTGTTCGAAAAAAGTCGCAAATAATATATGACACTTTAAAATAATAGGAAAATATATTTTAATTCTACCCGAATTTGATGAAATAAAGTCGAAAATTCCGTACAAGGATCCTACTAAAAGCAAACATAATTTAGTAAGGTTGTAACTGGTCTGGCATTTCTAGAGGTGTCAAGTCATCGGTCGTTAATCTATATTAAAATAAACCGCATTGTTTCACTTATTATTGATATTCAATTAGAAAGTTGACTGGTCCGACGTCCAACACATTCAAGGGCTAGTTCAAATTAACTTGAACAAAAATGTGCTTGTAATAAAATATGATATAATTTTAATGTGTTCTTTTGTTTCTTTGTTTCAGATCCTGTGTTCTAATTCCAGATCATGTAACAAAATATATGTTTGACTTTATGAGTTGCCTGGAATTGGACTTGTCTCCGATATGGCAATAAGTTCGCCATATTTTCAATGGCTAGCTAAAAGCTCAGAAATATATGGCTGCTGGTACTAGATGCACGGTGTACCTCTGCCTGATTTGTCTGTTTATGTTGCAACAATTAACCTAGCAAGTACAGACTTACCATCAGGTAATTCTGTGCCAGGAAAAAAATCGTATATAATCGTAAATACATTTTTGAGTTCCAAAAACTCAAACATTTCTGCAATGGCAGTGCCTAATTATTTTATATTCTACACGCGTAATGGAGTATTTTTTAAGTTATGTGTTACCTGGTATTTTGTGATGAGTCGATCCTCCTAATCAAAACCTCAAATCTGCGATTGTTCACAATCAGATCGTAGAATCGATTAGTATGTATGTTTTTTCGGCAGATTCTGGTAGTGATTGTCATAGTTAGGCATGAAAAATACAGGTTTATTAATAGTGGACATGTTTAAGCCTCAACCCAGGATTTAGCGTGTTAGACGGTGATAATGTTCCATTTTCAAATTTTTATCATTTTTCTTTTAAAAATATTTAAATATGGAATTGGGTTTTGGCGGGAATTCTGACAGTGCAGTTCATCGCTTATTTTAATTTATTTCATAAACTAGTTTAGAGGTGTGTTTGTTGTATAAAAGTGGTATGGATTTGTTCAATAAACATTGACGGTGATGAACAGTGTATGGAAACATTGAAATAAGTGAATTAAGAATCGTACTGAAAGGAGTTAACACCAAAACTCCGACAAGACCTTGAAATCGACCGCACCCGTGTTTCATCGTTCTTGTAAAAATAACTTGAGAATGAATTGTACTTGACACTGGCTAAATGCATAGTACTGCAAGAGCCATAAATAAAATAAAATAAAATATGGAATTAACATTTTTATTTTTTATACTTATTACATTTTTTTAGCTGACTGTATAGCGATCACCGTACACAGAGTGAAAATTCCGTCAAAGTAGTGTTCAGATGAGTCGCGTTCTTGGGGTCAGCCAGTGTATACACAGTTACTTGACGCGGGCATAATTCTGCCCACAGTCGAGGGTCGCAATGTCTCTTAATGTTCGATATTTATATTTGGACTGTATTGTAATTAATATTTATTCCAGTGTAGTCACTTTGCCTTGGCAGAATATATAAATGCAAATGCTTAAAATTACATTAAATTCAACCGTTCAGTAAATCAGCTTAAGTTCACATAGGCATTCAGTGAGTCAATCTTACTCATTATTTACATACTCATTAACATTCAAACAATGTATGATTCGAAGAAACTTAAAACTTTTGAGGAATAAGCAAGTAATCAGTAATACACACGGCCAAATCTTGAGGTAAATGAGTGCACGGTCTTACTCATTTCCTTTTAAATGAATAATGTAGTGGATGGGCTTGCGATATGTGAGTGGTAGAGCCACGCTGTAGACAGTTCTGTCTACAGCATAATTGGGCCAGCTCGACCGGATCGTTAATACTGTCTCACAAAAAACTGATATAATGGAACGTTAGAGTGAGATCCGGAAATCCGGAGATCCGGAGACACAAATTCCCCATCCCTTTTTCTTAAGAGCGGCAAAGCGTCCATGATCCTTCTGCTTTTGTGGGTGTACATGGGCGGTGGAGACCACTCTTTCTCTTCCTTCACCAGAATCATGCCGGCCTGTGTCAATGCTTTGTCAATACTCCCAAGAGTAAAGAACTAAATCGCGGGGCATGCGACTATGCGATGCGTATTGTTAAAACAATTACTAATTAGGACCTAAAAAATCCTATTAGGAGTGGTAACTACAATCGCAATACATACATACATACGCACTCATGCCTGTAATCCCCGAAAGATTAAGGTTCCATCCCATGTTATAGGGGGAACTTATCGCCATACCGGGTACAAATTTCAGATTCCGGGCTGATACTCGCATTTCGTGATAGGAAAACCCAATATCACTTTTACCCGACCCGGGTATTGAACCGAAGACCAGCATTGTGATGATGGTGGTCAATGGCGCTGGATGCGCCACCGAGGCATGACATTACATTAAACAATTAACAAATCACAAGAGAACTCAAACCACGCATCACGATTTGAAACCAGTTCCTCAGTGTACTTAGCAGACTTTTTTATTCAATATCTTAACGGCCTGTTAGAAACAATATTCACAGCGGTAAAGCTCCGAGTTAATCAGAACGCTGAAGATTGTGTCGGAAGACAAGAAATAAAATAAAATAAAAAAAAAACAATCATAAATACAATAGCGCAAGTCATATAGTTTCCAACGTCGGCTCTCAATAGATCGTGGCGATAGTCCGGCCTGGGTGTTTGCCAGTTCAATTATCATTACCAGTGCCAGGATTTCGGCCGAGTCATCGTGTAGTGGGTGACCCGCATTAAATCGGTTAATTCAAACTATTTATCAACTCCATTCGTTATGCATAGGATCAGATTTTGAAATTGTTTGATGATGTTGTGGTGTATGGTGCCTATTGTGTGACACCGGAGCGCCTGGCTTAGTTCGATGGGTGTGCATTATGTTAATCGTATCATTGATTATATCTATTGAAAGTTGAAAGTTAAATACGAGTACTGTCACGCGACGTTTATGTTCCGTCTGTATAATTAACTCTGCTTGTTCGTCATCTACTTGAACATCAGATAGATGTGAGTTTAATTGAAAATATCTTTATGGTGGATCGTTGTTAACTATGGCTTTTATTATGGTTACATGACCTTAAACTTTGAATCCATAGTACCTTTACGAATATTAACGTAACATTACTTATCTGGCCTACTATTTAACGGTTACTTATTTTTAAAGGACCATAAACTATTTAGGATAAGAGGGTCTCAAATATTGAGTAATGCTGGGGACTTTCGAGAGGGTATACGAGTATATTAGTAACCGGACACGATAGCGACTACTTTGCACAAGGTGGATAAACCATGGTGGTTTTTTCTTTTATTTGGCACAGGGATAGAAGAATTTAGTCTTATACCCGCCTCAGACAAGTCATGTCAGGAGTCTTTTTGAGTGGTAGAGGCAAAAATTTGTTAGTGTGAGTGGTAGAGCCATGCTGTAGACAGTTTTGTCTACAGCCTGTATGGGCTGGCTCGACCGGGTCGTTACCACTGTCTCACAGAAAACTGCGTTTCGTACGGTGAGTGAGATATCCGGAAGCCCAAATGCCCTCCCCTTCCCAATCCCTAATTATCCCTTTCCTTTGAGGTCGGCAACGCGCCCATCATTCTTCTGGTGGTGGGCGTACATGGGCGGTGGAGATCACTTACCCATTTGTTTGTTTGCCGGCTTATGCTACAAAAACAAAAACCGGATATATACTGGCTGATCCTGGAACCTGTGTAGTGCAGTCACTTTGCCGTGCTCGAAAAAAAAATACATCTTTTTATTTGAGTGTCAGAAGCTAAATCAAATGTAAATGAGCAAGACCAAATTTAAATGAAAAAAATCTACTACTCAAAATCTGAAGACACTTCTAGACACAGATATAATCTAAATCACGTAACCGAACACAATCAAGTGACTGTACGCTACCAATGAATAGCCCGACAATACACGGTTGACATAAATGATCAACTAATTGGAACATTGCGACATCTGCAGCCAAAACCGTGAGCAGATCGGATGATAACCTGAATTCTCACACATTTGGCAAGGACTTAATTTGTATATAAGTTGCGTTAACATTCTCCTTTGATTGCTTGAGTTATCTTGATCTGGTTGCTATTAAGGCAAGGCATGACCGTATGCTAATAAAATATTCGAAATGTGTAATGTTATGCTATGATTACAAGGTGGTAGGTCCCTCGTATGCGAGAGGCTGTCTGGGTAGGCACCACCGCTTTGTCTATTTCTGCTACCAAGCAACAGTGTGTATGAACTATTGTGCTTCAGTTTGAAGGACATTAAAGACCGTGAAATTATTGGGCATTATGAGACTTAACATTTTATGTCTCGAGTTGAAGAGCGGAGTTATTATTATTATATTTGATTGAATGGCGAGACGAGCAAGGCGCTCGCCTGATGGTAAGCGCCACGCCTGCCCATAAACAGAAGCAACACCACACAAAACTTTGAATTACAAAGCACTGTATGGTACTGAACATAGCTTAACATAAGTTACGTAGCCAGTGTATTCGATAGTATCTTAACTCTTAAACCAAAAAATTGAGCACACATGTTAATAATATTTATTATTTATCCGATGAACTGATTACAATATGTGCAATTTTACGCATTTTAGAGATGACCTTGCGTATAACTAGTCCTTTATCTTTACGTTAAAATGTTATTCATCCGCTTATCTTGTTTATTTTTAATGTTGAATATTCATTCATTAGATAACATTTACAAAATCGTGTAAATAACTCGTGTTTTTGAATAAATGTTCGATATCATGACCTTTGAATGGTAACGATTAATACATATCAAGTTTAGTATCCGAATAATATTGGCAATTTTATAAATAATTTTAGAATTCAGTTCATAACTTTCAATCTAGTTGTTATGAGCGTAAATGTGCACAACTATTTCAAAATGTGACTTATCTACAATAAAGAATTCGATTTACTTTTATTTCCATTTTCAAATTCTGTTTCTTTTTATTCAAAAATCAAATTTATGTAAGCCAGTAACAATGCTTTTAATTTGGCATTAAACACATTAATTGAGTAGAACAAATTTAGAGGCTTATTTTATTTAAAATAAACAAGTTACAAGAATAAATTATTAATGAAATTGTACAGTCATTATAATCCTTAATCATATTAACGAAGAATTTAGTCTTGAAAATGTCATTTCAAACGTATTTGATAGCCTCCATGGTACAGTCTAGTGGGCGAATAGCCGGCTGTGAAACAATAAACCACAGATTCAATCCATAAACCGAGACAAATGTTTGTGTGATCCACATATATTTGTCTCAAGTCTAGTTATTGTGGGATTCTGATAGTCACGATACAGGTTAACCATAATGTGGGGTCAGGAATATTGGGTTGGGTGTTATTATACTTACTTATTACTAATACAGTAGAACCTCGATAAGATAAAGACCAAGGGAAACGTTAAATAATTTGAGTTATCGAGGTTTTTACTTACTAAGGGTTTAAGTTATAGAGTTTTTATTGGTTTATATTTTTACTTATAGAGGTTCGTTTATGAGCTTTGTTTAGGACTTATAGAGATACACAAGCAAGCTTAAATGTAAATGAAACTTTAAAATGTTAATATGTATGTATGTATATGTACACACGTACTTTATTTTACATTTAAAGGTACATTTATTGAGGTTTATTTTATTCTACATAAAATATCGTTTTTTGTTTTTGTTTCAAACTATTCACACTTTCTACATCAATTTTATTTGCTGCATCTTGTGGCTCGTAATTTATATGTTCGTCTATATCATCGCTCTCAGCACCATGAATAACGAAGGCTAAAAGTTACTGATACAAATAAGTTACTATACATAGACCTTAGTGTATTGTTTACACTTGAAGCCATTTGGTAAACACGTGTAAGCAACAACAGTGGTCTACAGGAAACCTTTTTTGATTGCACATTCATTTAAAATAACTTATCGATAGATCATTGAAGTTACAAAGGTTGTCGTCGTTACAACTTTAAGTTACTGAGGTGCGATGCCCAAATATTTCGTTTAAGTTATAGAGGGTTCGTATTTTAAGTAAAAGAGGTTTTGGACTCCGAGGGGAAGGTAACACAACATTTTATGAATTTATAGAGGTTTTTACGTTGTCGAGGTTTAAGTTATCAAGGTTCTACTGTATTATTTGCTGTAATTCGTTGAGGTGTTTTCAATTTTTTTCTCATACTCTCTCATTATCAGATCGCAACCTTTATATGGCACAGCTCTTAAAGTAAACTATCGACTGCAAAAGGACCTATAAAATTGATCTAAATTTGGCGGAGATATCGTAGAACATACATAAAATCACGCATCGAATTGAAAGCCTCTTTTTATGATATCGGTTGAAAATACTGACCAATTGAGCCTCTCCTCCTTTTTTAAAAGGATGTAAGTGCAAAAAGGACATTTGTATTATCTTCAATAATATGACTTGGCAAGTTTTATATACGGATGGTAAGCCGTGTGATCAAAAAACGAAGACAACCATTCAGTGACAGATTATGATCTTTTGCATTTACATTATGGACCAACAAACTAACTAATTAAAGTGAGTCTACATTTGTGATAATTCCACGCATATAGACTCCGTAACCAGATCGGATACGGGTAACAAAGTCACAAGTGTAGATGACTGTTAAATGCTACTAAATAATGTTATGGAGCGATCCATTCTGACATCTCATTGAAACTAAAGGTATGTTTTAAAGCACGCGACTGAGACAGAAGACTCCGACAAATAACGACAGCGATTACGATTGTATAGATACGTTCTGAAGTATGAGACTGCGTCAGCAGCGACTGATTGCACACAATACAAATTGGATTTGTCGCTATCATTTAATACGCATAACGCGCCACGCATCTCAGTTTCCCTGTCCCAATCGCGTTATTCAAACCGTGTTGCAACTTATATCCACAATAAGAGTAGCAAATATGTTAAACAGCCACATGCTCTAGGTGCGTCAAAATGTCGCAAATCTCGACGTACCATTCACAATAATAATATGTCAAGACAGGCTTCAGAATACTCAAATGGTCGCTTAAATCGTCATTGCCGAGGTCAGTTTTCAATGCCATTCTGAAGGCGCGTGATCGCCGTACGTTTGTGACGCTACTGTCAAAGGAACTTCTATGGATTAATTTAGTGCAAAGTACAAACTCGCAATCGCAGTATCACTGACGCTTACGTCGCTCTATTGACGCGTCCATGCGAAGTCTGCCTTAAACTATTGTTTAAAAGTAAAACACAAAGTGCGTCAAAAAGTTTGACGTTGACAAAAAAGTCGACATAGTTTTTGCAATGTTAACGGGAATTGTTGCAACATGCTACAAGTGACTTAAGGACGTACTGCTTCTGTCTACACCCGCGTCGCAGTACAAGATCGTCCCGTTTAGACAGATGCATTAGTTGCCAGATAATATGATTTTTAAAAGGTGTTACTATTCATAGAACTAGCAATCAGACAATAATTCTTCCGACACGTTTTCTATTTAGCCACCGTAGGATTAATTTAATTCCCTCATGAGAATTCCCATTGACTTCTCATTAGTAGACAATAGCGGTCAAAGTATGCGGGATAAGCCAGTAGCGATCGTCGATAACACCAAACTCTTTGGTGACATTTTGAAGTGTGTCAGTCAACGTTCGTGTAGTGGTATCGTGAGGGCCTAAGTGGCGAGTTCGTGATCCAAATTAATTAAAACAGAGACACAAAACTAAAGCTATCACGATTGAGAACTGCTCGCATAGTATGGATGTGTTGCAGTCCGGAGAGTGACTGGGAGCCGACGCTTAATGGAATAGAAATTTCTATAAATTTTCATTGAATTGTGATACTAGTTACACTTTTATAATATTCAGCCATATTTTAAAGATACCCTGTTTTAGAGGAACTCATTCCGGATTTTGTTCACCCTTTGCCACTAATGTGTTGACTCTCTGGATGACTAGAGATGTGTGACCTAAATATGTGATTTATTTAAGTGTGTATTTTTCAGCTCCGTGATAAGTACAAGCTATTAAATTTCACAAGTGGATACGAATAAAAAAGTTTTATGTAACAAAAATAACTATATTGTTTAAATTTTTTAAGACAACTCAAAGCAAAAATTAGTTTGATTTCAATTTATTAATTAATCTTCATTAACTTTGCTACACACAATGTTTTTAACAATGAACGTGGTTTCAATAATAGTGCCTCAATTTCTACAAAACGTACATATTATTATGTCATTTACATCAATAAAACAATACGCAAACAACTCAATAACAACGAAACATGAAATTATGAAATTAAAAGCAGCCATGTCCACACATGAGGAGCGTCATAAAAATCCCGACACCGGCCCACCGCTGAGTGGCATGAGCCCCGTACACCAACCGTCACATTTTAAAATACAATATGCTAATTAACATGGTTCTTTTTTTGATTTGCACCATGGACTCTCAGAAACGTATGCAAATCTTACACTGGCCTTTAATTACGAAGCGAACACGACTGACGACGGTGTTAAAGATGTAGTTTTGAGAATTGTCTGTTTACCGTGCGCTTGAGACTTAAATGGTAAGCGGATTTAGAGAATATTGTGAGTGACTATTGTAATGATTATTGGTTCTACTCTGCAGGGTTGTCGCAAATGAAAAGCATTTTCTATTCAAATGATTCTTCCGTTGTTATGGTCCCTAAAATGTATTAGTGGTTTCAATGTTTAAAGTGAAAATGAAACATTTAGTTTTACCTTATTATTATGTTTTTTTATTTTACGAGAACGTACATCGTTGTATTATGAAATATAGAGAAAGCGACCCAATATAATAAAGAGTAGTTAAAATATATTTAAATCGTTTAGGTACTCAGGTGGCGCATTTTGAGAATAATGATCATCCTTCTACGAACTCCCTTTTAAGTGCCTATCTTGGAATCAATTCAATACAATCAAATAGACGTGTCCTGAACCATTGGAAATGTCTCCAATCAACAATAGGAGGCGACATTAATTCTATCCATCATGTCAAGCCCAAAAAGGGTTGAAGTTCATTAAGAGATGCATTCCTCAAGTATTATTCTTTGGAAACTGGCAATAAAAATAATAACAAGGCGGCCACCCTGCCAAGTGCTATCAGCTCCATCTGTTGTCGTTGCGGACAAACTCGCCTAATGAACGATGATAAATCATAATCGAGAGGCGGCTCGCCGCATAACCCGAGCTCTTCTTACAATGCTTAATTTTTACGTTCCTTTCAACACTAAGTTATCCATTGCTGTTATTAAACTAATATTGCCTTGGTGCAGCTCTGCTAAAGCTGTAATGGTCGTTGTACATTTTTTGATGATAGACTCAGGTGAAACATTTACGAATGATGTTGTGAGGTGTCTCGCGCCCCGTGTCCCTACCCGAACACCATTGTGCTTACTAATGATTTTATGCAAATGCAACCTCTTTAGATCGAAGTCTTAGCGCGATCTCGAACCATCAGGTACCAAGTTCATTATTAACAATTTGAAATATGACTTGAGGTTTTAACTGATATTATCCGTTTAGTTAAAAATATATTCATAAATATTTAATTGAATAACGGCAAGCGTCCTGCTGGTTATCATAAAAGACGATCTTGCGAACCCTATCTGTTATTTACTTTAAAAACAACCATTGTCCTTATTTTAATACTGTTTTTCTTAAAACAATTTAATAAGGACAATAAATGAAGTTTGCATTTGTTTTTTAAATTGTTCTTGAAACTTGTTTTTTATATTATGGTTAATTCAATAAGCATATTGGTATTTATAATTATAGCACATAATAAATATGACTTTAATGCGTCATAGAATATTACTTACCTATCATATGGTAGATCCATCTAATTACTACCGTCAACTTCAGTAATACTCGTGTTAAACTTATTAGATAGATTACGTTATGTTCTTTTAAAATTTACTACGTCATCCACAATTCTTTAACATGTTCAATGTCTGCAAATCTCCATCATTTGGTAATTGTTTGTCATTCTCGTATCCGTTTATGCTGTTACAACGTCCTATTCTAAAACGACGCTCCGGTTTTATTTATTTCAATTTGTTTTATTGTCTTTTCCATAATTCTCTGGAATTCTTAAGAATTCGAGAATCACCACCGTGTCACGAAAAACTGACACATCTCTCTTCCTGCCTCTTAATTTTCATACCTCTCTTCCTTCAACAGCTGTTTAGACAACTAATTATAGACATTAAATACTGTATTCATTTAAATCAAAGACGATGTATCTCTTCGTATTTTTAATTTTATCCACACAAACAAGAATTTCTAAAAAAGTAGTACTTACAATATTTAAATTACATTTGAGGTGAAGATTATTGACAATCTTTCACCAAGTAAAAGTGAATTGAAGTGTATTTACAAATTAGCGACTATACGGGCACGATACCCAGAAAATGAAAGTGAGCGTTTTAAATGTACTAATCTCTATTGAATGCCAATACTAATAACTTAAATGTCATTGTCGTTGAATCGAAAAATTCTTAGAAATCCAAATTTAGAAACCAAAATGATTCAACAAATTGACTCCCACGAGCTTCTTTGAAGACAAGGGAAGCAATTACTTAACCTTAATTGCGATAATTACCACTCGTATGCCGTTGACAAAATGATTTATTAACTAAGAAATCCAGGTATGTACTAGAAAAAGAACTGAAAGGATAGACCCCCTATATAATACAACTTTATATCATCTAACTACTTGTCAGATTAAATGGCAAGATAACGGTAACAGTATTTTCTGGATTTTATGATCTATCTTTCCAAAAAGAATGGCAAACACAATTAAATTAGTTTCATGTCAGTTATCAATTAACAAGTAATTATTATATTATTCGTTATTTATTCATGTCGACATGTAAATTACTGACTGAAATCTGAGTTTTTTAACAATCTAAAGCAGCTAGCGATCTGTAACCGAAACAATAATGACATTTTATATCCTCTAATTATATTTGCATAAATACAAAGAAAGTCACAGCCTCACTTCATACCTGTAAATTTGCTGTCATTGAGGTGTCTAAATAGGTAGAACCAAATATTTCGCTAACGATCGCCTTTCATATTGTGGCACGATCGTGGGAAAAATCTATACTTGGCGGTTTAACATTAATGAACGGACTATCTAATTTGTGAAGTCTTGGTAATGAGTTATGCTCGCCTACTTACTTGTGACCAGGAATGTTCATGGGTAATTCGTGTGTTACCTCTAAAGAATAATTAGAACATGTGTGAAAAAAAATGTAAATAGGGAAAAGTAAAATTCTTAAAATATTTTCACACCACCGCACCGTTCAGTTAAGTTAATATTAAGGTCAGTACTAAAACAAATTCGACACTACAATATTTGTATCAACTAATAATATAAAACAATACAACTACATAATAAACAATGTAGCAATCAATACGTTATAACAAAATCATTAAAAGTCAATGCTTTAATTATAAAGTATTACTACATTTACCAAACATAATAGTAAATATAACAGTAAGTTTTCTGTGAGACAGACAACCCGAGCGAGCAGACCCATGTTGTAGACCCATGGTAATTCATGTTGTAGACAAAACTGTCTATTAGCTGACTCTACCTCAAAAAGTAACACACCAACTAAATATTATGTAATGTAAAGGTATTCTCCTGGCTTTTATTAATAAAGTGTCGCATTAATAATTAAACGTTTGTCTCGCGCTGGTTGAAGATTCCCAATTGATACTTCATGAATAACGATGCAAGAGGAAACATAATATGACTAATTTATATTAACAGAAGTGAGTTCGAGATTATAATTTTGCCCAATAACCTTATGGGACCTTTTGGTATCGATTTATGATCGCGACTTATTAATAAGCGTCACAGACGAAGGCGCACACCATACTTTTGACTTGCGTAAAGTGATGTTTCTTTACTATCTCACGTCACTTGAGAAATTGTTAATGTTTATTTTCATTATTATAATTTCTCGTGACTTTGTTCGTGTAGAAATTGGATGCGTGTTATAAGACAATTTTAAAGTGACGTAACGTATAATAGTATATTCTTCAGAGAGGTCAAATAGGTATCTGTGATCCTAATCGCTTAATGTAATCAAATAAAGTTACTTCCTGTAAAAAATCCTTTTAAGTTGCTTTGTTGGTTTCCTGAACTATAAATATTACAATTTTGAAAATTCCAAATATTACCGATTTATGCATTGTTAATTATTGATCATATTAACGGTAAAAGACAATATCGTGAGGAAACCTGCATACTTGACAAATTACTATAAGAATTTTTAAAGTATAGAAAGACCAACCCACGTAAGGATAGTGTGGTGGACTAAGGCCCTCACCCTTTCATTAGTATAGGAGGCCCGTACTTAGCAGTAGCACAATGTATGATATAAGACTGATAAAAAATAAATAGCAGACTTGAAAATCATACTTTTAAAATTACAGTTAACCTCTGAATACAAGAATATGAAACGATTCAACGACGACACAAAACAGAATCATATAAAGTAGGTACTTAAGCCAAAGAAATCACGGGCTTGCATAACACGCAACAAAAATATCTTATTAATAAATTAATGAGTAAACCCATATGATCCCGCGCAATTCGGACGTGTGCGTCACTCGGTATGCGCGTCTGACGTCAGTCTTCCTAATATCATTAACGCACGATACATTTTGTAAATCTTTAAAAACAAAAACGAACGTAATTTATTAATTTAATTAAAGTGTTTGCGTTAAAATATTGTTAGTATCGTCAGTTATTTCTGTACAGTATGCTCGGGTTATACTAGGTCACTTCGGTCTTGATAAATTGTACGATTTTTTATTAGCACCATCATTAAACTCGGAACGATGTTCATTTTCTAGGAATAAGTGTTATCCATGAGTGATGCTATATTTCAGAAGTAAATTTATTTGGCGGCTTAATGAAATGTGTTTCAATGTACACATAAAACTTGGATTTAATACTATTAGTACGCAAGATTGCTAAGTATTTTGCGTAATCGTTACAAAAATTAGACAAAACAGGAAACGCCAAGAGCCTTGGTCCCTGCCAAATTAATTAGCAAATGTTATTCTCATAATTTGAATACTTTTAATGTTTCCTTTTTTAATTAGCGATACTAGGTCAAATACATAATTTGAGCAAACATCTCGTAACACCACAAACAGTAAAACAAATTAACACAGTTCCCACTCCGATAGTTTAAAGTTATATGTAGGTGTCTATCAATATCCTTGAACGTCATTTCCAATTTAGATTTCGTGACACGTTATCTAATTCTTAAAATAATTAGACATGACTCAAAAGGACATTTACATAGACCTCGTAATTCCCAATTTGTCAGCGACTTGAGACACTGACAAAAAATCACTTAATTAAAAATTCTAACAGCGATCGAGACATACTCACAGTATGACGTGTTAATGCGATGTAAAAACATTTTTAAAATCACAGTACACAGCTAAGGCTTGTCAAATAGCGGACCACATTAGTCAGAGGCAAACAAAGATCCCACAATTCAAAATCTTTTAATTGGCATTAAGCATGACGACAGGCAGTGACTTGCCTAATCTTTCGTGTAATGATATATACATAGAGTTGATGAAACAAAGTACGGTAACGGATATTTATTTATTAGATTTGTATGATCAAGAGTTTTACGTCATTTACGTACTAATTACATTGAGAGGCCACTAACATTTATCTATTGCCTCATTGTACATCGTTTTTTTTTTATTACGACAAACTTTTTTTGCTTTTGATGGATGGTAAGTATAAGATAACAATAATATTATATTATATTGTAAGTGGTAGAGCCACGTTGTAGAAAGTTTTATCTACAGCATGAATAGGCCGGCTCGACCGGGTCGTTACCTCTGTCTCACAGAAAACCGACGTAAACGACGTAGTGGCGTTTGGTACTGTAAGTGACGAATGCACAGGAAGTACGACTTACTAGGTGGTAGATCTCTCGTATGCAAGAGGCCGCCTGGGTGGGTACCACCGCTTTGTCTATTTCTGCCGCCAAGCAGCAGTGTGTGAGGACATCTATATTTCTAGTATTATGGGTGTACAAGGGCGGTGGAGATCACTTACCATTAGGTGACCCAAATGCTTTTTTACCAGCCTATGCTATTAAAAAAATATTATATACTCTATATCGATACGAACATAGAATCCATTCTAATCTGTCACGTCTCGGAGGTCGGTCGGTGTAAAGTTCATCAATGCTGAATTCAATTATCGATTACACCATTGTGTTTCGCTCTTTCGATTTATATTTAAATACCAGACGATTACTAGAAATGTATTGTGAAATTATGAACGTATTTTTTATTATATTTGACGAAACAGACCGCCCGCCTCGCACAAACCACTCTTGTTTCCATCCAACA
Source organism: Amorpha juglandis (assembly GCA_949126905.1). NCBI lineage: Eukaryota > Metazoa > Arthropoda > Insecta > Lepidoptera > Sphingidae > Amorpha > Amorpha juglandis. Next base: position 7,422,150 of record OX421376.1, read on the forward strand.
CATTATGTAAAATGTTACGGATCAAATATTCAATTAAGCTCTTAGCAGTGCCGTGAAAAATTTGCGAGACACGGAAGCGAAAATACAGAAACCTAATCTGTTTGTATATTGTAATGAATAAGTTACTAAAATGACTTATTTCATTGAAAGATTTTTTATTGGAAAGTTTACATTTTACAGTTGAACGCGTACAGTAATTAAATAAAGTAAATGAACCAACCGAACGAAATTTACCAGGTTCATTATTAACATAAATAAACACGCAAAAATCATCCAATTAAGGAGCATGCACGTCTCATAAACATAAATGTATTGTGCGACGGAGTGAAGCGACAATTTCCTTGGTGGTCTCTTCGGCTCGTCGTAATCTGTCATCTGAACTGTCAAATTACTAACGGCCGAGCGACCGATCGGCTACCGAACGTGTTGTAGATAACACGCCAGCATTGGAACACGAATTATTAAATTTATTAGTGGGGCAAATGCTCTGTTCGACGTTGACATTTATACCTAATGACTCTACGAGGACGTATGCAACAATTGAGATATTAGAAAATATTTAAAATTAATTTCAATGTGGGTGGTCAGACAGTGGAACGCCCTACATAATACCAATTAAAATATTATCGTCAAATAATAATGGAAGGTGGATCCTGAAATCAAGCTGAGATAGTGCTACGAAGACGACTAAAGGTGTATTAAGAAACCTTTATACTTAATGAAAATAAATAGCCTTAAAAACCGTCCTTTTTCATATATTCCAAGGTTTCTTAAGGACCAGCTGAGACTATCCGAAAGATCAGTATATCAGCTTATTGACAAATTACTTGCACATGCTTGGAAACTTAGTGAAAGACCACTGTTGTGAGTTATATCTCGCTTGTAGTAGGGTTTCGGAACAGGTCACAGTAGGGATTGTAATGAGGAATACCCCTTCGTAGCCAATATTAGTCATCAAGTGGATTGTGGAATAACAATAATAGATATTATTAACATTGAACGTCTTCCGTTCTTTGCAGTCACGATTTATACGCCTCCAATAATGGCATACAAATTCATAAGTAGTGACAAATGTATTTATTACTATCACAGAAATTAATCAAGTTATAAATTTAAATGTAGTGTACAAGACTCTAAGACAGCTTATTCAACACTAAAGTAACATAATATAACTCGACTTTAAATACACCCATATATGGCTGTGAATACATATACATCATCATCAGCCACAAGACGTCCACTACTGAACATAGGCCTCCCCCAAAAATTTCCAGACCGACCTGTTGGAAGCGGTATGCATCCAGCGACTTCTTGCGACCTTTATCAGGTCGTCTGTCCACCTTGTAGGCGGACGTCCAATTTTAAAAGTATTTTTAATGACTACGCACTCTTTATAATGGCGCAGTTAAATGACCCGCGACAGCGCGAGCAGTCATGGCCCAGGTGCAACCTACTCGTATACACGACGATGCATATCGACGATTTCTAATAACTCGTAAAAACTTCAAGACTTGTCACGAATTGTTTAACTGAAAATAATACACTTAACAGGCTTTTAAAGCTTGTAATTATAAAATACAATACAATAAATAAAAAATAACTTGTAATATACAGGGTTAATTTTAAAACACCAGCAACCTCGCAGGACCAGATAGCTGACCCCATACGGAACAACTTTTGTTCTACGAGTTTGTATATAACTCAATATATTTAAAAAAAAATGATTTTACAAGTTTTTGTTGTGTCGTATTTTTCTTCCTAGCGTTCGGCGTGCGCGCGCGACTCAAAGAAGCCGCTCAGCTGGCTCGGGCGATGACCTTCAACGCTAGCCCCGTTCCCCACGCTTCGCGTGTTTGCTTACGTAATCTGCGATGCGTGTAGGTAACTTTCAAGACGGAAATTAAATGAATACTTATTTTTGTATGAAAATAAAATCTAACAAATTATCAAAAGTCGTAGAACAAAAGTAGTAGCTTATAACCTTAGGTATCTACCCCTGCGAGGTTGCTGGTGTTTTAAAAATAACCCTGTATAATACACATATCTATAATAATATTAATTTAATCAGCCCTGTCTGTCTGTCTGTCACTGTCTACGACTAAAAAGGGTTGGTCCTGAACTTGCGACTTAATTTATTACCTATAATATGTACGTTAAATTCTTATTAATTAACCTAATTAAGACTTCGCCTGATCTGCGCATTAATCTATGAGCATGCACAAAATAAATTGAATGAATGTAGGCGTACCATCAGTGCGACACCTGATTGGCCTTTTTGTATTTTTTATATGGAATGTTAATTAATTTTTGCTGTCAACCTTAGTCAAACAAAGTATAATGATTAATCGTGACCCTTGGTGGAGCGGATACCTGCCTTATCTGACTTTTAAAAATATATCAGTAACTTGATTTCATATAAAAAGTTTCTGAGATGCTATTAATAATTAAATAGATGGGCATTAATAAAACTGATAATATAATAAATGAATAACAGCGGAATTGGTGTCATGTATAAAAGTATGATAGTACCTCCTTATTCTTCTGAAGTAACTTAAAAACAACCTGCTGATGGGAAAGAACTTTATATTTATTTGTGCCCAATCGGATTACCACTACCATGAATATGGTTAAAGATCCTCTATCCATTCGAAGGCAGTTGCCGGTGTCGGCCTATCGTGGTACTTTGGATTGACATAATTCTATTGAACGTCGTAGCACGCTATGTGTCTCGAGAGTCGACATTATGTTTAGACGTGCCATTAGGTTGCTGGTGGTAGGATATTCATATCCGCTCGGATAGCGACCACCGTATACATGGTGTTAAAACCTACCATAGTGACTCGCACACCTTGTGTGGATCACGTTCCAGGATCAGCCAATGTATCCGGTGCTCCCGAGGGGCTTGCGACATGACTTAATGGTTGCTTGGGGCGGGTACGTCCTTGTATTACTGTACCTGCATCGGTCATCCGCCTGTCCTGTCAGAGACCGTCGATATGCTTCTTCCCTCTCCGAAGACGGAAGAAGCATTTATACAAGCCGGCATGATTCTAGTGCCCACCGATTAACTCATTTTATGTCAGTGGTTGCTGTGTTTTATGACTGCACTACGCTTATCATCAGACTAACATTAATTACTTTGTTCTTATCGCAGGTAGTGGGGGTCAGATGGTAGGTCGTCCCACGCAATACAGAATACACTATCAAATAACGATGGGAAAGTAAACCTGGCATAAAATCGGGATAACACCAAACAGAAAGAAGAAAGTAGTATTTCATCATCTTTCACTAAAATTGCATCACATGTATCCGTTAGCAACAACACAAAAGAAATAAATGTTTAAAACAAATAGACCAAAATCAGCCAACGTATGAAGAATAATTCGAGAGTTTGAATTTCAATCAAAACTTATTAACGAAGAACAAGGCCATATTGAAACAGATGACCAATCAACGAACGTCACTGCCTACACCAGTGCCAAAGTAAAATGAGCCTCATTAATATTCTGTACTAGCTTTTGCTCGTGATTCTGACATGAATGTCCTTTTCATGATAAAAAAATTGCTTTATTCCTACGCCACATGTGTCTTAAGTTCTATTCAAATCCTTACAGCCTTATGCGTGATTGGTTAACATATTAAATTGTGTTAAATGTATTTACAACCTTTCGCCTTTATAATACTGGTAGGAAATAGTATAAAAATCATTTAAAATGTCATATTACACAATTATGAATGCCCAGCCGGTGATTTGAAGCCAGGATCTCTCTGGTTTCTCACTAGTAAGCTGCCATTAAATCAAGGCTATATATAATTAATTGCAGTCATTTCCAGAATGTATTTGCTATTGATTATGATAATCAGAAATATAAAATTAATCTCTCTAATTATTTTGTTCTTAATGTTTCTAAACTGGTGAAAATTACGCTATACTCGAGTCAGCTAATGTATATACAGTAACTTAAGGCCTGCATAGCTGTGCCGACTGTAGAGGGATGAAATGTCTTTTGGCGGTCGACATGATGTTTGGTCTACACTGCTCTTAAGATCAGGTCCATTGTAAGCAGTTTCACGTCACGGTAAAAAAACCTCGTCTCTTTAATTAAAAATACAACCTTTATAGTAAATAACAGTTCTTAAATGCTTATTTACTATTTATTAAATCGATATACTTAAAGCCGAGAGTAAGTAATGTATTTCATACATTACAGCATTAAGGTGTTAAATGTGTTGATAAGTGACTTTATGACCGATTCGACCTAAAACATCTTGTTATCATAAAAACAAAATAATACATACACATTATCCGCTATTAACATAAGATAATGAACACAATTTAACATATCTCTTCAACACATTTATGTCTTTCCTTATGAAGTAAATGAACGTAAGATATAACCTCTAATGTTTTTTTCTCCACTCACATTAGGAGTTTACTTACAGCCAAGCCAATCCGCTGTGGCAATAAGCCAGTATCTTGCCCATTATCCTGTCGTTGCCCGCCATTACCAACATCTAAATGGTTGAAAATTAAATAGGTGTCGTAGTTTGCATTTCAATTATTCATTCTTGCGATCAGATCATTACAAAACACTAAAGTTTATAGTTCTAATTGTGTAACGTTGTTCACAGATCCATTAATTATATCTAAAGGTGATAAAGAACTTGTTTATTACACCCATTGTTCCGTCAGAGTTCCTAAAATGTCACTTTAATTGATTTAGCTTTAGTTACAATTAACTTGCGGATACGGTTTCATAAGTGAGATTATTGTTATTGTATTAGCATTTTCTTACGGCTCCGCCCGTGTGGATGTCTTTTCCGTCTTTAAAAAAAAGTTGAAAAGAGGTATAGAACAAAACGTAGTTCCAGGATAAAAGTATTTTATACCCAAATTCAGGCATCGTTTACTTTTGTGGCAAATTTCATGCTAATCATCCAAAACAATTATCTGAATTTACAAACATCTAAAATTTCTAATATTATTTTCTCTTTCTGCATAGCGTTATCCCAGCGCAATGCTAGAGCCCGCCTTCCCCATCATGATTTGATGGTGGGTTTAGTATTATGTGTGGCGACCCGCTGTCTGACCCCCACAACCCGCAACGGGAACCAAGGTTTGCCATTGCCTCATCTATTAAGCGGCAGAGTCTACCAGATGCAGGTGAGGTTGTCTTTGGAAGATATTAGTGGCCCGCTTACACTCCAGTTAGTGGTCTTTTACACTCCAACTTTAATATTAACTTTAATGGTATTATAATATTATTTTTTATCTTGACTAGCGACTTACAACATGGGTTTCGCGAAACTTAAGGGTTGCGTAAGTGTTGCGGGTTCTCCGAATCAATGACGTTTGTATTCCTGTGTCCTGTGATTTATTTGGAGGCGTTTTTTTAAATAACTCAACTTTAATTATAATTGTGGTTTATTGAAATAAAACTAATTTAAACGGATTTTATTACGGTTAAATTAGTTTTATTTCAATGAGTAATATTCGTGTAAACATAAGAAATCAATTGTCGTTCAATTTGGGATTCCAAAAATATTAATGAAGTGTTTAATGGACTCTAAAACTTAGGAACCACTAATTTAGTCCATGTCTATGAAATAAGATTATAATTACTAGCAAACCAACATTTGTAACTTGCAGAACTACCACAATCCATCAACCGCAGTGAGGGTGTCCATAAGTTTTTAGTTCGTGATATTTTCCGCAACACTAATTATTTATTCATTTTACATCAATATTGTACATCAGCACGTTAATTATTATTTCCTATTGATGCATTGTTTCTTTTAAAGCTTAAAATGTCAGCTCCTATACATTTGGGCAAATAATTATAGGTTCTCATCAATCAAGTTATGGGAGCAGTATAACCCATATTATTTCTATAGACTGATTCCTTAAATAATTTGTAGGCAGAAAATCTAAGTAATCGACTCGGAGTCGAAATATTTATTTATAGTCCTAAGGTTGAATAATCGTATTTAACCACTAAACGTGTTTATAAATGTCAACATTATAGTGTTAGTTATACATGTTTAATGGTCAAATACTATTCAAGGATCGGAGTGCAAGTCGACTTTAATCATTTATTTGTATATATCTAAATTCCATATCATCTTCAATTTCGAATAAAAATTAAATAAAATGAAAAATAAAAATAACAAAAAATCAAATGGTGGTCTGTTAAATTAATATTGTGAAAGTGGAGTACGATGGTGTCCCTAATCTCAATGTAAACGTAACGAATGCCCACAATTGTAAGGTCAAAGGAATCTGCAAAGTCATAATTCCAATGATTTTGCTTCATTATTCATCTTCAAATAATAGTTTGCACCCCATAGCTCACCATGATTTTAACTCTGGTAAAGGCCAGTGTAATAAGGTAAGTATAGATCATGAACAATGTCTACTGTCATGGATTTTGAATTGGCATTAAGTTACAGACGGATGATAGCTTCATTAATATTAAGAAATTATTCCACTATTAAAATTACGAAATATAGAAATTAATATAAATTTATTATAGGATTTATTTGTAGAATCGTCATACTTGTGGATTCTTAGGTGTAATCGCCATATCTATTCCACAAGTTTAAACGAAATACATTTACCCTTACCCGCTTTTTAATTAGCTCTAAGGTAATTTTACTAGGTCGTAGGTCTCTACAATGCAACAGGCTGGTTTGGTACCACCGTTTTGACCATTTCTGCTGTCAAACATTGGTGTGTGTTACATAAAAATTAAACAAGAATTCGTTACTCATATATTAGTGTTTCTTTGATCAACATACATACTTTTAAACAAGTAACCTGAGACCTGACCAAATTCTAAATTAGATGAAATGTAGAATTCAATAGAACACATTCCAGACCATGTCGACTTTTTTTTTATAAAATGTGCACCTGTTGTTAACAAATATTCAAATTATATAGTCAATATTATTCCTCTCGTGTTTCGGTGTAAACGCACTCTTTTTACTTTTGTTAATTTTCATTCTTAATATGTGTTCTAACATTCAACAAGGTCTTACACGTAGGTACTTAAAATATCCAGTAAACCGTTGTGTTCCTCACCGTTTTTAAACAATCGACTATGCTTGTCCAATTTCAATTACTTTTTTATTACATATGCAGATGTTTCATTTTGGCCAGCACTATGTAAAAAACAAAAGAAATAGATTTTAGAAAACCAACTTAATATATTTCGTTTCAAATTAAAATGCGTATTCCTTACATAAATACGCACTTACGTCTGTATTCCCCGAAAGGGTAGGTAGTTATGCATCCTGCACCTGTTCATAACATGATAAATATTTGCTGACTATTCAAATAAGCGTTTTTCGAACGTAAGGACTTTATGTAACTCTATCCGTTGAAAACATGATCATTTTTCGCTGACCAATGAATTTTGCAGGTGTTCTTTTTTAGACTAAAGTTCTTGGAACTAAATGAAAACATGTTGACTATAATTGTGCTGACCACTGTCTGGAAGGTGGCTTTGTTATGATCAAAATTCCTAGTACTGAATACGCCTTGTAAATAAGTTAAGAGTATAAATAAGAATTATTGTTATTTTAATTGAGTCTCAAATAAATCTTCATCATGAAGAGTTGGACTCTACATCATTGATTTAAAAAACCTCCTGACGCTCCCGCGTAACTTTTGTCTAGGTACACCCATATTTCGCCTAGGTTATTTCCGTCCCATGATGTGATGATATTTTTTTAAGGATATGGGTCCGCCATGTTTCGTTTTGTGGTATTATAATCGTTCATTAAGATAAACAATATAACACAAAATAATGAAAAACTAGTAATACTGCAGAACTTAGTTATATATTTATAAATTTAGACTAAGAAGTATACTTTACAAGTCATTGTTTTTATCATTGTAAGTCATTGTTAGTATACTTTACACTGGCCTAGAGATCAAACATTCCTGGAACATATTTAAATTGACTATTCTTTAAACTAACTACTTTTGAGTGGATTTTTTAATTAATAATTAAATCAATAAGTTACATTATAAGCAGTTTGGATTCTATCTTCGAATTTCCGAAGCATGTACAATGGTATAAAATTAAATGTATGAAACTGCCCCATTCTTTCATTTCGAACAAGTAAAGTATCCCACGTGCCAATACATTTGTAACACACTATAGGCATCACAGCACGACGCAGTACCGTCCACACTTTCATTAATTATTCCAAGTTAGATAAGACACTGCATTCTTAATGACCGCGGGACGAGGGTCATTGCTCATCCACGTCCACGTGTGACTGTACTCTCACTTGCTTTTATTTTACATGTACCATCATTAAGGTTTGTACTGTGTGTTTTATCGAGTATTGTATGATTTATTAAATTTTCACCATCTACTGTGTTCATTTTTGTGTTGCGCTAAACTCTAGAAGTAATTTTTTATACAAACTAAATTATGGTCGTGATATTTTGTCTTCTTATATCGGGTTCATACAGTTCGATATTACTAGATTAGATATATGTTAAATATAAACCTTACAACTAAGTCTTTTAGTGAAAACTACTTAACCTGTTTCAAACTCTCATTAGAGTACCACGTTTACACAAATAAGCTCATGCCCAAACCTCCAATGAGGTAAACACAAATGCAACTACTGCACCAATGGTTCTCTGAGATTATTTTCGTTTCATGACGTAATAGGAGCGAGCCTATCGCTATACCGGGCACAAATGCTGATCCTAGGAAAGTCAAATGTTATATATCGAATACACAAACAACAATTATGGTTTACCTACCTGAGAATTGAAGACATGACTTTAGTCGGGCAGCCTTTGGGTCAATAATGCGATTGAGACAGTACACAAAAAATATTGAGCCTTATAACACAATATAGACTAACTTTAAGCTGAGTTTGAATCACTCCAAAGAAAGAACATAGATTAGGTCAATGATGCGATTGAGACAGTACACAAAAATTATTGATCCTTATAACAAAATATGTATAGACTAACTTCAAGCTGAGTTAGAATCACTCCGAAGTAAGAACATAGATAGTCTCGACTGTGTTCCATTTAGCATTATTTGAAGACATTTCCAAGAAACCGGCGGTTCGATGCTCACGCTAGGCATAAAAACTATCGCAAGTCCTAATAAAGACGAGGCATCCTTAAAACCTCACCAACGCAAGGAGGACAAAAAATAATAACATTAAAAGTGAAATCCTCAGAGCTTTGATTGACCACAAATCAATATTAATGATCTAAGCCAGCGGGTGTTCTCTCGACTAGCCATCCCACTCACTCCTACTGATATGAATGAGAAGACAAATGTTTGGACACCTCGCCCTTAAAGCGTTTTAAGTGCTAAACGAATAAAACCATTAATTACACGCAATTCAATGTACATATTGAATTTATTCAAATGGTGATAAATGTGTGTGGAGAAACAAGAGGTGTGAAAGAGATGGCGGTACTGCTTGCTCTCTGCACATTGTTTTATTGGAATGTTTGTGAAGAATGATTCAGTACTCAACGTGCGAGTTATCAGAAAACAAAGAGTGTTGACTATGATTAAAGAATACGCTCAAGAATGACTGGCAGCGGATAAAAGTTATAGTTCTCGGAAAATATATTCCAGGTTCTAATGCAAGGCAATCACAACTCGTGTTTGAGTATTCAATTCGAAAATCATGCAAAGTTGTCCGGGATTGGAATTTGCGTCTCGTATGGATAGGTGTCGCCCCCTATCATATCATGGGACGGAAATAAACTCCTACACTTTATTTTTCTTACCCGATTTCACCTCCTTAGGGGTGGTTTTTTTGCGAAATTAAATTAGAGCTATTAAATTGGAGCTATGCATGAATACATATTTACATAAAAAATGGTACCTTTATATACAGACGAATTGAGGACATTCCTCCGTTTATTTCTTCAGTAAAAATTATGTCATATTCATTTAATTATGATTTTTAATGGTACACTGCAAGTTTGAAATTCTACTAACGCCATCTATCGGTGTCGTGGCGACAATATAACTCAAAATGCAAAAATAAAAAAACGCAAAACACGTTGCGTGACAAAAAAATGCATTTCCAGCCAACTTAAAATTTATAAACTTTCGAGGTGAATATACTAAACTAAAACTTAACTGGGTAGTGGTATACATACTTACAGGTAGGTAGGTATATTGTTTAATGCGAGTCAGTCTGTGTACCACAGATTTGTCTGTTTCTGCCATGAAGCAGTAATATGTAAGCACTTTTGCGTTTCGGTTTATATACCGGGTATACAGGGATAGATTGTATCCAGGGTAAAATACTGGGCATAAAAATAACCACAGGGCAGCTTGTGGCGAGCTGTTGGGGAGTAGAGACCCTACGTACCCGAGTGCTCCCGGGGGAACCTCCTGTTCTTCATCTCTGGCTTGCCTTCACCACCGGCCGGCGTGAACACTGACGATTAACAGATCCCCATCACTGGCTTGCCTTCACTGGCCGGTCAGAGTGGAGCTCTCGCTTCTGCTCGAGGGTTGTGTAACGTGAGTGGTGATGAACGGAACGCGATGGGACCCTAAGGGAGCAAATGCTCGTTGTTATGTTAAGAACCACACATGACCATAAACAACTGCGACACCAGTCAGAACTTAGAATTACAAAATACCACTTGTCACTGCGCTGGGCTTGTAACCCCATCTCAGGCGAGCAGCTTGCTCATCTCGTCATTCGGCAACGGGCAAACACAATAACAAAAAAAATATATATAATAATAAACAATGCTGGATCGTTGCTATTATAGTTTATTGGTCAATTGATTGATGTTATTGTGTTTTTTATTAAGTCATCATTTGGGCCTCCGGATATTTCACTCACCATACGAAACGCCGCAGCAAGCCGCTACTTTACGTCGGTTTCCTGTGAGACAGTGGTAACGATCCGGTCGAACCAGCCCATTCATGCGTAGACAAAACTGTCTTCAGCATGGCTCTAGCACTCGAAAAAACACACCACTCTTCAATACAATATCCTAAGATCTTTCCCTGGTACTTATTAAGCAATGCTTGTTAGAGAGCCCCACAAATCCCAACTAAACTCGCGCAGTGACAAACGCAAAAACCATAAAATTAAATTAATGCCCTCCGACCACTTACTTGAGGATAGTTGAGGTCGTTAAGGAAAAGTTAGGGATTCTCGCGGACCGGCATTGTCTCCTCTCGTGCACGGATAAAATGCATTGCTTATTTATGTATTATTTCATTTATTTTACAATGATAGAATACATAATAGTACTATAAAATATTTAGTTTTTTTATTTGATCGATTGACGAGCCAAGCGCTCGCTTGCCCATAAACAAAAGCAACACCACACAAAACTTTGACTTACAAAGCACTGTATGGCGCTGAACTGCACTCGTCACCCCCAGACATAAGATGTTAAGTCTCATAACGCCCAGTAATTTCACTGGCTTCAAATCGAAACACAACAGTGCTTACACACAGTTGCTTGACGGCAGAAATAAACAAAGCGGTGGTACCAAGCCAGACGGCTTCTCACATACGAGGGGCCTACGACCTTTTGAAATTTTATTGGATTAACACTCTTCTTTTTGATGGCGGTCTAAAATTATATTATTATTGGATGTAAAACTATTGAATAATTCAAAGTGTATGTTCTGAACAAGTTTATATTATGGTAAGTAATGTGTGGTATAGAAACAGTAAATCCGTATTTTTTTATGCAAATCAATGACGAGACGAGCACGTAGCTCGCCTTATAAACATATATAAAGCATAAACAAAAAAACCACTACTCAGAACTTTAAATAATAAAGCACTGCACTGCACTGCGCTCATCATACCGAGACATAAGACGTTGAATATCATAATGCCCAGTAATTGCACTAGCTTCAATCAGAAATACAAGAGTGCCCACAGACTGCTGCTTGGCGGTAGAAATAGACAAAGGGATAATATCTTTCCCGCATACGAGAGTAATACCCTCTAGTAAAAAAAATGGAGAAACGCTAGAAGCTCCGAGAAAATCTCTTGAAAATATGTCATTACCAGACCAAATTATGATAAACATACAAAATACGTACGAAACACAACATATAAAATACGCTCAATCATGCAATAATATTTTATTATAATCACTACATATATGTATGTACCATAAACTATAAAATTTATTTTCCTTATTTTCAAAATATTGAAATGCAAATTGTAATGGAATTAATCGAGTTTCTTTAAATTAACAATTTATTTACAAGCAATGAAATGCTAATTTTAATGTAATTAATCGAGTTACAGAATTTTTTTTGCAAACAATTTATGAATTTAAATTTATAAAAATAATATACGTACCTACCACAAATTTCGTATTTCGAATCAACATGGTTTTATATTTGCATTGTTGTCAAGTGACGTTTACAACCTAACCCATCTATTATAGCGAAAGATTATAAATAGGTATCAAATACTTCTAAAATCCGATCCGTTGCCATAAAGAAGTTAGAATCAATATAGAACTTTTAAAAGGAAAAGTGAGCGGCATTCAACTTTGTTCATTAAACCTGAAGAGTTTCCCGGGAGTTGAGCGAAGTGAAGAAAATGTTGTTCTCATAATGAGAAAAGTGTGCGCACACCTTTATTGGACCATTATATTTTTATAACTTGCCTGCCAGTCGCTCTGTCGACTAGTAGCGCCACCTAGCAGTGGGTAGCAAAATTACTTTTTTACAATGGTGTAGGTTTTGTATTTGAATTATGAATTTTAAATTAATTAGTAATTAAAAAGTATCGTAAATATATATGACAATTTGGTATTTTCCTTTTACAGTTAAAAATAACAATTTGTTATTAAAGCGTAGCGACGTAAAACGGAACGACGATTTCAAAATAAAATGTATTTTAATTTCTTTTTCTACAAGTTTTATTCAAAAGATATTAAATTTGAGAAAAAGAAAAATATTAGTAAAATAGTTGTAAGAAAAATAGTTGTAGTTAAATAGTTGTAAGAAAATATTGGAGAGCAAACTTAAGACTTCATATCTTATGTCTCGGGGTGACGAGCGCAGTTCAGTGTCATGCAGTGCTTAGTAATTCAATGTTCTGTGTGGTGTTACTTTCGTTTATGGGCAGGCGTGGCGCTTACAAAACTTACTTGCGTCTCGTCATTCAAGTAGGTAAATAAAAATCTACCTACCTAGAGTTAATAAATATCTAATTATCGCAACTATTTAGGGTTCTGTACCCAAATAGCATCAACGCAACGCGTACAGGACCTACCCTGTCTGACTGTCTACCTATCCTACTTTAAAAGACTCTATCCCCTGAGCCCGGATAGATAGCTGGCTGAAATTTTGACAGAACGTGTCTTATTAAGGCGGATATTCGAATAAGTAATATAAGTAAAAAAGTGCAAACTTAAGGGTGTGGGTGCGGAACCATGTACGAGCCCAACTCACTCTTAACCGCGTATTGCTTGTAAAGTTCGTCACAGTATAACTTAAGTGATCATGAAATTACATATTATTTTCAATTTTTCAGAAAATTGTTCCAAAATTCAATCAATTCTTCCACAGAATTACTCATTAAAAAATATATATTAAGATTTTTTTATTAATTAAAACTTACCTTGCTCTATTTTATCAATTAACAATTACAACATAATCTCACCCACCCAAGTGGAAAGTAAAGCCAATCCCCAACCATTCAGCTTATCTACGATTAAGGCGGGTGCAGATAAAACTACGGCTTCTAATTAATTAAACCTAGCCCACACGTTAAACCTTTTACGACTCTATTGACGACGTTGATTAGGATATAAGAATGAGGAATGGTTCGCCGCCGACGGTAGTGTAAAAATGCCTTTATATTTGTAGAAATTTATATTTAATATTCAATAAAATACCTCATATTTTTTTTTTTTTTTTTTTTTTTTTTATTTTTTATCCTGGCTCGGCAAAATGACTACGCTACACCTGATGGTAAGTGTAGCGCAATCCAAGAATATTGTCGACCAACGATAAACAATGTGTCCATCGTAGGTCGGCAAGATCATACCGGCCTGCCAAAGGGCCAAGGGGGAGAGGAAGGAAAAAGGGATGGGAAAAGGGTTAGGATCAGGCGGCAAGCCCCCTGGGGAGAACCGGATATACACTGGCTGACCCTGGAACGCGACCCACGCAAGGTGGGCCACTGTGGCAGGTTTTAGCACCAGTGTACGGTGGTCGCTATCCGGTCGGATACAAGTATCCTCCCACCAGGTAATTTTAGAGGTATTAAATTAAATAAATTTTATATGTAATGTGTAGATATGAAATAAATTAAAATATTTATGTAGTGTAATAGGTCGTCGCTTACAAACGATTTATTACGTAATATATTTATTATTTTCAAATCCAAGATTCCAAGATCCTTCATACTTTAAATTAACATCCCTTTTTTTATTTATTCATAAATAGAAAAATAAAATACAATTATTGCACTATTTATTGTTTGTGCTCACATTGCTAACGCAGGCTTTATAATTACGTTTAAATTTTCATTGTAATTCATTGTTTCTACTGAAATAAATTGTAAAACAAAGAGATGACAAAGTTTTTAAAGACAAATTCAAAGTTTATGATGATGGAAACAAGACAAATAATGAGTAAAGGAAAATCCGAGTTAAAATGAGTACTTAACACGACAAGTAGGTAAACAAAGAAGCACGTTTTGAACGTTTAGTAAATTATTTTCCAGCAGAGATACGTTTTAATTGACATAGTTCACATAATTAAACTCATATAAACCTGAGTGATATTTTTATGTTACCGCAGATACAGATAAGCCTTTGTAACCGTGTAGATATTACTAACGGCGACTCCCACACATTTTGAGAACACATCAAAAAACACGAGATTTCCTTCCCTGATAGCGTCTCTCACTCTTTTGTTGCGGAGTCCTTAAAAAGATTCCCTACACCTCTTTACTATGAAGACATATTGCGTTTCGCGTTTTTGAACTCGCGATTTCCGTACGTATTTACGTATTCACACTCGCATTACTCCTAGTACTATGTAAAGATGAGATCTGTGCGTGTGTGTGATTTGTGTGTGTAAGCGACAGCTTAACGATGCCACCGACAGTAGAGCCCCGCCCGCCCCCGCGCCCGCATGTAAAACGAACAACGACGAGGATGACGTATGCAAAGTAGAAGTTCCAAATTCAGTGGTGATATACGGCGTAGGCTTTCGCATATGTGTGTGAGTGTGTTGGTATGCCAGTCGCCGCTAGGCGCGCAATAGACGGGGGTGGGCAGCCCGGGAGGATGGGGTATAAAGGAAAACCATTTACATTTGAGCGATTCGTCCAATTTAAAATTCCTACAAGATAGCTTAGACACGGGTGCCATTCTTTTGAAGAGGCGATCATGATGCAAAGGACATTCGGTGCTTTTTATTCTTTGTGAAATAATGTTTTACTTATAATGTTTAAGAATGTATTAACAATATTTGATTTGAAGTTTGCTTTAACATTATATATGTATGATTCAATTTGTCAGCATAATTCGTCACGTACGAAAAAAATATGGCTAGATAAGTTTGGGGTCAAATCCGTCACGGTCGGCGAAGGTATCGTTATGAATATGAATCTAGGGTGCGGCAAATCAGTCGGAGGACGTTCCATCAAAACGTCATAGGTCGCTCTCAGGACAAATTTGCCCGCTTGCCCACGTCCCGCGTTTTACGAGCCACGCCGACGAAGATTCAGCACCCAAGGGAGACATTCCGCCTCCAAAAACTTTACCCGTTACAAATTTGTTTTTTTTTCTGCCTTATCTGCTCCCCGCGCTTTTGCCAAACCTAATTCCGTATTCAAAAATATTTCTGCAAGTATTGTGCTCGTTCGAAACGAACGTTTTATTGCCGCCCATATAACGTTTTAAAAGTTAGCCAGTTTTGCCACGAGGCCGCCTTTCCTATGTTATTATAATGTGTAGTGTCACCATTTTTTTCTGTTGGTAATTATTGTTGTTTGAACTTTTTATTGCTATTTCAGTGGATTGTGTTGTTCTTAGAACATTATGACGAAAGTTTTGAATTATAAACATTAACAAAGAACGTGTTTATTATGCCTTTGTTCTAGTTTAGTTATTGGGTAAATAAATAATTATATCAGTGTCTCATGATATGCATTAGTATGTTATATGTATCACAAGGTGGTAGGTCCCTCGTATGCGAGAGGCCGTCTCGCCGCCAAGCAACAGTGTGTAATCACTGTTGTGTTTCGGTTTGAAGGACATTGAAGCCAGTCAAATTACTGGGCATTATGAGACTTAACATCTTATGGCTCGGGGTGACGAGTGCAGTTCAGTGCCATGCAGTGCTTTATAATTCAAAGTTCTGTGTGGTGTTGCATCTGTTTATGGGCAGGCGTGGCGCTTACCACCAGGCGAGCGCGTGCAGGTCTCGTCAATCAATCAAATAAAAAAAACTGGTACGACAAAGTCACTTAATTTCACCTGATGACAATTATTATTACATTGCATTCAATAATTGCCGACAACCGAAAGACATTGCGATGAACCTGATTATAGTGTTACAGTATAGCCAATTTGTTTAAAGTTGTAAGAAAAATTCCGTCACTGAATACGAAACATAATCCAGTGCGGATTGACGCTTACTACAACATGACCATTGCGTCTATGAGCTGTGGAAATAATAGTATTGGGCTCGACGGTCACCAGTTTAAATTTACACTGACTGATACCGGAACGTGACTTGTCGGAACGGGTTCCTGTCTTTAGTTTTTCGCCATTTGTATGGTTGTAGATATCTATATGTATCATATACAACTCGAACACGCACAGTACACTACATACGTAGTTGCACTATACATAGCCACCTATATATATGTACAAATATGTATCAGGAAGCCTTCTTAAAGAATTATTTCCAACAGTTATGCTGGGTTGCACCAACTTACTTTAGCAATGACAGACATGTTAAAGTACCGGTTAAGAAAAACATGAGTTTTTGACAAATGTTAAATGACGTCATAATTTTATCTGTTAACCGAAACCGCCCAATATTCGCTAGTTAAAATTATTGTTTAAGTTAAATAGCTGTCAGGTGGTTCAATTATAACCTCCAAACCGATATATCTCCTAAAGCGTCTCTGCTCCAAAATAATATCATGCCCTTCCTTCTAGAGTTAATCGAGGAATCTAGTAGTATCGGAATACGATGGTGCAACACATTCCGCAGTCAATTTTAAAGTCAGCGTTACTGTTATGGTGCTGCCACACCGATGTTATAAAATGTTTACAAACATTTTCTAACATTTTCTAACATTTTTTAACATTTTCTAACATTTGAAAACATGACATCGGCCCTTCTTCTTTGACGGCTTCTTTGACGGCGCCGCTCTCAAAAGTACATTTTCATTCAATAATACATCATAAATACATTTCATTTCAACATTTTCTAACATTTGTTAACAAACATTTTCTAACATTTTATCACAATGTTAGATAATCTTAATAAATGTTTAATGTTAGAAAATGTAATATAACATTTTATAACACCGGTGTGGCAGCACCATTGTCGTCAAATTTGACATAAACCTTAACTATAACTGGTATTAGGGTGCAATCCAGCCTAAGTTTGGGGTCATAAAATAATCACGCGTCAAAACGCTAAGCCTTAAATTAAATCGTATCAAGCATATATTTTCTATGTTAAAAAATGATATCAAAAAATCCCTGGCGTTAAAACCTAATCAAAGAAAACACGAACATACCAAAATACGCTTCCGTTGTTAGCAACTCATTTTGCATTCATGGAATATTCTTAAGCATTGTTCGGCGGGGCATACAGACATAAAGCTGGCATGTGGGGCCACGGTGCCATCCAATTTACCATTCATATAGAACCAATAGGTGAGGTAATTTCAGAAATGGGTGACTGTCCACAGCCGCCTGAATGCACTTGCCTGCCATGTTCGTGACATCGAATGAAGTCATTAAGTATTTGAGTGTATTTGCATCAATGTACTGTACATTTTTTTGTATTTAATTTTTTTCGTAATATATTGATATTTATATTACTTGTCGAGAACTGTTAACATTTAAAATTATGCTTGTTTTCTAAATGTTAAAGGTTGGGTGTCTGTTATATATTTAAGACTAGCTATTCCTCGCTGCTCCGCCCGCGTGAACTGCTTTTTCCGGGATATAAAGTAGCCTATATTTATCATGGATAATGTAGGATTCTAATGGTGAAAGTATTTTTTAAATCGGTCCAGTAGTTTTTAAGTGTATTCGTTACATACAAAAATACAAATATTTCCTCTTTATAATATTAATAATGTAGACTTAACGGCTGAACGAATTTAGATATAATTTGGCATACGGTTAGACCTGATATGCCCTGAATTAGGACAAAGAATACTGTACCTGGTTGTATTCTCGCGTCAAGAAAAAAAATGTTTGAAGGAAGTATTCCCTGTCCCCCCACCAAAGTCGCCTAAATCAGACATAAAATTTAAAATATAAATATCTTTACACCAATATATACAGAATAACCGGCAGGCCGCGCGTCGATGTCGCATCCAAACGACATTTCACCACCATCGTATACAGTTTCAATTTGATTTCCTGCCGCCGACGTTTCATTTTTAAGTAGCAATCACGATATGATGATTCCAATTTCGTATCTATATTCTTATGCAATGCAAAGCTACGTGTTACGATTTTGATATTTACAGCAACAATAGGATTGTATTTCTAAAATAAGTTGCCACCCTGAAGTATTTTTATCAGAGATAAAAAGGAGGTTCTGTATTCGTTCCTTATGTACCTATGTATGTTTGTACGCGTTTATATCAAAACGTGTTTTAAAAAATTTGAAATTCGAATTAGATTTTTATGTAGTGAATGCTAAACATACTAATATGATTAATGAAATCAGTGGATCTGGTGATGAAAATATGGAAGATGAAAATGATAGCTGTAATGATGAGGAAGAAAACACATCAGTATTACCCAAGAACAGAAAACGATAACTACCTATATTGTGTATGAATAATAACCATTTCATAAGTGATACAAAAAAAATAAAGAAACTGAATAAATAAATTATTATTTTAACAAAGACAACTACAAAAACGGTTTTTAAAGTTATATAGATGTAGCTAATAGGAAAAATCAGCAAACATTTTATGTCAACAAATATTATACAGAATGTAAAATAATTGCAGCACATACTCCTTATAAAAGAGCTAGAGGCAGACCATTAGGGACATAAACTTTAAATATTAAAGCAACAAACAATAAAATAGTAATCACAGAATTCCTAATAGCCATTCTACACTTGTTTATATTACGAGATTCGCAAACTAAGTGCGCTGTTTCGATAAGATACTGGACTAAGCTATTACAAACGAATAAACTATCTTAAATAAATCTCACAATTATAATTTGCACTTGTGTTTAAAACCTTTGGCACATAAAAATTATGCAGATTGTCCGCGCAATCATTATCAGACACTTTAATAATAATCAATTACATTAAGTAACACATTTGTAGGCTGATTTCTACGTTGCTCTTATCTAGTACATTAGTGTGTGTTAGTCAATCAGATTTTAATGTTTATAAACGTTATGTAGAAATTGTTTTAGTAACCAGGATGTGTAGTATTATCTTACTGTATTATATTTACTTATAATTTACTTCATTTGTTGTGCAATATAGAATTTTTTATCTTATTTGATTGTATGATGAGACGAGCAAGGCGCTCAATTGATGGTAAGCCCCATGTCTGCCCATAAACACCGCATAGAATGAAGTTGCACAGTTGAGTTACCCACTTGCACGTCCAAGGATACTTTTCTAGCCAAAAAAAAAGGTGGGTTGTACGTCCAAGGATACGTTTGTAGCCATAGCGACATATTTTATATAACCGTCGTTATTAACAAATTGCAGGTAGTTTTTGCGTGTTTCATTTGTTAATTAGATAGCTGACGAATTAGTTTACAACAACAATCAAGAGATGGTAGTGTAAGAAGCCTCGAAGAATAGTTTCTTAGGTCGGACGTACAAGTGGTTACAAAGCGCTACATGGCATTGAACTGCGCTCATCACCCCGAGACATAAGATGTTAAGTCTTATAATGCCCAGTAATTTCACTAGCTTCAATGTCCTTGAATCCTTTTTATCTATCTTACTGGCACATTTTTTTTATGCATTGTGTATGACCTGTTAAATCACTAATAATATTAAGCAAATTTACCTGTAAATAGAATATATATATACAGGGTGTTAATACAAGCCCAATCGAGTGTTTAACCGTATAAAAAGTATTTTACGAATCAAGTTAGAAATTCACGGAGTTCCATTGAATTATTATTATCATTTGAATACAGAATCAATTTGCATTTTACGCAGACATTTTGTCGGAAACTAGACGTTGGCCTACGATTTTATTGTGAAGGGGCTGACGTCGACAGAGTATGAAATAGTTTAAATAGGCAATTTGTGAAAATCATTTATGTATAGTTGGTGAAAATAAGAGTTCTCGGCGGTTTTTATTTCGAGCTGTTACATTTATGTTCCTTTCAAAGTTAAAAATGTAAGGCTATTTTTTAACATCAATCAAAAGGAGTGTAACAATTTCTGTATGTGGCATTGTAGTTGCTAACTAAATGGACTAAATGAAGGTGGCGGGTCTCTCGTGTGCGAGAGGCTGTTTAGGTTGATACCATTTGACTATTTCTGCCGCTAAGCAGCAACATATAACCATGGTTGTATTACGTTATGAAGGATATTGGAGCAATTAAAATTAATGGAAGTTGTGACCCTTAACACGTGCCATGCAGTGCTCAGTAATTCTAAGTTATGTGTGGTATGCGTTTGTTTATGGGCGACGTGGCACGTACCATCAGGCAAGCGACCTTTTACTAGACCATTAGGTAAATAATATAAGGCTTATATTACGTCTCAGGTGACATAAATTTCAGAGGTGTATGCTCTTAGGTGTTATTATAGGTGCGTGACTATTGGGTGTATTTATTTATTTGAAAGGAATACTGCCTATGTTAATTTTCTATCTGCGATAATCTTATATTGCATATCATTAAAATGCGTAGTCAAAAAGTGGCGATTTATTCACAGAAACATTTTCTCACCAATAATCACCGTAATTGCCAAAGGGATTACTAGGCTTTGAGATAGAACACATTCAAAAATAATACCTCCAAGTAAAGCCTACGTACTTTCTTATATCATTGTAATCATAATAATTTAATCCAATGCATACGCCTCGATACAGCGCGACGTACGCGGCCCTAAAAGCCTATTACGTGAAATAGTCCGCAATTTCCCCGGTATCCGTTAAACGATTTGCAAATGCCGATTTCTCATACATCATAATTCTTGGGCACACAATGAAATTGCAACTCACTTCTTAATATTTCCGTATATTTGTTCAGTCAAACGAGACAGTGTTCGTTTTGTGGAGAAAATTACATTCTGCTATTATGTGCAAGCACTAAAGTGGATTCGATGTATGGTGAAAAGTGTGGATTTATGTTTAGTAAAATCAAGTACGAGAGTACTGGCACATAGATTTTCGCTTGTTTTATGTGCATTAAGTAACTATATAGGGTAATGCAATCACTGTTTAAGTGAGAATTTATTTGTGAAATTGATTTTAAAATATTTAAATAAATACACCCAACAGTCTCACACATAGTCCTGACCTCACACTAGGTTAATCTATATGGTGGGTATCACGAACTGCGAGGGACTTGCGATCCGACAACACCCAGACCCGAAACAAATATATATGGGTCACAAGTACATTTGTGTCAGTCCGGGAGTTCAACCCACGGCTTCTCGCTTCACAGCCGGTTACTCGCCCACTGGGCAACGGTGACTGTCAAAGCCTATTTTATAATATTGACAACTAAACTATTATGTCAAGATTTATTCCTTCTACTGTATCTAAATAAAAGCATGAAAAAGTATAATATTCTTTACATATCGTCCTTTTATTCCATATTTTCTGGGTATAAATATAGATATTAAATGAGAAAATCTTCTTGTACGATAGGTGGGAAATTAGTGATGCGGCTTTTCAACGACAATTTTCTATTTTATTTTCAGCTTTTTGTGTAATCAGAAATTAATGACAAAAGCAGCTACTTATAATTATTTAAATTGTCAATTAATTAATTTTAATTTGAAACTTGACAGTTTCCGTGGCGCAGTGGATGAGTGAGCTGTGAAGCGACAGTCCGCGAGTATGATTCCCGCAAAAAGACAAATGTTTGTGTGATCCACAAATATTTGATTCACGTCTGGATGTGTTTTCACCGAAGCGGGGTTTACGTCATAATAATAATTTTAATCATACAGCAACCTCCTTCCAATTACACGTACCGGCACAAAGAGCGTGTCACCCAAGACATGTTCCATGGCTAATAAGAATGCATTAAGTAGAATAACAAAACTAAATTCAAATTATACAATGTTATATATTATTATAACATTGTATATTAGGTACAGATTTATTTTTAAATCTAAATCTTGAACTAAGGCATTCCTTGCATGAGGAAGCCCGTACGTGACAGTGGTGGCAATACAGCGGTCATCGGAAAAAAATCTTGTTAAAGTCTATAAATGGCATGGAAAAAGATAATAATAATATCATTATTGAAGTTTACAAATCAATGAGTATCGTATATACTGCAATTTGTGCAATACTCTACCTATTGGCTTCGGCCCCACGCACGCCTACCAAAGGCCCGGGACTCTA
This sequence comes from Amorpha juglandis, assembly GCA_949126905.1. Taxonomy (NCBI): domain Eukaryota; kingdom Metazoa; phylum Arthropoda; class Insecta; order Lepidoptera; family Sphingidae; genus Amorpha; species Amorpha juglandis. Next base: position 7,444,941 of record OX421376.1, read on the forward strand.
TAGTCCCGACATATGGTAATATTTTAATCATATAGCAATCTCTTTCCAATTACACGTACCGGCACAAAAAGCGTGTCACCCAAGACATATTCCATGGCTAATAAGAAAGCATTAAGTAGAATAACAAAACTAAATTCCCACTAAAAAAGTCGGAAACTAACGACCCGACGTCACGCATCAAACTTGGCCGAATTAAAAGTTGACGGTAATAAACAATAAAAATCAGCGTATTGTCGAATGGGGGCGCTATCTTCATTTGATACTAGCTTCATAAATGGTCACATTACCTTCAATATGGAATGTTTAGCGTTGTTTCACCGGTGCTTTTGTATGTTACGCATTTACTTCGCGTTCCGGTAAAATTATACCGAAATCGGCAATAAGATTATGGAATGTTCGTGAAAAATATAGTGGTTTGTTCCATAAATGGTGTGAGCTTAACAGATGTTGAACACTATAAAGTGACACTAACAAGTTTCACAGCTTCCGTAGTGCAGCGTGTGAGTAGAGTGTGAAGCGAGAGGCCGCGGGTTCGATCCCCGCACCGAGACAAATGTTTGTCTGATCCACAAATATTTGTATCGGGGTCTGGGTGTTGTGAGACCGAAAGTCTCTCGTAGTTCCTGATACCCACGACACAAAACTCTTATTGTGGGGCAGGACTATGTATGTGACTGTTGAGTGTATTAATTTATTTTGAGATGAAAATTGACTGATTTTTCCTAATATAGTTCTAAAAATCACTATTTTAATGCACATTAAGTGGTAAGATAGAAACATTTGATACACCAATGTTCTTTAACATTACGGATAACATTGGTACATTTTACATAAAATAAAATATAGAAGGAACATAATATTTCAACAAAGTCAACAAATTATCATTAAACTTCACGTACCTAAGTAAAGAAAAAATTGCTAAAGTGGGTACCAATTACAAAATGGCCATAATGACATCTGTTTAGACATTCACAAACGACTTAGGAAATTCTTAATATGACATTGATTAGCTCGTTGTTATGAAAAAGTAGTCATAAGTGCAGTCAAGGATCGGTGGGGGTTATGCCCCCAGTTAACATGTGAAAAATAAATTTCTATGAAAATAGTTTCTCCCTGTTTCCCCGAAGGAGTAAGCAGGGATACAACTACTACCAACATTCACCGTCCTTATTTCCATCCCGTGATGTGATAAGATGTGTGTCATATCAGGCATAAATTTGTAGCCCAGGCATATCTTGTGTGATTCTACAAATTAGAAAGTCTAGCACAAGTTTTCATTGTTCGACCTAGAATTTAAACTGAGGACCTCACGGTATTCCAGGTTTGATAATATATAATATTGTATACTAGGTACATATTATTATTATTTTTAATCTTAATCTTGAACTAATGCCTGACTCCTTGCATGAGGAGGCCTGTATTTTACAGTGGGTGGCAATACAGCGCTTATAGGAAACAAAATCTTGTTGAGGTCTATAAATGGTATGCAAAAAGATAATAATAATATCATTATTGAAGTTTACAAATCAATGAGTATCGTATATACTGCAATTGCCTGTAAACACAATATTTAAGACCTAAATACATTTTATGTAATTCCTGGAGCATCGACGGATAGAATGGAAATAGTAATTAAGAAGCAAAGGCCTTAAAATGTATTTTATGTATTGTGTACTTTATGTTTTACTATTCTGTGGAACCACTCTCATAGTTCAATAGGTTTTAAATACATTTCCAGTATCTCCGAATAATTTTTATTAGCATAATTACAGTCTAGTTTCCAAACAGAGCAAACAAGTGTTGTGTAGGCGAATGATCTTAAATTATGGGGCCCAAAAAATAAACTGAATGCCCTCCCATCAAAGCAGCCTAAGCATAATGACGATTTAAAGACTTAAAGGTCGATTTTATTATCATATTGTATGATTCTTGTGGAACTATTAGCCCTTATGACAATAGCGTAATGACATGTCGACACGCAAAGCATTTTTCTTATCGGCGTTACGTAGCTGGTTGAAGCAAATATTAGTTTTTTTACAACAGTAAAACTTTATCTGATTAACATATTGCTTGGGTTCAAACTTCGTGAATATTCGAGGGTTTATTTTATGGTAACATTTAACAGTTTTTATTGGTACTTAGACATGCGTATTATTAAGAGAAAAATCAATCCTATAATGTAAGGAACGTCTTAGACGAATTATTTCATGAATTATATTGCTGTAGTTACATTTTTAAAAATTCCATGTATAATAATGGACTACAAATTTAGGAAATTAAGTTAAAATAATATAATTATAAATTAGAAAGTATCTAAAATTACAAGTAAAGTTGACAGGAAAGTTAGTTTATAGAAAGGAACATCAATATTTTTAATAATTCTCATATCAAACCACATTAAGACACATTGAAATATTGTTACAACTGACAAATATTTACACAGGCCGGCATTATTCTGATGACCACCGATAAACCGGTGTCGGTGGTCGCTAGTTTTTTGGACTGCACTGCGTTTACCATCAAGTGTAGTGCAGTCACTTTGACGTGCTCAGATAAAAAACTAACTAATACCGAACACTTACTAAAACCTTTCACTAATTCTGGAATACACTCAGTACCTAATTAATACAATCAATATGGCATTGGGACTTAGCTAATAATTGCTTGAAGTAAGTGAAAGACGCATCTGTTATTAGAGTCTATAATATTATCGATCGTGTCTTTCACTTGAGACTAGCCATATTGGCACTAATACGTATTACAAACGTAAAGGCTAGTTATTTGCCAAATGTCAATTGCCAATCGATTTCTACACCTATTTGCAATGATTATACGCTTCAAGGAATTTGTATTCAACGTGCAATTTAGGTGTTTTTTTTCTCTTGATCCCAATTGATCCTATTATAAGATTTAGAACTTAGTTTGTGATAGGCTATCGCGAATTAAAAACAATCATATAATATGGATTTTTAAAATTACCCTTTTTATCATAGTACAATAAGTTTCATGAGTGGTAAGAGCAACGCTGTAGAGAGTTTTGTATACAGGAGGAATGATAATATCAGCAAACGATAATTATACATACTTAGAAAATTCATAGGTGCTTTCTCTTGGGGCTGGTTTCGAATCTGCAACTTGCGCCTTGGTAGTCAGTACCACTCCCCATCGAGCTATCTTCTGGTTAATAACTCAGACTAGTCTGACTCAAACCAGAGTAAAAGGTATCAAGTACATGCGTCGGTGGTCGCCCCATATAGGATTGGACTCTACAGCATATAAAGTACCTACCTATAATAATTAATGAACCGAATCTCTTAAATGTGATAGTCAAAACGCGGAATCTAAACCCTCATTCATTGCAGTCGAAAAACAACATTAAATTTAAAATTCCATACAAATGTAAACAAAAGGGTGGAATGTACGTCATACAAGACGTTAATTTTTAAGTGATTGCTTACAGAAGTAATAAGAAAGTACGTTGTTAGGTGGAGTAACGAGGGAGCGGTCCGCGGACCTAACTAATTTATTAACAACGGTATCGATGGGCCCACCATACAGAAATTAACTCCCACATTACCCTCATTGTGCATATTAGAATGTCGGATCTAGTAGTTTTGATACTTGTTGCAAAATTTTGGATGAGTTGCCTAAGTTGCTTTTTACACGCTTTTTACTAACTTCACCTGTATGTTTGTAACCGACTCCTTTCGGCGCGATTTTGACCCACTTTAAACGGCCAGATTTCGTTCAAACTTTGTAGATTTATCGAAGACCGATGACAATACACTAATATGATAAAAAAAAAATATTTTACTAAAAAATGAATAATAGTTTTAAAAAAAACTAAAAAACACGCTTTTATAGAAAGTCTATTTGTAGCAGAGGCTGGCTAACGAGCTAGTGCGACATCTGATGAAACGTGATCTACACCGTCCATAAACGCCCACAATACCAGAAGCATCATGGACACGTTGCGAACCTTAAAAAAAGTATGATAGATGGTATGAGAAAGGAAGAGGAGATTTGGGCCACCGGGTATCTTACTTATCGCACGAAACTTAATAGCAAACTGCTACTTCACATAAAATTACTGTAAGACAAATAGGCCGGTCGAGCCAGCCCATTCATGTTGTAGACAAAAGTGTTCACAGTATGGCTCTACCACTCTAAATGACGTACCTTATTAAAAAAAATTCTAAGCATTTTTATTTAGATAATAAATAAATATGATATATTGAAAAGGATATGCCACCCCTTAAATCATTGTTATTATTGATATGAACAATTCGAGCTTGATTGACAAAGAGATTCTATTATATATACATAATTAATTAATTAATGAAACGATACTATCTAATTACCTGAAGTATCAAGACTCATCAATCCACGTCTATATTAACGTCACGGCAACTCATAATAGGCTTGAAATTTTCTTATAGCTTAACTTTACATGGATTTTCTTCGACCACGGGGGTGGCTTCTGACTAATCTACGATACAGGGTTATTGCCGTACTAATCTAAATTGATGGGCCGTCCAAAAACCGAGCATTTTTTCATAACATTAGTAATTTCTTCGGCGTAAAATAATAATATAATAAACATAAGCCGCAGTTTCATTACTTAAGGCGGTCTATTAAACCCACGGACGTTAAGGGAACGATTACGGGCCTTTATAGCTTAACATTTTTGTGGCGAAATTAGGATTTCGTTCAACGTTCGAATAAACTGAATCTGAATCTACTCGATTTCTGTTCCGAATATTTAAATTAGTTATCGATTACAAAAGTAAACAGTTTTATTAAGACGTATTCCATTACAAGAAATGAATTTCAGTGATTGTTGTACTGTTGGAATTATGTGAGCCCAAAACAAGCTATAAATAAAGCTATGAATGGTAAGTTCAACATCTAAAAATTAATTTGCTGTCACGTATCTATAAATTACATATGAATGATATGTGTTTGGTTTGATGTATTAGTCACATTTGTTTTTTTAATTGCGGATCAAGTTCATTGGTCGCGTAATATCATGAATAATACAACGCCTTTATGGTTAGCAGAGGTGCAAGAGTTCCCTGTTTCACTAACCACATCGCCTTTTCATTATCACAGAATACATCACTAATACAATCGTTGGAAAAATATATAATTTAGACGTCATATGTTATAGTGCTAAGATCTTGTGCAACATATTGTGCAACGAGCCATCGCGCTGTATCTAATCTGCGTAATGATGACAGTATACGCAGTGAAAATTGGCACGCTATATAGGGGTAGATCCTTGTATCACTGTGCCTGCATCGGTCATCCGCCTGTCCTGCCGCAGGCCTCTCGATTTGCTTGAAGAAGCATTTATACAGGCCGGCATGACTCTAGTGACCACCGATAAACTCATTATTTGTCGGTGGTCGCTAGTTTTTTGGACTGCACTACGCTTACCATCAGGTGTAGTGCAGTCACTTTGCCATGCTCGGATAAAAAAAAGTCTCCAAATCATTTGTTTTTCACGCATTACTGATAAAATATTAAAAGTATCGTTATAATATTTGAATTTATAATAGAGGCAAGAATTGTCACGTACATTGCTCATTATTTGCCACAGTCATGTGAGTTAGTGGACTCATTGGCGATCAATTATCCGCAATTCGAAGCACTCGCTGATAGCGTGACGGACGGGCGTACAATTTGGATGCGATCACTAATTGCACAGAGTAGTGGAACTTTCACAACAGTTTCTGTGTCATATAGTTAGCAAGAGAGGGTTAATTAATTTGGCGACATCTTGTGTCATTGTGCTAAATTTTTATTTGTTTTCTTTTCTAGCTTGTACAGACGCGATGTCTTATGATTTAATGCCTAATGCTTTGCATGGGAATTTGGGACTATAATATTTTTTAAGCTTGAATAAACAAAAGCTGTATGGTGTTTAAACGACTTTAAAAAAGGAGGAGGTTCTCAATTCTCAATTCAGGAATTTTTTCTTTTGCTTTTTTATGTATGTACATCGATTTCTCCGCCAATTGTGGACCGATTTTCTCGGGAAAAAAATCATTCGATAGAGTTTAGCTGCGAGACCAAGACCGGGATGGTTGGCGCTCACTTGGGGAGGCTTACGTCTAACAGTTACCAGCACTATCATCACAAACACACGACAATAAAAACATCAACCAACTGCTCTGTACAATTAGGCGAGATTGTCCATTTAAAACCGGCAGAGATTCATGCAAATGACCCCAACTACGTTCAGACAATCAGCACCAATCAATAACCTATTGGCAGGCTTAATGACTAGCCAAGGATGGCAGTCGGTTGCCACTGAATATAATTGGTATCCAACGATAATAATTGGAACGTCTCTATAATAATTGGAATAATTAAAGTGATCTAGTGCACAGGCTACAATTGATTCGAGTGTGTTTATTGATCATGTATGACGTATAGAACGGGCAGGCCTCACACTTTGTACTCACTGATTGGTAATACAGATACTTTGTTGAATGATTGATAAGGAATGTGTAATGTTTTAATATTAATTAACTGGGTGGAAAATATTTATTTGATTTGTTAGAATGACGAGACGAGCAAGACGCTCGCCTGATGGTAAGCGCCTGCCCATAAACAGAAGCAACACTATATAGAACTTTAAATTACAAAGCATTGCATGGCACTTGACTGACGAGCACAGTTCAGTGCCATGCATTCTAAACATGTCTCGGGGTGACCCCCGAGACATGTTTAGAGGCAGATGTTAAGTCTCTTATTAATGCCCAGTAATTACACTGGCTTCAATGTCCTTCAAGCCGAAACACGACAGTGCTTACACAATCTTGCTTCGCTAAATTCATTTCTTCGCTGTAGAAAGACAAAGCGGTGGTACCAACCCTGACGGCCTCTCGCATACGAGGGACCTACCGCCTTATAAAGGTGGAATACCCATTACAGGACTTTCAACACCTGATGGTAAGTGACTTTCATCATATTGTACACACGTAATGGGAAGGATCATGGACGCCTTGTCGGCCTTAAAGGGAAGGACTAATGAAAGAGTTGATAAGAGGAAAAGTTACTTTGGGCCTTTTGTTATTTCACTCATGGTATGCACACAACAACAAGCTATTACTTCATGTTGGTTATCTATGAGACAGTGGTAATAACCTGATCGAGCCGGCCCGTTTATGCTGTAGACAAAACTATCTACAGCGTGGCTGTCTAAAACTGTAAATGTTTATACGTAAGTATACTACTGACATATGAAAAACTATAACCCAAAAAGAAATTGAAATAAAAAAAATATACTGATATATTTACTTTATATTTTAGATATAGCTCATTTACGATATCGAATACTAAATAATTAGTATGAAACCATAGGACCACCGTGGGGCGTCGTCAATCCCACGCACTGTGTAATGTCCAATAAACTAGAGAAATAAGGAATCCCACACTTTGCCGAGCAATTGTTGTGTCCGGTGTTAATAAAACGGCGTATATTTTAGCTATTTTGACAGTTCGAAGCTGTTTGTAACGCGCGATACACACGGCCCTGTACGTTTGGGTAGCAAGAATATATCACTTTACGCTTTCCGCTAGTTCCTTCAAATATTATTTAGGAAAGGCTTACCAACAATGAAGTATACATACATAGGTTCACGCGTTTGTTCCCGGAGGGGTAGGTAGAGATGCAACTAGTGCATCCTCGTTTCGCTTAACTTATCTCCATGAGATTATCTCCATTATTCCATGATGAGAAAGGAGGCAAGCCCATCGCCATACCAGGTACTAATTCCAATACCGGGCAACTCATGTGTTCCTTGAATCGAAAATTCAATCACATATTGAAACTATGCAATCTTCATCCTAGGAATGTATCACAGTCTTAATACAGTGCCACTGAGAAAAATGAAGAATGTAACATATCTACATTCGCCGAACTCGAGACCTCAGCAAAACAGTCGTACCCCGTACGCATTACAACTACTACATCGAGGCAGTCACTGAAGACAGTCATAACTGACCTACATTAATTTATTATTATAACAATGACATATAAGCGCGATTTTTGTTCACTTATGAATGGAATCAAACATGTTTTCAGTACGTTTTATACATTTTTGTTAATAAAAATTCGGTAAATTAACATACATGAAACGCTGCATCGCCTGTCAATTTAAAAACGCTATAGTATTAAAATGTTGGGTATTGGAACACTGTTAGAGATTTTACCGGCTCGTATATCTCGTAATGGCTGGAAGCGACCAGTGAACCGCCTACGGTGTTCGTGAAAGCGTTCAGCTTACAACTTGATTTGTGATTTCAAAGATTATTGCTTGTACAATCCGTTATTCAGTTTCTGTAATTTACTTTCGAGGTTTCATTGCCTCGTAATGCTTGGCGATTAGTCTTATTCCTCGGGTTTTTGATGGAATGTATCATTTTCTATTAGTTTTTTACGTTTGTCTTTTATGCCAGTAAAAGCAGAATACGAAATTATTTTTACAAGGCCACTAAAAGGAAAATCGCCTTGGTCTAGTGGCAGCGTAATGAGTACGTTAACCCCGAGGTTCTGGGTTCAATCGAACAATCATTAATGAATACGTTTCGCACAGGACTGAAAGTAATGATGATGATGGGAACTAGAAGAAGCCTATACCCCAATTTAACTTTTTTTTTTTATAGCATAGGCCGGCAAACGAGCAAGTGGGTCCTGATGGTAAGTGATCTCCACTGCCCGTGTACGCCCACCACCAGAAGAATCATGGGCGCGTTGCCGACCTTAAAGGAAAGGGATAATTAGGGATTGGGAAGGGGAAGGGATTTGGGCTTCCGGTTATCTCACTCACCGTACGAAACGCAGCAGCAAGCCGCTACTTTACGTCGGTTTTCTGCGAGACAGTGGTAATGACCCGGTCGAGCCAGACCATTCATGCTGTAGACAAAACTGTCTACAGCGTGGCTCTACCACTCACGACTATTGTGATAAGTTCACTTCAAATAATGCTCACTAATGCATTGTTTCTGGATTGCATTCTAATAATTGTAAAGGATAATCTTCAGGTCCGGCAGTCATTATGATCTCAATCCAGATTAGTTGAAGCACCACGACCAAAAGTATCACGTTTAAAAAATCAAAAATTTATAAAATTCATTCATAACCCACTTTATTTGGAGATCTTAAAATTCAAAGCATAAAAAAGGAATGCTCTTCTCATTTTACACATACACATTACTGCTTCCTTTACATGGATTTAACAATGGAGTGCGTTGACTTTTACTTGATTTTTTTTATTTTCCATAAGCCGGTGCGAGGTATCACTTTTTTCTTTTTTATATTTATCTTACTTTTATGACAATTTTATTAAGGTAAAGGCGGTGCCTACGCACCGTCCTCTCATTCATTAAAACGACGCGTGTGTTAAATGAACACGGGTCATGCTTTTATTTCGTGTATAAAATTATAAAGTTTATGTCTACACCAGCTAAATGCGGAAATGCTTTTGAAATATCGAAATATACGAAAGTATAATTAACTGATCGAAAAATGGAGGGAGGTTTTCGATTTGTCTGCTATATTTTAAGTATATTTACGCATTCGCCAAACGTGTACCGATTTGGATGATTCTTTTTATATTAGAGCTTACTTCAGTGATAGTACAATTTAAAGAAGAACAAAATCCAGACTAGAATCAGTGATGAAAAACTAACACATTGACATTTATATACCGGTTTTGGTGACCACCGATGGACGCATTGTTTTTCGGTGGTCGCTAGTTTTTTGGACTGCACTACGCTTACCATCAGGTGTAGTACAGTCACTTTGCCTTTCCCGGATGGAAAAAGAAAAGAGGGCAGTGCAATCTGTATTTTAATTGTAGTTACTCAAATAATTTCATCGAACTATCATTTGGTTCAATATACATAACCATTTCCATGAATGCTTAATAGGAACTTAAAATTAACAATAAAGAAGTCTTAGCGTACACTTGTGAAATCCATTCTCTTTTTATAGCCCCTCCTGACACAACAGGCTGTTATCTCAGATCTGGACACGTAAGCGCATCCCCACGGATTATTTCATTATAAGCTAAACTGAACAATGGACACGTGACCGCCTTATTCTACCTGATTTAAAACCGGTGGTGTATGGAGGAATACCTACACGAGCCTCATTCATTTTGAAAATGAATCTAAGAATAACAAAATGTCTAATAATATAATAACTCTTAAATTATTGACGAAGAGTTTCCCAAATGTACGTATTCTCATTGAATATTCTCCAAATTATCTTCAGATGCTAATCACTTTGCCGAGCTAGGATAAAAAAGTCCCTAGCAACTCTTAAAATATAAGTTATACAATCGTAAAACTGACAAAAAATGTAAAAATACTGCCTTGATGACAGTTGTGTAGGATCAGGGGGCAAGCCCCCTGGGGAGAACCGGATATACACTGGCTGACCCTGGAACGCGACCCACACAAGGCCACTATGGCAGGTTTTAGCACCAGTGTACGGTGGTCGCTATCCGGTCGGATACAAGTATCCTCCCACCAGCAGGGAGATATTGGGTATTTCTATCATAAACTGCTCGGTATCACCCCGGAATCAGTAATTGTGCGCGGTATGGTGTTGGGCTCGCACATTGTCACATTATGTTTATTTCCATGCCTACCCCTTCGGGGATTATAGGCGTGAATGAGTATGTGAGAATGGTAAAACAAATTAAACTAAGTTCATTTCTACATAACTATTAGGTATACCTTGAAAGTGTTAGCAACCATTTAATCTAAAAAACAATCTAACAGACATGTCTAACGTATTTTGTAAACTATGTTAGTGTTCATTAGGCACCACAAACATATCATAAAAATGCAAAAAAGATAACAAAAGATTTACCTCATGTAGTGCACAAAAACACAAGATTAAAATGATATGTGCCTAATTGTAATTCAGCCCACGCGGCCGCGCCTGTCTCCGAGAATGCATTAAAAATATAGCTGCACGCCATTTTCGCATGGGAAATATTACTGTGCGCTTAAATAATTGAGGTAGGCGACAATATTGTTTGTTTAGGTGATGTCATTTCTACAACACGATAGAAAGCCTTTTGTATGTATACTAGCGGCATCTATTATTGAGTAGGGAAAACTTTGACGTAGTTTTGAATTAATTTTATACGTTTACCTTTTTTTGTACAAATAAAACGGATTGTGATAAAATGTTCTTAATTTAATTATAAAGTTAATCCCTTCGAAGGTCAGTTTTAATTTTCCCGTGTGTGTCGAACAAAGGATTCTACGAATTTCAATTAAGGTTTAAGCTCGCGGTTTCGGCAACCTCAGTTTAAAGTTTTAACATGTGGTGTGCAGCCAAAGGTACTGAGTGTGAAGAGGGATCGTTTGAACTCTGCCTTTATTAGGAATTTTCACTTAAATGGTACACTTTGCTAATAAGAATACATAGGTCATGTGCGAAGCAGCTACATGAAGTTAAGAGTCAAGAATTCCGATATTACAAATTTATTATGTAGGTACTTTATAGATACAGGAAAGTATTTAATATTTAGATCACTGAGATAATTCATCATTTGCGGCAGTAATTAACTTACTTAAAAAAGGGGGAGGTTCAGTACGTCTGTACTATTTATGTACGTCACGCGATACATCTGCCAAATGCAGACCGATTTTGATATTTTTTTGTACTCAATACGGTTTACCTCGAGAGTGGTTAACCATATCAAAATATTTTATAAATTTCGTGAAAGTTATATCGACCTACGAGAATCTATAAGAAATTCCTCAACGGACAATAGCAAATCCTCCATGATTTGGGTTTTGAAGTTTCAGTTAAAGTTATTTTGACAAGCAAGAGACTCTATAGCCAAGTTATTTTTAATTTAATTTAATGACGAGACGAGCATGTCGCTCCCCTGATAGCCTGATAAGCGCCTGCTCATAAACAGATGCAATACCACACAGAACTTTGAGTTTTGAGACAGTCTTTGAGACATAGCACTGCATGGCACTGAACTGCGCTCGTCACCCCGAGATATAAAATGTTAAGTCTAGGTTAAGGGTAGGCAGAGGTGGCATCAGTAGATACACGCACATTTCACCGATCTTATTTCGGCCCCAATGCTATGGGACGCTTTATAGATTATTTAAATGAATGGTCCTTTTATGTAATAAAACTACGTTCGGAAATGTATGGCTATGTAGAGCACTCTTATTATGAACATGTTTTTACACATGCTCGTGACTATCAATAAAATATGAAGCCTATATATTCGAATCTAGATCATCTAGGCCATCAACCACACGAACCCGAAGCTTTCGATTTGAAAGGATCAAAATAGTTTACTAGCAAGGTTACCGTACCAATGCGGATGTCCGTGATAGTGTCAGATCGTGTATCGATGGTCCAATAAACAAAGGAATTAATGATTCGTGCAGTTACACTGATTTTAATGCTTCGTGGCGTGCCGTGACAAGCCATCCATTTGTTTGTTAGTTAGTTATGACCGCATTAGAACGCGTCTATCCATAAATTGGTATTGAAAGGGTTTGGTTTGTTTACAATTGCTATTTTATTGTTGTAACGGATATCGCCTTTTTGGTCTTGCAGCGTACCTATGCTTGGAAAACAGTGTTAAAGTCCTGATCGGGCAAGAACATTTTGTGTTTTAGCAAAAAATAAATATTTTATGTTTATGCGAATATTAGTCATTGAAGTAAAACTAATTTAAACGGATTTTATTTTTTTAAATTAATTTTCAGCCTTCGTGATCACGGGGTCGTAAAATTCGTTTAAATTAGTTTTATTTCATTAAAAAAAAATGTTTTAGTCAAATAGGTATAAGCAGAAAGCAACAGTGTGTAAGCACTGTTGTGTTTCGATTTGATAAACATTGAAGCTAGTGAAATTATTGGACATTATGAGACTTAACATCTTATGTCTCGGGTGACGAGCGCAGTTCAATGCCATGCAGTGCTTTGTAATTCAAAGTTCTGTGTGTTGTTGCTTCTGTTTATGAGTAGGCGTAGCGCTTACCAACAGGCGAGTGCCTTGCTCATTCAATCAAATTTAAAAAACTAAAAAAACAATGCTCATATTAATTTGGCTTTTACAAATACCTCTATAATTATAAGTAATAATATAATGTAGTAACTTATCATCATACCTAAAAACATACTGCAATCAATTATAACGGTTTGATTAAATCGCCACAGTATTAACTTACGTTGCTTACTTTCTATAGAAACTGGTTGCTTGACTATTAAAGACATGAGTAAATTAGCTAATAATATTGCAAAGATGTTTATGATTAATGGACTGAGGATTAATTGAAAATGGATTGGGTAAATAATATTGTAATAGACATTTCAGGCCCGAGTTAAATTCGTAAGTTTTACATACTGATCTTCGTAAGACTTACGTAAGTAACTCAATTATACGTTTACACCTGGATGGACGTCTAGGGATGACATTATATTTCCTAAAGAATAGCTTATGTCAATTTATATTTACAGTAAGCAATTTGCAATGCTGTTTATATTACTAATTTAATAATTTCTAATTACTAACATCGACGAAATGAAAGAAATGAAAATATCTACATAGTATCAGTATTTAAATTTATGTAAAAAAAATTAGTGGTGTCGTGGGACACCAGGTAGGAACGAAGTTCCTTCGGCTAATGAAGAATCGACACAAATTGCAAAAAAAGTCGTGCTCAATTTTATGTAGGTTTTTTTGATTTTTCTCTTAAATTTTGCTGATTAGTTTTTATTTAAGTACAAGAAAGTATTTTCAGTATTTTAGGAAATAATAAATTACTTAAAATAAAAAAACATCGTAATTCAAATTATCAACTAAAATAACAAAATATGTCTCTTTATTTTTGTTTGACAACATAAAATTACATAGAAATAGAAAAATAGAAATAAAACAAATTATCTAATCACACACCCGAGTATAGTCTAAATATAACATACGCAATAAAATATAAAAATACATGACCCTATGTATAAATACCAATATCATTGGACAAAAATGGAAGCATAAAAAAGGGCAAGAGATAATATATTGCAAGACGAATAACGAGCTAGCGTAATCTTTTAAAAATCGAAGGAGATATAAAAATACTTCAACTATAACTGGCTGAATGAATTTCATTTTAAAAAAGGAACTAACGCTGGCTGGTTATGCGACTGTCGCGCCTGCGCACGTCTCATTTAACGCTTTTATTCCACGCATTTTTCTTACGGTTTTACTATCACATTTTTTTCAGTTCGGTCACACAGCGAAATCCCTATCCCCTCCAAGCCTGCCGTAAGGAACTTCGTTCCAAAAACTGTTTTTTTAAACCTTCAAATAAAGAATTCTGTAAAATTTCACATTTCTTTCAAGTCGTTTAAATATATTACTAAACTCATACTTAATGTTACTTACCATCAAATTATCCACATGCTTGTTTGTCGACCTATGCTATAAAAAACATGACGCTTATCATCCAGCGAGTGACTTGCTTCTTTATTCAGACAAATAATTTACTCGTAGTCCCGTAGGTACTAAAAGTGATTTCCCACTATTTAATTTGGTCTCAAGTACCGAGCTCTTCTGTAATAGTACGAAAACCCTTTCCAAAACAAAATTAATGTTATTACATTTTCCCTCAGTCAAAAATAGTGTAGGCAGTATTTAATATTCGCGTCAGTTAGGCAGCGTGTATTTGTGCGTCATACCACAACACAGAACTATGAAAGGTTTACTTTCATATTACATTTACCTTTTGTATTCTTTTCACGTCTTTTTTTAATGAATTCAACATATTATCTAACTGCATTTTGTAACGTTTATAATAAAAAAAAATGTCTTTTGGACATTTAAATAAAACTAATTGGACCCCCGGACCCAGGTCACCCCGTGACCACGAAGGCTGAAGTGTCAGGATCAAAATTAATAAAAAAAACGCGATAAAATCCGTTTAAATCAGCTTTATTTCAATGTGTAATATTTGCGTAAACATAAGGAGTAGGTACAGTGAGTGAGATATCCGGAGGCCCAAATCCCCTTTCCAATGCCTAATTATCCCTTTCCTTTAAGGTCGGCAACGCGCCCATGATTCTTCTGGTATTGTACATCGGCGATGGAGATCACTTACCATCAGGACCCACTTGCTCGTTTGCCGGCCAATGCTATAAAAAAACACCGACTGTCTCCGGAGCGCGACTCACAGGACCACTCCTAACAAATACACCTCCAAGAGCTCAGTACTGCTACACTATATTCTTACGTTCACGTAACAGACATTATTCATGCGGCTCGCTATTTGTATTAGTTACAAATGAACGGTTACCGAAATAATTTAAATGCTAATTCAATAATTAAGCCGATCCGCCCGTAACGGAGCGTATACTGTGTTTACTACATTATATAGAGGTATAGAAACATAGGGGCGATTGGATAATAGACTGAAAGTAACGTTTTGATATTATGGTTTTATTGTGCAAAACTTTTTGATATAAGAATAATTTGTAACGGTTTATGAACATCAATTAAAAGTAACATTTTATTGTTTACTAACTGTTCCTCGCGGTTTCACCGCAGACATGTTACTGCCCTGCCCCCGTGGTCCATAGAATTATGATACAAGGTGGTAGGTCTCTCGTATGCGAGAGGCCGTCTGGGCTGGTACCACCATTTTGACTATTTCTGCCGCCAAGCAACAGTGTGTATGAGCAGCAGTTACTTACAGTCTTATCATCATATCTATATCATAATATTATTATTATTATCATATACTTAAACTTTTTCATCATCAGATTTATGCCGGTATTCATAAATAATACGTAAACTCTTTGCCAAGTATGGAATTATGTGTACATGATTGGTCAGTGTTTATTTGGCGCCTAAAGTAACCAATGACGTTTAGAGAAATCGTCACTATACGTTCACACTCACTATGAGATCTCATACTAACGTTTATGAATACGGGGATAAAATATATTATAGTTTTTACTTTTTTCGTCTCGTGTGCACCGTATTTTAGTCTAAAAAAATTCATTATTTTTCTATAAAATTGCTGATATAATTAATGGTTCTGTATGTAGAGGCGTTTTTGTACCTCCGAATCTATAATAATTGCTGTAATTAAATTGGGTATTTTAATTACTAGATAGTCTCACAACTTATAATTATAATATTTTCAAAAAACTGCTGCAGGCGAGTCGCTGACGGAGAAAGGAAAGTAGCGGGTTTGATTCCAGTAGCGATAAAAATGTAATTTAAATGTTTCCGATTTTAGTGGTTTTGGTTTAATTTCGAAGCAATTTCAATGTAATCTTTGTCTAAATCATGTAACTCTAATCTATACGTACATTTTAAATTACATGTTCAACTGACTGATTCATTAACGTACAGTCCAAACTGCTGAATCTCGTAGTTAAAAAAGAAAACTATTTCGTAATCATTTGTTATATAATATATACTACATATGATCCGTGGCGTAGCAGGCGAATAGCCGGCTGAGAAGCGAGAGGCCACGGGTTCGATCACTGAGACAAACATTGATCCACAAATATTTGTTTCGTGGTCTGGGTGTTGTGAGACCGAAAGTCTCTCATAGTTTCTGTTACCCACGACACAAGACTCATATCTTAATGTGGAGTCAGGACTATGTGTGTAACTGTTGGGTGTATTTATTACTATTTGGTAATTCGAAAATACCAAAATCCGCCAAAACTGATCCCGCCAGTCCCAAAAGTTAGCTTTGTTAAAATAGAGCGTAAATAAATTAAGTTGATGGTGCGGCCGCAGTCGCGGGTGGGAATTAGTCGGCTCTTTGTGCAATCAAGCGGGCCCTTCGCACTCTAATGAATATGAATACGCCTGAATACGCTCTGAACGCTGGAACCCATCCGCGCCCGCCGACGCAACTCATTAAACCAACCTGCATGCACACCGTACTGTGGGTTTAGCTAAAAGTTTTTTAATTTAGATTCTTAACCGACTCCAAGATTCTCAATTCGTTATATATCTTTATGTGTATTCACGGATAAGTCCGTCTCATAGACCTATATCGACCATTATTTTAATATGGAATTTATTTCAATAGTATTTACATACATATTTGGTTAAGATGTGATAATAGAGTACGAGGGAAAGTGTGCATCTCCTCAACAGTAAACGTTCCGCGATTTGGGTTTTCTGCCGCCAAGCAACACTGTGTAACCACTGTTGACAAGACGAGCAAGGTACTCGCCTGACTTTGAATAACAAAATACTGCATGGCACTGAACTGCGCTCGTCACCCCGAGACACGAGTCGAGTCTCATGATGCCCAGTAATTTGAAACCGAAACGCCGCAGTGCTTACACTCTGTTGCTTGGCGGCATAAATAGACAAAACTATTGTACCAACCCAGACGGCCTCTCGCATACGAGGGACCTACCACCCTGTAAGTTAACAACTAAACGGACATCAATATTTCGCGTCTAACTTTGAAATGTTTATTTTATGCCCGAAGAGCATCGGTGTAACAGGCGGATTGTTCAGTTATGAGCATGCAAATTCAACTTCTGTTTCACTGTAGCAACTGTCTGTTCATTTTAAGCGGCGATCTGAGCAAATTCGTTATAGTGATCCAAATGCCTACTGATTATATGAATAAATACACCCAACAGTCACATACATAGTCCTGACCCCACACTAAGATACGAGTCTTGTGTCGTGGGTATCAGGAACTACGAGAGACTTTCGGTCTCACAACACCCAGACCCCGAGACAAATATCTGTGGATCACACAAATGTTTGTCTCGGTGCGGGGATCGAACCCGCGGCCTCTCGTTTCACAGCCGGTTACTCGCCCGCCGCGCCACGGAGGCTGTCAATATTTTATGTATTGTTATAAAAATAAATAAATACACCCAACAGTCACATACATAGTCCTGACTCCACAGTAAGATACGAGTCTTGTGTCGTGGGTATCAGGAACTACGAGAGACTTTTGGTCTCACAACACCCAGACCCCGAAACAAATATTTGCGGATCACACAAACATTTGTCTTGGTGCGGGGATCGAACCCGCCTCACAGCTTCACAGGCGGCTGCTCGCCCGCTGCGCCACGGCCATGTAGGATGTGGACTCGACCATCATTTTCGTGATAGTCATTACTGCTAAAGGGTTGATGCCAAAGAGCCTCGACCGACTCTTCCAGAGGCTCTCAATTGGTCGTTGGGTCAAAAGCCAGATCAAAAAGGCGGTATTATCAGATACGGCACGCATTATGAAGAGGTTCCTCACGGTGGGATCCTAACCACCAGTAGTTTTGGTTCTATGCCTCAACTTTGGTGGGTGATAGTTATTTATATTTTTGAGTGGTAGAGCCACGCTGTAGACTGCTTTGTCTACAGCATGAATGGGCTGGCTCGACCGGGTCGTTACAACTGTCTTACAGAAAACCGACGTAAAGTAGCGGCTTGCTGCTGCGTTTCGTACGGTGAGTGAGATATCCGGAAGCCCAAATCCCCTCCCCTTCCCAATCCCTAATTATCCCTTTCCTTTAAGGTCGGCAACGCGCCCATGATTCTTCTGGTTGTGGGCGTACATGGGCGGTGGAGATTACTTACCATCAGGTGACCCACTTGCTCGTTTGCCGGCCTATATCATAAAAAAATGTTTTTCTTATACAACAAAAAATTTAAAAATAACCTTTTAAATAAAGAGTACTGTACATAATAATAGTAATAAAATCAATCCTGTATTATAGTGTACCTATACTAATGAGAGTGGTAAGCCATCGGTATAACGAGCAGTTCCATTACGGGATCCTCATGCGAGTTGGTAGAGTTCACGTACTTTCTAAATTCATGTGATGAATTCAAATATGCAAATTTCCATGGTTGCCTAAGAGATTGCCTTGAGCGATAATTCCTCCTATTGTAGTATGCATAAACGTTATAAGTTTATTTCTCTGACTCTAAATTTGTCTACAATGGTGCATTATAAATAAATAAAATAAAAATTACCTCAAGATGCTTTTTTTTATAGTATAGGCCGGCAAACGAGCAAGTGAGTCACATGATGGTAAGTGATCTCCACGGCCCATGTACGCCCACAACCAGAAGAATCATGGGCGCGTTGCCGACCTTAAAGGAAAGGGATAATTAGGGATTGGAAAGGGGAGGGGATTTGGGTTTCCGGATATCTCACTCACCGTACGAAACGCAGCAGCAAGCCGCTACTTTAAGTCGGTTTTCTGTGAGACAGTGGTAACGACCCGGTCGAGCCAGCCTATTCATGCTGTAGACAAAACAGTCTACAGCGTGGCTCTACCACTCAAAAACCTTTTCTTCACCGTTAAAGCTATTAGTGAGCATTAACAGTGAATACATACACCAAAAAGTCACAGGTGTGGACCCTGGGGATGTGATTGACCTGCAACCTGTCTTAGTAGTTGATGCCTTGTTGGACTATCAGTACATTTTTATTATTGTTGTTGCGGTGTTGATTAAAACAAAATAAAAAAGAGTCGTCGGCATAACATGCACGCTCATTCATTACTCAGAAAAGCGTGTTTTTTCCCTGATGACCAGCCATCTGCCGACAAACTTCAAAAATGGCGGAACGACCTGTTCCCATGAACACATAGATAACACTCAAGATAGCATAGTCGTAACAATTAAACGTACTTCTACAGGGACGAATTAAACAAGGTATAATTTAGAGGTCCCATGACCCCCTTCCTGAATTGCCACTTTTGATTAAACGACCAAATCTAGTTATTGGTTAATGTATTCAAATTGATAAAACGATCGTAGACATGTCCTCATAAAGTTATATTTAATTACATTGATATTGGCTTTCGGGTATAACGCACAAAAGAATCTTTGTCATAATTTTACGGCAAATAAATTAATAAATAGAATACAATATAATTATCATTGGGCTACCTGAAAGACCTGTGTCTTCCACATAATTTACCAGAAAATAGAATCAGTAGCATCCTAATATCATTAAAATTATTTTGAAGCATTCAACAGCCTTTAAATATATATATACTATTTATTTGTTTCTTTCTTTATAATTTTGTAACTAAACAAGTACATATGTGTCACCTAATCTAGTAATGTTGCATACACTTTCAATTGGATTTTGATTAGACTTCAGAACTATACCTAATATATTAAGCAACTTAGTATTAGTATTGTCAAACTCTGTTGTGTATCTTAATAAATAAATAAATAAATAAAAAAAGCCTGCTTCCATACCTGTCAGTTACTTTAGAACAAAAAATGTAGGAGGAACCGGTAGCGTCCGTGCCACTAATATTAAAGAGGTCGTTACCAAAATTCTCGGTTCGAGTTAACAAAGGTTTACATGTTTCTTGTAAAATTGAGCTGATGTTTATCTTATGCTGTAATAAGAGCGTGGCTCATCACACGTGCGCTAGTTTGAACGACGTATGTCGTTTGAATAAAGATAGGCACCCGCTTGTAACATAAGTACGGTTTTTCATCAAAATAAGGAAGGAAAACTCAAGTATGAATAGAAATAAATGTATAAAAAACCCGTCAGAATTCTGTGTAATAAATATTACAAATTTTTACCATGACGTAAATGATAGATGGATTGCATTACGGATAAAAGCAGTACATACATTGCAATATAATATAAAATGAAAGGTACCTTTGCTGGCATGTATTTAATTTAAATTTTAGTTTCAGTTAAATAATTAATGATAAGGGATTGTTTTTTCTTTTTTATATGCCATTGTTTGTTATAAGTTTATGTATGTATAGTGCGAGTAATAAATGTTTCTTTCTTTCTTTCTTCAGTACAGCGCAATACGATAAACAGGTGTCTGTATCAAAATAGTTCCAATATTTCCGCAATTTTCTGTCATCAATACTTCATATTGCATGAGGTGATGGAATACAAAAATTATAGACTAAATACAAATAAATAAAATGGAATATAAATTAGGCTAGCTAGTAGAAGCAGAGAAGATGAAGACGATGAAACGCCGCAAGTCTGTTGCCATACCAGACACAATCTCCAATCCCGAAACACACGCCTTCTTTTTAATTAGAAATATTAAACACAATTTTTTATTTGATTAGGAGTAAGTGGGCGAATAGAACAGATAACCGATGGGGCAGAAAGGTTCTGGAATGGGGCCACGTACTGGCAAGCGCAGCGTTGGACGTCCACCTACAAGGTGGACAGACTACCTAATAAAGGTCGCAGGAAGTCGCTGGATGCAGGCCGCTTCCAACAGGTTGGTCTGGAAATCTTTGGGGGAGGCTATGTTCGTCATATCATGCTGTGGACGTCATGTGGCTGATGATGATGATGATGAAGTGGGCGACCAACATCTTTGGCCTAAAACCTTTACCTGCACGTGGTACACTTTGCTGACTAATAGACAAGGTAATGGCAAAACTTGGCTCCTAGTTTCTCAGCAAATACGACAATAGACAATAAAAAGATAAGATTCAGACAATCAAATATCATGTAAGTAAAAAGAAAGCAAAACACTGATACATTATAACAGTATCCTGGATAAAGAATGTTAATAGACATGTTATTGTCATTTACGTAAAACAACATCGAATTATAACAACCATAACTTTTCAAGTACGTACTGTTCTTGACACAGATTGACTGATAACGGGAGTTGTAAAATTTTTGTCCAACCCGTCATATTTGACAATGAGAGGCGAGGCGAATGCACGTTTTATCTTAATTGCTGTCGGCTCATCCTAGACACAGATTCTGGGTAGTGACGAAATCTCGCAACTCATCTCATGACTACTTGTCTGCCTTACAAAGGACAGTAGTTACACGAAACGGCCTCATTACGTTTTTAAAAAGATTAATAAAAATGAGGTAAGGTTTAAGTTTCAAGGGGATCGCCGACTCTTTAAACCAGTGAGGTCTATTTGGACCCATAATTTAGGATTGTATGGAACATTATTGATTCATTAACAGGACGGGGTTACGTATTAATTTTTGCAGTAGGTAATTATTCTACTAAAAAATACACTTTCCATACTTAAGTCTGCTTTTTATATTGGACTTTATGCAAATATATAATATGTCTACTATTAGGTGACTTTACGTTCCTCGATGTTCGACAGAATTATTCCGGTTTGCATTTACTTGGTACACTGGCTAACCCAGGAACTAGACTTGCATAAACGAGCCACTGGGAGGGTATTTCACTATGTGTACGGTAGTCACTTTAGTATATTCAAAGGTCTCTCCTATGTATAAGTACGTCCAGGTACCACTGATTGGTTAAGCGTCTAGCACAGTGTAAACGGGAAACAGGATTGTGTTCTGGTTTAAAGATTTTTTAAGCCAGTGAAATTACTGTGCATGAGTTGAGGAGCGCAGTAAAGTTTCATGTAGTACTGTGAACTGTGTTCTGAGTGGTTCTACTATTGTTTATAGGCACGGGTATGCTGCTCGTCTCATAATCAAAAAAATAAAAGAAATATCTTAAGTCTAGCAAAATTCATATTCAACATTGTATACATCCAGACCATCGCAATATTCAAATAACAAAACCAATATGTGCGGAGTTATCGAATGACAATTATAGGAATGCTCACCGCATCCCAGTTTCCAATAAACTAATACCGTCTATCAGAAATCAGATGACACAAAGAGAAGTGCGGCCTCTTCGATCCACTATCAACATTATCGGGTGACGCGCCCCGGCGTATTTGTATAATGCGCGACGGTTGCCGACCGCGCCTATATTTTACATACAACACCTACGCTCACAATTGATTTTTTTCTCTTTTGGATTAGGTTTGAGTTCATGTAACTGATGATATGAGTGTCAATTGCTGGACTAAGGCCTAATCCTACTTATTCAGTACAGGAGGCCCGTGCCCTGTAGTGGGACGTATATAATAATGCAGGGCTAGTAAAAAAAATAAAATAAAAAAAAAGACGTGTGGCACTCGGAGACTGCCGCGGTAAAGCTATTGTATAGCATTTTTTATCAACTTATGTAATTATAATTATTTATTTATTTTATTTATGCAGTATTTTTTTCTTGTCTTTAATTTTAATTTTGAGGGTCAAGTTCAAGGTCGGGGTAAAGGTCAAGGTCGGAGTCAAGGTAAAAATCGGGGTCAAGGTCAAGGTCGGGGTCAAGGTCAAGGTAGGAGTCAAGGTAAAAACGGGGTCAAGGTCGGGGTCAAGGTCAAGGTCGGAATCTAGGTAAAAACGGGGTCAAGGTCAAGGTCGGAGTCAAGGTAAAAATCGAGGTCTAGGTCGGGTCAAGGTCAAGGTCGGAGTCAATGTATAAATCGGGGTCAAGGTCAAGGTCGGAATCTAGGTAAAAATCGGGGTCAAGATCAAGGTCGGGGTCAAAGTCAAGGTCGGAGTCAAGGTAAAAATCGGGGTCAAGGTCAAGGTCAGAGTAAAGGTAAAAATCGGGGTCAAGGTCAAGGTCACGGTCGGGGTTCAAGGCCAAAGTCTTGTGAAAGTCCGGTCCAAGTTGACTGGTCACTGTGTGACGCCACCTGGGACTTCGAAATTATCGATGTTCTAGGGAGGTCAGCTAACGCTGGCTGGTCGGAGGGGGGGTGTTAGGTTTTTTCGTTACGAAATTTCTGGATTCGGTCTCGCCGCAAGGCCCGCGATAAAATCTATACAATAGCTTAAAAAATTGTAGTTTATGTCATGGTCCCACAATACCAGAAGAGTCATGGGCGCGTTGCCGACCTTAAAGGAAAGATATCATTAGGGATCAGGAACGGGAGGAGTTTTGGGCCTCCGGATATCTCACTCGCCGTATGAAACGCAGCAGCTAGCCGCTACTTTACGTCGATTTTCTGTGAGATAGTGGTAACGACTCGGTCAAGCTTGCCCATTCATGCTGTAGACAAAACTGTCTGCAACGTGGCTCTACTAGAGGCCCAGTTGAAATGTGTTTTATAACAAAACCCGGCTAAGGAGCAATGGGGATGACTGATATTAATGATTTACTCGCCCATAAACACCCATAATGCCAGAAGAATCTTGGATGCGTTTCCGACCGTAAAGGAAATGGGTATTGGGAAGGGAAGACTTAAACGCCTGGAAATCCCACCATCTGTCTATCATCTTCAAAAGTTAAGTGATTATTCCGAATCATCGTAACATTTTTGGAACCAAAACCTTAGTTATTACACGCTTTTTATTAACATCACCTGTATGTTTGTTTGTTTGTATGTTTGTAACCGACTCCTTTGGGCGCGATTTTGACCCACTTTGAACGGACAGATTTCGTTCAAACTTTGTAGATTTATCGAGGACCGATAACAATACACTAATTTGATAAAAATAAAAAAAATAATAATAATAATAAAATAATAATAATTTAATTTAATTAATTATTGATATTTGGGTTAGGAATTAAAATTGTACTCTCTGGATCTTCGTTAATTATAGGGAATGTCGTAGTATCTAAGAGCGTCAATAGATGGCGCTTTTTTGATATTCGGGTTAAAAATTATACTCTCTGCTACAATATATTTATATTTTAACTAAAAAATGAAAAATAAATAATAGTTTTAAAAAAACTAAAAAACACGCTTTTATAGAAAGTCTAACTAAAAAACAGAAAATAAATTTGAAGAAAACAATGTATTTTATTGTAAAAAAAGCGTGGGGTGCATGGTGCCTATAGTTATAAATATTGTATTGACAGATATGAGTAGAAGGATTATCATTTAGGTAGTGTCTTAAAAAGCACCCCACGCTTATTTTACAATAAAATACATTGTTTTCTTCAAATTTATTTTCTGTTTTTTAGTTAGACTTTCTATAAAAGCGTGTTTTTTAGTTTTTTTAATTTTTATCTAAAACATTGATATCACAGGAATACGCATAGAACTACAGTTGTATATAAAGTTTTGTTCACATAATGATTTTTCAATGGTTGAGTTTCTAAAAGTGCCTGTTACATTCTAACAATAATTATACTGATTTATACAAAAAGTCAATGATACCAATTATAACATATTATTATGTGCCATGTAACTCTCCAATATTCATAGCTGATATATATTTTGTTATTCTGGTACGTCAAAGTGACATCGGACTTGATATTAAGTACAGTAAATAAATAAATAATACACCCAACAGTCACACACATACTCCTGAACCCACAGTAAGATACGAGTCTTGTGTCGAGGGTATCAGGAACTAAGAGAGACTTTCGGTCTCACAACACCCAGACCCCGAAACAAATATTTGTGGATCACACAAACATTTGTCTCGATGCGGGGATTAAACCCGCGGCCTCTCGCTTCACAGTCGGCTACTCGCCCGCTGCGCCACGGAGGCTCACAGTGCCGCCAGTGCCGTCGAAATATACTGTCGACCGTCAAGAGACATGTCGTCTCTCCAGTCAGCAGAATTATGCGGGCTAAGTTACTGGATATACACTGGCTGACAACAGAACATGACTCGCCGGTCAATATGACGGATTTTTCACTATCTATACAGTCAGGTAGTCTAGTCTAGTCATGATCCCTATACAGTCAGGTCCCCTCCCACCAGCATTTCTATTAAATAAAAAGTAAATCGCAGCGCCTTGCAAACAAATCAAAACAAAACCCCACACGTTTATAATAAGGCAGAAAACAAAGAAATTGAATATCGAATTTACCACGCCCATCATGAACTAAAAGCGTAGGCAATCCTTTAACATCGATCGTTCTAAGTCAGCGGTTTGCGCGAGACATTTGCAATATTCTTAAAAACATTCGGTGGTTGGGACTCGGCCGATCTTCTCTCACTCGATGTCATATGTGGAATAGGAAAAGAATTTGCAATTTGAATAATAAGTTTCAATGTCCCGGCCGGAGATGTTTTTTTATTAGTTTAAATGAGGAAATGAACAGGTCGCTCTCCTACGTAAGTGCTACGTCTGCCCATAAACGGAAGCAACATCACTGGACTGCGGACCTACGTCACGCCGCAACATGAGTTGTTAAGTCTCATAATGCCCAGTACATAAACCCAATGGCTTAAAAACCAGCACAAAACAGTGTTTACATCAACGATAACTTTCATTAACAACTGAATAATAATAAAAATACTATCATTGTATTTCTACACATTCCACTGCTGGGATGGGCCTTGCCGACTGAGTGAGAAGAGTTAGGTCTTAATCCACACTGGCCAAATACGGGTTGGTAGACTTTACAATACCTTTGAATTTTTTATGGAAATCTTCTTAGGTAAGCATGTTGCCTCACGATGTTTCCGTCGCCGTTAAAGCGAGACAATTAATACACAAGTAATTTAACGATTTTAATGATTCACCAGCCGTGATGAACCATCTACCTATTGCCCATGAACTCTCATACTAGCATAATAAGAGTGCGCTGGCGACTATGTCGATACGAAACAACAAGTTGCCACTATAAGACAGTTTTTTTATGAGTTTGTTGTACCATTCCAGTTCAGACCGCTGTAGACAAAATTGGCTACAGTCTGGCTCTACTAGTTACATTTTTTACTGAAGAGGGGGAAAATAAGTAAGTTGAAGTGATCATCGCAAGCCATGGACGCTGACAACACCAGAGTGACTAATTTTGCCGGCTTTGAGTTATGATTAAGCTTTTTCTCAAAGATCCCTAAATCATATCGGTCTAGAATCTAGAAGAATATAACACTGCTCTCTCTGATGTAGCAATAGAAATACAAAAATAATGTTACTAGACCTGTATTATACACGTCCTATTGGGCACGGACCTACTGCATGAGAGGGTTAGGCCTTAGTCCACCAAGCTGGCCTAATAACGGTTGGCAGACTTCACATACCTTCGAACTTCATTTGGAGAAATTCTCAGATATGCAGGTTTCCTCATAATGTTCTTTCACCGTTAAAATAAACGATAATTACCAATTAATACACACATGACTTAACTCACAAGGCAGGTTTCCTCACGATGTTTCTTTCACCGTTCAAAATAAGCGATAATTAACAATTAATACACACATAACATAGAAAAGTCAGAGGTGCATACTCTTAGGGCTGGGTTTCGAAGCTGCAACATTCGTTCCGGCAGTCAGTTACCAGTTCAGTACCATGCAGGGCTTTGTAATTCAAAGTTCTGTGTGGTGTTGCTTCTGTTTATGGGCAGGCGTGGCGCTTACCATCAGGCGAGCGCCTTGCTCGTCTCGTCTTTCAATCAAATAATACTCCCCGCTGAGCTATAGCTACTTATAATAACAATTTAAAAGAATGCCAAATACACTAAAACTAGTTACAAATTGTTGTTTCAGTACCGGGCTACTTACTACAAGTAGTTATATGAAAAAAAGTTGTTGGTAGATAATTCTAAAATGCAGTATCGTTTAGATAGCGCGCCCGGTCCAGACGACATCAACAATAAAAAGTTTATGTAAGCATCCGTTAAAATTAAGAGATAAATAAGAATATTAAGTTGGTACAAGAACAGGTAACTAAGATGTAAGATTAAAGTAGTACCTTCTGCATTATTCCATTATCTGTTGCAGACATCTAAAAATATAAACTGCACATTACCTTGCGATACACAATTACATACAATGTGGTACATAGATAATGAATAAATTCTACAGTTTTGGTATTATGACGCTTGTAATGAAGTTAAAAACGAATATAGATAAAGCACAGACCACGTATATTATAATATATCCTAAGTAGGTACTACAGTAGTAGTAGTGGCTCGTAGCGATAAGACTGCCCATTGTAAAACCATTCAGTAGTCCTATGCTAAATTATTTTAAGTGATTATTGGTTATACAATAAAGAGTTTTGTATTGTATTGTATTGTACAGTCTGTATGAAAACTATGTAAAATTTTTCAATGAAACTGTATTGCTAAGCCTATACTGTATCGCTTGTCTGTCTTTCTGTCTTGTATTTAAAGGGTTCTATTTTTTTTAATTATAATAAGCAGCCATCTGAAACAGAATATTAATTATAATGGTTGATATCTTAAAAATAATAAATAAACAAAAAAGAAATTTCCAAGGGTGTGGGCACAGAACGTTTAAGGCGGCTACGGCTTAAGCGACTCAAACATTCTCTGTGGTGCGATAAATAATTTTTAAGCAGAATAAAATCTCTTCTTGTTAATAGAAACATTATGCAAAACGGTTAATCTCGTGAGAAATTATTCAAGTCATAACACATCCAACCCTACTGTGGGGATCAAAGACAATATAAAATTCAACTGACAGAACCTCCTCCGCAAAATTCCCAGTACAATTCTCAGTTGTAATTAATACAACTCTCAACCCGGAAATATCTGCGAACTCCATCAAACCCGTAGGATTCACAAAGGCAATCAAAGAGTAACGAAATGGTACTGTTCAAATTATACCGTACATTCTGACTGAATGGGGTAGCACATACCCCGGATTCCTTGTACAAGTGGCGAAATTACGAGGCAACCCTTTGCCTTTTAACCCTTCTTGTCATTTGCGAAGAACAAATTAATCATCATCATTTACATTCAGCACCAGTAGCCAGATTTGTTTCTCCGATTATGTCACCCTTGCTTGTTAGTGCAAGGGGCGGCGTGGAACAGATTTTGAGGACGTGTTTTAATATTTTCCAAGCTAATTACTGTTGAGAGTTGCTATCAAAATTGGGGTAACTTAATTTTTTTGGTCTATGAATATATTAAATTCATTATTATAATTTGTCATTGCAGTTTATCTATATATCGATACAGCACTAATCAAGCTAGCCGTTGTGAAAAAAGATAGCCGCTAAGAAAAGAAAACGCACTTTATTCTATACAGGGTTAATTTTAAAACACCAGCAACCTCGCAGGACCAGATAGCTGACCCCATACGGAACAACTTTTGTTCTACGAGTTTGTATATAACTCAATATATTTAAAAAAAAATGATTTTACAAGTTTTTGTTGTGTCGTATTTTTCTTCGTAGCGTTCGGCGTGCGCGGGCGACTCAAAGAAGCCGCTCAGCTGGCTCGGGCGATGACCTTCAACGCTAGCCCCGTTCCCCACGCTTCGCGTGTTTGCTTACGTAATCTGCGATGCGTGTAGGTAAAATTCAAGACGGAAATTAAATGAATACTTATTTTTGTATGAAAATAAAATCTAACAAATTATCAAAAGTCGTAGAACAAAAGTAGTAGCTTATAACCTTAGGTATCTACCCCTGCGAGGTTGCTGGTGTTTTAAAAATAACCCTGTATATTGAAGACTACCTATCTATAAAACACATAACTATAATAATATATGAGGAGGTAGCTCGTATACCCGAAAAAATTCTATAAAAATTTCGAAGGTATGTGAAGTCAACGAATCCGCGTTAGGTTAGCGGTGTGGACTAAAGCCTATCTCCAGTCATTAGTTAAGTATATATTCTTGAGTGGTAGAGCCACGCTGTAGACAGTTTTGTCTACAGCATGAATGGGCTGGCTCGCCCGGGTCATTACCACTGTCTCACAGAAAACCGACGTAAAGTAGCGGCTTGCTGCTGCGTTTCGTACGGTGAGTGAGATATCCGGAAGCCCAAATCCCCTCCCCTTCCCTATCCCTAATTATCCCTTTCCTTTATGGTCGGCAACGCGCCCATGATTCTTCTGGTGATGGACGTACATGGGCAGTGGAGATCACTTACCATCAGGTGACCCACTTGCTCGTTTGCCGGCCTATGCCGTAAAAAAAAAACAAAAAAATTCAGCTCTGGAATGTATACAACTAAAGGTTAACCAGTATTATTGTTATGTATAACTAATTATACACATGTACATACATATAGAAGATTTATTTTCCGTTCATATTAATCCTACTTTGAATAAACACGACCTTAACAAGCATGTACATTTTCAATTACGATTCGTACATAATAAAAATATACAATTCGTAAATTTAAATTTGAAATTAAACGCACTTCACAGTTAACTCCACACTATTTTATCGTACCTCGTTTGGAACACGATCATGCCCCGGGGTCTAAATGGGCAGCGTCAATTATTGCTTTCATTTGAATTTGGCACAGTGGGCGCCTCGGACCGGAGCGGTCAACGAAGGGTTGACAATAGAGACGTGACACATGACTGATTTGGATATTAGTTGGGATTTTAATACATTTAATCTGCATCACTAATTTAATGCTACATTGTTAATATCTTATTTTAATAGCGTATCTATTGATGAATACTTAATTTTTGAGAATTTTGAAAGTAATATTTATTACATTAGTATCATTTAGAAAACATATAAAAATTCCTAACTGTATCATATTCAAACAAATTAAATTACTAGCTATAACTAAAGCGATGACTAAAAGATATTCATAAGAAGTTTATTTTACCTCCTAAGATTTGTTTTAAAATTTCCCATTCGTTTATATTTCTTCAACTCGTTTAAATTATAGAGTTCTGAGAGCTGGAGATGATTTGGAGCGACGAATTTTCCTTTATAAGGAACGGAAAATTTTACCGGTTCATTAGTTCGTACCCTCGCAACTTGAAAGGCATTCAAGGAAATCTCAAAGATGTTTGCAGTACCCCTAATATCGATGGATTAACGACACCCTTCAAAATTAAAAACGAAATGAGAGTTCCGATGACAGCTCGAACCTTTTGAAGAACAACGTTTGTTAATATAAAATTTATTACCGAAAGCAAAAATTATTCGTTCCTATTGTTCCGAACAATACCATCATAATTTACATTTCGATGCATCTCTACTACAGATAAAGCCGTGATAACGAATGGTAACTAAAATAAAATAAGCTGCGGTTATGCAGCGACATATTTCATTAATAAAGGCAAAACAAAGAAGTGGACATCATATGGACTCACTTCGCAGTGTCCATATGTTACTGAGATAAAACAAAGATTCGAAAATCCTGTTGAATTTATGCGTTATCGGGCCCGTGGGCTGGAAACAATGGGCGATCGTGGCGCCCCATGCGGCGAGGAGCGGAAACATATGACAACGACCCAAGTGTAGTTCGAAGTTCAAATAGCTTAGTGAGCGACATCTATTATTGAGTAGTTGTGAGTTTGTCGTACGAAAATGCGCTAGAGGTGAGATAAGGTTATTTATGCGAGATACCGCTAAGATTCTATAACGGGAATAAATTGCAAAACAATTATGTAAGAAATTGTAAGGAAGATTATATCGATTGTGTCTTGTAATTATATAAAAAATAGGTATGCATTATGGCTAATAAAATTAAAATTAACCCTTCATTATATTGTAATAATCATAAATAACTAAGTTAATCCTACTAAGTTATTATCATAAGCCGCTAAGTACAAACCCTTTATTTTATACGTCTCACTGGGCACAGGCTCCCACTAATGAGAAGCGTTAGGTCTTAGTCCACCACGCTGATCTAATGCGGGATACTAATAGGGATAGGGAAATAGACTTCGCATACTTTCGATTTTTTTATGGAGAATTGTCAGGTATTCAGGATTCCTCACGATGTTTTCCTTAGCCGTTAAAGCGGAACATAATATAGTCATAAAACAACTTGTACAAAAGAAACTTAAGACGTATTTTTATAAATACTTACTACTTACTTATACTTATAGTACTTATGTACAAAAAAAATATAAAATGTATAAATACATTTTGTATATTAGTTTACGTATAAACTTTATAATTACTTAACACTATTATAAAAACATTATCTTAAACAAGAAGTTCAAAGCAACATGCAAATATAAATAATTTAGAACGAAAAGTTAAATAAAGATATTTCCTTCCAATAGAAAGGCAACGAATTTTGCCAAAAATATTCATAAGCTGTCATCAAGCGACTGGACCTACGCCAGATGCGGCGAACCGACGACACAATATTTCGTTGCAAAATACTTACTCAACCAAATCACCCCTCTGCTCTTTAAAATCATTTTACCGAAATTGAACGGCAATTTCTTAAAAAGTTAATCTGCGGAGTATTTTTCGCGCAAGACTTATGGCCGCGCCGATTTGAACTCTTTTATCGGCTCTTGAAGACCGCATATTTTTCTTCCACTTAATAATGCAAAAAAGTTGGCAGCCCACCAACACTAATTGAACGGGGGAATTACCACAAAATTCAAATTTCGTACGTGCGTTATTACAATATAACAAATAGTCCCAACTTCCGCACATTTTCCTAAATGCGCCATTACTTAAAGTTAGTGGCTGGTTGCGTGGTTATTTATATCTCGCATTAAAAACAAAATGATATGCCCTCGCTGCTGAAAATCTAAAAAGAATAAGCAATAAAACGATAAAACCCAAATCTGATACATACTAGGGCCACAGTATCCCGCAGGGCGTGCGAACGGGACGGGACTATACATCGGCGAAATGAATGCGACGCTACTGTTTCATCTCTCACCTCTATCGGACAGTGATCGTCAAAGCGTCGTAACTCTTGGCCGCAATAACACTAAAACAGACCTTCAGTACCCGGCTCCAGAACCTAATATCCAATGCATATTACAACAAATGGATTTGAGATTAATATAGTACGAGTGCCACCCCCGTCTCATACCACCCCATTCGGCGCTCAGCATTCAAATAGGAATCGAATGGATGACCAAAACATAATATCGTTGGAAGATTCAGCCGCCATAAATCAAATGAGAAATAATCTGTTTCGGAACGAGATAGTCGCCGATGCCGCCGATGCCGCCGATGCCACCATAAAAACGCAAAACGTTTTGTCTGATTGAAATCGTTGCGTTACAGGCGGCTTTTTTCGCGACGCTATTTCCTTTTTATTTTCCTTGATGTATAATCAATGTGTTAACGGATGGCCGCCAGCCGAGGGCTTCGAGTAGATTTGCCACACAAAAGATTCTGATATTGAGTTTGAAAGTAGTTTCTCTTTTGGTTCGTTTTATGTTAATGGCACTTTCTGTGGCGCTCGGTAATGGCGTGTGCGAATAAATGTCGCACTTTAGTCTAGCGCACATGGGACTGTGTACACATTGCTATTGTTTATGACGGAAATTAGCATTTTCATTTTTAATAAATTCCTGATAACATTGCCCCGGCACGATGTCTACATGGAGCTTTGTTAAATTGCGATATTAGCTTTAACTGCAATATGTACACTCTGGACGGAGTCAATGCTTGACACGCTTCGCTTCAAGAAATAATTCGGATGTACCTTAAGACTTAAGTCACTTACCTTAAGTCACTTCATTCACATATCTCTTGGCATCGTCATTGAGTTTTGGTACTAACTGTTAACGAGGAATTTATTATCTTGCAAGATCATATAAATTAAAGTCAATGGATCCAAAAATATCACAATGTTCTATTAAAGGTGGTTGATGGTGGGTGGTTCCTAATTGGAAATAAACTAAGATTTAAATGATTTATCTAAGTATTACTTCAACAACTTTCTCCATAAATATTATTTTATCCTCCACTTTTATAGTTGAATTCTCTGAATCAAGCGTATTAATTTGATTCCATTAACGCCCAAACAGACTTTAACTCATCCCGGCTTAGCAACGTCATCGATGGGCCCAAAACAAATTTCATTAAGATAAACGATACTTTTAAAATTATAATCCGAAAAGGTACGATAAAATACCTAGCAGATTGCACCACATGTGGTCAACCTGTCCCATAACGTGGCACATGCCATGCTTACCTTCCACAATTATTACCGCGTAAATATAAAAAACACTTTCGAGAGTCATGCACATTTGAAATCAAAAATAAACCTTCATAAGGTTAATATAAAGTAAAAATTTCATCGGTTACTTCACATCTGATTCCGGCCATCTGTTCCGGATGATAGCTATCAAAAAATTAACAATTTGTTTAATGTAAATGAAGCGGGGTCAAGTCTTCGATAAATTATTGAGGCGTTTAGCGATTCTTTAAAATTTTTATGCTTAACGAATGTCGCCTTAGTCTCTCCAAGTATTTGCTTATCTGCTTCATCGTGGAATTTTTAATAGCTTTTTTATTTGTCATCACGTACCAATAAACAGCTGTTCAACTTAATTTTGCTTACATTTGAAATATTAGTGTATGAGTCAACATTATGCCTTCCACTTTACGATTTGTTAATTATAATTCACCCAATTTGATTAGTCTGATTAATAGCTTGTCAACATCGCAGTGTAAATCAGTTCTAATATCATACAGTTAAGACAATTTTTTATATGTTCTCACCAGATTTTCACCAGCCTGTAAGTGATTAATTGTCCAAATTAATGAATTGTATTTTGTAGATTGCGCTCTTACATTGCGTTCCATTCCTCGAATCTAGACTCCCTTTACGGGCCTGTCATCGGAGCCTTCTAATTTATTGCAACCAACCAAAAAAAACGGTGGATCGTTCGTGATAACTCTTCATTTAGACGTCATTAACAGAATGATATATTGCGGCAAATAAAAAAGCAAATTAACCAACTGAGCTTCAAATAGACAATCGCATGTTGACAAGTAATTATCAAACCGTTTTCCTCCAAAGTTTTTTTTACAGTTTCGTGACTGTTTAAATAATAAATCTTTGCCTAATGAGATATTTATTCGAGCCGATGTCTTCCTGTCAACTATT
Source organism: Amorpha juglandis (assembly GCA_949126905.1). Classification (NCBI taxonomy): domain Eukaryota; kingdom Metazoa; phylum Arthropoda; class Insecta; order Lepidoptera; family Sphingidae; genus Amorpha; species Amorpha juglandis. The sequence goes on from OX421376.1 coordinate 7,479,507, forward strand.
AATCGTCGGTACGTAATAAAATGTGTGCAGTTTCGTCAATATTGATAATTTACGAACGTGAGCTTTTATAGTTTATGTCTGTTGAATTTGGCCTATCATTAAACACAGCTATTTAGATAACAAAATATATTAACGACTTGATGGGATCCATCAATGATTCTAACATAAACCTAAATTTGTGTAATTAACTTAACATAAATAAAATATTAGTGAAATTTATGACATTACTTTTGAAGACCCGGTATTGACCTGTTCACGACCTAGGAATACAATGATCTCAATCTACTCGTCAGTCAAGATCACTTTAACAATTAACTATTAAATTATTTTGTGATCTAACATTTCTTTTATCTTGCCGAAATGGTGACACTTCACCTAATGGTGAGTACCTACAGTGCCTAAATATAATGTCGATCGTCAAGAGACACAGCATCAATAATCGCTAGAATTACGCTGGCCTGAAGAAGCTGAATACATATGATACTGAAACACGCCTCGATCGCACCACACAGTATGGCGGGGTCGTCACCATTTGTACAATAGTCGCTATACAGTCAGAAGCATCCACACATTATGACGGGGTTGTCACCATGTGTACAACAGCTACCCAGTCAGAAGCATTACCATTTCGAAGACAGTAAATTGACAAAAGTAATCGCGTGTGAAATTCCTTAATATATTCATAGTTCTAACAAACAGATACAAGAGAGCTTCAACAAACTATTATCAGGGTGCATCTCATTAATGCACACGGGCGGTTAATTGGCGTGTAATTGCCTTAACTATAACTTATACAGATAAACATCAGCGTTTAACGTTTTCAACAGTGGGTTAGTTACGTGAAATTTTAAGCATAATTATAGGCTTTTAGGGAAACAAATTGTCATTTGATGAGTTTTTTATTTGTTCTACTGTTTTATGGGAATTCTCTTATCAAAAGGTATATTTTAAGGTTTTTATAGTGTTTGTGCAAATTCCGAAGGCTATACTGCTTGCGTATTGTTTCTATTGGCTTGTGATACTGAATACTAGTAATTAAGTATTACATAGTAATAGAAAATCATGCACATAGTGTCACTTACGTTTACACAGTAAACAAGCGGTGTGGTCATGCGCACGTTTTTTTTAGTGCACAAACTATACCTAATGCATTAATCTAATCGAAATCTAATCAAGACACGACTTACCACTAGACTTAGAGTCACAGTCCACCCCGTGACCACGAAGGTTGAAAAGCTTTATCGAAACATCGGGACTAAAATTAAAATAAAAAACCTCGATAAAATCCATTTAATTAGTTTTATTTTAATAGACTTAGAGTGTTTGCTGCATCCGATCAAAATCCGCGACTATAATCCGAAATAAAGATACTCTCTACTTCCGAAAAAAAATCGGATCTAGTACGCAACTCCTCATTAAATTAGTCGCACGACTACTCCGGTGAGATTTCCCAGATTCGGATCAGATGCAAAGCGAAGCCGGTCTTACAGTCTTTAATATTACCTATTCCACTTTATTTCTGGATTTCCTGGCGCTATCTAAACTAATACCAGATTTAGCTTTCCCATCACAAATTTTTGGTAGATCTGACTCCCACAACCCGCAATGGATACCAAACTTCGCCATTACTTCGTCCGTTAATCAGCAGAGTTTTGCACGAGCAGATGAAGAGCCTAAGATGTTGGTGGCCCAATTACACTCCATTATTATTACCAGTTCCACTATAACCACATAATGCTGAAATATACTGCTAAGTAAGCGAGATATTCATAATAGGGAAAGTAAAAAACCTAATTGGATTATTTACTAACTAGCGTCCCGTTGTATCGTGATATTATCTTGAGGGCTTAACATATGTGACAAGATATAATATTATCGACTCGTTTTGTCATGAACCAGTTTTATCTAGTTATCTCTATATGTCTATCGACATATAGTTGCGCATAAAACTCGACAAGAACTTATGTCAAAAGTAGAGAAAATAAAACTTTTTTATATTTAACTTCTCTGTAATTGTGTCGAATGTTGATACTTATAACTAAGACATTTGTCGCCAATTATTTTCTCTCTGATGTCCAAAATGTCTCGTGGGCAATATCTTAACCTTGTGGGTCATAATTTCTTAATTTAATGCATTTTAAAAGCTACGCAAATGTCAATAAAAAAACAAATATTCCATCTATATATTCAAACCCATCAAAATCCATTGAAGCAAACATCCTCTAATTACCATAAACGGCATTTAAAATAAACAAGTCGATGTAGCGATAACAAAAGTCAACTAACGTTAGCTATTCATTGCTGCAATTAACACTTGGTGTAATAAATTACGGAGCCACGCCACCGCGACGCCCGCGCATTGTATCACAAAATTTTGATTTTATCTTGATATTTGGTGATCATTGACATGTATGATACATTGCTGCTTTAAGATCCGGTTTCTCAAAAGCTTGTCAAATAAACATTCAAATAATAGTACTTTGATTTTGACAGTACGGTCAGATCAATTCGAGTGTCTGAAATGTTATTTACTGAAAAATATAGTATTGTCTGTATGTAATTTGCGAACAATCCCTTGTTAGTACCTAATTGATTTATCATTCGACAACAAAATTATCTATGAATCTTCTAGAAACCCTTTTTAGAGTGGTAGAGCCACGCTGCAGACAGTTTTGTCTACAGCACGAATGGGCTGGCTCGACCGGGTCGTTACCACTGTCTCACAGAAAATCGACGTAAAGTAGCGGCTTGCTGCTGCGTTTCGTACGGTGAGTGAGATATCCGGAAGCCCAAATCCCCTCCCCTTCCCAATTCTTAATTATCCCTTTCCTTTAAGGTCGGCAACGCGCCCATGATTATTTTGGTTGTGGGCGTACATGGGCGGTGGAGATCACTTACCATCAGGTGACCCACTTGCTCGTTTGCCGGCCTATGCTATAAAAAAAAAAAAAAAAAAATAGCATTTGCCATGCGAATATCATATACTTCTCGCTCTCCCTACAGCGGGGGTCGGCAGTCGTCAATGGAATTAATATAGTAAAATAACAAACAGGAAGCTATAAAATACTGTCGGGTCATTCAAACACATGCCACCGCATACGTTGGGTACACATTCAAGTCAAATGCTCTGTAATTAATTAACTTAACACTATGACATAATTTTACGCCACTAGCTCCTCCTACCTATGATACCTTTTAACCTACTAAGAAAAAGAGGGGAGTTATAAGTTTGACTTGTTGTTTGTGTGTGAATATGTATGTAGCATCGTAGCGCCGAAATGAATAGGTCGATTTAGATGCGGTTATTTTGTTTGGAAGCTGGTTTAATCGAGACCTCAGCGATGTTTGAAAGAAATAAATTTAGCCATTTATAAGTAACATAATATGTTTTTCTAATTGTCATAGGAAGTTTGAATACCAACTTGAAATACTATGCTATATCCGATTAAGAATAGAAATAACCTCTTTGTCATATTGTGACACCTTAGCACAACATACGTACCTACTCACGAACGGGGTAGGCAGAGGAGTAGCCAGTAGGTATACCCATTCTATTATATAATCGAGAAAAAACGTTATTTATATAACTGGTCCGTCCGGAAATCTTTGGGGGAGGCCTATGTTCAACAGTGGACGTCTTGTGGCTGATGATGATGATGGTGCAAAATAATTTTCCTTGCTTACCAACATATTTTTTTACTAGCCCTGTATAATAGTGTCCCACTGCTGGGCACGGGCCTCCTCTACTGAATGAGAGGGGTTAGGCCTTAGTCCACCACGCTGGCCTAATGCGGGTTGGCAGACTTCACATACCTTCGAAAAATCTTATCGAGTTCTTAGGTATGCAGGTTTCCTCACGATGTTACCTTCACCGTTAAAGCAAGCGATAATTAACAATTAATATACACGTAACTTAGAAAAGTCAGAGGTGTATGCTCTTGGGACTGGTTTCGAACCTGCGACTTTCATCTCGACAGTCCGTACCACTCCCCGCTGAGCTATCGCAGTCTTACCAACATAAACAACGGTATTTGTAAATGACATAGTTTTATATTCATAAACAAATCCAGACACGCGTTCGAACGCACCTTTAATCACAAGCACATTTAAACATGAATGAAGCAATTAGTTAAAACATCACGCGTATGTATCCATACTGCTGTAGAATATTTTATATTGATATCTGGATGTGTTGATGTCGGGATGTTTGATGTGTACAATTGTAATTTATTGAACGAATACGTAGTGCTGTTAGTTTCTTTTCTAATCTGGCAACACAAAGTCACTAAGTGTGGATTGCACACAGGTTATGGTTAAAGTAATATTGCAATGACAATACTTACTGATTTTGACGTTTTGACAATAGTGAGAACAATGTATATAGGCTTTAAGTAACGTGATTCGTTTTATTTAAATAAATACACCCAACAGTCACACACATAGTCCTGACCCCACAGTAAGATACGAGTCGTGTGTCGTAGGTCAGGAACTACTAAACTTTCGGTCTCACAACAGCGAGACCCCGAAACAAATATTTGTGGATCACACAAATGTTTGTATTGGTGCGGGGATCGAACCCGCGGCCTATCGCTTCACAGTCTACTCGCCCGCTGCGCCACGGACACTGTCGAATGTCTATTGCCGCTTTATACTTTATACCCATGACTCCCGTAATTTTCCGACTACTGTCTTTTTTTTCTTTTTTAACCTGGTTCGGCAAAGTGACTACGCTACACCTGATGGTAAGTGCAGCGCAATCCAAGAATAGTGTCGACCAACGACAAACAATGTGTCCATAATAGGTCGGCAAAGGGGCCAAGGGGGAGGGGAAGGAAAAAGGGATGGGAAAAGGGTTAGGATCAGGGGGCAAGCCCGGAAGAGAACCGGATATACACTGGCTGACCCTGGAACGCGACCCACAAAAGGTGGCCCACTATGGCAGGTTTTAGCACCAGTGTACGGTGGTCGCTATCCGGTCGGATACAAGTATCCTCCCACCAGCAATCCTGTCTATTATTTAGCAATATAAATTTGATAAAACTCCCATCGGAACATGGTGACGCCGTTCTCGACTCCTAATACCTATTTAACAAATGGCCCACGATTTATTCGCCACCGACGTGATTATTCGCACCGCCACCATAAATTACCTGCGTTTGGAGTTTGGACGAAAGGGGATTTTATTTTTTAGATTTATAATGGTAATTTCACTTGCAATCTCTGTTTACTGACAATCTACGGGTTATTACGATTTTTGTGCGTTTAATATTTAACCATGACAAGAAAGAGGGGTCTTATGAGTTTCACTGCTGTCTTTCTCTCAGTGTGTATTTAATTGAGATTTTCTCTATGTACCACTTCCAATTATTATTCATGTCTAACATTTGCCTCGGTACGAGAATCGAACGCTCAGCCTCTCGTTTCACATCCGGCTACTCACCGCTGGACAATAAAGGGGGTCCATATGTTAAGGCGCTTCCGTGAGCAAATGACCTTGACTGACTCGCGGCATACTGACTCGTGTACTCGGCGTGTGAGTTTTCGTGCAGAATATGCAGGTATTTAGCGAATAATTGATTTAAAAAATCAGGTTTTGGTCTTTTCGAAAATTTAAAACGGGCAAAATATTCATTATTAAATTGCCTATCTAGTGATGTTAATCTCATATGAAAACAATCTGTACTTTAAAAGGAGACGCACGGAATCTTTGCGTGTTTCTCATTTTTTTGGTTCATTTATAACGACAATTTAAAAAAATATATCAACATTAACATGAATTTGAATCGAACAAAGTAAAGCTGACATATTGTAGAAATATATTGTATATTTTTTTAATCAATAATTATTTTAAGTAATGACTAGATAGCCTCTAAAAATCTCGATCGCGCGTCGTTTCGCTGGGGGTATGGTCTTAAGTTGGAAAGTCTAAAAAAGTGTGGCGCAGTTATACAGGGTTAATTTTAAAACACCAGCAACCTCGCAGGACCAGATAGCTGACCCCATACGGAACAACTTTTGTTCTACGAGTTTGGATATAACTCAATATATTTAAAAAAAAATGATTTTACAAGTTTTTGTTATGTAGTTATTTTGTTCGTACGTCTACGTGTAGGTATTATCGATCGAGACGGCGCGGCCGGTCATTGAACTGAAGCGCGCGCCCGCGTGTATTACGTAATCTGCGCGTAGGTAACTTTCAAGACGGAAATTAAATTCATAATTATTTTTGTATGAGAATAAAATCAAATTATGAAAAGTCGTAGAACAAAAGTAGTAGCAGATGACCTTAGGAATCTACCCCTGCGAGGTTGCTGGTGTTTTAAAAATAACCCTGTATTGCGCACGCGGTACGACTGCTCTGCTGAGGTCTCGGATTCGATTCCCGGGTCGGGTAACGTGGTATTGGGTTTTATGAAATGCTCAGTATCAACACGGAGTCTGAAATCGTGCCCGGTATGGCGAGAAGCTGGCCCCCTATCACATCATGGGACGGAAATACGCTCGGCTAAATCTGGATACACCTCTGTCTACCCCTTCAGGGATTACAGGCGTGAGTAAATATCTAAAAATAATTGCAGATGAAATTTACGAAGATTTTGTAATAAACGTGTCAAGCACTCTAGTCACGAAGTTGGACCTCCGCCCAAAAAATACACCGCGATACAACGCTTCTGTAGAATTTTTAATGGTCGCATCGTACCTAATGGTATGTTTAAGGTGTGCGACCGAGACAGGATACCGCGACGCGCAGCGACAACAACACGGACGTATTGCAATTATATAAGATGTAAAAAAATAACTTTAAGAGTTTCGTCAGATAACTCTGTATCGAAAAAAAAACAGCAAAAAATGAAAAAAATAAATTTATCACCAATGAATATATAATATTTGTTAGGATATTCTTATATGCGCTGTGCCATCCAGGCTCCACTCAACAGTATTTTTTTATTTCAATTTTCAAAACCTAACGCGGTTGAATCGTTTAGGCGATGCGAAACTACAGACAGGACAGACAGAAAAAGTTCTTTAATTCATAACACTTCTTTTTATCGGTGGTTAAAAAGTAACATGTCCACACCATGTGTTGACACGGTGGTAGGTCCCTCGTATGCGAGAGGCCGTCTGGGTTGGTACCACTGCTTTGTCTATTTCTGCCACCAAGCAACAGTGTGTAAACACTGTTGTGTTTTGGTTTGAAGGACATTGAAGCCAGTGAAATTACTGGGCATTATGAGACTTAATATCTTATGTCTCGGGGTGACGAGCGCATTTCAATGTCATGCAATGCTTTGTAACTCAAAGTTCGGTGTAGTGTTGCTTCTGTTTATGGGCAGGCTTGCGCTTACCATCAGGCGAGCGCCTTGCTCTTCTCGTCATTCTATCAAATAAAAATATAAATAATAAAACAGCAAAATATCATACGTTTACCCCATCGCATAGAAGGCGTTACAGGCTAATGTATTTGGAATCTGTCTCAAAGCTTTATCTATTGGAAATGGCTGTTTCGAACTACTGTTGGCCTCAGGAACTACTTTTAACTACGAGTAATAAATCCAGTGTAAGGCCGTGTGCCGCATCTGCAACTCTGCATAGCAGGGAGATGGGTGAGATATGGCAGTCATGACTAATATGTAATGATGAGGTAATAATAGTCTGCTGGTGGTAGGATATTCATATCCACCCGGATAGCGACCACCGTAAACATGGTGTAAAAACCCGCCATAGATCCACCTTGTGTGGATCGCGTTCCAAGATCAGCCAGTGTGTATCCGGATCTTCTGAGGGGCTTGCGACATGACTTGATGGTTGGTTGTGGCGGGTATAGGGGTACATGCTTTTATCATTGTACCTGCATCGGCCTATCGCAGGCCGCTCGATTTGCTTCTTCACGTCACCCCGATACATAACATGTTAAGTCTCATAATGCCTAGTAATTTCACTAGCTTCAATGTCTTTCAAACTGAAACATAACAGTGCTTACACACTGTTGCTTGGCGGCAGAAATAGACACAGCGGGTACCAAACCAGACGGCCTCTCGCATACGAGGGACCTACCTTATAATTGATAAAAGATAAACAATTTACCTATTTTGATAAAAATAACAGTTATATACGTACAATTAAAGTTTAACAAGTTGTGTCCGCCTCAGACACACTTCCCCGCAGTATTGTATCGCAGACTGGGGCTTTATACGAATCTCTCCACGAAAATGCACATTAATATTAAATGGCTTGGAAATGCTGCGTCGTGGAGGGAGACGGAGGTCGGGTGGATGCAATAAAAAACCGAACGGGCGTCGATGATTCTAAGGTGCTTTAAGTATTACTCGATTGTATTTGGAAAATTCATTGTAAATATTTTAATAGCAATTAAAATGTAATTTAAATTTAGAAGGGCTACGCTGAAGACTGTATTGTCTACAGAACGTATCAACCGGGTTGTTACCACTGTTTCACAGTACACCGACGTGAGTTAGTAGCTTACTGTTCCGTTTCGTACGGTAAGTGGGATATTCGGAGGCCCAAACCCCTTTTTCTTTAAGGTCGCCATGATTCATGATTCCTGGAGGCCACCTACCATCAGATGAGCCATTGATTAAAAAGATAAGACTTATAGGTAGGATAGATAAACTTATAGATAGACAAACGGCGTAGGCTTACTAATAGGGTACCGTTGACATCCTTTATGTACAGAACCCTGAAAAGGGACACATTTACAAATTCCTTAGTTCAAGTCACAAACCGTTACACAATAACGTATGCTAATTTGATACGTTTTTCACTTAATATCAGTTACAATGTATTATAACAAGCCATATAACCGTGACTGGACGCATCAACCCATTTCCCTCACAAAGCTGGTACGTACGTGTTTTCCTTATGTTAACTACGTAACACTATACCCCCTTCTCCCCAACCCGCTAGTTCCAGCATCCAATAAGAGATGGCGCCCGAGTACTAGTGCTCTCTCTCGAGCAATTTACTCCTTACACTAATTAAAAGAGTGAGCGAGAGACGCCACGCCCACCCTCCGAGAACAAACAGTTGGGGGGGATTCATCCACCAATAAGATAGCTTGATTGTTTGTAATTAGAACCGTAAGGGCTTCCTCTCGCAGAGATGACCAATGGGATTTTGTATTTAACGTCATTATTCTATATTCAAAAGGAAATTCTCATGGTGATTTAATTAAAAAATGTTTTAAGAACTTCGTTCGGTAATCGTCGAATGACTTTTATTTTTGTAACGCTGTAATTTATTTCCACACGAATGTACTTTGTGTAATTGTTAGTAAAGTTTATGAGCACGATTATACTGAGTTATGTAGAATTATTTTCGACATAAAGAAGAATTTAATATCATGATAGTTTTATGAATAAGCGAGTTAAATTTTGATAGATGTGTATGTGCTGAACATAGAATAACTGCGTTAGACTTTATGTATTCTGTGAAATTACATATATGAGATTAGATTTTGGTTGCCTTTATTAATATTAGAACTTAGTGTATCAAAATTATACATTGTGTGTGGGTGTGTGTGAGTGTGTGTGTGTATGTCTGAAGGGGTAGGCGGAGGTGTAACTAGTACACCCACATTTGGCCGACCCTATCTGCGTCCCATGATGTGATAGGGGGCGATACCGGGCAAAATTCCAGACTCTGGGCTGATAATAAGCATTTCGTGATAGACAAACCCAATATCACTTTTACCCGACCCGGGGATGGGACAGTTTTGTCTACAGCATGAATGGGCTAGCTCGACCACCACTGTCACACCGCTGTCTCACAGAAAACCGACGTAACGAAGCGGCTTGCAGCTATATTGACTACGATGAATAAGTTATCCGGAAGCCCAAATCCCCTTCGCGTTCCCAATCCCGTAATGATCTCTTTCTTTTAAAGTACGCCCGTACATGGCCGGTAGTAATCACTTACCATCAGGTGACCCATTTGCCCGTTTTTCAGCATATGCTATAAAAGAAATCATCCAAAGGAACATAGACTATTAAACTAAAAAAAACTATAAAAACTGGAATATTACAAAAGTATACAAAGAAATCTAGACTTAATAAAAAGACGTATCTCAAGAACCATTGGTACAATCATTCAAGTTGGAAAGAAAGAATCAACGATCACAATGAACGGACAAACTTCTGCCCGCCAGTTTGCATATAGAGATAAAAGTGGGGAATATTAATGTGAATCGCCTTCTCCCGACCCGACCCCCGTGGGGGGAAATGGGATGGGCGGGGGTCTTTCTTGGGCGAGTGGACTCGGGACAGTCGTGGTTTTAATTATATCGGGTACCGTTGGGTTATAGCTGGTTTTTACCGACTTATAATGGTTCTTGAAATTGTTTAGAGTTAATAAGACGGTCTCTGCGGCGGGCGAGTAGCCGGTTGGATATGAGAGGCCGCGGGTTCGATCCCCGCACTGTGACTAATGTTTATGAGATTCACAGTTGGTTCCGAAAGTTACTAGTCGTTCCTGATATCCTCGAATCAAGAATCCTATCTTAATGTGTGGGCAGGACTATCTAAGGGGTATAATTATTTCATTTTAATTTGATGATTTGATATTTATTCCCATTATCTTCTTATCTTTGAAATATCAAGTTAAAATAATACTTTAAAAATAGAACATAACAATGCCATATTAATAAATGCCTGCCAGCTTCATACTTCCATACATATTTCATTTTCTTATTTTTACCACAATAGAATAAACGGCTGCCTATCACACCATCACAGAATATAGAGAATGAGATGTTCGCGGTTAACAATGAACTATACTATCATTCGCTCGCGGCTTCGCCCACGTGAAATTTTGCACTGTTATATTATCGATATAGCCTATGTTCATCAGGGATAATGTAGGATTCTAATGGTGAAAGAATTTTTCAAATGGGTCCAGTAGTTTTAGAGCCTATTCAATTCGAACAAAAAATCTAATCTTTCCTCCTTATAATATTAGTATAGACATACAAGCAGTGGATTATTTGATAATAATAAATACGTCTTTTTACACTGTACCCTACGCCATCGACCTTGATGATTTGCGACGTATAAAAATGTACCGAAATGGAAGTTCGTACAACCAAGATGCGGTTGTTTACTATTTCATCTTTGCTCTCTTGTAGGTCTCTATGGTAGGTTTTAACACCATGTGTACAGTGGTCACTATCCGGGCGAATATGAATATCCTACCACTAACAAATGAATTGATGTCACTAGATTCTTTCTTACAAAAATAATAAAATTAAGTCTTTTTACTTATGTTGAGGCACTTTTACAAATACTGCTTCGGCAGAAATTGCCGTAACGAAACTGTATTAAACATATATGTTTGTACAGACATTATATAGTCGAGTATGTTTCTCAAATCATCTTGTAAGCCAACATTATTTTGACGATTTAGCCTTAATTACAGCCTTAATAGAATTGGAGGCTTTCTTTTCGTATTAATATTTGTCTAATATAATGGTTTATCACATTAGCCCTCTAGGCTTATTGTTAAAAAAATCAAAAATAGAAGTTACAATTGGTTTGTGACTTCTTGACATGTGATTTCTCTAGATTCGTTAAATAGAATAAATTCTTTAAATAATAATTAGCCAGATTTAAAGGTAAAATGTCGCTTACATTTTTCCTCAAGTGAACAAACTGACGAGTTCTTAATTTTGTACACGATGCCATTTAACAGAAAATTTGTTTTCCTACCATATTATCTAGGTTCATACAAATATTTTTGCGACCCGTATTATATATACCAACTTATAATTTATTGAAAAAGCAATCAATCTTTCATAAATACTGAACAGATCACAATATATCACATAAACAAGCGACGCAAGCAACAAACCTTAAAGTTACAACAATGTCCCTAACATAAACTTAACCCCTTATTCAAGTAAACATTCAACTCGCATAAATTTTCTTTAGAGAAACTAATGTCAATGTAAGAACGCCATTACTCGCGTTAAACAAATTCCGAGATCCGTACGCACACATGGTTACATTGAGAATGTGTGCATGCACGTGTGTGCGACGGATGTATACGTCACAGTGTAATAGGGTGAATATGCATATGTGGGGAGCGTATGTAAATACGTAAACGGTAAATTGTGAGGATGTGTGATGTTAAGGCTCCAGAGCGAGAGGTCTCCCTCATTATCGACCTCGGGTCACGGCGCATGCTCCAACTTTAGTCTCAGCTCTGCTAACGAACGCCTTATTGCGACAGGCGGTTCATCGGCGTAATTGAGTTACGACTTTTTACGTAGCAATTTCGTTTTTCTCTTAGAACCGGGTCGTACGCTAATTGGGGCGAATATATTTTTTTCTGCCGAACAAATATTGGATTAGGGCGAGTAATTCGCTTCAAATAGGTCAGGCTTTGAAGGTATTCTTGGTAATGATGTAAATTTTGTTACGTTAGTTACTGCGTGAAATTATGTTTTTTTTACCTAGGCAGTCCATTATTGTGCAGAGCTTAAATAGAATTTATTACGATGTTTTATAATGTAAAATTTTCTATTATTACTTAATCAGAGCTTTTTGTAGTTTTTATGAAATATTTAATATAGTTTTACCAAATTATCCAGTTAAGTACATATTTTAAGCGAATAGAAGTAACTATATAAAACAGTAACTGGACGACAATCTAACATTTTTAATAGTTTCCCGCCTGAACAGAAAACAAAATCATTTAATTACAACTTACAAAAAAGAACAAGTATTTATAACTGGCCACACATTTAAATTGCACTCATACAACAATGAGCACAATAAAAACAAAAAAATGTTAATAAGTAAAAAATAATACCAGCAACTGGCACATTGCGAGTTACCATTAAAAATAAATGCCCATTAAAGAGCTCGGAGCGTTCCAAATTCGAATTCCTGATTCTGTCAGAACATAGTTACAATTGATTCGAATGCGTTGGGCTCGCATGCGACCAGTTGCAATAGGATCAAATATTCATTAAATGGCCTCTACCGGCGGTTGTACTGGCTTCATATTCAGCAGACGTAGTTGTTAATAGTTCGCTCGGCCTGCCTTATCTTCGACACTCAGACTTTTACTGTGAAGCAAAAGATTTGATACTTGAAAATGATTTTCAACCTAATTGTTACTAATTTATGCGAAATCTTATTAAATATAAGATATTAAGAGGTACATTAATAAATTAATGTTATTTAGGAAAATTTAATATAATTCGATTTAATAGTTATTCTCATAACGCTTCCGAAATAGATTAATTTATACTACCAATGTGTGTATATTCAGATAAATAAAATCATGAATTATAATATTAAAAACATTATCAAAACGGATTCTACCATAGTTTCAACCCAGACCAATCCATAAATTATCAAATAATAAGTTTATAACACTATACTGAACAGAATAATTATAACATGTTTCTTCTCAGCAAAAGCAACCCAAGATCGACTCATATGTAACATTAAAAATATGTGTAAACCAAACGACGTATAAAAAGATAACCTAAAAATTTAATGATTCTGCTCTAATGATTCACAAACGTTTGGATTATCATATCAACTATTCTAAATAAATAGAAAAACAACTTCAAAATTTATCATAGCTGTCAAGCGAAAAGCATAAACTGGAACTTACAATAACAACATTTAGTTAGTTGAACCACGTGCAATAGAAGTTAACAAACGAACTTTGAATTTAATTTTCTCAACTCAATGCCTTGGTAAATTGAAAGGATTTGGTACATTTAGGTAGCACTGTATCCAGGTTATAAAAGATGTGTTTTACAGCTATGGAGTGTTTAAACTTTAAATTTTAAATATCATGAGATATTTTTAAGGCGAGACCACACCTAAAATCTAAAAAAAAGACTAATGAAAACTATATTAAAATGTGTTAATTGAAAGTTTGAAAACTAGTTTGATATTCATTAAAAATATCCCAAATTAACACTCAAAAATAACCTTTGGCGTCAAAACGATTTAAGAGATTACATTTAATTAAGACGTTGACCGTTTTATGTTTTAGTTGATAAATCTTAAAAAAGTCTCGGAAATCCCCACTGTCTTCCATTGCTTTGCATTTATAATGAACTTTTTCTATTATAGTTGAAATCGTAGGCCCTTCGTCGAATCAAAAAAATCCAACGCTAGAATATCTACTACCACCACGACCTCGCACTCAAATAAGATATTAAAAAAAAAAAATATACTGCAGCTCAAATAATGTCAGTCGTAGTAAATTACTCCGTTCCTTACCTTATATACCTAGCAAGGCGACTACAAGGGTAGCGAGGGATGGGTTATTCGTTTGTTAACCTACCATAACAATATTGTGGACATGACCTCCGAGTAATTTAAAGAGTGTTTCTTTTTTATAGACATTTAATTTTAACTTATCAGACGTTTAATAAAATGTTATAACATTGAGATAATTTTATTATCATTTCCATGAAAAAGATTTCAACAGGCACTTGCTTGTTTACTAAAAATATTAAATTCCTTTAATATTTGTAGTTTTTTTTGCCCCGAAACAATGTACTAAATTTATAAAATTTACCCATTGTACAAAATACAACATACAAGTGCGACTTCGGGTGGTTTTCTATGAGACGATCATAAATACCCTGTTTAAGTCAGCCATTGCACCGCAAGGGTTCTTGCAGTAGACTAAACAAAATGGCTCTACCATGAATTAAAGTAATAAGCTTCAAATATTATTACATTTATTAAGGTTCTCTTTATAAATATCATTATCTTGATATGCGAGAAGCCGTTTGGATTGATACCACTGCATTGTGTATTTCTGATGCCAAGCAGCAGCGTATAAGCACTGTTGTGTTTCAGTTTAATGGACATTAAACCAGTGAAATTACTGGGTATTACTAAACTTAATAATTCATGTCTCGGGGCGATGAACTCAGTCCAGTGCCATGCAGTACTTCATAATTCAAAGTTCGGTGTATTGTTGAGTCTGTTTATGGAAAGGCGTTTAAGATCAGGCGAGCGCCTTGCTCGTCTCGTCAGGGAATTAAAAAAACTCGCAACTTAACCGGGTTTCTTATTGTCTCTTGTTCTTATTGTCTTATTACTATCAAGCGAGCAACATGTTCGTTTCGTCATTTCAACTAATAAAAATCATATTAAAATAATATTTATATATGACATTCCACGCTAAGTTGTCGAGGGAGGCTGCCGGTCCGGCCCGGTCAGTGGAGGCAACGTCGAGTGGCGCAAATTAATCTCCATACGTTTCGCCCACCCCACCCGCTGTCGCTTGTTATTTGTGTCTCACTACCATTGTTCGAGCTGACCTACTATCTGTGCTTTAAGTAATTTGGCGTTTTCCATTGCGGATATTGAGAAGTTATTAATTATTCGACTCTGGCCTATTTTGCAATTGACGAATAAATTTTAACTGCCAGGTAACAGAGTATAAGTATAACGATACATCTCTTATCATATTATCTCTTATCTTATCTGATTAGGGCGACATTATCGTAACAGCGATAAAGCCCTTAGAAATGAGATTAAAAAATCATACATCTCTGAGTGGATTTAAGCAGGGTATCCTAGTAGCCAGAGGATCCAATTTAGGAATATACTTCCTAAATGTACGTCATAATATCTCTCTTCGTATGTGGATAATTTTGTATTTTAGTGTCTTAATATTTTAAGTGTTAAATTTCATTACGTTTTCTTGCATATTTTGAAACGGACCGTAAATTTAATGGGAAAAAAATGTTAAAATAATTATAATGTACGATTTGATTTTAACAATTCCATGAAAACGGTATGCCTAGACCAGTGGTCGTCACACTTTTCTAGTCAAGGGCAATATAGTTCAATGAGGTATCACTGCGGGCCGCACATTCGTAGAAAATAAAAGAGATGTAAAGTCACTGAAACGAATAATGCAGAAAATGATAAGCTCATAAGTAATACATCATTATAACGCACGTGTTAAAAATACACAGCCAAATATAGCAACACCCAAAATAACACACCGAAAATACTTCCGACCAACATGTAGAACAAAGCCTATTCCCATAGCCGCTGTCAAAACTTAAGTCTCAAGTACCATTTATTTGAACAATATCCAGTATAATGTATGGAGATTAGGAGGTGGACAGACGCGCCCGCCCGCCCGTTGATCCGACATGATACATCAACGTCGCCGGGTACCGGACGCCGGACACCGGACACCCCCTTCGGATGCCTTTGAATATTGAAAAATGGATAAGGTGCTTTTATATACTTTTTTTTTTTTATTAGGCCTATATATTATATTCATCCCACTGCTGGGCACGGGCCTCCTCTACTGAATTATAAACTTTGTTGAATGTAATATTGAACTATATGAATGTGTGGGCAATGAAAAGCAGATTTTAAGTATTTAAAATTATATAATATATTAATTAGACTTTCTCAATACAAGAAAGCAATGCGTCTGCAATGAGCAGTGGTGACAAATACTTATTAAATAAATCATAATCGAACCATACAGTATTATAATAAAGAGGTACATTAATTTTTGCAATTAAAATATAATAAACCAACATGTAAAGCTCTATTTTTGAATTTCACATTTATATATGCCGTTGTGCGCTCTAAAATATAACTCTCTCTCTCTATTCCGTGAGATCAAGTGACCGCGTATTACCTTGTGTATTACTAGTTTATAATAAATGTTAAATAACACATTTGCTACGTCGTTCAATACAACAAACTTGAAGACTAAAATTCTGGTTTTAGAAATTGATTTTGAGAATTTATTGTTGTTGTGTTGCCCGTGGCTCCGCCCGCGTGAATGTTTTTTCTGGTATAAAAAAGTAGCCTATGTTCATCAGGGATAATGTAGAATTCTAATGGTGAAAGAATTTTTCAAATCGGTCCAGTAGTTTCAGAGCCTATTCATTGCAAACAACCAACTCTTTCCTGTTTATAATATTAGTTTAGATAGATATTTTTTTTTACAACACAACATTGCATGGAATACGCGCAATACGATATCGAGTGTAGTTATAAAACTACAAACATTATCAAACATGTATTTCTTATCATATCATTCATTGTATAGCAAAATCCGTAGAGTTTTTTTTAGTTGGTCTAGTATAACTAATGACAATAATGATTAAAAATAGGAGATTAATATATTTCCACATATATACTTACTGCATTCATGATCACATAACTACAAACACAAAATATGCATTCCTGTTTACAATAACCACATCCAAAATTCGTCGCTCCACGTACCGACTAATAACAAAGTATCTATTTGAACATCAGCCTCTCATTTGTTATTATGCTTGTTAACAAAGGAATTAGCGTTGACCACGACACGTGATAAGTGGCTCGCATTTACATCACGATTATAGCTGTCAACAATTTTTTTTATAATAATATCAGCTCTGTAATTGGTGCTGGCCACGGGACTCCTCTACAAATGAGATGTTAGGCCAAAAAGGGGTTTATTACACTGGCATAATGCAAGTTGGCAGACTTTTCTTTTTTTTATTTGAATAAATGTCGAGACGAGCAAGGCGTTCGCCTGATGGAAAGCGTCTTGCCTGCCCATAAACAGAAGCAACAACACACAGAACTTTGAATTACAAAGCACTGCATGGCACTGAACTGCGCTTGTCACTCTGAGACATAAGATGTTAGGTCTCATAATGCCCAGTAATTTCACTGGCTTCAATGTCCTTCAGACAGAAATACAACAGTGCTTACGTACTGGCGGCGAATTAGACAAAGCGGTGGTACCAACCCAGACGGCCTCTCGCATACGATGGACCTACCAGCTAGTAGATCAAGCCGACCAATCCAATATGCTGGTCCAAGGTTAGTAGATTGTCATAGGCTACCGAAATAACAACAAACAAATACCTAATATTTTTTATTAAAAAAACTATGCGAGCGTAATTACTGAAAAAGCTTAGGTACGTCTAACGTTATATCTTAAACGATACTCCGAACGCTGAAGCGTTTATAAGCTCTCACATCGGAAGCGCGAGCATAAGCGCTTTATTAATAAAAACACACCTTCAAGCCTGCATGTTGCTACGATATTCACTTAACTAGATGTGTCTTGAATATAATATATACATACAAGTATTATTTCTAGGCTAGTTTATTAACTTTTTACCAGTGTTAATAATAATTTTGAATTGTAAGTTGTTTTGTTTGCTTACACTAACGTAAAAGTTAATACAGTTTAAAAAAAGCAAATAAGTATTACTGTATGCCGAGTGTATGTTTTAACACAATTTTGACGTCACTACAGAGTTTGCGTTTTTTCAACAAAACGTTGCAAACGTGAAAAGCGCCTCCAGGTGGCAAGTTTAGTAAACTGGAGACGCGATAGTAACATTTATAACACACAGATACATCAACTAGGCACCTCAGTGGAATGCGCGTGTTTTTTTCGTTGTTATTATTGTTATTTTTATGGATATAGAACTGTTACCAAAAAATATACCTACATTTAATCCCCTTATTGATAAACGCTGAATAGGTATCTATTGATTAATTATTATATGTTTAGCGTCAGTCACACATTTGTCATCTGTCAAAGTGAAAATGAGACGAAACATATTTCAGTAACCAATTTAGTAGGTACGCAAGCGAACCCGCGTCCGTGAACTTCGCTTGAAAACGTGCCACATTCGCAGTTACAATCACTTGTATCGAGGGGTCTTATAAGGGTACTTGAATTTTTTATGCAGTTAGTACATTCCTATGACGTCATTACACCGAGGTGCCTAGTTAACTTCTGCGTGTTGTACAACATTAAACGCAGAAGTGATATTTTTGAAACGTAAGTTAACGCAACATTTGCTTTTGATTTTATGGTACCAGAACCAAATCAGTTTGATAGGTGCCTGTGACACTTGGAAATCCTTTGACAAGTAAAATTATTTCTACTCTGAATATTATTATAATCTCATAACTTTATTTACAGAACAAAGTACCCAAATTGAACCGACAATCTCAATTAGTAGAGAACAAGAAGATGGTAGATTTTCGGCTTTTTTTTTATCCTGGCTCGGCAAAGTGACTACGCTACACCTGATGGTAAGTGTAGCGCAATCCAAGAATAGTGTCGACCCACGATAAACAATGTGTCCATCGTAGGTCGGCAAGATCATGCCAGCCTCCCAAAGGGTTAAAGGGGAGGGGAAGGAAAAGGGATGGGAAAAGGGTTAGGACAAGGGGGCAAGCCCCCTGGGGAGAACCGGATATACACTGGCTGACCCTGGAACGCGACCCACACAAGGTAGGCCACTATGGCAGGTTTTAGCACCAGTGTACGGTGGTCGCTATGCGGTCGTATATCCTCCCACCAGCAAAGTTAAGTTGTTTTATTGAAATGTTACTCATTTAGCTTACTTTTATGGTTGAAATTATCTACACAGCTGGCTGACTCACATATACATGGTGTTAAAGTCGTAAACAGAGGCACAATTAATCACAATCCCCACACAAAGCCCCACAATCTGTTCCAGCTTGAGAATCGAACTCCTGGGTTGAAGCTCAATACCACTAAACCATGACTCAATTACATAATACTAATTATAAATAATACAAGTAACTGCAATATAAACAATTTATGTTATTTAAATACATACAAGCAATATCCACATTTTGCATAATCTTAAAATCTAATTTTATAAACAGGCATCAATAAAATAGAAAATAATATTAGGCACATATCCATAAACACGGAAATTAAAAGTATTAATTCTAAACCATAGAAACATTACTTTTTAAACAACTGGGAATCAATTTTATTAAATAATTCCAGCGCCCTTACAAAAATCTCCTGCCAGTTTTGTTGTAATTTCAGTTCTAGCTCACGGATACGTACTTGGTCTTCTTTTTTTTTTTGCTCAAATTTTCTCCATTCTTCTTCAGAATGGAGGAAATGTTGTGCAGCTTCGTCTATGTGTGATTGTTGTCTAACAGTCTTTCTTGATGCAAATGGACATGCCGTTGTTCTTAAAATACGTTGCCCGTGACGTCGTGGTGTGTGGCCCTGGGAGGCTGGGTTAAAAATGGCTGCAGAGGGAGCAGCATATTCATATACTGTATAAGGTGGGGTGTGATGCACTGAAGGCTCAGGCTGGTTATCTTGGTGATCTTGTGGTCCTAGTGGAGCTGGTGAAATATGTGAGGAGCCTGGCTCCGCGCGTATATCATATCCTGGAAACAAATGTATAACTACACAAACACTGAATATAATGATATATCATGTAAACACTTAACGGATATTACCTATATTTATAGCAGGACGGTTGTGTCTTAGAATGATATTTTCTGTAAAACTTGCAGGGCTGCTTTCGTCCGTAGAGCCTGGTCTTGAAGACATGTCTCGATCACTTTGAAGCTGAAAATAAAATATTGGATTAGAATTAAAATTATATTGAGATCAACTACAGCTATAAAATTGCCTATAAATAGAAGTATACCACTCAGAACTTCTGATT